>VTFQ01000023.1:6521516-7186516 GCA_036281575.1 Ancherythroculter nigrocauda | reverse complement strand
TTTCTTCCAAGTAGGAGGAGGGGATAACTGAGCATGTGCAATTTAAATATCATTTCTGTAGCTTATTCCTGATTGGAGGAATGAGCCATGTTGCAACTGCCCCTTGTTGCAACCGTCCCCACTCTCCTCTACTAAAAATAGACCACCAGTCACATTGGCAATTAAACTGATACTTGAGCTAATCAGCCTTGCCGAAACTACTGGAAAAGCCCAATTAATTGAGCTTGTGAAATTCTAATCATAGTTTCATTCTAGTGGCGTTAACGCCAAGTAAACTGCCACACATTAATTTGGCTTCATTTTCATTAGCTTGCTTGATAGCGCAGCGGAAACAGTAGCCTTTCCATTTCACTTAGCTTTCCATTAAATCAACAAATTAAAATGGCAGGGTGATGATCAGTCAAGCTGTTGGTTTAGCTACAAAACTGGTTAAATGGAACTTTAATGTGATCTTTTAAACAAGCAAAACCATTGCAGGACTGATTTGCTCGCAGCTAATGTGCAAAAAAACATTCTGTTGATCGGTCATGGAGATCCATCGCACATTCGCTCAATCCCCAAAAGCATTCGATAACAAATCTAGCCAAGCCAAAGGAAAAAAGACACAAGAAAAGCAATCATTTATTTGAAGCGCAGTGCATTTCGCCAAAAAGGCCACAGAGCAGCAGATAGCGTTGACAGCTACACAAAAACATTTGAGCGCCTTTTTAAAGGCAGACGAGTGGATCTGTTATGCTGGTGACAACTTAACCGTCAGGCATCTATCACATCCTTGGAAATGGCTCTCCTATTTGCGAGCACCAGCTGACGCACAAAGACAACAATCTGTTTAGCGCGGCTCTTGCAGGGTGTATGGCGGGTCGCCGCTGTGCTCGTTCTGTGGAGTAATGAGGAAGAGTTTGCAAGTGACGGTCCTCGCTTTGTCATAGTGACGCATGAAACAGGTTGAAAATAGTCAACCTGGAAAAAACAGGATAAAAAGTCTGTGCGGAGAAATAGCTTGACAGTTCACTTTATTTAAGCACTATAGTTCAATAATGAGAATTTGTGAATGACAAAAGATGTCTTGCAGAATGGCAGAATATACACACTACAACCGTTCAAAAGTTTGGGGTCAGTAAGCAGAGATTTACAATAAAAGTGGATGGTGAACTGTCTAGCTCCAATCCAAAAAAAGACATTTATAATATTACAAAATGAATTGTATTTCAAAGAAATGCTGTTCTTTTGAGCTTTTTATTAATCAAATAATCCTGAAAAAAATTTCCAGAAAAATATTAAGCAGTACAACTGTTTTCAACATTGATAATAATCAGAAAATCAGAAAAATAAGCAGCAAATCAGCATATCAGAATGATTTCTGAAGGATCATGTGACACTGAAGACTGGAGTAATGATGCTGAAAATTCAGCTTTGATCACATGAAAATATTCTTTGTAAAATAAACTCAAATAAAAAGAAGGTATTTTAAATGGTAAAAATATTTCATAATACATAATTTTACTGTCTCAAATAAAACCCATTGTGCCTGAAAAAATGACAAAGAGCTTGACTTCACTTAACTTGGCAAATGATGATTTATGAGCTTTAAGTCCATAAATTTGGATTTGTGTGTTGGCTCATTCAGAGTCTGAAATCTCATCTTTAACTCCCTCCTCATGGTGACATTTTCAAAAATGTCACAAGTGAGAATCATATGAAGTCCCTAGTGTGAGCAAACCAAAGCCACACTGCAATAACAGCAGCAGCAGCAGCTTCTGTTCCATCTCAAGGGTGAAGAAAATCTCCACAAGCACAGTTACATAATTGCTTTTTGGACCTATTTGACCTTTTGAAATTCATGACAATCATATGTTCCTGTAAAGAAGGACAGAAGATTCACTGTCTTGAAATTCTTAATGCCAGCAGCACATTTGCTGGTAAGATTTGTTTCTTGTATGTAATCCTTACAGGCTTCTAACGCGTCAGTCTCAGTCAACAAGTTCAAAAGCTAGTTTAGCTTTGGCAAGAAAAAAATATGATTTTAAGATTCTGTTTCTGGGATTTTTGTAGATGTTGGGATTTTGGGACTGGAAGATTTTGTAGTCATATTAATGCTCTGCAAATTTAAACAGCCATTGACAGGTTTAGCAGCAGCTGCATGTGGGCTTTGACATTATAATTTACAATGTATGGGTACTGATGAACTTCTTGCTGATATTTATTTAGTTTAGGCTTAAATAAACTGTAAAAATGTTAAAAGTGTGGGTCCCACTTTATATTAAGTGGCCTTAACTACTATGTACTTACATCAAAAAATAAGTACAATGTGCTTATTGGGTTCATATTGAATTGCGAAACACTTGGGATATTGCTAGGGACAGGTTTGGTGGTATGGGTAGGTTTAAGGGTAGGGGTAAGGTGTAAGGGATGGGTCATCAGTGTAATTATAAATGTAATAACAGAAATTAATTACAGATGTAATTAAATGCAGGTGTTTTTAAAATATAAGTACAATGTAAAAACATGTATGTACACAATAAGTGCATTGTATCAAATGATTAATTTAAATGTAAGTACATAGTAGTTAAGGCCACTTAATATAAAGTGGGACCAAAGTGTGCAGCTAGACAAAATCAATACATAAATTCTCTCTACACTCTTGACTCTTTCCCTGCCAGCACCAGCATTTTTGATTATATTCACAAATGTCATGCCGCCCAGAATATTTTGTTGTATGAATATGTGAAGTCAGTATATAAAAATAGATAAAAGAGCCCCTGCTTTAAAAACAAACAAACAAACAAACAAAAAATTCTAAGGACTTCATCTAGATCAGATTCAGAATGAAGATCAAAACATAGATGGAGTAGATCGAGTACACCCCAAAAGCTTGCACAGTCCTATACCTTGACATTTCATTTGGTAACGTTAGGCAGTTTTGATTTATATGCTTTTGAATGTTTGATGATCATGTTTGCTTACTTGTGCGTAAACAAGTTATTGGTTACTGTCGTAATCCTGGTTCCTGATGGAGAGAACGGAGATGTTATGTCGACTGACAAATGGGGTCTCACTTGGGAGCCCCAATCACCTCTGAGTTTTAGAAAAACGGCTAATGGAAATGGTGAGTGGAATTTGCATGCCAAGCCACTCCCCCGTATATACGGGTATATAAAATGACGGCACACACCCACTCATTAGGTTTATGCTGAGGAGCCAAGACGGTGTCCTGGCCGTTCAGTGGGGTAATCCAGGGTTGTGGCAGGAGGGATATAACTTCTTTGTTTTCCCCATCAGGCAGTAACCAAGATGCTCCCTATCTGTCAGTCACTAGGACGTTATATCGACTGACAAATGGGGTCCCTATGGAAAACACAACCACTGAACTGTATTACGAGTGTTGGCGAAGCTGATGCTGGCAACATGCCCTTTTGGCAACTGCTGCCGCTAAGTCGTAACCTACCCAGCGCCCCACATAAGCCAAAAAACATAGTCCTCCATGCCTATGGGGTGGAAGAGACATGGAGGCAGTCGTAGCTGCTGTTCCTTTTGCATGTTACTTCATGGAAGAGTGCTTCGGCTCTCACATGGAGAGCATAGAAGGCACTCGTATCCACCTTAGAGTGGAATGGTGCTGCAAGCGAAACAACGAGCCAGCTTTTCCGCACTTTGCCTTTTTGCACCCAACATACGGGAAGAAACCGGCTCGACCTGGAGATTGTAGAATCTCTTGAAGGTATTTGGTGTTGCCCAGCCTGCAGCTCTGCATATGGCTGCTAGAGAAAGGTCTGTGCGGCAATGTCCAGGAGGAGGCAACACTCTTAGTGGAGTGAGCCCTCACTCTGAGGGGGCACAGCATGCCTTGGATATGGTACGCCAATGCGATGGCATCCATTATCCAGTGGGCCAGCCTCTGCTTGAAGACAGCCTTTTCCTTCTGAAGCTCTGCGTACGGTTTTATGAGGCACGAGTTTAGCCTCCTATAGCGCCTCTCAGGAACCTGATGACCAGGTTGTGACTGCAATTAGATGTACTGAGATGGCAGCCATGTACGCTTTCAAGGTGGAGGGGGGACAGCCTTCGCTCCATCTTGCAGAAAGGAAAGCACAGAACTGATCGGGCATCTCCAGGGGTGCACCACTCAGAAAACAGATTCCACTTCAAAGCATAAGCTAGTATAGGGGACACTGGTTATAGGCCACTTAAGTCCTCCGTGTCCTGTCCAGAAGCCACACATGGAGGTTCCAGAGGTCTGGATGTGGGTGCCATACGGTTCCCCTTCCCTGAGAAAGAAGGTTCTTGCCCAGGGGAATCCACCAGGGAAGGGCTGTCGTGAGGAGCATCATGTCAGAGAATCAGGTTTGGGTGGGCCAGAAAGGTGCAATCATAAATACCTGCTTCTGTGCAAGCAGGCTCACTATTTTTCATATATTTTACCTTTATTCTACACCTCTGTTTCCACTGTCATTTGAATGGCTCGTTTGACTTCCTGCTTCTATGAAGCCACTCCCTCCGAAATACGCAATGTGCTCAGATTGGTTAGCTGGCCGGGTGTATCCAGAGCCATCGTGATTCACTGAAGCGTCCGGAAACGCCTCGCCCCTTACCATTTGTTACCGGTTACGTGCGCTTCGGTTATATTGTATGCACAATTTGATTATATTGCTGTATCAAATTGAGCCCGAATCAGACCCAGATGAACAGCAATCGTGGCTTTTAAAGGACGTTTATGAATGGTATTTCATTTATTATTTGTGTCAAAGTGTTTAGATATGCTGTCACTGCTGTTTGTTAGCTTTCAATATACATTTTTATCCTGATTGAAGCTTTACTGTAGCCGAATACATGACTGAGTAGTCGCATTTTTGGTAGGTAGCGTTTAATTTATAGCATGAACAACTGTTTGTCTATGAACATAGAAGTTTGTTGGTGTTTGTTGGAAAAGTATGCACTATAATACAGCTAACTGGCTAGCGAAGCAAAAACGAGTGTGAACTTTTTTATGTCCTTGATGCAACCAAAAAATAGCGACAGAACTGTACGTTTAAAAGACATTTACAAACAATAAAACGTACTTACAGTTTGGGGCCGATAAACAGCAGCTTCTACTTTTAAAGCAGGAACTGCTCCATCTTTCAGTAATAGCCTTTGTGTAAATCCAGTATTGAACTCGTGTAGATTCTGGAAGCTGTCTTCAGCGCCGCATCCAGTGTAGAAAATATCACAGATTATAACAATGGGTTCTATTATCTTTTGACACGTCGTGCCGCTCGCGTCCGGTGTAGGCCTACACAACTCTTCAACTTCCACATGCTGCGCCACATGGCTTCGCCCACTTTGTTGCATGTTCCCGGGGACGTGTTTTGCAGGGTTTATGATGTCACCAACCCGGGAAAAAGCTCATTGTAGTCCAAACCGGTCGTTTTTGTAGGCATTAAACTGCCATAACTTTAAAAGACAATATCTCCGTTTGCACTGAACTTTCAGCGCTGTAACTTTGCAGATACTGTTTATGCTCAAGCAGCAACATTACACACTAACTAAAGTTAAAAAAGTGAAATCGCATTGAACCACCCCTTTAAAGGAATCATAAATGCCAATTAAGGACCTTTATTTTTACGAGTGTAGCCTAAATAAAGTGCCATAATCCTTGTTATTGTTAGACAGGACCTGTCTTTCAATGTCATCTGGCCCTTCCTCTGCTGACTGATGAAGGATAACGACCTCTTCCTCTTCCTCCTCTCCCATTTTTAGAACTCCATTTAAGAGTTATTCTTTAATCAGTCAGAATGAAGCGTCTGGTGCTGCTCGGGAAAACAGCAGCCTTGTCAGAAACGAGACCTCATCTGGATTCCCCTGCCCTCAATTTCATGTGTGATGCCGGGTCACATATGAAAAAGCCAGGATGCCTTGTTCTGCAATCTGGTTTGACAACCGTACAACAGGTTGGGCTTTGAAAATACTAGTTTAAAAATCCCATAAAAGGGATGAACAAAGGCAGAACAAAAGGTGGATCAAATTTCACCCCATGATCAAAAGGGAAAAAAATTAAGAAAATTAAGCATATTTGTTACATTTTCTTGATAATTATGCATATTTCAGATAGTTGCATTATATTACAGTAAAAATTACTAATTAAAGACAACAGAACTAATATTAGGAATTGGCTATCAAAGAATGTTCAGGCTTAAATTTAAATGACTAAATTATTACATTGCCTAAATTATTACATTGTTAGCTAACTGCATTCTCTAAATTGTAATGTTGACATGCATTCTCTGTAAAGCTGCTTTGAAACGATATGTATCGTGAAAAGCGCTATACAAAAAAAAAAAAAAAAAAAAAAAAAAGTTTATTTCATAATACTTTAAGATTTATTTATTTGAATTGCATATAAAATTACCATCCATTTGCATTGCACAGTTTTAGCATAAACAAATTCCGCCAATCATTATTACATATTAGGGTCTTTAGCGACCCGGATCTATATCTTAACATGGATGGATCTCTACATGCCACGATAATATAAAACTCTCCAGATATTAGTGTAATAATTACAGAAGAGTAAAATAAAGTATATCGTGTTACCTTTTGGAGCTTGGAAGGGTTCAGTTGAGCAGATGTTTTATACCATCATCACTGTCCTCATTAGAGCTCATTTCCTCAGTACATTCAGCATCTGGCTCATATTCACAATCTCAAACATATTCTATCTTCAAAATCAATATTTTGATTTCTGACAGCTTCTTCATCACATCCACCATTAAATGACAGTGACACTAATATTTGACTGCATACAGTACTTACTCTGAAGTAAATCGCTGAGTGGTTTCAAGTTTTGCTGATGATTCTTCCTATTCTATTTTTTTTTTTTCTGCCTGCAGTAACTATGAGTGAAATGTCACATCATTATTGTGTATCAGACATTGCCACCTTGTGGAATACAGGTGAATTTCACTTAGTCAGTCATCAAAGATTCAATTATTGTTGTGCAGAAAAAAATATACTTACACTGTTACACACCTCGGGTTTACAAAAAATGAATGGGAAAACAGGTTGTTTATAATGAATTGATTAAGCAATACTAATAAAGTTGATGTCTAAAAAATGAATGACGAGGAGGGTAGTGAATGATGTCTCGGGTCACTAAAGACCCGAGGTATACATTTAAGTAGGGATGCACCGAAATGAAAATTTTGGGCCGAAACAGAACATTTTACCAGTGTTGCCCAGCATGTCTACCACACCATGTTAAAGTAAACTAGGACTATTGCAAACAGAAACAAACAAGTGCAGAGAAATTTCATGTCGGCACGTTATTTGAGCAAACTTTGCTTTTCCGGTGAGTGTGAGTGGTGCATGAGTGGAGCGTTTGGGCTGTTTTTAAACGAAAATTTTCAGCTTATATTTTCTGCCTTTTTTTCCCCACATTCAGCCAAAAACCGTAAATGCCATTTTTGGCCAATACAACAACCAAATGCTCCTCAAACCATTCCTGAACCATTTTTGCTTTATGGCAGGGTGCATTATCCTGTTGAAAGAGGCACCCGGGAATACCGTTTCCATGAAAGGGTGTACATGGTCTGCAACAATGCTTAGGTAAGGTGGTACATGTCAAAATAACATCAGCACTTACCCCAGGTAAGTGACACACAAGTACCCGGCCATCCATGTGATGTAAAAGAAAATGTGATTCATCAGACCAGGCCACCTTCGTCCATTGCTCTGTGGTCCAGTTCTGATGCTCACATGCCCACTTTTGGAGCTTTCGGTGGTGGACGGGGGTCAGCATGGGCACCCTGACTGGTCTGCAGCTATGCAGCCCAATACACAACAAACTGAGATGCACTGTGTATTCTGACACCTTTCTATCAGAACCGGGAACACCCCACAAGAGCTGCAGTGTTGGAAATGCTCTGACCCAGTCGTCTAGCCATCACAATTTGGCCCTTGTCAAACTCGCTCAAATCCTTATACTCTTGCCCATTTTTCCTGCTTCTAACATATCAACTTTTAGGACAAAATATTCACTTGCTGCCTAATATATATATATATATATATATATATATATCATAATGGTCCTAACATAGACTTTACTATGTTATAAAAGATAATGTGTTTTTTTTAAATGTTTCCTTTACTATGACCCATACAATGTTCTTGACAGGTTTGCTGTGCTGTATGGATGGAGACTATGCACTTTATTAACTGAGGTCACGGCAAATGGATTAAGTAAATAAATAAATAAACTCAGACTCTTGACCTAATTGAGGCATTGGCTTAGAAATCGTTGGTCATTACCTTCCTGCCCTCAGTGTCTTGCTAATGGAATTTTCTCATGGATCTGACGGTGGATCTCAGAGCTTCAGAGTTTATGAGAGTTAAGCTGAGGTATGGAGAGAAGCCTCCTCCGCTAAAATCAATCTGAATGTGGAGTTAGCTGAAGTATCGCATGTCACGCTCATATTATTTAATTCGTAGTATGTAATCCCTGTATCTGATTGATGTAATTCCATGAGCTCATTTCCTGAAGTGTATATTCTCTTGTCATACTGTAAGATTTTTCCTAGAATTGTGCAGTTTGAGACTGAAATTCACAGATCCATTTTTTTCATAAGGTGAAATTTTTCTAAGATATTCGAGATACTTCTCAACTCTAGGGTTCAAAAATTGAGTTTTTTTTTTTTTTTTTAAACAATGCAAAAAGCAATTAATTAAATAGAACTAACCATATAATCATGTATAGATAGGATAGCAAAATCTTATCAGGTTTTAAAGGGAAGGAGAAAACAGTACTTACATCTTTTGCTATTGATGCATCAAATCAAATTCTACAGTATTCATATCACAGTCTTTGACCAAGAACTTATTGCAGTTATCCTGCAACATGGCATGAAATAATGTCAAATAACAAATAAAAAATAAATATACAGCATCATGTATTTTAACAGTAGGCCTACTGAAAAATGGAAAACAATATAACGGCCTAAAAAATGGATGAATGAATGAATCAGACATGAATATTTTTGTTCTTGTTGTTTATTTAGCAAGAAGCTGTTGAAAGAGTAAGTAGAATGATGTTTGAAAGAGAGAGTACCAATATTTAGAAAACGAGTCCCAGCTGTTGAAGGACTTAAACTGTTCAGTTGTTCTGGTCATGTGCCCAAATTCACATTTACATTATAGGAAACAACATATTCATTATATAGAAGGGTAACAGACATTAGTGAGAACTTAGCTGGTCTTGGTGATTCATTTGCAAAGATTTACAACTTACTGATTCCTCTTCACATTTTCAATTAAAGGAAAAGTTCACCCAAAATGAAAATACTGTCATTCAGAATATGTTTACATGACAACGATGTACTAAAAATGGAAAGGTTTTTCCTTTGCATTTAAGAAAAGTTTTGACGACTACGTTGTCAAAACGATCGCCATTCACACGGATCCACGAAAATGAGTGAAAAATTATTCTGTGTGCCAGGCCAGTAGATGGCGATGTCACTTTGTAAAGAAACACTACACACCTATAGACTGAACACGTAACATGCACATGACGTCGCCATTTTCACAAATTCCCATTTTTGTAATTTACATGAAGACGATAACAGTATAGTTGCACTTTGAAACCTGTATTTAAAAGTTTGAGTTTTCAGGCCCCCAAAATGCTGTTGGCGTATAAATGAACGGCCTTGTTTCTGTTTTTAGTTAAAAATAGTGTTGTGTAAACGCCACCTTATACTCACCCTCATATTGTTCCAAACTGGTATTTTTCCTGAGGGACTCAAAAGGAGAAATTCTATAAAATCTTCATGTAGCTTCATACTGACCATGTCTGTAAAGCTCCAAAAAGAACACAAAAACAACATAAAAATAACAGCATATGCGTTTAGAACATCATGTATGTGGGTTCAAAATTGAGGACAGAATTTTCATTTTTGGATGTAATGTTCCTTTAAATAATGATGTAGCTGATTGACAGATCAGTTGTAACATCTAAAAAAAAAAAAAATCAAACATTCTGTTCAAAACATCCCATCTGAGAACATAGGTGTTTCATACAGGATGTATGAGAGAGAGAGAGAGAGAGAGAGAGAGAGAGATACATTCTGTGTGTGGAAAGCTCTTTTCCATACAGGAAGTTAACATGTTATCACTTTTTTTTTTTTTTATTGCTCAAACAGTTTATGCATAACGAAGATGCAACCATCATTCAATACAATCAAAGCAATGTAAAAATTAAAGCAGAGCTCCAAATTATATTATATCACACAGAAAATAGATTTAATATGATAGCATGTCAAATAATACTGACAAATAAATGAATATGTATATATTTCAATAAATATATAGTTAAATAAATATTTAGAAACATACTGACACTTTAAGATGAACTCAAACATTAGAAAAGTATATTTTTTATAACGAATAAATTAACAATAATAAATAGTGCTAAATAATTGTAACAACAATGTATACCATTCCAGAACAATTTTATCATTTTCTATAGAGCCAAGCAGGCTGCAGCATGCTTAAATGAACATCATCTTTCCCTTAGAAATAACTTAAAACTGACTAAAAAAAAAAACAAACAAAAAAAAAAAAAACAAGAAACTCTGCAATGCTTTTTTTTTTTTTTTTTTTGTGTGTGTATAAAACTGTACAAACAGACAACATAAAACATTACACACTAGTGAACAACAACACCAACATGAACAAATATTCCTTACATATATACAAAAAAAAAAAAAAAATGTTGTCTACTCTGTGACAGGTATTTTGAATTTGCAGAATTCAGTCAGTGACATTTCTACGATTTTACTGCATCATATTTTGTACACTACATTTTAGGAATATTCAGCTTCATTTTGGAGGGTAAACAATTGTAGTAAACATGCAATAGTTGAAGCACTTCGGTCTTTTGGTCCAAAAAGAACATTGTAAGAGTTCGATAAGAGGAAAGCACAGTGGCAAAATTAGGAAATTACTGAACATGAATTCATCATGTTTATATATATATATATATATATATATTCTAAAGTGTTCACTAATTTCCTTAGATCCATAGATCCAGCATGAAAGATGAAGTGTGCCATTTCTGCATCAATTGCGCCACCAGTCAGGTTGTTTCCAAACACTTCCCCTGTCTGCCATTGGTTGACACTCTTTAAGAAGGCAACCTATAATGATTGTAAATAGGTTATAAACCTAAAGCTGTATAATTGTGTCTGCACATTAAATCTGGATGAGGAGAAAGTATTTAAACTTCAAAAAATGACACACTTCACCTTTTGAAGAAAGGGTGTGAGGAAAGCTCAACCTGCTGTCATTTATTACCACAGACTAATGAAAGATGGACGACGCGTCTCCACTTCTTTCCACTGTAGAAAAATTAAGCCAGAATATCCCAGAAATGGTCGTTGCCGATTGCGTCATTCGGAGCCCGCGCAGTAGTGATCCTGATGTCAAGCCGCGGTATCAAGGTCCCGCCCACATTCCCGCAGACTCAATCGTAAACACGGCTGTCAATCATGAGGTTACACCCCGTTTTTATAGCATCAATTTATTAACTAACTTTATTAACTAGTTTAATTAACTAACTAAAACCAAACTTACTGAAAAAAACGAAAAACTGAACAAGTACCTAAAATGACAGAAACCATCTTTGGTAATTTTTGAAATTGGATTTTTTAGTTTGGCTCGCGTCCCATTTGATTACAAGGAGAGGGCGGGTTTATGACCTATACTGCGGCCAGCCACCAGGGGGTGATTGAAATGCTTTGGCTTCCCTTTTGTTTATTACATGCATTTTAAATAATAATATACGAACAACAGTTTTTTTTTTATGAACAATTACATTTAAAGTCATATGGAATGAAAATGGACCCCATTTACTTTCTTAAGGAACTACTTTCAAAGAAATTAGCTATTCCTAAGCTTTCACCAAAATATATTAATTTGCTCTGGCTCTGAAACAAATCTTTGCATCCTAAACCTTGTTTTTTAACAATGCAATAAATTCCCGATGGGTAAAATCAAATCCCAGCTTGCATTGTGTTGTTGTTGAGTGGTTTTACTCATAAACAGGGCATAATATGGCACACGATTGCAGTTTCTTGACTTCAAAGTTCAGGTTGCATGAGCTTCCCACACCACCCTGATATATGCTGCTGCATTAGAGACCTTTATAAAGGGATGTAGAGTCAAACAAATTGACAGTAAACAGATTGAAAACCATGTTGACATTATCATCCAAAATGCAGTTAACAGAACATTCCTGGTTTAACGGAAGAAAATAAAATCACATACGGTAAAGATACAGCAATGTGTGTAAACGGTTGATTTCATGTTTTTTTTTGTGTATGGGCCCAGCACAAAATATCAGACCATAAGCACAAAAGAGCTTGGTCTTTTAAATATATATATATATATTTAAAAAAGGCTAGTCAAAAACAAGCACCATCACGAAAAATCGTAACGTTTACACCAAATAAATAAATGGTAACACTCTTTACCTTTTTAGACATTCTGTTGACTACCAGTATAAGTAACACTGCACCTACATGTCAACTAACTCTCATTAGAGTATTAATAGACTGTCTGCTTAATATCTGCACTTTTAACACTTTATTTTGATTCTTTTTTTTTAACTTTTTAACTGTAAATACATATCAACTTATTCTCCAAACCCTAACCTAACAGTCTACTAATACTCTAATGAGAGTTAGTTGATATGTAGCTGCAAACTTACTTGCAATTAGTAGAATGTGTAAAGTGGACTATCGAAATAAAGTGTAACAATAAATAAATAAATAAATCACTATAATTTGCTAATCTATATCACAGAGAGAGGTCCACAGTCAGATTCTCACAGGGCTAAATACGTCAAACCAAACGTAACACATCATTTTCACTAAGTACATATGTACAAAGGCAAATGTCATTTTAAAAGCACTGCTGAAAAAGCTGTAGAAAAGAGCGACGAGAGATAGAGAGAGATAGAAAGGCATCTTGCAACAATCCATGACATGTCTGTCTGGAGCAGATGGGAAAGAGCGTCGGAGCGTGATTATATTCAGAGTCCCTGGGTGGTTTTGGCCGAGTCTTTAGTCCTGCTTAGTGGAACCCATCGCAACCCTGGACGCCATCTAATAAGAGGGCACCATGTCTTTGATCACAGGTTCTCTGTTCAAATACGTCGCCCAGTAAACCAGGTTGAATGTCCCGAAGAGAACTGGGAACATGATACGGGACATGCGGTCGATTTTACTCACGCTGTTGAAGGTTTTCTTCGCCTCGGCTGGTTTCCCGTCGGCTTTCGTCTTTCCCGGTTCGGCTACGCTCCCCTTGGCGATGGTGGGGAGGACCGTGTCCTTGGTGATGTTGGGGGCATAGTTCGCCACAGCGACGGCATAGGCGTTGTTCTTCTTGATGACTGAAGCTTTCTCCTTTTTCTGTGGGAGATTGAGAGTTTGTCACTTTTAAGAAGTCATCTTTTTGGAATACACTTGACAGTCCTGTTTGGAGAGCTGATTGTAATCATGTTCACATATAGTTCGGTTATTAAAGTGAGTGAGAACTGTATTTTATGACCTAAGCAAAACCACGCTCCTGAAGAAATCCCAACAGCGACTGTATTTCTTAAGACGGTTGAGGAAATTTGGCATGGCAACTGAAATCCTCAGCAACTTTTATAGATGCTCAGTTGAAAGTGTGGCACTGTCCAGGACAGGAAAGCTCTACAACATATGATAAAAACTACACAGAATATTAGAGTAGCTTTCCTGTCACTTCAGGACATTTATAGTACCAGGGTCATCAGGAGGGCCCATAACATTATCAGGGATTATACACTTCCACAACACAATCTCTTTACACTTCTGCCGTCGGGGAGACAGTACAGGTGTGTGAAATCACGGACAAAAAGATTCACAAACAGTTTCTATCCACAAGCCATTAGGCTCTTGAACAATACATAAAAACATTAATGACTTCACTTCTTATATTGTATATGTTTTTGTGTATATTTTTGTTACTTAGTCTTTGTATATTTACTAAATGTGCACATTGTGTAAAGGAGACTGGCAAGTAAGAATTTCATTGTGCGGTCTAAA
The DNA here is from genome assembly GCA_036281575.1 of Ancherythroculter nigrocauda. Lineage (NCBI taxonomy): Eukaryota > Metazoa > Chordata > Actinopteri > Cypriniformes > Xenocyprididae > Ancherythroculter > Ancherythroculter nigrocauda. The sequence continues at coordinate 7,172,420 of VTFQ01000023.1, read as the reverse complement.
ACTGTGGTGTTTTTTATTGTGCATATGACAATAAATGAATTGAATTGAATAATTTGCAAGGGAGTTGTGGAGTTAACAGCTACACTGAAAAAAAAACAAAAAAAAAAAACATGTTTAAGTCAAGACACATTTACCTGGAAAACAAAAAAAAATATATAAGATATCATTTCAAAATTAAGTGAGTTTTTGCTTAAAAATGACAAAAGCATACACCAAAATTACTAAAACTTTCAAATTAAAATAAGTCTAGTTCAGTCATGAAACTCCAAAGGTCTATGCTGATATCCTGTCCTTTACATGCAACCTGCAAGCAATCACATCATTACCGCATGGTACAAGCTTATTGGCCTCTGTTGATCCTGCAGCCAATGAGATTGCTTGCTCAGCATTTAAATAGTCTGGTTCATTGTTTGCTGTAAGCTCGTACTGCAGCGCTCAGAGTTCCTCTGAAACCCTCCACCTCCCCAGCTCCACTTGTCTAGATCTGCTACGGGATTCATGTATGTCTATTTATGCAGCAGCAACAAATCTTACATGCTCACAGCCAGTGTTGGGGGTAACACATTACAAGTAATGCGAGTTATGTAATCAGATTACTTTTTTCAAGTAACTAGTAAAGTAACGCATTACTTTTAAATTTACAACAAAATATCTGAGTTACTTTTTCAAACAAGTAACACAAGTTACTATGCTCTAACATTTATTGACTGACAGCTCTCCTGTCCCCATGTTAAAGAGAAATCAGGAGTAAGTACAGAGGCGTTGTATGCGCTGTGTGAACATGGTGGTTATTCTAGACTAAATGTGAGCATACATCTACTCATTTACTTCTCCTTAGTCCTATTCTTCTGTATTCCACAATGGAAGCAAAGCGGAAAGGCTTGTTTGTTTGAACTACATCCTCTACTGTATAGGCATGAATTTGCTTTTCCTTCAGCCTGAGGCTTATTCATTTCACACTTGGGCTGTGTTCCACTCCACTTTCAGACACACATTGCGAACTTCCCTAAGCACTTCCCCTTGGGGAATCCCTGCCACCATTTTTTCTCCAACAACTTATAAGCATATAGAATGTTGCATAAAACAAATTTAAAAGTACAAAAGGGGTTTAAATAATAAATCAGCTCCATAGTGAATTCCAAGTGATCAAGGGCTTATGTAACAGAGGCCAGCTAGTTAGAGCGTCCGACTCCCACACCGGAAACCCAGGTTCGAGGCTCGCGCAGAGCGGGGTGAGTAGGACCTGGGTAGAGGGGTTACATTGGTGCCGTGACCCAGATGGGAGTGAGGTTTAGGGGGTGAGTGTAACGGAGGCCAGCTAGTTGTCCCTGTGTGAGTAAACCTCACTCCTCTGATCTCAAGAGACGCTCTAGCGACTGACGCTAAAGGTTGCAGCCTGTAGCCTCCTTGTGAGAGCGTCCGACTCCCATGCCGGAGACCCAGGTTCGAGGCCCGGGCAGAGTGGGGTGAGTAGGATCTGGGTAGAGGGGTTACACTTAACACTCTGGGGTCGGCGGTCACGCCGGCGTGACCACCGCGTTTTTTTTCTAACCAGTGTGAAAGAGACTCAAAATACTCCGTCAATGTTGCACATACAATTAAGAGCTATACACCATTTTAATCTGTGAGATATCTTCTTTTATTTGTGTACACTCAGAGTAAAAACAAAATGTTGTGCTTTTTGCAAAATAAAGAAAACTAACATGATGCGTGATCTCTCGTCTCCCTCTGAACGAAGTCCAATCTGATAGTTCTCAGATAATGAACTGTAACTTAGTGAATACTAATTACAAAAAAATGAGACTTCTGTCTAAAAAAAACGTTGAAATGTCTGGTTTTAAATCGTGTAAGTCAAATTGAAAACAAAATTTCTGTGTTTATGTAATCTGTATGAAAAGAGAGTCATGTCAGAAGTCCATGATTCAGCTCATTATCAGCTAATGCGGCCACGCCCACAGAGCCAGCGCTATTCAGAGGCAAATTCAGAGGCAATGCATGCATTCATCGTCTCAATCGTGTATTTATTAACTTGAAAAGTGTTTATCTGGATGTTAAAGCCATGGTTAGCGAGCTCTAGAAGACATGCAGTTAGTTCCTGGTTCTTCTTCTTCTTTATATGCATTTGTGGACTAAAGGTGTACAGAGCGCCCTCCGGCTGCAAGTATGAATTGAAAACAGTATCCAGCGTTCATAGTGAAGACAATAAATATTGAATAAATATTACTCCTCTGTATAGAAAATTGACAAACATATGAGAATCCATCAATATTTCTCCAAATGTGCATGCTTTTGAGCTAAAAGCTTATGAAATGCCATAGAGGTAACATAACTGTTCAGACACTTTGCATCACAGAAATGCATTACATTTTAAAGAATATAATAGAATACCATTATTTTAAATTGTAATAATATTTCACAGTATTGCAGTTTTTTCTGTATGTTTGATTTACACCATGATGAGCTGAGACATGATTTTTTCACAGCCTACCTGACTGAAAGAGCTCATTATTTATGCAGGTCATTAGAGCTCTTTATGCGATTCTTTTGTATTCTCAGGTGTAAATGGCCCATTATTCATGATGATTCACGCCTCCACGCATACTGTGTTTCTTGACCAAAGATGTTTTAGAAAATTTAAATCTCTCTATTGTTTTATATGAACAAGCAGGCAGCATAATTTTTAGCTCATTTTGAAGCAAAAACTCTAGTCTACAACCTCCAATACCCAGAAGTCTTGTGAACACAAATTTAATATATATTTTTTGGCTTTATTTCAGTGACTTAAGTTTTTTGTTTTTTCAATAACCATGCATAAACATTATTCCTTCAAAAATACAAACATGTACATACATGTTCCTCACATATTATTGTAGCCTAGTTTGTGCTGAATACAGTGTAATGACACTTTTTCCATTAATATGTTTATGAACAACTGAAAAAAGCACAAATGTCAGGGCATGTCAAAACTCCTCCAGGCCCCAAAAAACCTCAGACCCCTGAGGGTTAAGACATTCAATTTTAACCTTATGCACAAGTTCTGCCAGTAGTGGGCACTCGTGCGACATAAGCAATGATGCACATCCGAGTCCAGACGGAAGGAAGTTAGCGAGTGAAGGTAATTTGGAGTGAAATGCAGCCAAGGTGGCCCTTTACATTTGCCAAAAATAGAACTTTTTTTGTTGTTATAAAAACAAAGCCCAGCCCAGATGAGAAAAAGTAACTCAGCATATTACTTTCCATAAAAAATAACTAAGTAACACAATTAGTTACTTTTTTTTAGGGAGTAACGCAGTATTGCAATGCATTACTTTTAAAAGTAACTTTCCCCAACACTGATCACGGCAGTGTGTCCATGTGTCTATTAGCAGTAGCAAGTCCATACTTGCTCTGCGGAAGCAGCAGAAGAGTAGCAGATCTAGTCTGCCAAGATCAAATACATTAACATTGCCGTATTCAATAACATGCTTAAACTGAACTGGAAATATAAAAGCTAATTTAACATATTAAATATTAACCTATTTGGCATTTTCACCAACTTACAGGTTAAACTTTATTGTAGTTATGTGGGCGCTGAGTTTTTTCTGTCATTTGGCAAGATCTCATGTTATAAAAGATGAAGCGCTTCGCTCAGACTATTTAAGACAGTATTGGCTGTGACTCGACAACAAATGCTAGACTAAGACATACTTCTCCACTCCTCAAATACATAAAACATTAGCCCTATATTACCCAGGCCTATATGTGTGAACTACACGTGTCTCTTCATGTTTGTGTGTGTGGGCACGCTAATGGAGAGAGAAAGTTGTTATTAATGACTGTTTGTTATGCGTGGGATCTTGTTATTTTTCTGTGTGCGAGCGGCACCGGCACAGCAGATTTTCCTGCTGCTGTTATGACAAGAACTTATTGAATCATGAATCTTCCTCTTTGTTCTTCATCATGAGCCTGCTCATCCTCGACACCTCCAGTTGTCCCATCAACTCCTCGTCATAATACCGCTCATGTTTTACAACTAGTGTGGTTTTATCCGGCAAGTGGATGATGTATAACACACAAAGGCAACATTCCAACAGTGTTTGGAAATGACAACCATATTTGAGGCTCAAATTGTTCTATAGGGACTGGAGCAGATTGAATACTGTTAGTGTGGACAATGGCCAATCCTCTTATTTAACTCAGTTAGGTGTTACGACAATTAGATAAATGTTAATAGTATAAATAGCTATAAAATGGGTAGTAAATTCCATTTCATGTTGAAGTTTTTAACCCTCTGGAGTCTGAGGCTGATTTGGGGCCTGGAGAAGTTTTGACATGCCCTGACATTTGTGCTTTTTTCAGTTGTTCATAAACATATTAATGACAAAGGTGTCATTACACTGTATTCAGCACAAACTAAGCTACAATAATATGCGAGGAACATGTATGCACGTTTGTGTTTTTGACGGAATAACGTTTATGCGTGGTTATTGAAAAAACAAAAAAATTAAGTCACTGAAATAAGGCCAAAAATATATATTAAATCTGTGTTTACAAGACTTGTGGGTATTGGAGGTTGTAGGCTAGAGTTTTTGCTTCAAAATTATGTAAAAATTATAATGCCTACTTGTTCATATAAAACAATATATTGATTTAGTTTTTGTAAGACACTTTTTGTCAAGAAACACAGTATGCGTGGAGGCGTGAATCATCATGAATAATGGGTCATTTACACCTGAGAAGACAAAAGAATCGCATAAAGAACCTCTAATGGTGCTGCATAATAATGAGGCCTTTCAGTCAGGTAGGCTGTGAAAAAAACCTCTGTAATCATGTCTCAGCTCAATTTAAAATAATGGTATTCTATTATATTCTTTAAAATATAATGTATTTCTGTGATGCAAAGAGTCTGAATATAGGTTTTTAGTTTAAAAGCATGCACATTTGTAGAAATATTGATGGATTCTCATATGTTTATGTCAATTTTCTATGCAGAGGAGTTATATTTATTCTATATTCATTGTCTTCACTATGAGCGCTGGTGTTTTCAATTCATACTTGCAGTCGGAGGGCGCTCTGTACACCTTTAGTCCACAAATTATTCTAAAGAAGAAGAGAACATTTCAGGAATGGTGTTTTCAATTCATACTTGCAGCCGGAGGGCGCTCTTTGTGCACATTTAGTCCACAAATTATTCTAAAGAAGAAGAGGACATATCAGGAACTAACGGCATGTCTTCCAGAGGTCGCTAACCATGGCTTTTACATACAGATAAACACTTTTCAAGACAGTAAATACATGATTGAGATGATGTATGCCTGTATTGCCTCTGAATTTGTCTCTGAATAGCGCTGGCTCCGTGGGCGTGGCCGCATTAGCGGATAATGAGCTGAAACACGGACTTCTAACATGTGTCTCTTTAAAACCTGACATTTCAACGTGTCTTTAGACATAAGTCTAATTTTTTTGTGATTAGTATTCACTAAGTTATAGTTCATTTTCTGAGAACTATCAGATTAAACTTTGTTCAGAGGGAGAGGACAGATCATGCATCATTTTAGTTTTCTTTATTTTGCAAAAAGCACAACATTTTGTTTTTACTCTGAGTGTATACAAATAAAAGAAGATATTCTATAGTTTCAATTGATATATTACTTATGTCTCTATGACAAAAAATGACGGAGTATTTTAAGTCTGCGCCGACGCATTTTCAGACCTCAGGGAGTTAATGTTGTTTATATGTCTATGTGGTGTTTTTAATATGCTTTTAGACAAATCATGTGCAAATTCATGTCAACACCATTGCTGAGTATTTTCTCCACCAAAGTCTCAAAAACGTGGTTTAAAATCGCTGGCATTTCTGACATACCAAACTACCTTGTAACCCATCACGTCTAAGTGTGGGTGGGCTTTAGCATGTCATTACTATGCAGCGAATCTCAAGAGAAGCCATATGATGTTTATAATGTTGTGTAACATTAGCAACACGTTATTAGCTGTTTGATAACGTAGTCAAGCAAAAGGCTAATCATATTAATTACAGTTATGTGTCCGACGTTGTAAAGAGCGATACCATTGTGCAGCGTTTACCTCAGTAAGTTGACCGAGTGGATCTCTGAGCTGGTGTCAGTGGGTGGAGATGGGTCTAATTTGCATATTCATGGATCCGCATATACTAAATGAGGCAAGAGTGTAGAGTTACATTCAAGTTATTTTAAGGCATGAAGAATTTTTTTTTCACAGGAAAAAAAAAAGATTATGTCATTTTGGTGATCAAAGATGAGTTTTAAGGGATAAAATTATTGACTACAGGGGGACTTTAAAGGGAAAGTCCTGCGCTGAGTGATACGAGATGACACAGCAGTGAAACAGAACTGACTCCCGCAGGTGTTTTGATGGCGAATGCGCCGAGCGTTCAGTCTGTTTCCCCAGCTGGGTTCTTGACACATGCCTGCAGGCCCTGCTCTCATTCCCGGTGTTTCAAAACGCCACAGACCTCCACCTCCACCTCCCCCTCATCCCGAAAGCTGCACCTCTCCCTGACGCGCTGATGAATGCACCCTAGGAAGCAGCGCTGTGGTAATTAAAGAGAGTGACAGGAACTAGTAATGCATCAGGCTAAACGCAGGATGGTTACTAAGAGAGGCCGTTTGCTACACTGTCAGCTCAAACACCACTGAAATTCAGATGAAGATCAAGAGCAAACTAGGACTAAAACAATGTATGATCACTGGAAATGAGTTTGACTGCATGCTACTCCTTAGAAGTCACTTGGATGCCTTGAATAAAATCAGCGAAGATATCCTAAAGGTTCTGAGCGTCAGGTCAGAGTGTAATACACGGTTTGATAGCATCTAAAATCAACCTTGTTAAACTGTGCATGTTAAAATGAACACTGACAACATGAGCACAAACTGTCAAACAGCCCTCAGTGAAACAAATGAAATGACAATTTAAAATCCCACAGAGCCTATTTCATGCTTAAATTATTTATTTATATGTTGTTTCAGTTGTTATTTACACTGTGCGTACAATGTTTTCTGTGCCACTATAGGAAATGAATCACAAAATCATAGTTCACCCCAAAATCAAAAGCTAAAAATGCTTTATATATATATATATATATATATATATATATATATATACACACACACACACACACACACACACACACACACACACACACACACACAATAAATATTATGTATTTATTTGCATAAAGAAAATTAAGCCTTTTTTTTTTTTTGCCATTTAAAATATTTTTGCATTGCAATTTTTTCATCAATTATGCCATGCAATATTAAAAACAAGCCTGTTGGCATTACATTAATGAGAACGAGATTTATTTGCATTATGGTAATGCAAATAAGGCTTCACCCTTTTTTAAAAAAACAACTTTCTTTTGCTTTTTTGGAGTGAAAACATCTTGACAGGTTAAGTAAGATTCACCATATCTATTAGATTGATTAGATCCATTTCTGGTGCATCAGACACCAAAAACTTTAAAATAAGAAATGCAGGTCTACTTTCTGTGACTGTGACAGAGGAAGACAGTGCCAAAATCTGCATATACATACCAATTCTACAGGCTGTCATTTCTGATTGGCTGACTGACCTTTAGTGGGAAGAATGTGATTTGTGGAGAAGATTTGAAGGCTCATGAATAAGCAATGATCTTGTGCTACAGAGTCTAACTAGGGAAGGGAGAGACCCTTATGAAACCGATATTAATCAATCCTAGATAATGAGAATAAGACTCCAGATTTGATTGTGTGGATGTGATGACAGTCTGTCAGAGAGACAGAGCGACGGTAAATTCCAGGGTTGACCTCACTATATTACAATATTTTTTTGCAGAGTATTAAAATCTCAATAGTCATTAAAATCATTTGCCTGGAAAATAGCATATAATGCAGTTTTGCTTGGGATTAATTTTAACCGAATGTGCTGTCATAAGTCTTGTCTGCAAATAAATGTCTCTTACTGTATATTCTGGTCTATAAATCTTGGATCGCCTTTCCATTAATGGTTTATAAGTTTAAAAAAAACAACAAAAAAAAAAAAACGCTAAGCCCAAGTATTAAACTTTGGAGCATAACTTGTACTGTTTGTACACTGAACATAAATGACATATCAATCCATATCTGCATCATGAACCATATCTAGACCACAATATCATTGAGATTTTTAACTTCGGCCAAGCCACCCTAGCAGATGCATAGCAACACAGATCTGTGAAAGGTAAAGAGCATTTTTTTTCTGGTTCTGTTTTCTTCGGCAGCACTGTCTGTTCAATCATTACCAGAGACTGAGTGGCTAGTTACCCAGCAGAAAATAATATTAAAATAGTTTGAAAGATATGGCAATTTGATTAAAATCTTCACAGTTGTTGGTGATCAGTTTTTTTCTAGATTACAACACTTCAAGACATGATTTTGATTGCCAATAATAGAGCATTTGTCTCTGCAGTGAAAACTGAACTTTGGTTAGGAATGCGTAAACCCTGATGCAGTTGATTTGTTGCAAAAGCTGCTACTTGATTTCCAGATTTAGATCCATCTGTGTATATAGGAGTATGTTGTTTGAACATTGCACTTACGTCCAAAAATTGCTGGTGATAATCATTTGGATGTGTTTTGGTTTCTTGCTAAATCCAGTCAGAAATCTAAATGATTTTGAGCTTTTGGAGATCCCATAGAGAAATTCTGCAAAAATGTGTCTGTTCCAAAATGTTTAAATCCACTTGCAGATTCTCCAGATGGGTTGTAATGCTTAGACCAAATGGACGGATGTAACTTGGTTACATTTTTTATATATTATTGAATGCTGACTTGGAAAAAACAAACAAACAAACAAACAAACAAACAAACAAACAAAAAAACTGCTGAATAAGGCTGGATTTTCCGTATTTTGTTAGATTGCATATTGTAAAGCCAACTTTAATCGTCTGATTTCCAAGGAAGATTCATTGGCTTCCACATATAGACTTGGATTGGTGATGTTCTGTAGGTTCCTAAAGCCAATCCTATGTCATGGTGGTGTAAAGTATCCAAAATACTGATTGATTTTCTGGCTGACCTTTGAGCAAATCAAAGTTCTGTACAAATCCATAAGGACTGACCTGTCTGCTGCCCATTTGGTTTTGGATAAAACTGTTGCATGAAGAATGAAGAATCATTGAGCATGTAGAATCATTTTCACACATGAAACGACAACCTCTAAGTTCAGACCTTAAATTCATTGAAAGTCTTTGGGGTGTGCTGGAGGAGACTTGACAGAGTGCTCGAATCTTGTATTGTCATATTACAAGATCTTGATCAAAAATGAATGCACCTCTTGATGGAAATAAGTGTTGTGATGGTCCAACAGCTGTGTCATGGGATTGACATAGGATGGCTCATTATAGCTCTTCCAATGAAAAAATCTTGTTGTATGGCTGTATTACTAGAGCTAAAGTTAATGTTCTCCTTCCCTTGTTGAGCATGAAAAGTTCGGAAAACATGAAGACAGGTTCTCAATTGATGAATTCTTTTCAAAAGTATGTTTGCAATTTCTTGTTTGAAGTCGAGAGTGAATCATGAAGTGTTGTATTTGAGGACCCTTCATTTTTCATATCAGGTTCCATATTTTGTTTGATGGAGTACTACTCTGAAAACAAATTTTCTCCAGCTATCCTTTTTAACTTCATTTATAGTTCTTCTTGCTTGTGCTCTACTCATCTTGAATTTGATAAGTGCTTCAGTTGATGGATGTCTGAAGAAAAGTCTTTCAGCATTTTTCCTATCTCTTTTATAGCTTCCTAACATTTATCATCAAACCATGGAATTCGTCTAGATTTTTTGTGCAGAGATGTTCTTGGGACTTTATCATTTGCTATAGATATAAGCGTTTCTGTGAAATTCTGCATAGCCCAGATGGCTGTCCTCCGGAAAGCGTGCAAATCTCTCATAACAGAGAGTTATGAAACTGATATCAGTTTGCTTTTTAATTCTCCATCTTTGTACTTTTGATTCTTCCTCTCCTCCTTTAATAGTTACAATGATTGGGAAATGGTCACTTCCACAAAGGTTATGATATACTTTCCATGATAAAAAAAAAAAAAAATAAATAAATTCCATGATTAAAAAAGGTCTAAAAAAAGTGCAGTCTGACAGATTGTTAAACCGATTGCGGACTATGTTCCATGTCCTGTATGTAAATAAGCATTCAATCCATTATCTAAAAGACATAAGGTATGGTTATCTATACAAAATTTCAATCTTCTTTCCTTTTGTATTGCAATGATTACTGCCACACAGAAAGTTATGGCTATTAAAATCTCCCATTAGTATAAAAGGAGATGGGAGCTGAGCGATATGCGTGTCAAATTTAAATCAGGAGGAATGTAAATAGAACACACTGTAATGGTTTTCTGCAGCATCAGTAGTACTGCTGTCACCTGTATATTACTCTTAATATTGATATGACTATGAATCACATCATTTCTTATTAAAATGGCTGTACCACTGGAGGCTAGCTTGTTAATAGGGCACATTTTTTAAAATAGAAAGCACAATCTGATGATAATTGTATCTCCTGAAGACAAACAACAAGAGGATTAATAACTGCAGTTAAATGCTGCATTTCCGTAAAATTAGCCCTGACACCACAACAGTTCCATTGTATGATAACATTACCTATAAGAAAGAATAGAAGCAGTTGTCCTAATTCTGCCTTTAGGAGATGGGCTGCTACTAAGGTGTTCACTCTCTTTCAATTCCACATCTTTAATTTGTCTTGCCTTTGAAGTTTCATCTCTTGATTGCGAAGAGCTTGCCTTTCTGTTATTTTTATTTGCCTTTTGGTTCTCAGTTGTTGAACTCAGATGAATGTCATCTGAAAGAGTTTCTCTCTGAATTCCTGTATTCTTTGTCCTTGAGAGAAGATTACTATAGTTAACAGTTTCAGGTTTATCTTTATGCATCCAGGTGATATCTGTCTGGCAATCTATTGTTCTAATTTTATTTGACAGCACATAGGCAAACGTTTTATTCAAAGTAAAAACAGGTGCAGCAGCCACCATTTTCTTTGCTTTGGGGTAACTGATCCTCTTTGTATATCTGACCTTCTGTATTTCTTTTTCTTTGATCCACATGGGACACTTTTGATGCAGATGAATGATCACCTGTCCAATTGCAACATTTAGATTGTTTTTCACAACTTTTCTTGTCATGGACTTCCTCACCATAATTACAACAGATGTGTTTGTTGTTGCAGCCATTAGACCAGTGTCTGTACTTTTGACAATAGAAGTAAAAACTTCAACGATTTTGAACGATAACTTATAAACCTTTAAAGACAGACCTACTGTGAGCTATGAGGTTGTTAATTCATGGTATTTGCTTTTGCTGAAGCTGTCAGCTCGCATTATTTCAGCTTATTTTTTATAATAATTGTGTTTAACAGTGGAATTCCTGGTGAAAACTACATTACCCATGATGTTGTAAAGAAAATTAAGAAAATTCTTTTACTGTTCCTGTTATTCCTGCAATACCGTTTTGTATAGCAAAAGGGGAAAGCATGGTGATTGGAAGATCTGGAGAAGAGGCACAGAAACACATTCCTGAAGTATTGGTTAATCAAGCTGTTGTCTAGGAGAAAGATTTACAATATTCAAGTCATCTCATTTGTTTATTATTTCTTTTCTTTGGAACAAGCTAAATCCATATCAACCTGATGTGCTCTTACCTCCAGGCTTGAATTTACTGTCAGTCATTTCATTTGTCACCTGAGACGTCACATTACTCAAAAATTTAACGCACTGTCACCGAGTCAATTAATCCAATCAATACGCCACCCCACCCTGAACAACACAAAGCATGCAGGGAGATGATTAATAATCATTACCTTGTCATTGACCACGCTCTTGCCATCCCAAGCCCAGCCGCGCTTGGTGAAGTAGTTGACTGTAGCAAACTCAATCAGGGCGGAGAAGACAAAGGCGTAACACACGGCGATGAACCAATCCATGGCTGTGGCGTAGGCGACTTTCGGCAGGGAGTTACGAGCGCTGATACTCAAAGTGGTCATAGTCAGTACAGTGGTCACACCTGAGAAGAATATAAACAATAAAAATGCAATGCAAATTACTATAATAAACTAATGCAGAGCTCAATTCAACTTAGAATTCTTGAACTTTCAACTCATGCTGAAATACAACTTGAAACTTTTCACCAAGAAGCAGTTGTATGGCATCACACGAATTTGGCAGAACTCAGTTCCAACATGACATGAAAAATAAAACCACTTTAGCAAACGTTTGCAGAGAACAAATGCTGTATTGTGTAGCATCATTTCTGGAGTAAACCATAAACCGACTTTTTTTCCTTTTAATTCCTAGTTTATATCTCACAATTCTGAGAAATACTTTTTATACTTTTGTATTCTGTGGCAGAAAAAAAAGCAGCTTCCATAGTAACCAAAGGCCATGTATGTTGGATTTGTTGCTGTTGTTGTTGGCAGCATTTTCATGTTTTGATTTCAATAAAAGCTTCATGTAAAGCCTTTACAATTCCAGTACCACTGTTCCATATACGCAGAATAAGCAATCTGCGTAAGGCACCAAGGGGACAACATCCCACCCTCTGTGAGGGCACCATCAACACCCCAACCCACCCCCAGAAAACAATTTCAACCATGATGCAACTGAAGTTCTTTGTAGGGGACCCATTTGACCAGTAGCTGCCCAGAGCAATTCTGTTGCAACGCTTGTTAGCAATTGTAAAAAAAAAAACAAAAAAAAAAAACCTAAATAAATAAATATTTTTAAACAAACTGGTCAAAATTGTTCACAAAAACATCTTCCATTGGTTGGACAATACTGAGTGATTCATAAATAAAATGATACATAAATAAACAAATAAATAAATATATATTAAAAAAAATGAATAAAAAACGGTCAAACTGGTAAAAATTGTTGCACAAAACATTGTTTGGATAATACAGAAAACGGATGGATGGATGGATGGATAGATAGATGTCTTGTTCGACTTGAACCAAGCTCAACAGCTTTTTATACATGCGAAGAAACACACCAACTGGAGAAAGGTCACAGGAGAAAGTATTTTAACATCACAAAAATGACATACTTCAACGTCAATGACTTTGAAAGACTAAACATCTCTAAAGCTTCAGTTTGTTGGGATGTCCCTGCCATTATATCTTTGGTGTGCCACATTCTTTCCAGTCTTTGGGCTTCTAATCAACCAAAAACACGACAACCCTTTAGCCTCTGAATGCCTGAATCGCTCTCATTCTTTCCCATTTCTGTCCCTTTCTGAGAACTCTGCTGCTGCAAAAAAAAGTATTTTTAGAAAGCGCCTTGTGAGTTACAAGAAAAAGGCCTTGAATAATTTTGTTTTTGAGGGAATAATACAACAATATGACAGCCTTCTTTGGTCTGGGACCGGAGAGACAATAACCTTAATGAGAATCCTCCGGCACTTTCACGACTTTCAGCGTGCAATGCTCTGAATGCTCTCAGCTGGAACTCACTGACATCATAAAGGGATTCTGGAGAGGAACCTGTTCGTTCCTGACTCCTGCCTGATTCACATCTGCAATGACAGATCTGCCTGACATACGGCAGGCTTGGGGACTCCGGTTGCGACCATGCACGTAAACAAATGCCTCCAATTAATTTCCATCACCATCAAACTCTTCAGCATTCAATCCCGGGTGGGATGAGCATGACAGCATTGAACGGATGTTGGTATGAAATGATTTGACAACCAGAGAACCGCAGACGAGGAGTTTTGGATGGATCACCTTCCCCTGACTATCAGAAATTGAGGCAAAATGCAGACATCCATCCACTGACAAAGCATGTGACAATGCATCAGTCATAACCTAAAAAAGACTCCACAGTGAAAGTGAAGAGCGAAAGAGGTCAGTAACCGCAGAAATGGCCATCTTAAAGGGTTAGTTCACCCAAAAATGAAGTTTCTGTCATTAACTACTCACCATCATGTCGTTCCAAACCTTTAGGAACTTTGTTCATCTTTGGAACACAAATTAAGATATTTGTGATGAAATCCGAAAGGTTTCTGATCTCCCTATACACAGCAATGTCATAAATTCCAAGACCCAGAAAGGTAGTAAATACATTGTTAAAATAGTCCCATGTGACTACAGTGGTTCAACCTTATGAAGTGACGATTTCTTCTCTTCCCTGTCAGTCTCCTATGGTGTTCATGAAGAAACACAGCACAGTGCCTCCGGGGTTCTAAGGCCTAACGCCAGCTCATTATTGGCCAGCTCCTGCATCAGCATCACACACATGCGTCATGGTGTTCACGTGAACAGCGTCGGCCAATACTGAGATGGCGTTCTAACATGGAACCCGGAAGCACTGTGCTGTGTTTACAACGTCAACAGCATAGGAGACTGACAGGGAAGAGAATAAATGGTTGAATAAAGTTGTTATTTTTGTTTTGTTTTTGCACACAAAAAAATATTCTTGTCGCTTCATAACATTAAGGTTGAACCACTGCAGTCACATGGACTATTTTAACAAATTCTTTACTACCTTTCTGGGCCTTGAAATTTGTTATGACATTGCTGTGTATAGGGAGATCAGAAACCTCTCGGATTTCATCAAAAATATCTTAATTTGTGTTCTGAAGATGAACGAAGGTCTTACGGGTTTGAAACGACATGAGGGTGAGTAATTAATGACAGAAACTTCATTTTTTGGTGAACTACCCCTTTAAACAATATCCCAAATCATAGGAAATGTACTGTATTTGCTTAATATGCACACAGCATATGGGACAAGTTTACACAGGAAGTGGAGAGATATTTACCCATTAGTCATTGTGTACCATCTCATTTGTCCTCAAATTATGTTTGAACTAAATGGTTACTATTAGGGCTGTCAATCGATTTTAATCTAATTAATTACATACTCTGTGATTAATTAATCTAAATTAATTGCATACATAATTTTTATGATACTGACAATAAAGTACCCGTCACTCTCACTGTAATTCTTTCTTGCCCTCTTTCCAAAAAAAAAAAAAAAAATAGCTTTTTAATAGAAGATGCTTTTTTGCTAAACCTGAAAAGTATTAAAAGTAGCATTTAGAAGTTATATTAACTAATAATATAATTTTCTACCATATACAATTGAGTGCACCTAGCTAACAAAAACTTGCTTTGTTCTGGTTTCACCTCACTCTAGTCTAAACTAACTGATTTTATAGGTAGGCCTAATTTACTACACATTGTCATTTAAATAACCTGAAAATATTGTGGATTATTAAGGCTAATTTTACTAACCACTCTTGCTAAATGGGGTAAGCACACTTATGTTCTCATTTCAGAGTTGTTCGAGTAAATGATTCATTATTATATCGTGTGGACAGATCAGTTGTTGTCATGATTCATTAAAATGAATCTGTTCAAATGAGTCATTAGGTCGCGAATCGGGCATTAGCGGAAGTTGACACGTTGCGTGCGAATCGCGACTGTTATTTGGACATCGCAAAAGATTTGTCAACACAGAAAACACTTCACCACTGGATAGGATTTTGATTTTGTTTACTGAAAGTGTGGTTTATGTCAGTTGCACCTGCAGGGCGCCTGTCAGAGAAGATGAGGTGACGTTCTTTTGAGCACTATTCACACCCAGCGGTTATTCAGGAAAAACATTCTCCGAATGCGCCTCGTGAAACATGGATTCGGTCTTACGAACTTTTAGCATTGTGTCAGTTGATTTAGATTATTATGTGTGAGGTAGAGAGAGTGCAAAGACGGTGCTTACTTTGAAGAAGAAGAGAGCTCGCGCGCACGAGGGAGGAGCTCTGCTAGTTCTGTCCGTCAGCGCAGCAGTCGTCTCCCTCCTTCATTTTACAGTCGAATGGTGGCTAGAACGGCTCCAGGTTCAAAGGTCAATACGGAATGGATTAATCTGCGTTATTTTTTTTAACGCGTTATTTTTTCTCAGATTAATTAATCGAAATTAACGCGTTATTTTGACAGCCCTAGTTACTATATAAGCAGTGTTGGGTGTAACGCATTACTAAATTACTTATCCACTGAAAAAGTAAAGGAATTACTGTTCATTTTTGGGTAATTTAATTACAGTTACTTATAATGTACTTGCGTTACATACTGTACAATTAGTTAAATGGTTCTGTTTAAATCAATATTGAATTTAAAATCTAAATTTGTCGTCTAAAAGGTAAAAGTGAACGCTGCCTCTTTAAAATTATTAGCTGTAGTGCAGTTGCACGTTCGCAACTTCGGACCAGTTGGCTGTGTAGTCGCTGTCTGAAGATGTCGGCAGAAGCGAGTGGCTGTTTTGCAGAATGGAAATATTTCATTTACTTCACTTTTTTGACACAGGGAGGCAAGAACATTACGGTAAAATGTAAGCTATGTCCTAGGGAGAAAAAACTGTGTGCTCTCTGAGAGATGGTCTTCAGTCAGTGCGCTCTCAGCAAAAGCGCACACACATAGCCGCCTCTTGCGAGTGTCAAATTTTTATTACACATAAACGTTCAAATACACACAGTTATGTCAAAATGCCCATCTTGGCGTATATTCGCGTTGGTGATGTGAATGTGAACAGCATGTGTAACAGCATATTGTCTCTGTCCATTAGGTCCTAGTGACAGCAGCCTTTAAAACATGCTACTGTCTACTATTGGCTTGTCTGTATTATAAATGATAATCAAACAACAAAAGAAAAGCTTTAATAAGGATTAATCTATATTTAATTTATACAGTTATGACTATGCAGAGTCATTTTATATTTTATTTTTACATTTCTGTGGTATTTTTCCTTACTACTATTAGACCTACCTGGAAAAAAAAAAAAAAAAAAAAAATTATATATATATATATATATATATATATATATATATATATATATATATATATATATATATATATATATATAGCATTGTTTTATTTGTATTTTTATATATTTTTACCGTGGTATCGAGTATTGTGCACTTACCCAACACTGTATATAAGTGTACTAGTTTAAACTGCCCCAGTTATGTGATTATAATTTAATAAATAATAAAATAAAATTTATATAATAAAATTAGATTTTTTTTGTCATTTGTTTATATGAAACATCACAACAGTCACTTAATGAAGGGTTTAAGTAAATAAATAAATAGTTACTAGGCAAGTGTACTAGTTTAAAGTGCAACAGTTATGTGATTATAATTTTAATAAATAAAAAGACATATGTTGTAAATTAACCAATTTTTGTATCTACTATCAAAAACAGCCATTAATCACTAAATGCAGGGGAATAAATAAATAAATATTTAACTAACTAAATAAATGTGTACTCATTTAAAGTGGAATATATATTGAAGTATGTTAGATTGTAATTTATTTAATATTGAGTACACTATGCATAGGGAGCAGCAGAGAAGCGTAGAGACTTTGATTGCCTGGGTAGCAGGTGATTTGCTTGCTGAAGTGTTCAAATGTTTAATCATGTCATTCGTAGAGACGCTGTCAGACACTATACTGCAGGATGGAAAAGTATCAGTTATGGCATGGAGAGAAATGTAATCGAACAAACTTCAGCACTTCAGGGAGATAAAGGGAACTCCATAATGCCTGCAACAACTTTAAATGCTTCTGTTGTCACTTTTAAAAAAGCAAAGCACCATCTGAAAAACCATCATCCTAAATTTAGGTTTTAAAATTGCATGGTGACCAGCAGAATGGCTGAATTCTGTGTAATTATTTTTCAGTTTCCATCAAGTATCATTATCGACTGAGCTGCAAATAAACCCAGCTGATACCATTCAGAGGCATCATACACAGCAAGACCAGTCACGTTCTTCTCCGCTGTAAAGTTAAGATGCTTTCATTTCCTTATAAATGAACAGTTTTCTTATTTAAAGGAATTATGAAGCAATAAAATGAACATTCTGTTTAATTTACTCACACGTTGCTCCAAACCGTTTTACTTTTTTTCTTTTGCGGAGCACAAAAGTAGATGTTTGGCAGAACGGCTGTATATTTCCATTCAACAAAAGTGAATGTGTACGGATGTGCTGTCAATCTCCAAAAAAAGAACCACTGAATAGACTTATGCACTAGTCTTCTGAAGTCATATGATAGCTGTGTGTGAGGAACGGACTGAAATTTAAGTAATTTATTCACCAAAAAATCTTGCCTTCCATCATTTTCACATCCGTTTATTCAAACTTGCCACATTGCAATCATTCACAATATGTGAAAACCCAAGGCATCTGGCATCACTGTCATCAAACCTGGTGCAATGCGTTTTCAGCACACCATATTTGAGCTGAACATGTTTGAAGATTTGAGAGTTGTCACCGATGGCAAGATTTCCCACAAACAACGCAATTTTGGCATGTTCCTCACACAAAGCTATTGCATCACATCAGTAGACTAGAGAATATAACGTGTGAGTCATACAGACTATTTTATGGGGCTTTTTTTTGTTATTTTTGGAGCTCAAAAGCCCCAGTCCCCATTATGAAAAGCACTTTGGGCATTCGGCAATGTAACTGCCTTTGTGTTCCATGGAAGAAAGAAACTCTTCTGGGTTTGCAACAACATGAGGGTGAGCAAATGATAGTATTTTCATTTTCGGTTGGATTAATCCTTTAATACTTTAGTAATGCAACAAACTGAAAAACACATGACGGCACAGCGTACATACAAGCATCATAATAAAGTGTACATTTGATAACACTCCGGAGCTATTTAGCCTGGAGCAAGTTTTCAATTATGCATCTCTCGAACCGCCTTCACGCACATCTGAGCTCCATTTTAATGCCATTCTCTCTATTTCAACTTTAATATCTCAACACATCATAAAACTCTAATCAGCTATCCACGACATGGTAAAAAATCACGTGATGTTCTACAATTAACGAGTGGCATTAATATACTGACTTTCTTAGGGTTATTATTTAGGAATACAAAATCTCTTTTGGGAACGCTAGCTCTGAAAATTTGCCTTATGGCAGGTTGTTTAAAAGGCTTGTATAATAGACGGATAGAGAGAGAAAGATAAGAGACAGAGAGAGGCCGGGACAGCTGAAGAACTGCCAGAAAGACTCCAGGGAGAGAGAGAGACACCGACGGCAGAATAAAGACAAAGACAAAAAGAGAGACAGACGGTAGGGGCAGAAAGACATCTGAACCTATGCCAGGAGGGCTCATCTCCTCAACGTTACCTGCTTAGCAACACAGAGCTCAGGGAATCTCCACAGTAACCAAATTGTTCCGTACCTGAGCCATATAAATCCTCACAGAAACGATTTACCCGGCTTTCCCGGTCTCTAATCTGGGGCAGAGGACTCTGGAGCCAGAGGCTCCCAGGGCTCCATGTGAATTTTATAGCTTGAAGGTCAATCCAACTTCTTCAGCCATAGTAGTGTTTCTCAGCCCTGATCCTGGAGTACACCGACAATGCACATTTTGTTGCAATGTTTTCAATACTTAAAATAGCCAATTTAGGTCATAGAGACTCTACTAATGAACTACAATCAGATGTACTGGTTTATTTTCTAGCACCAAAAAATTATACTTTCGTATTTCATGACCATGGCCATACCCACCATTGGTATTTTTCCATCGGTTTATAAAGAAAGTTGTGAAATAATTGGCAAATAAAAACTGTACATTGGTGCTGCAAAGATATCAGACAATGCCAAGATAACTGACTTTCTCATCTGAGCTGATCATACATAAAAACTGGGGCCATGTTTACAGCTGGTATTAAGATGCGTTTGGTCAATCAAAAGTAGATGCGGCAGACACATTCCCGTTTACACCTGGTGTTTTAATCCATCTCTTTTGCCCACTTTCAACCACTTCTGTCCTGATTTCTTCAAGGGGATGGATCTTTCAATCTAATGGACGAAATAAGCTCACCCAATTTACATATGAACGCTCCCGGAGATGACGGAAAAACAAACGGAAATCAGCTTTAGTTTCTGCTCTGATAGCCGCAAGACCACGCCGAACGCTGTGAGTGTGTGTTAGAAATCAGGAATGGTGAGAGAACATTGTGCTTGATACATTTTTCGTCTTCAAACTAAATCTGGGTCTTCAGGCGAAAAAGTTTAAATCCTGTCTGGCTAGTGCGCTTCCCATAATGTTTAAGCATTAGGTCAGTAGGCGGAGAGTAGGTGGCCTTTTGCGGCTGTTCGAATGCATTTGACCAGCGTTTGCACTATGAAAGTAATCTGGTCAAATGCATTTTCAACTACCTCTGGAAGTGTCAAAAGTAGACACCTATATTTAGCGTTGTCCACTTGTGATCTGATCGACCAAAACTCATCTTAATATAAGGTGTAAACAGGGATTCAAAGTGTGGGATTCACAGAAATCTTTGTTGATTTTTTATTTTATTCTAGAAAAGTAAAAAAAAAAAAAAAAAAAAAAAAAAAAAATCTGCGTGTTGTACTTTGTAAAGATATTTAAAACTCTTGTAAAATTTGCTTCAATTTTCCCCTGAATGGGTAACTATTCCAACTGGGATTTATCTATATTTACATACAGTATGTCTATCTATTGTTAGAACTGAAAATCTAGACTCAATCTCCACTGATCTAAAATCTTCATTCGGCTCAGTGTGACCTTAGTCCTCCATTAATCTGTCACAGTAAATTAATTTATGCAGATTTTCTGCATCGGTTTGGTTGGAGGCCAACAGTGCGTCATAAAATCCTGCAGAAGTCAGAATATCAGTTCGCAACAGCGACTGTGTGGAAAGTTTTTTACTGTAATCAAGCATTTTATTGAAACCTCAATATATTACATGATAAACACACTCAAAATGATGGTCTCCAATCATTACATTCCATTTATGATATTAAAACACCTCGCATTTGAATTTCAAGCACTGCCTATAAAGATAGGCAACACGGAAACAAAAGAGTGTTTTTTTTTTTTTTCCCAAGCCAGATGAAATGCAGCAAAACTGTAACTATGAAATTCAATTATAGTGTCATATGTCAAGTCTCTGAAGTAGCGTCCAAAGTTTGAAATATTCCAAAAGCCCAGATCAATCTGAAGTTTGTAAGTAAGTTTGAGATTCACTCAGAGATTAAACTCACCAAATACAGTTCGGGCTGGAACAGACTCTCGGTTCAGCCAGAAGGACACCTGGGATAGGATGACGGTCATGATGCACGGCAAGTACGTCTGAATCACAAAATAACCGATCTTCCTCTTCAGGTGGAAGTGGGCTGTCATCACAGTGTACTCACCTGTGGGAAAAAAAAGTCCAAATAAGATTAAAATTGGCTTTGTTGAGTAAATGAAAAACAACTGGAGGGTATCTATCAGATTCTCAACATAATACATAATATAAATACTAAGTGATGTGAGCAATTCAAATCAGACATACAAGTGGTTACTTGAAAAATCTCAGTTACTGTCACATGACTTTTACTTCAGTGGAAGATTCATCCATTGAATGTTTATCTAAATAGCTTTGGCATAGTTAACTACTCTTGCAAAAGGACTAACTATTATTTAACTACTTTAAATTGTGGTTTGGAAAGTGAAAAAAAAGTGAAAAGTCAAAGTGACGTGAAGGTCAAGTATGGTACTCTGAATTTGTCCTCTGCGTTTAACCCATCCAAGTTAGTGCATACTCATTATGAGTAGTGAGTAGTGAACACACACACACACACACCCGGATCAGTGGGCAGACATTTTTGCTGTGGTGCCCGCAGGGAGTTATTGGGGGTTAGGTGCCTTGGGCACCTCAGTCGTTTCCTGCCGGTATTGAGAATCGAACCCACAACCTTCAGGTTACCAGCCTGACTCTCTAATTATTAGCCCACGTCAAAAGTGCAAAAAAGCTATGCAGTAGAAATTAACTTAAACACTGCTGAAGAATTTAACAAATATGAGTATCAAAATCATGATGGATCTCAATGTTCAATTTAAAGTTTCACAAAGATACAATGATGCAACCGTGTTTTACTTGCCGCAAATATGCAAGGGGAAAACAGCTAAATAATTCCTTTGTCGAGTCAACAACCAGTGGTGTAATGTAACAAAGTAATAATACTTCATTACAGTACTTAAGTATTTTTTGGGAGAATCTGTACTGTACTGGCAACTTGTACTTTTACTCCACTACATTCCTAAATAATATGTATACTTTTACTCCGATACATTTTCCCAAAGCATTTTCGTTACTTACTACAAAATAAAGTCGGAAGAACACAGACTGCAAGCAAGCATGTGCAAACAAGTGCTCACACAACCGCGGTTAATTTCATTATCCAGGTTGCGTCCGTTGCTGGAGCGGCTGAGAAGAGTGCGCTGTCATTATACATTATACAGTATGAGAGCGACCTCTAGAGACGAAATAAAAACTAACACTGATGCCTCGTAGAGTTTGTTTTGACACGTGACGTGAGGCTGCACGCTGCACAAAGTGGGACACTTCAAAAACTTATTTAAAACAGACAACAAAATGTATGTTATACAGTGTACACTAAAGTACATGTTTTCATATCATTATAAAGTAATTCGTTTGTTGAGTAGATGCTGCATTAGTGGACGTTTGAACGTTAGTAGTATGTTAGTACGTTTGACGTCGAGGCTGAGAGGAGGCTAACATTAGTAGTAACTCAAGCGGTTAAAACAATGTGACAAAAACACCAACTGTTTAATGTCACGATTGTTACCATTCATTTGCATTAGTTTATATATTAGTTTATATAGTTTTGTTCGCTGTTATGCATTCATTATCCAGCAAAGTTGCATATTTAAACTGTATTCTCATCATGCAGCGACAGAAACATAAATCAGAAATGTATTCGATTTCAGTTCTTTTTTTATCGGCACTGTAACACATGCTATGCCTCGGTTACCCCTTTTCCACCAAGGCAGTTTGAGTGCTGGTTCGGAGCCAGAGCTTAGTTTCAAATCAGTTCTTTGTCTTTCGACAAAAGCACCAGCTCCGAACCAGGAAAAGTGGTTCGTAAGTAGCACCAAAACATTGCTGGGCTAGAAGTAAGAACCGCTTGCGTCAGGGGCTGGGGGCAGGGTTACCGTGACCAACAAGAAACTTGTGACCGCCATTTTTGAAATAGCAGCTAATCGAGCTAATAGCAGCTCGATTGTAATATCTGTCTATACAAATTACGGCGAGCCGTGTTTGGATGCCGACGTAGGTTCGTAAAGCCATGACCATCAACAGTAGTGAAACATCCGCGATTGTTGATAGAAGGCTTATTCGAGATGCACCGGAGCAGCGCGGACCGATTCGGCAGGTGACATCGGAGTGCCGCGGGTCCACGGGAGTGTTTGTAGAGCATACGACTCCTTGTGCTTTTGGATCGTTCTCGCGGAGCTTTGATGTCATGCGCCGATCGCTCTGCGGGAAACCGATGCATCTCGAACAAGCTTGGTGTGTTTGTGTTTGGTGCTACAGCGCTAGCTTTGCTGTGAAATATGAGACGTATACAGTGACGTAAGACCTGGCTCTGTGCTGCTCTCTAGCCTGTGGAAAGGCAAACCGGTTCTTAGAAGGCTCGTCAGTTGAACCAACTCCGAACTGGCACTAGCACTAGCTCTGAACTAGCACCCGGTTCGTGCTGGTGGAAAGGGGGTAGGAGTGTAAAGATGGTAATTTTTAAGCATGACTGTTTGGATTTATATGAAATGGTAACACTACAATAAGAGTCAATTTGTAACATTAAATAAGGTTAATAAAAGTATTGTTCATTTTTAATTTCAACATTTACATTTTAACATTTTAAAGTTGTCTCTTACATTAGTTATAATGCACTATGAATTAACATGAACAATCAATGTATAATTAATATATTAGTATTTTTTTATATTTAAAAATTACAATAAACATTTAGCCATTTTTTTTAAATTCAAAGAAACAAAATGTAAGAAAGAGTTAAAACTGAACATAATCTTGCTGCTCAAAACTGTGTACAGAACAATTTTTATTTATTTATTTATTTTTTTTGCTCCTTTTGTATTTTACATTTAATTGTTCTTTTACTTTCAATACTTAAGTACAAAAAATATCACATACTTTAAAACTTTTACTCAAGTAATATTCTAAACAGTGACTTTAACTTCTACCAGAGTCATTTTCTGGTAAGTTATCTATACTTTTACTCAAGTATGGTTTTCGAGTACTTTATATACAACTGTCAACAACTGATATATTATTAATGGAATGATGCAAAATACATGATCAGTAAGATTTTTATGGCTGATAAAATTCACCAATTCAGTCGCCATCAGCAAGAGTTAAAAAAAAATATCTAAGGTTACACTTTTTTTTTTTTTTTTTTTTTTTAATTTTTATAACTACATGTTAACCAACTCTCATTAGAGTATTAGTAGACTGTTACTTGCAAAGCTACTTATAGTGAGTAGAATGTCTTGTTGGGGGGCATCAAAATAAAGTGTAAGCAGATATTAAACATACAGTCTACTAATACTCTAATGACTGCTAGTTGACATGTAGTTGCAAAGTTATTTATAATTAGTAGAATGTTTAAAGTGGACTATCAACATAAATTGTTACCAAATCTAATTTTGGATCCTGATGGGAAATCATAAGGAAAGATGGGGCCAGGTGAAGAAGAGGCACTCTGTAAATAGAACATCAAAGATCAGATTATGAAACACACATTACGACTGAGAATATTCTCAAAGCGCTGATGTCACAAAGCAGAAGAGGGAAAGATGTAATTATAAGCCAGAAGCTATTTGAGGGAAGCCACAATTACACCTCATCTCATGAAGACCCGGATGAAAAGATCAGGTCAGTCTGAACCGACTCTACGGAGACAGTTTGTTAACGATTAAAATGACAAAGAAAGAAAATCTCCTCGACATCATCATGAGGTTTTTAACCTCATTATCATTATTCCAACCACTCACAGAGACACAGAAATGGAGAATCCCTGCCGGCAAAAGGCCCACGAGAAGAGAGGGACGGCATAACCGAAGGATGGAGGAAGACATTGGTTGCCCATGGCAACAGAAAAGAGAAATCTATCTGGTGCCTTTGGATATTGGTGGAGGATGCCGTGCTGGTGCCATTTGGCAGAGGGGGGAAACTCCTCATCCTTTTAGCAGAGGAAGCACTGACGGATTTTAGCCAGGTCTAATCCTGTAAATCCTACTCTTTCCTTCCCATGTTCAAGTGCACACGGCACCCTGTCGGGGAAGTTTCCTCCTTTCACGAGCACTGGTTAGCTCAGCACAGATGAGGTTGAGAAACGTCTGCTTTAATTTAATTAACAACAGTCCACTAGAAAAACAGCATGATGAAATGTAAATGTGCATAGAGTGAGTTCAGGCACGCGCGCACGTGTGTGTGTGTGTGTGCTTTTGTTTATATTACATTGTGGGGACCAAATGTCCCCATGATGTAATATAAACCTGAGTTCACCTACATCGTGGGGACCAGCCAGCGGTCCCCACAATGTAAATGGGTTTATAAATCATATAGAATGAGTTTTTGTGAAAAAGTAAAAGTTTGCACAGTTTCCTGTGAGGGTTAGGTTTAGGGGTAGGGGCAGGGTAGGGGGATAGAATGTACAGTTTGTTCAGTGTAAAATGCATTGAAGTCTATGGAAAGTCCCCACAATTCACAAAAACAAACATGTGTGTGTGTGTGTGTGTGTGTGTGTGTGTGTGTGTGTGTGAGAGAGAGAGAGAGAGAGAGAGAGAGAGAATGTCTCTCTACTGAATAAAAAGAGAAATAAGACTGTGGAGAAACCCTAGTGTGCTGCCTACCTAGGGTTTTAGGATTTTAAAGCATTGTCATGTTTGTTAACTGAAATAAAGATAAAATAAAATTAAATAAATATTAGATTAAAAAAAAAAAAAATTTAAAAAAAAAAAAAAAAAAAAAAAAAAAACTTTCAAAGAAAATTATAAATGAGTTCAAGTTGAAACACTAAAAAATTACTATCTGGAAATAAATAAAAACTTAAAACTTAAATAAAAAATAAATTAAACCTAAATTGTATATATAAAAAAAATAAAAATGAAAAAAGCTAAAATTCAACTAAAAGAAAAAAAAAAAGAAAAAAAAATTAGAATGAAATGAAAATTACAAATGTTGCCTTGGCCACTAACTTAAATAAGTTTAAGTTGCAAAACAATAATATATATATATATATATATATATATATATACACAGTACAGTCCAAAAGTTTGGAACCACTAAGATTTTTAATGTTTTTAAAAGAAGTTTCGTCTGCTCACCAAGGCTACATTTATTTAATTAAAAATACAGTAAAAACAGTAATATTGTGAAATATTATTACAATTTAAAATAACTGTTTTCTATTTGAATATATTTCACAAAGTAATTTATTCCTGTGATGGCAAAGCTGAATTTTCAGCATCATTACTCCAGTCTTCAGTGTCACATGATCCTTCAGAAATAATTCTAATATGCTGATCTGCTGCTCAAGAAACATTTAATGTGTACAATTGAACAAAATATTTGTGTACAATATTTTTTTTTTTTCAGGATTATTTGATGAATAGAAAGTTCAAAAGAACAGTGTTTATCTGAAATCTAATCTTTTGTAACATTATAAATGTCTTTACTGCCACTTTTGATTGATTTAATGCATCCTTGCTGAATAAAAGTATTCATTTCTTTAATTTCTTTTCAAAAAAATTAAAATAAAAATTCTTACTGACCCCATACTTTTGGACGGTAGTGTATAATGCTACAGAAGCTTTGTATTTCAGATAAATGCTTTCTATTCATCAAGGAATCCTGAAAAAAAAAAGTACACAACTGTTTTCAACATTGAAAATAATCATAAATGTTTATTGAGCAGCAAATCAGCATATTAGAATGATTTCTGAAGGATCATGTGACACTGAAGACTGGAGTAACGATGCTGAAAATTCAGCTTTGCATCACAGGAATAAATTACTTTGTCAAATATATTTAAATAGTACACAGTTATTTTAAATTGTAATAACATTTCACAATATTACTGTTTTTTACTTCTTTTAAAAACTTCTTTTAAAAACATTAAAAATCTTAGTGGTTCCAAACTTTTGGACTGTACTGTATATGACAAAAAATGACAAAAGCTAAAAATATGAAATAATCTAAAACTAATATAAAATAATATAAAACTACAGCTAAAATAAAATAAACATATTAAATGAAAAAAGTAAACTAAATATAACTTTTGCCTTGGGAACTAACTGAATTAAGTTGAAGAATTACAATGACAATAATAAATAATTAATAAAAATAAACTAAACCTAAATAGTAATATTGAAAGAAAAAAAAAAAAAAAAAAAAAAAACACACTTAAACAAAATTACACTCAAATTAAATTGAAAACTGAAAATATAAAAATAAAAGCAAATGCAAAGTATTAATAAAAACTACAATAATATATAAATAATACTAAAATGACATTCTGGGAAGGAGATGACAATCACAGAATGCACTGCAACAAACTCGTTATTATTATTATTATTATTATTTTCCCTGAGATGGTGAATGGGTTAAGAGAAATGTTAAATATATTTCATTCAGTAAAAATATAAATATGATAAAAATGATCAAATATATAAGTCTGATTGAAACTGCACTATTTGTACTACACTGTAAAAAAAAAAAAAAAAACTAACACCTGTAGGAGATTTTTGAGCTTTTTTCAACTTGTAAATTGAACTTGTTATACAACAAGTTGAGAAAACTCAAAAATCTCCTCCAGCTGGTTGCCTTTCTCAACTTTTATTATTATTTTTTTTTTTTTACAGTGTATATTCATTTTTCATATTAATGTGTGTTGTTAGCTTAGCAACATGCTGAGTCAATATCTACTGGAACCAATTGTGAGTTCAGCTAAGTTGCACTATTTGTGGTTAGCCTGTGTAGAGCTCCAAATCAGTTGAAGGCAGCAGCCAATGCTAAAGTACGAAGTGGTCAGCAAGGCAGTGTGTGTGTGTGTGTGTGTGTGTGTGCGTTTGTCAGTGGGCACTCTGCCGCTGTCTGTGCACCGTGAAGATGTTAATTAAAGCGTGAAGATGATGATCGGTCACAGGAGGTCACAGGAGATGCCGTGATTCTCTCTGAAAAGCAGAGATTCCAGAACACACACTGGCTCGGTTCCAAACACTACAGTGAGCTGCTGTGCTGTCTACTATCTACACAAGCAGCGGCTTTATAAAACAGCATCATAATCGAAATCAAACCCCAAGAGTGGCTGAACTAAACTGCTCTACAAATACAGCAAGTCCATTAATGCTCAGTCAGGCAAGCCACACAAATAGAGTGAAGATGAATAGAATAGAATAGAATAGAATAGAATAGAATAGAATAGAATAGAATAGAATAGAATAGGGAGTGTGCATGATGTCTAATGTTGTCTAGATAGACTGCTCCCTGGGCTTTAGAACGCAGCTCATATATTACAACAACACTACACTTGACACAAAGATTCTCATTAAGGAGCCTGACCTCACCCTGACCTGGAGACCGACGCAGGTAATAACAAGAGAAAGACTATCATTTTTTCACACATCATTTAATGAAGACAAAGAAATAGCCCCCTGAGACACGACTATATTTCGGGTCTTCTGAAAGAGGTGTGACACAGCAATAAAACTTCATTTTAAAACACAAACGGCCTTCAACCTAGCACAATGTAATCTTCTGAAAAGCCTCTTACACAAACACAAACTGCATTTAATGAATTAGACACGACTGTAAAATGGCAGTGGGGTTAGAAAAAGAATCCAATAATACATGTTTTATTACTTCACTGAAATATATTCTCTTGTTTTAAGCATAAACTCACTTAATTTAGATATTTTCATTTTTCAAAAAGCAAGACTTAATATCTTAAGTCAATGTGTTTCTCAAGTAAATTCATCTTGATTTTAGAATTAGATATTTGCACTGGAAAACAAGACAAACATACTGAGTGTGAAAATGGCAAATTATTGTATCAACTATTTCAGATTCTATTACCATTAAACGTCACATTAACCCCCTGGAGTCGGCAGACCACACAAACTTGATTTTCTCAAAAACACAAACTTATTATTGTAGCACAGTTTGTGCTGAATACAGTGTAACTAGATTGAAAAGTTTGAAACAAATGTTGATGCATAAAGTTTGAAAGCTTTAAATTTAGTAAAGTGGAAATAGAAATACATTGCTAGCATGAATTAACATGTTTTAACACATTGATAGCTTGAATTAACATATTTTAGCACATTGCTAGTATGAATTTGCATGTTGGTAGCATGTTTTAACATGTTGATAACATTATCATGCGGCTAGAGTGTTTTTTTAGCACATTTCTAGCATGAATTAGCATGTTTATAGCATGTTTTATCACATTGCTAACATGTTATCATGATAATTCATGCTATCAGTGTTACTAATCACTGGTAGCATGAATTATCATGCTAAATTATGCTAGCAACATGCTAATCCATGTTATCATATTACTAACATGAATTATCATGTTGCTAACATGCTTTTAAGTGCGTTGCTAGCATGTTTCAACATGCTGATAAGATGAATTACATGTTGCTAGCATGTTTTGCAACATTGATAGCATGAATTAACATGTTGCTAGCATGTTACGAGATTGGACGATTACGATGGAGACGAGTTTGGTGGCTGTAGCTTAAAAGCCCTGAGATACTGTTTAAAATTTAGTCTCAGAAGAAGAATAAGCTTAAATAGTAGATCATTAGCCATTAAAATGTTCTAAGTAATGAAATAAGCACAAATGTAAGGGTGCCAAAACAACTCCAGTGCCACAATAACACCTTTTAGAAAAAAAGGTCCAATGGGATTCTATATAGTATTCTAGGTTTCTTGACTCAATTTTGGAGAACACTTTATGTGCAAAAGGTCATATAATAAGGAGAAATGTAAATGATTGCAAAATACTTTAATGTTTAACAGGTTATTTAAAATGTTTTCTAGTATGTTTAGCTTGTTTAGCTTGCTCTATATAGAACCTCTTCTTCTAAGAGTGAGGACTCCACTTAAAACAAAATCAATTGTGGTTGGTCACTTTTACATGTTTATTAAAAAATCTCTTCATGGGTGTTTTTTGGCGAGAATAAGCTAAGGACTAGACTTTATGCTGATAGTCAAATGTCTGGTTACACCGGCCTACACATACACACACTGCAAATGATGACAGATCCGCACCACTAATTATCGCTCTCTCCCACCATAACCGTGATGCTGATCGCCATGGTGATGGCTGCATGGGATCCAGATGTCTCAACTTCTAAGCACAATGTCAGTGACAGTATGCCAACATCATTTGAACGTTCCTGTTCTCTCTCTATACGTCTCTCATTTTCCATCTTTTCGCAGGGGAAACCCGGCCTCTTTGATGACGCTATCGTCAGGCATGTTTGCCAGTAATGATCTCAAAAACACACAGATCTCAGTATGTGAACATCATAATGGACAGAAAAAGGGGGAAAAGAACTGAGAGGGGGTGATTTTGTGATTAAAGCAATAGTTTACCCAAAAATAAACAAGAGAAATCTGTCATTTACTCACTCCCATGTTGTTCCAACCCCATACCACTTTCTGTGCTGCTTTTGTGTCATTTTGTACATTTGTCTACATTTTACCCTAAAGATTTAAAAGTACATTAGGGTGAATAAAATAATAACTGAATTATCATTATTGGGTGAACTAGACCTTCAACAGTTGTTGTGAATGGGGGAATCCGATGAAAAGGTCATGGTCAGATTCCAACCCAAAAATACATCAAAATGATAATAATTTATTATTATTATTATTATTATCATTTATTATTATTATAAAAAATAATAATGATGAATTAATTAATTAATTAATCTGCTATTATTTATATATTTATTTATTTTAATATATTACATTTTTTTTTTCTTGAATGTTCTTAATTATCATGAAAATAATGTCACAATGCAGTAAATCTTAAAGGAATATTTGAAAAATTAAAAAGGCTGTTACAAAACTGTATGACTTTAGTTCTTCTGTAGAACAAATGTGGAACAAAGAATTTTTATTTGTATTTATTTAATTTTCTCTGTGTGTGTGTGTGTGTGTGTGTGTGTGTGTGTGTGTGTGTGTGTGTGTGTGTGTGTGTGTGTGTGTGTGTGTGTGCGTATAATAGAGTCAATAGGGTCCAAAAATGTTAACCCTACTGACTTTTTTAAAAATATCTTTTTTGTGTGTTTGTGTTCCACAGAAGAACTAAAGACATACCGTTTTGGAACGACCATTTTCATTTTAGAATTTGCTGTATTGTGACATTATTTTCACGATAATTAAGCACATTTCCCCCTCATTATTCTCATTACTGTAATGTGTCCGCACAATGTTTTTTTTTTTTTTTTTTTTTTTTTATGTGTCTAATTCTCATTATTCTCAATGGTACTTCTCATTAGATTCTCATTAATGTAATACACAAAACCTTAATGGTCCTAAAAATAGGGTTCATGGTCTTTAAGCAAACTATTGTTTCAAATTTTTCTTGTGATTTTTGGGGTGAAATATGACCAGGAAAGAAGATTCACACATTGTTGTACTGACTCTGAGTGTGTATCCACTGTTATCTTAAAGCCATTATCACAACACAGATAAGCCAGAATAACACATGGGCGTCACACACCCCGACATTGTGTTTAAGTGCTCACCTGACACTGTGTCTCTCAACTACACTTGTTTTTTGTAAACACACCCCTTCAGTGCATCATTAATCAATGTGAAAACACACAGATACACAAATTTGAAGTGGCTTTACTCTAAGTGGTTTCCGAGTCTGTGGCCTCAAGGAAGAAAGGTATTAAAAAATCCTTCAGATATTGCGGACACTCAAGTGTGCAAAATGTAGTGCACACTCAAGTGTGGCAGATGACCCAATTTCCCTCAGACGGCACGTTCACGCTGTTGTAATGAATGATTAATATCACGTCACATGATGGGGACTTACAAGAGCCCCAGAAGAAAAGGACCAAAGGCTCATGAATGTGTGTTTTAATACACACATGTGTGGTTGTGTGAGCATGCCGCCAGTACCGGTTTGAGTACATCCACTTACTATAGGTGATGTAAACAGCACTTAACAAATGGGTCTGAACAGAAGACACCAATCCAACAGGACATGGCACAGCAAAGCCTTGTTCAGACTTGGGTATTCTGTCTTAAGAAATTAAATGGAAACAAGTGTATTTCAGCTTCAGAAATGTTGATGATTCAATGAAGTTTAATTTGGATTTATGTGCAACCACTTTCATGATACAGTTCATTCCCGAGCAGCCTTACATAGAAGGTTCTGATATACTTACAGGAAAGTTCTATTCAGTTCTTCGCTCAGGGGCAAAACGATATTCGAAATAGCTTTGCAGCGATATACTGTTAGCGAATATTCTGATTGCTCAGAGCTGTATTTAGATGAATATGTAAATATGTGCTGCACGCTTTCCTCTCAATAACAAAATAAACACACAACAAAAATGACAGCGGTGAGAAAACAGCAGTTAAAGGATTAGTTCACTTTCAAATAAAATTTTCCTGATAATTTACTCACCCCCATGTCATCCAAGATGTTCATGTCTTTCTTTCTTCAGTCGAAAAGAAATTAAGGTTTTTGATGAAAACATTCCAGGATTATTCTCCTTAAAGTGGATTTCAATGGCCTTCAAATGATTGAAGGTCAAAATTACAGTTTCAGTGCAGCTTCAAAGGGCTTTAAACGATACCAGACGAGGGTTAAGGGTCTTATCTAGCGAAACGGTCGGCCATTTTCGAAAAAAATACAACTGTATATGCTTTATAAACACAAATTAACGGCTTACATGTGCTTCCGCTTTCTGTATTCTACAAAACGCTTACGCTGTATGTCCTACACTTTCCCTATTCTACTTACGGAACGAACGCGGTGGCAGTTTCATTTTTTACCGTAAGTAGCATAGGGAAGGCGTAGGACATACAGCATAAGCTTTTTGAAGAATACAGAAATCGTAAGCATGTGCAAGGCGATCATCAAAAACCTTAAAGGTGCCATCGTCTTTTTAAAAGATGTAATATAAGCCTAAGGTGTCCCCTGAATGTGTCTGTGAAGTTTCAGCTCAAAATACCCCATAGATTTTTTTAATTATTTTTTTTTAACTGCCTATTTTGGGGCATCATTAAATATGAGCCGATTTATGCTGTGCGGCCCCTTTAAATCTCGTGCTCTCCGCCCACGGAGCTCGCGCTTGCCTTAAACAGTGCCTAAACAAAGTTTACACAGCTAATATAACCCTCAAATGGATCTTTACAAAGTGTTCGTCATGCATGTGGCATGCATGCGTCAGATTATGTGAGTATTGTATACTGTTATATTGTTTACATTTGATTCTGAATGAATTTGAGGCTGTGCTCCGTGGCTAACGGCTAATGCTACACTGTTGGAGAGATTTATAAAGAATGAAGTTGTGTTTATGCATTATACAGACTGCAAGTGTTTACAGTAAGAAACGATGGTAACTTTAACCACATTTAACAGTACATTAGCAACATGCTAACGAAACATTTAGAAAGACAATCTACAAATATCACTAAAAATATCATGATATCATGGATCATGTCAGTTATTATCGTTCCATCTGCCATTTTTCACTATTGTTCTTGCTTGCTTACCTAGTCTGATGATTCGGCTGTGCACATCCAGAAGTTAATACTGCCTGCCCTTGTCTAATGCCTTTCATAATGTTGGGAACATGGGCTGGCATATGCAAATATTGGGGGCGTACACCCCAACTGTTACGTAACAGTCGGTGTTATGTTGAGATTCGCCTGTTCTTCGGAGGTCTTTTAAACAAATGAGATTTATATAAGAAGGAGGAAGCAATGGAGTTTGAGACTCACTGTATGTCATTTCCATGTACTGAACTCTTGTTATTTAACTATGCCAAGATAAATTAAATTTTTCATTCGAGGGCACCTTTAATTTCTTTTCGACTGAAGAAAGAAAGTCACGAACATCTTGGATGACATGGGGGTGAGTAAATTATCAGGAAAATTTTATTTGAAAGTGGACTAATCCTTTAAGAAAGAATATAATCATAGTGATATATTTGCCCCAGCCCTGCAATTCACCACTACAGTAAAGTCACATCATGTTTATTTATAAAGCACTTGGTATAGTACGCTTGTGTCGTAAATATGACAAAGTGTCTTCTGGGTGTTGTTGTTGTTGTACAGTCCCTCTGGTTTCTCTGTGCTCAACAGAAGTGGAATATCTTGTACGTACTCTGGCCTCGGTCTCACCCCACATCGAAGATGTATTCGCTTTACTGAGCTACCAAATGCCAACACACAAGAAATGTCACAGCAACTCAAAGATGTGCATAAGAGAGAGAGAGAAAGACAGTGAGAGTGAACCAGAGACAGACAAGGTTTGTTGAGTCTTGCCCAGAGATCGTGTTAAAGCACATATAGCAGATGTAGCTGGACAGAACAAATGTGCGCTTGATAAACTATGATAGAATGAAGGACAAATCTGCTGTGACATCAGACAATCCTTCAAAATCATCCTCATATATCCAATATGTCTGTTCAGTGTCTACGGCTTTCTCTTCAGGACAAACTCAACCAAAAAAGTAACTTCTGTCATCATTTACTCACTGTCATGTTGTTCCATTTGAATGACTTTGGAAGAATGTACCTTATGACAGATAAATGATTGACATGCTGAGAAGCCTTATTGCCATCCAACATTTTGTCAGTCAAGTTTTGAAGTCTGTCAAGCTCAAGCAAATTGCTTTGACTATGGTAAAAAGGTGCTAAAAGTGGCTATTTAGTGGAGTGTAATTTGTTCTGGTCCTGAAATCAGCCAGTAATCTTAAAAAAATGCAAGCCTTGGATTGGACTTGTCATTCTTTATGACACTGACCTTTGTTAATTTTACACTTCCGTGATTCTGTGATGTTTTCCCCATTAAATAAAAAGACTATACAAATGAAGCTTGCATGTTTGGACAGTTTTCATTTACAAGATCCAATTTCGGCGATTACATGCGAGTCTTATATGACAGTGAAAAATTCATCAGAAAAATTGAGCATGGTATTTGGTCTATTTCCTCCATAAATTTCTATCTACTGTTAGAGTGAACATCTGTATACTGAATGCATACAGCTTTCATTCAAGATACTTGTGCCTCTGTTGATTTCATCTTATGTGTAAATTATAAGTTTTATTTGAAAAACGGAAGCATGCTGAATACCGTTATATTTAGTTTCAACATAACAACCTGACAACAAAAGCTTGTGCTTTCAGATTTTTGTGTGATGATAAACCGCATTTTAACTCTTTACAGCCATTTTCTGGCTTCCCGTGTTTTCACTGTTATACAGTAGGGGGCGCTATGACGCATCTAGAATCTCCGGATCAAAACACAGGCAAAAAAGAAGCAGAAACAAGCAATAAAAGCATTGCTTATGCATGTTGTATTCTTTGAAATAAGCATGCTTTTCTCAGCTTTTTGTTCAAAATGTTGCTTTTTTAATGAAACTTACCCACATTCAAGTGTTGATAAAAAAGAATGCATGAAGCTAGAATATTGTTTTTTAAACAGCCCCATTAAGCTTTTTCAAATATTACCTTTCATGTAATGTGTTATATAGCTGTTTGTGAATGTAAAAAGTCTGCAAAGTTTTAAACTGCACAATAAATAAGAAAAGAAAGAAAGAAAGAAAGAAAGAATCGATTCTGAAGTGCTGAAATGAGTCATCAGTAATTCCAGTCTTGCTTCCGTAACATTCATACGTAAAAATAAAACAAATCTGCATAATTCCCACCTATGGTCTTCATTGGCTGCCGCAAGAACAATGTCTACTTTGACCCGCCCTCAAACACTGTAGCTGGTTTGTGTTGTATACATGTCGAGAAGACGCTGTTTTCGGCTCTGCAAAAGCAAATTCTCTTTGTAAACACTTCCAAAGGATGAGGATGTGAAGAATCAGTGGTTAAAATGACCTCAGCGATACAACAGCTGTATAACCTTTTGACGATTGTTCCTCAAATCTCCGCGAGGTCAACGTGGGATTTTCAAAATGCTTATCCACTAAAGATGGGTCAGTACCCACTTTATTTGGACCACCATGCTTCTCTGAATCACAACCTGTAAGTACAATTAATTATTGATGCATATATTTTCTACCAGCTGTTCAAAATTAGTAGTTTTGTGTTTTACATTGCGTAGGTCTCCGGCTAACCATCTAACTCATCTAACTCGCTGAGATTTAGGAAGCCTCCAGAGCTGAAGTTCAGTTATGGTAATTGGCGTTTTGTCTCTGACAAGCGCTGTTAGACCAATCACAACAGACTGGGCCATCTTACCAATCAGAACCGAGCAGGTTCGCGTAAAGGAGGGATTTAGAGAGACTGAATCTTCGGACCACTTTGGACGAGTCATTTTAGAGTCTTTGAGAAATGAGGTGATGTGCAATGTATATTATGAGAAAATTAAAGTGTTTTTTGACCTTTGATGCATGTAAACCTGTTGTAGGAGACCTGCAGAACAAAATTAGGAACCACTGAAATAGCCTAATAGGGGCACTTTAAAGGGTTAGTTCACCCAAAAATTAAAATTCTGTCATTTATTAATTACCCTCATGCCGTTCCACACCCGCAAGACCTTCGTTAATCTTCAGAACACAAATTAAGATATTTTAGTTGAAATCCGATGGCTCAGTGAGGCCTGCATAGGGAGCAATGACACTTCCTCTCTCAAGATCCATTAATGTACTAAAAACATATTTAAATCAGTTCATGTGATTTCAGTGTTTCAATATTAATATTATAAAGTGAAGAGAATATTTTTGGTGCGACAAAAAAATAATATAACGACTTATACAGTGATGGCCGATTTCAAAACACTGCTTCAGGAAGCATCGGAGCACAAATGAATCAGTGTATCGAATCTGCTGATCGGAGCGCCAAAGGCACTTGATTTCAGCCATTGGCAATTTGACACGCGATCTGAATCATGATTCGACACATTGATTCATTTGTGCTCCGAATCTTCCTGAAGCAGTGTTTTGAAATCAGCCATCAGTAAATAAGTCGTTATTTTGTTTTTTTGGCGCACCAAAAATATTCTCATCACTTTATAATATTAATATTGAACCACTGTACTCACATGAACCGATTTAAATATGTTTTTAGTACCTTTATGGATCTTGAGAGAGGAAATGTCATTGCTCCCTATGGAGGCCTCACTGAACCATTGGATTTCAACTAAAATATCTTAATTTGTGTTCTGAAGATTAACGAAGGTCTTACGGGTGTGGAACGGCATGAGTGTGAGTAATAAATGACACAATTTTCATTTTTGGGTGAACTAACCCTTTAAAAGCAGAGGCTTTGTTCTTTCTTTTGATATATTGCGTGTTCAGATATTCATACAGCAAAATATTCTGAGGGCCATGACAATTTTGAGAAAATTATCAAAAATGCTGGCAGTGGCTGGCAACCTTTTTTAAAAAAGTGCTGGCGGGGAAAGAGTTAAGTAATTTATTCCAAAACCTTAATGTATGTCAGTGAGCCAGCTGATGCTATCATTTTGTTTAATGGACATACAGGGCCCTCCACAATTACTGGCACCCTTAGTAATTATGAGCAAAAGCAGCTGTGAAAATAAATCTGCATTGTTTATCCTTTTGATCTTTCATTCAAAAAATTCACAAAATTATAACCTTTCATTTAAAAAAAATAATTGAAAGTGGGGGGAAACTTACATTATGAAATAAATGTTTTTCTCCAATACATGTTGGCCACAATTATTGGCACCCTTTTATTCAAAACTTTTTGCAACCTCCTTTTGCCAAGATAACAGCTCTGAGTTTTCTCCGATAATGCCTGATGAGTTTGGAGAACACCTGACAAGAGATCAGAGATCATTCCTTCATACAGAATCTCTCCAGATCCTTCAGATTCCAGCTCCATGTTGGTGCATCTTCTCTTCAGTTCACTCCACTCATTTTCTTTAGGGTTCAGGTCAGAGGACTGAGATGGCCATGGCAGAAGCTTCATTTTGTGCTCAGTGACCCATTTTTGTGTTGGATTTTATGTTTGTTTTGGATCATTGTCCTGATGGAAGATCCAACCACAGCCCATTATTGGATTTCTAGCAGAAGCGGTCAGGTTTTGATTTTTTATCTGTTGGTATTTGGTAGAATCCATGATACCATGTATCTGAACAAGATGTCCAGGACCTCCAGCAGAAAAATAGGCCCACAACATTAAAGATCCAGCAGTATATTTAACCGTGGGCATGGGGTGCTTTTTATCCATGTGTGCACCAAACCCATCTGGTGGGTTTGCTGCCAAAAAACTCTTTTTTTAGTTTCATCTGACCATAGAAGCCGGTCCAGTTTGAAGTTCCAGTCGAGTCTGACTGAATATGCTGGAGATTGTTTCTGGATGAGAGCAGAGGATTTTTCTTGAAACTCTCCCGAACATCTTGTGGGGATGTAGGTGCTGTTTGATCATTTTTTTAGGCTTTCTGAGACTCAAGACTCAACTAATCTCTGCAATTCTCCAGCTGTGATCCTTGGAGAGTCTTTGGCCACTCAAACTTTCCTCCTCACCATGCATTAGGACGATTTAGATACATGTCCTCTTCCAGGCAGATTTGTAACATCTTTAGTTAATTGGAACTTCTTAATTATTGCCCTAATAGTGGAAATGGGGATTTTCAATGCTTTAGCTATTTTCTTACAGCCACTTTCTATTTTGTGAAGCTCAACAATCTTTTGCTGCACATCAGAACTATATTCTTTGGTTTTACTCATTGTGATGAATGATTACGGGAATTTGGCATTTGTGTTTCCTCATGTTTATATTCCTGTGGAACAGGAAGTCATGGCTGGTCAATTTCATGCTCCTAGTCACCCTGGTGTGCTAAAAAAAATGTAAATATGAATGGGAATATACTTCAGAGATATTTTACTCATAAGAATTTCTAGGGGTGCCAATAATTGTGGCCAACATGTATTGGAGAAAAGCATTTATTTCATAATGTGAGTTTCCCCCCACTTTCAACTGTTTTCCTTCAATGAAAGGTTAGAATTTTGTGAATTTTGTCGAATGAGAGATCAAAAGGATAAACAATGCAGATTTATTTTCACATCCACCTTTGCTCATAATTACTAAGGGTGCCAATAATTGTGGAGGGCACTGTAGATGGAGAACCCACCCTTGAAAGAAATTGCTGTGATTACCTAACCACTATGAATTTGAACTTCTTGAAGAATCTCTGCTTTTTTTCCATATAATGAAACCCTATTGTGACTAGTGAATCTCAGTCTCTAAGTTTCGAACTCACCGGTGCTGGATCTGATGGTTTCGTTCCCCACAGTTTGTCCCAGTAGGTCATACTGGTTCAGTCTAGAGCTCTCTTCTTCTACCACCACAGAGTTGGATGCGTTCTTCGTCCAGGTGTACGTCACTTCTGTCGTTGTGTAAGCATCTGTAGGGATGATTTCAGTGGGGCCACAATTAAAACTTTGCAGATGACTGTTTGAAATTTGAAACCAATCAGTACAAGAAAGTTACTTCATGATGCTTTGGTGAACAAAACCAGCTGTTACTCACAGCTGCCAAATTTAAGTGGACAGGAGTGGAAGTCCATGGGGAAATCTTCAAGATGCATCGGACATTCAGCATGCACTGTCAACCTGTGATTTACATGCGCAAACACAACAAAAAAGAGACATTTTATGCCATCATCAGTATATGGCAAGGATAAATTGATGGATTAAAAGTGACAGTAAAGACATTTAGAATGTTACAAAAGATTTCTATTTCAAATAAACGCTTTTGAACTTTCTATTCATCTAAGAATGCTGAAAAAAAAAAAAAAAAAATGTATTACGGTTTCCACAAAAATATGAAGCAGCACAACTGTTTTCAACATTGATAATAATCAGAATTTTTTCTTGAGCACCAAATCAGCATATTAGAAAGATCATGTGAAACTGAAGAACGGAGTAATGATTCTGAAAATTCAGCTTTGATCACAGGAATAAATTACATTTTAAAATATTTATATTTAAAACATTAAAATAGAAAGTTATATTAAATTGTAATAATAGTTCACAATATTACTGTTTTCACTGTATTTTGATCAAATCTTTCAGAAATCTAAAAAATTTATTTTATTTATTTATTTATTTTGTATTTAAATTTAATATTTAAAGCATGTTTGCCACACTCTTTTCACTAAATGAACACAATGAATAACATTTAATATTTTTTTATGTTTAAACAATCCAATAAAATGCCACAAAGGGATTTCTGTCAACATTTGAGTGATGACCAGGGGTGTAACGGTACACAAAACTTGGTTTTGAAGTCACGGTTCAGTGCTGATTCGGTACAGCAGGTGGGGAGAAAACTAAACATAATATTGCTTTTTTATTATTATTAAACAGTGGTTTTACTGAAGAAATTGTGTTTTTGTCTTTAAATATATTAAATTAAATTATAACTAAAAGTTTCACAAGGATAAAAAAATTATCTTTGCTGATGCTATAAACTATGTAGGGAGCCCTTACTTGAACATTATGCTACTATAATATTAAAGGTTAACAACTAAGCCCAAAATATTAGCCTAAATTCAATCGCTTTTTATTTTTAGATATAATAATCAACACTCAAACAACAAATTGTATGCAAACATGTAATTATAAAATTAAGTTTTACTCCAATTCGTTGTTGAAATATAATCATTTATACACAGTGGCTGTCATTTTCATGACAGTTTATTTAAACATAGGCTACATTAAATAATTAAGACATCACTAACAGGTTAAGTAAAATATAATGAAAATATGGGCTAACACAGTGCATATATTAAGCCAAAGAGTTAATTTCTCTGGCCGAACTAACAAGCTGTGGAAACTAAATAGCTTTTCTGAGGTAAATGCTACATGACATATTGTTTACAAGCTGTTTTATTGATGTCTTTCCGCCATTGAGACACTGAATAAGCGATAACACAAGATATTATACATTTCAGTAAGTTGTACTGTATCTTTCAACATACCTTCAGATGTTCATTTAAGTTTATTCTGTAACTAGTGGAATATGATCACGTTCACTCGCGCTCCGCGCTCGCGCTTCCAGTTGAACTGGACGCGTGTGCGTTGCATTATGGCTTCGGCAAGGTTTTGTTCCGTCTTCTGAGCGGTGTCAGCTCACACCAGAAGCATTTCGGAAGCGAAGCGGCTGGATTCCCGAGACCACGAGATTTGCATGTCTGACGTTTTTTTCATTGATTTTTTCGTGTTTTTAATGGCTAAATGGTTATATTTTGTCCGGTTTGATTGTGTTTATTGCTATGCCATATTTTATTTTGCTGTAGCCATACAGATGAAGTTAACACACTTAAAATTCCAGTTATGGACAACAAAAACAAAGAAATTTCAAGTTTTTCAACTTCGAATTTCTTGTCGTCAGTTTCTGGCATCGTAGTGATGTGAAATATGAGCAGGAGTTTACTCACTTACTCAGGGTGATTATTTTGACTTTATTTTGTATTTGAGCTGCGCGTCTTGGACGCGGCGTCCGTCAAAATAGGCGAGGCGCCTATCTTTAGCGAAGCGGCGCGGCGAGCTGCTTCTGGGACGCTTCTCAAACGCACCGCGGCGCGGCTGGTGTAAACACGAGCATTGACTAGAGTGGCCTGCGAATCAGCTCCGGTTAGCCGCGTCGCAGCCGTAACGTGTCGCACACGCGTGCAGTGTAAACGAGGCTTGAGGCGCCTGTACAGAGATCTGTCACGCTACATCAAAGCGCGTCAAAACGGCACTTTCTGTTTGAATTTCATGATTTTGTGGACAGAATTTGAAGGATGACACTTTGTTTCTTATCGAAAGTAACAAAACGCAGAGCTTATTGCAATTAATAGTGGTTAATGGTGGTTAGGCTACAATGTTGCAATGTAATGCATATTGGTACGAATAATAGTTACACCCCTAGTGGTGATGCAAACAAATCTTTGAATCAGAGCTTGAACTGATTTACAAAAATGTATTGAATTTTAACCTGCTTATAGGTTTAAATCAAAGACAGTATTAAAACATCTCTTATCGCCATTGGTGTAAAAGTGTGTGGGTGGTGCTAATACAAGGCTATATCAGAAATGTACAATAACAAATGCACATAAAATAACATTACGATATCAATTTCAATAGTATGTTGAGTTTTATTTATCGAAATAGAACTTTTAAT
Source organism: Ancherythroculter nigrocauda (assembly GCA_036281575.1). Classification (NCBI taxonomy): domain Eukaryota; kingdom Metazoa; phylum Chordata; class Actinopteri; order Cypriniformes; family Xenocyprididae; genus Ancherythroculter; species Ancherythroculter nigrocauda. The sequence continues at coordinate 7,130,158 of VTFQ01000023.1, read as the reverse complement.
GTGTTTTATAAGATAGTTTCATCTTTACATTTTTACGTCAGTGAATAAATATGTCGATCTTCCTTCAGTGTTTGTATGTCCTAATGGTCTGATGGGAGAATTTTTGCTAAGCATCCCAGAGGTTCGTGGTTCTAATCTGCCATTGAATATATATAAAATAGTAATCACTGATTGTATATCAAGAGCGGGGACACGTTTGTTCGCATTTTGTTTTGTGATTTCACTAGAACGAATAGTGTCTAGAACAGCCTTAAAGCCATAGATTGAAGCATTCGTCTGTGTGAAGACTGAAGTGTGTGTACGAGCCCCCAGAGATCGTTGTTACCTTCCGCCACTGATAACAGTGGCAACAAACACTCAGCATGATTCAAAAACAACACATTCCAGCGCCAGATAGCCTTATTTAAAGGGATAGTTCACCCAAAAATAAAAATGTTGTCATTATTTACTCACACTCAAGTTGTTGTAAACCTGTATGTTTCTTTCTTCTGATGAACACAAAGGAAGATATTTTGAATGTTGGTAATCAAACAGTTGACAATAGCCATTGACTTCCATAGTAGGAAAAAAATACTATGGAAGTCAATGGCTACCATCAACTGTTTGATTACCAACATTCAAAATATTTTCTTTTGTGTTCAACTGAAGAAAGAAACTCGCACTAGTTTGGAACAACAAGGGTAAGTAAATGATAACAATTTTTTTATTTTTGGGTGAGCTATCCCTTCAACACAAACAAACAAAATTAATACTCTGCTAGTCAACTAAAGATTCCTGCTTAATTAAATACATCTATGCCACGAGATGTTTCAAAAAGTGGATGGGACTATATCGGCCCAGGCAAAAATTGGTGGGGACATTCCCACCTGCAAATTACCCACCCGCAAATTAAAGTTGCTCTTTAGCAAATTTAATGGCCAAATAAAAAATTACTGTGATATTCAAAATGCTGCTTAATTGTATATTCTCAATGTTATTGTGATTATTCAATATATCGCCTATCCTAATTACTGGTAGTCCTATACATGTAAGTTCTGGATATGCATTTTCACATTAATTTCTCCTCTATTTCACTGCTTCTTTCTCTTTCTCTGTCTCTCTCTCAGTTGTCTCCTTTTTTCTTCCTGCGCTTCACGGCTGAGTCAGGCTCTCATTGATTTGGCAGCCGAGAGGAGCATTTGTGCTCACAGGAAGAGCTGGGAGCAAGAGAGCGAGAGAAAAAAGCAAGAGAAAATTGAGAGGGTACATGTTGGAGAGTGTTCGGCAGCGGTATCAGGATGAACAGAGGCGAGAGTCATTATGAGAGGCCGTGTTGTTTGGGGTTTGTGTACATGACACACGACCATATATCACGGCTTTTGCTCTTCCTGTTTTGTCTGCAGGTAATTGGGGAGATTGATGATCATGTTTGCAGACTCTTGAATATGTCGATTATAATGAGAACTGTACTTTACTAAGAAGCCGTCACTGGTTATAACAAAATCGGCTCTTACAAAAGTGAGTGTCCCATTCCTGAAAAGAGATGAAACATCTTAATTAGTGGCTAAATCGATACAGCCGCCTGCATGAGGACTGTCATACTGTGGGAGTCAGTGAGGGATGAATTATCCTAATTCTCAGGAATACAAGGTGATTCAGGGATTTACATGAAGAATGACTCCATTAGCCACCCACAATATGAGCTAAATGGATCGTTACCAAAAATATAAATTCTGATAACATTATGTGAGAATCAGATCAAATTAAAGCCATTATTCACTGAAAATTCACTGGAGGGCAAAATTTATTCAATTTGGGTGTGTTTCTTACAGAAAATGATCGTTTGACTTCAGAAAACTTATAGTTCACAAGATCACATCTTGACAGGCCAGGGGTCTCATTTATAAAGCGTGCGTACGCACAAAACGGGGCTGGAAATGTCTGTACACCAGTTCCCACGCAAAGGTTGTGATCTATAAAAAAACAAACTTGAGGGGAGAATGTGCGCACCTTTAAGCAAACTTTGAGCCATGCGTATGCACATTCTGGAGACAAAGGGAATTGGCGACACCGATGGTGAGCTGAGGGACTGACGGCAGATGAAGGAAAACCACATTAAATCCTCATTATGAATCATAATCATAAATACAGTGCATGTTCACAACAGTTTAAACTCGCATGGAAACTTGATTTAAACTCGCATGGAAACTCACGTTTTCATTTTGATATACACATTTACATTAATATTACACTTTCACTAATGGCAATAAGCACTGAAATTACATTACGCAGTCATTACGGAGAAGTTAATCAAACGTGATATGAATTCCGATAGTAGATGTGCTACTTTCGATCACTTTTCCTGTGACACGATGCTTTAATGATAGCGAGGAGCGCTAGGAGCACAATAATTCCTCTTTAAACTACACTGCAGATGTTATGACAAAATATTTTAGCGAGAACGATGATCAGTGATGCACACTTAACTTCGATATTATGGAAGACACTGCTGGATTCGGTGGTCGAACGGTCCGTTGTCCAGTTTGAATAGTTCCAATGATAATATCTTACTGTACAACCACAGCTGCAGGAGGTGTTGGTGTCGTGTGAAGGATCTTCAAACAATTACTACTGTATATGAAGGATATAATTTGAGGAAAACGATAAGATTTGCACGTTTACTTTTTAAAATACTTCATTGAAGCGCAGAGAAAGACAATTGTATTTACACTGCAATAAATAAGTAGGCCTATCTGTTTCCACTAAAAAATATAGCCTATAAACTTCCTAAAAGATATGCTCACCTTATCAGCAAAACAGCATAAATTTGATTCGAATTGTTTAAAACAATTAAAATACTATTTGGCCAGTGGAAATGAATGAATCAACTCTATTCTAAAACCTTTATCTTTTTTTTTTATGCATATTTTGATATATTTATTCTAAAACATAAGAATATTGGATGATTTTTAACAATGGCACAAATATTAACCATGGTGTCACGTGGATGGGAATATGTATGGAAATGATATGCAGATGAGGTTATGCATAGTAAAACTAGGCGTCATAAGCACCATATATGGTGATTTCAGGGAGGAGACAGGGTGGAGATGCATGTACGCACAATCTTCCGCTGACTGGGATTTATAAAGGGATTTGTGCGCAGGATCTGGCGTACGCATGGTTTTATAAATCTGATTTTTTTTGTGCGTACGCAGAATCTAGCTTTTGCGCGTACGTACACTTTTTTAGGATGAAATCTACGCAAAGTTTTATAAATGAGACCCCAGATCTGTTTTTTTGACAGTGTGAACAGACAATATGACCAATAATCTGATATTTTTAAATCCATTCTGATTGTCAGACTTAAAACTTTAGGCTAGATTTAGGTCTGGTTTCACAGACAGAGCTTAGATTAAGCTAGGATTAGGCCTTAGATTAATTAGGACATTTAAGTAGCTTTTATAAACATGCCTTAGAAAAAAAAAAAACATTACTGGTGTGCATCTTGAGACAAAACAATGACATTAACATATTTTATGATATGTCCGTGCAAGTTGCTTTCAGCTCAAACATGCATTTTAGTCTGAGACTAGGTTTAAGCCTTGTCTATGAAACTGACAGTCATATTTTCTGTTCACATCATGAATCTAAGTTTTATTAAATCAAAAAGAAAAAAAGTTTTAAAAAAAGTTTGTTTTTAATTAGTGGTGGGCCGTTATCGGCGTTAACGTGCTGCGTTAACGCGAGACTCTTATCGAGCGATGAAAAAAATATCGCCGTTAATCTATTCTCAAAGTTGGGTTGGGAGCTGGGTCTATACTACGCAAGCTATGATGACTTTCACCTTGATATTTTAGCGCAGATGTATACCTAGCCGAATTGACCCTTCGCAAAGACCCGCCCCCCTTAGTTACTGTTGCTACTGTTGCTTTTCAAGCCATGGTACTGTCACGCCACACACAGTGAAAAATACATCACGGAACAAAGAGGACACTGACAACACGTCGACAGACAAGACAGAGCAGGTTACTTTTGATATTAAACAAAGTCCCAGCTTTCAAACTGTGTAGTTTTTTAAGAAATTCAAACAATAAAAAACATTTTGTGGCTCTTTAATGTGTCGTGACCATGGTCGTGACAGATTGCTGTAGCGCCTCAGCTCAAGAGGCTCGTAAACCGATCATCTCTTTCTACCATTTACAGCATCAAATAAACATGAATGAACATGAGAATCAATGTTGTTTCAAACGCGGAAAGATGTCAGTATACACAATTTTTCAAGTTTAACTCCACCGAGGTTAATCTTCTAACTCCTGACTGCTTTGTCGGACAAAATGGCGGATTCGGCGTTCTGATTGGTTAGATCGCTTGTCAATCAAACTCCCGGCAAAGGGTCAATTGCACTGTAGGGGGCGAGAACGCGTCTTCGAACCTGTGTGAAATTACCACATCAAACGTGACGTGCTAACATGGATGCAGCTATGAAGCCGCCGGGTTTGCTTCAGGGAAAATTTATTTTTAAGAAGCTTCCCAATGGAAACCTCGACAAGACTAAGGTAAAGCTGTTACTCTACTGATTGTAAACAGTTCATCACGACCTCTTATGTAGGCCTACAGTTCAAAATTCATGTTTAACTGAATAAACAGTAAACACAAGTAGATCTTATTGAACATAATTTATTTTCATCACCCATTATCATAGTAGAACAGCTTTCTCAAGCAGTTTGTGATGCATTTTGGAAACAGGAGATGAGCCCCTGCTCTAATGCGCCACCTGGCTTGAGAAACCCGTTCTCAAAGACTTAACGTACTTTTAGTCATTATTTGGGTAGCACACATATTCTGAATGCCTTCGGCAGAATTCAAATTAGCCATTTTAATCTAGATTAATCTAGATTAATTCCAAGATTACAGTGAGATTAATCTAGATTAAAAAAAAATAATCTATGCCCACCACTATTTTTAATTCAATGAAACTTAAAAACTTTAAGTTTACTTTAAGTTAACCTATTTAGATTATGAAATAAAGGTCTGCACACAAAAATGCTGCTGTAAATTTGATCATAATCCATTCTAGAGCATTAAACATTTTTAGAGCATTATTTTTGCATGCAGACCTTGCTTTCTTTATTATTAATTTAATTCATTTTACACACAATCTAAAAGAGTGTAGAACACTATAATTCACCACATTTAGTCCGAAATTCTCGTCTGAAAATTTTTGCACATTAAAAAATAAATATGACCTCACGTTTTGTCATTCACGTTCACACACTGGCTCCGAAACTTTCATCCGTCAAAAAAATAAAAATAAAAAATCAGATCGGGTTAAATATTCTGCGTTTTTTGCATACATAAGCCATCGTACAGGCGAACGCCAAAAATCCAGAAAAATCCAGAATGATCCACTTCATCTCGCAGCACAAAGCACTGTATGACAAACAAAGTGCGGAATAAAAAGAGACAGAATATAGAGACAGATTGTGGCAGATGACTGAAGAACAGCTTGGAAAACAGGATGGTAGGGTACTGATTTCAAAACAAAGGGTGTACAGTATTATGCTCAAGATAGCTAAACATCAAAATGAGCCACTGACATCCTGAAGTAAACTTTGAATCTCTCGGGATAATCCCACAGCTCCTTGATGGACTCAATATTTCCTCTTTTTCTCTTTTTAAGAAGAGAGAGGACAACAAAACCATCCTCACTGCTTGAAGACTCCATTTTGTATTGTTTTGTATTTTTTTTTTTTTTTTTTTTTTTTTTTTTTTACAAAGGATTAATTAATACGCATCGGACTCAGTGTGCAAGGTTTCTGTGCGTGACAAATTTTTAGGATGACAAATACAAAAAAAAAAAAAAAAAAAAAAAAAAAGCATACGTAAATTTAGTGTGCAAGAACCTAAACTAACAACCAACAAGTTACCAGTGACAAGCAGTTTGGCTACAGTGAACATGAAACTGCTGTGACATGACACAGTCGCAGCCAATCAGAACATAGTTGATGTTTAATATATTGCTATGTGGAGTGGAAATTTGCACCAATAAGGTTTCACAGTGGGCGGAGCTACAAAATAATTCAACACTATAAGATGATCTACAAGTTGGTTAATTTAACACACCATATAAAAGAGTGTAGAGCGCTGTCTTTAATTTCACTGCATCTATTTTTGATTCAATAAATTACAACATTTGTAAATTAGCAAATTAGTACATCAGTACAGAGCCCTTAAAGGAACATGCTGGCGAAAAAACATATACAGTGGGTACGGAAAGTATTTAAATTTAATTTTTCACTCTTTGTTATATTGCAGCCATTTGCTAAAATCATTTAAGTTCATTTTTTTCCTCATTAATGTACACATAGCACCCCATATTGACAGAAAAATACAGAATTGTTGACATTTTTTGCAGATTTATTAAAAAAGAAAAACTGAAATATCACATGGTCCTAAGTATTCAGACCCTTTGCTGTGACACTCATATATTTAACTCAGGTGCTGTCAATTTCTTCTGATCATCCTTGAGGTGGTTCTTCACCTTCATTTGAGTCCAGCTGTGTTTGATTATACTGATTGGACTTGATTATGAAAGCCACGCACCTGTATATATAAGACCTTACAGCTCACAGTGCATGTCAGAGCAAATGAGAATCATGAGGTCAAAGGAACTGCCTGAAGAGCTCAGAGACAGAATTGTGGCAAGGCACAGATCTGGCCAAGGTTACAAAAAAAAATCTGCTGCACTTAAGGTTCCTAAGAGCACAGTGGCCTCCATAATCCTTAAATGGAAGATGTTTGGGATGACCAGAACCCTTCCTAGACTGAGCCTTGGTGAGAGAGGTAAAGAAGAACCCAAAGATCACTGTGGCTGAGCTCCAAAGATGCAGTCGGGAGATGGGAAAAAGTTGTAGAAACTCAACCATCACTGCAGCCCTCCACCAGTCGGGGCTTTATGGCAGAGTGGCCCGACGGAAGCCTCTCCTCAGTGCAAGACACATGAAAGCCCGCATGGAGTTTGCTAAAAAAACACCTGAAGGACTCCAAGATGGTGAGAAATAAGATTCTCTGGTCTGATGAGACCAAGATAGAACGTTTTGGCCTTAATTCTAAGCGGTATGTGTGGAGAAAACCAGGCACTGCTCATCACCTGTCCAATACAGTCCCAACAGTGAAGCATGGTGGTGGCAGCATCATGCTGTGGGGGTGTTTTTCAGCTGCAGGGACAGGACGACTGGTTGCAATTGAGGGAAAGATGAATGCGGCCAAGTACAGGGATATCCTGGACGAAAACCTTCTCCAGAGTGCTCAGGACCTCAGACTGGGCCGAAGGTTTACCTTCCAACAAGACAATGACCCTAAGCACACAGCTAAAATAACGAAGGAGTGGCTTCACAACAACTCCGTGACTGTTCTTGAATGGCCCAGCCAGAGCCCTGATTTAAACCCAATTGAGCATCTCTGGAGAGACCTAAAAATGGCTGTCCACCAACGTTTACCATCCAACCTGACAGAACTGGAGAAGATCTGCAAGGAGGAATGGCAGAGGATCCCCAAATCCATGTGTGAAAAACTTGTTGCATCTTTCCCAAAAAGACTCATGGCTGTATTAGATCAAAAGGGTGCTTCTACTAAATACTGAGCAAAGGGTCTGAATACTTAGGACCATGTGATATTTCAGTTTTTCTTTTTTAATAAATCTGCAAAAATGTCAACAATTCTGTGTTTTTCTGTCAATATGGGGTGCTGTGTGTACATTAATGAGGAAAAAAAATGAACTTAAATGATTTTAGCAAATGGCTGCAATATAACAAAGAGTGAAAAATTTAAGGGGGTCTGAATACTTTCCGTACCCACTGTATATTTTAAACTTTTCCACTGACCCGAGACACTTTGAGTTCGCTCACCAAGAACTCAAAATTTTCTTGGGGAACACAAAACATTTGTGAGAGAACACAAACGCACTGACATATAATTTTTCCTCCCATCTTATGTTTTTTTTCCCATCAAAATTACATTAGTACAAAATAGCACCTTGCTTACCTCATGGTGTACAGCAGGGTGCCATCATCTTGGATACGCAGCAGTTTGTTGGGCATGGTCATGTTGTGTGCGACAGATTTCTTCCCGTTGTGAAAGAATGTGTCTGGAGTCCAGATCTTACTGGCCATCAGGTTGTTCAAACGCAGAATGTTCATTGGTCCCTCGAACTTCAGTCGTTCATCCTTCCAGCTCTGCCTGAAGAACACGTCGATGGTGTACTCCTGCCAAAAGATGAAATCACAGCACATTTTAGGATTTACAAGGTTCTGTTGGATGTTTTCTGTCGCTAAGGGCTCGGATGGTGTTTTGTTTGTGATAATTGGGTGCACAATACCCTCTTACACTGATTGACTGGCAGTGAATTTGCTGTTGTATTCACAATTGTAACAATCCAATCAATTAGATGAGCTGCATCAGGGTTTTTGTTCCTCTTGCTTTGCACGCAATTCAATTCAAGCATTTTCTTGCCCACAAAAGACCCAGTGTCTGTAGTGTAAAATTTTCTTTATCCACTTATTGTTGCTGGGGTGGATAAACACAGTTTGCCAAATGATTTTCAAATGGAGTTTAATGCATTTAAGGCTCAAACCCTGCAGAGGAGAGTCAATTGCTCAAACCTTTAACTAGTGCTGAGAGTGATCAGATCCCACTCTCGGCTCCAAGAGAGACTTGTGCTACCCAGAGATATCATTACAAGATCATCACGGATGGTAGATCAGGGAAAACGTTTAAAATACTTTAAAGAAATATTAGGAGGCAGTTTTGAAAAGGGGAAAAGCTGAAGTTGTTCTAACTAACAACCAAGCAGACAAGCAGTTTGACCAAAGTGAACATGAAAGTGCTGTGTCGTGACACACTCGCAGCCAATCAGAACAGAGTTGATTGGCATAGTTGGAATTTTGCACCAATAAGGTTTCACAGTGGGCAGGGCTACAAAACACTTCAACAGTATAAGCTGATCTGGCAGGTAAAATTGTTATTATGGTTAACTAAAACAATGAAAACACATTTTCGTTACTTGAAATAAAACATTAAACATTAACTTGAAATAAAATACCTTAAAATAGTTTTTATTTTTGCTAGTTGCCACTGCAACGTTTCTCATTTTTATTTAGTTTAACTTGTCATTTAACCATGTGAAGAAAAAAAAAACACATTCTTAAAGGCCATGTCTGTAGTAAAATAATTAAAACAAACAAAATAAAAAATATAAAGACATAAAAAACTACTAAAATGACTTTAAAATTAAAACAGAAAATATGAAAATAAAAGTGGATAAATAAAAATATTCAAAATATTAATAATTATAAAAATTATAATAGTATCTAAATGACAAAAATAACACTGTTCTAGACTACAATCAAATCGTGGCAGATAAAACCAATTCTACCATTAACACAGAATGCGTTTTATTAAAAGTTGAACTTCTTATAACCTGAGCAACACGTTTTAAGAATGACGTGTCAAAAGGCGTGAGTGCAATGGTCAAACATGTCCGTCTAGCACGTTTGTATAGAAAAACAATGGAAAAGCATGAAAATGCAAAAACACATTCTGTGTTGACGGATTCTGAGACTACAAAGCAGATTAAGATTTAAAGGGGACCTATTATGCCCCTTTTCACAAGATTTAAAGTCTCTGGTGTCCCCAGAATGTGTCTGTGAAGTTTCAGCTCAAAATATCCCACAGATCATTTATTATAGCTTGTCAAATTTGCCCCTATTTGGGTGTGAGCAAATGAGCTGCTTTCCAGAAGAGGGTGGAGCTTCAGATACTCAACAACAAAAAAGCTGGAGAATCTCACACAGCCAAAATGAGGATTGTCAGTAACAGTGTTCAGCCTTACATTGTTCAAACAGGAGTCAGACACTGATGGAGAGACTCAGGAAGAAGTTACAACTTTTAGAATGAAACTGGACGTTTCTGAATGGTTAGTGGATACATTTATGTAGTTGCTGTGGAGTTGATTAAACTCATCCACTAGCATGTGCCGTCATGTTAATCTTTTGTGCAAATCCAGCATTGAATTGACCCTTGATTGTGAAGCAGTCTGGCGTAAAATGACCTTATGGTAACAACACTCTATGACAACACTCTTTCTGTTCTCTAAAGCAGCCCAACATGGCCTCACCCCTTTTGCATGTTCCTGGGGGCAGGGTTTATGTAAATTTTGGGTTTGTGATGTCACCAACCCTGAGAAAAAGCTCGTTGTAGTCCCTACCAGCCACTTGTTGTAGTCCTTAAAAATCGATTTCTGTAAAAGGAAATAATCCCTTTGCATTGAACTTTGAGCGTTGTGACTTTGCAGATGCTGTTTATGCTCAAACAACAACATTACACACTAACTAAAGTAAAAAAATCAAAGTCAAGGACCCCTTTAAAGCAATTCAAAAAACAGAAAATGCAGTTCTAAAAAATCTTCTAAACTTCTAAAATGAGAGTAAATGTAGAGTGGAAGCGGTTGTAGACTCAAAACAACTCTAGAATTAAAGCAGCTCCGGACTAAAATGACAGCATTTCAAGAATATAAACATTTTGACTGAAATCAGTTCCTGATTTAAAAGCAGTGCTAGATTAAATTAAACCAATTCTCCATTGAAACTTCCAGACTAAGAGTTCTTGTTTAAAGCAGTTCCAGACTGAAGTGCCACACTGCAAGCAGTTAGACAGAAGCACTGCGACAGAAGTTTTATTACTGCTCAGACAGTGTCAGAACACTGCAGTGTCTGTAGCCCGATTCCTCCCGCAGCTGCAGGTGCTGTTTTTGATGGATGTACAGCTCATTCTCTGGCACGTCTCTGAGATCTGGATGTTCCGTCCAGTCAGCACTCTGAGAGGGTTATGACGGTCTAATTTCAGTCAAGGGGCTTGTATTGTCCCGACTGAGGGGGGGTTTATATGATCATCCATTAACAAGAAATGAACCATTAAACCCCACCACCACGTGAACCCTGCACTCACATTATTACAGATACTCAACACAACATACATGTGCGCACACACACATATCAAGGAGTGAGGGAAATAAAAATAAGTAGGTGGAGAGGTCAGGAATGAGTGTTTATGAGATTGCCTCACAGGTGCTGAGTATGCATTTACATTAGATTATTCATAGACACATCATTTATGAGTTTGTGTGTGTGTGTATGAACTCCTCATAAGTTTGGGGGTGGTAAGATTTTCTAGTGTTTCTAATGCTCACCCAGGCTGCATTTATTTGATCAAAAATACTGTAAAAACAGTCGTATTGTGAAATATTATGACAATTTAAAATAGATTTGTATTTTAATATATTTTAAAAAGCTGAATTTTCAGCATCATTACTCCTGTCTTCAGTGTCACATGATCCTTCAGAAATTATTCTAATATAATGATTTGCAGCACAAGAAACATTTCTTACTATGATCAACGCTGAAAACAGTTGTGCTATACTTAAAGGGTTAGTTCACCCAAAAATGAAAATTCTGTCATTTATTACTTACCCTCATGTCGTTTCACACCCGTAAGACCTTTGTTAATCTTCGGAATACAAATTAAGATATTTTAGTTGAAATCCGATGGCTCCGTGAGGCCTCCATAGGGAGCAATGTCACTTCCTCTGTCATTTTTGTGGTAACTGTGATACTTTTTTTTTCTTCTACATTTTCAGGATTCTTTGATGAATAGAAAGTACTAAAAAACTGCATTTTCTGAAATATTTTGTAAGATTATAAATGTCTTTACTGTTTTTTTCTGATCTATTTAATGCATCCTTGCTGAATTAAGGTACAAATTTCTTTTCTTTAAAAAAAAAAAAAAAAAAAAAAAAAAAAAAAAAAAAACCTTACTGACCTCAAACTATTGAATGGTAATGCAAGGATTGAAATAGTAAGAAATGTAACATTTCTGGTTCTTGAATTGTAGTAAATGCATCAATGATAATTTTAGTGCTTTTAAGAAAGCTACTGGTCCTCACTGTATAAACAAAATAAAAACGCACAAAAACAATTTATTACATCAAAACCAAGATATTCTTAAAAAATATCATGAGTTATAAAGGGTTGGAATGACACAAGGCTGAGAAAACAAATGAGCTTGTCTCACTAGTCTTAAGTGCACACTATTTTGAGCTGAAACTTCACAGACACATTCTGGGGACACCAGAGACTTTACATCTTGTGAAAAGGGGCATAATAGGTCCCCTTTAAATTTGAATCTGCTTTGTAGTCTCAGAATCCGTCAACACAGAATGTGTTTTTGCATTTTCATGCTTTTCCATTGTTTTTCTATACAAACGTGCTAGACGGACATGTTTGACACTTAAATTCACTTGTACATGATAAAAGTACAATTAAAAGTAGCAATTGTACACTGAAACAAGTACTTAGACTGAAAACACTTCCACACAGCAGTTTAAGAATAACAGATGGAGTTTTAAACTCACAACACTTGTAGACTGAAAGCATGCCTAATAAAAATCACTTCTCAACTGAAAAATAGCATTTTAATAATTAAACAGCATCACTAGAAACCATTCCAGATTTTAAAAAAAGCAGTGCTAGTGTTCTGGATGAGGAGTTATTGTAATCTTGTTCCAGATTACAGACAAAAGCACTGCAACACAAGCCTGAAGTTTTATGACTGCTCAGACACCATCAGAACACTGCAGTGACTGTAGCCCGATTCATTAAAGATGTGTTGTCTGCTTATCGCTTTGTATTATTTAGCAGTGCACACTCTTCTCTAAACCCATTCAATTAAGACTCCAAACTCACAGCTCATGTAAAACATTACTTAACTTGTTGTAGCGCTACTGAATCTACAACTGAGTATGTCTGTACTGTCTTCTTTCCACATCGGTGGAAAAATGCAGATGCCCAGTTACTTTAAAAGTGCTGTATGTCATTTTACTAAAGCATAGAAATACCACAAAATACCACCAATATGTTTGCAGAGATTTATATTTATATTCTATTAAGAGGTTTAAATGTTTGTTGCTTTTGTTCTATTAAGAGATTTAAATATTGGTCGGTTTGTTCTCAAAAAGTATTAATGAAAATGAAAAGTTGAAAAGTCTTTAACGCCATGAAAACATTCTGACCCAGTATTTATAAAAAAAAAATAAATAAAATAAAAAAAAAATGGATTCCTAACCATAAATGTGGGTGCGTTTGTAAGCGCAGCGTGGCATCAGATATCAGTTAAGCTGAATCTCAGCTGTCCTCATCTCACCCCAGCAGTATACAGAGGCTCTTGGGGCCGTAGGGCAGCACAGGGGGCGAACAAATACTACTCCATCTCTAACCTCTCTCTCCAGTTTCCTTGTTGTCCTTCTATCTCACTTGCCTCCTATTCTATACCGTCTGCTCCATGGCTCAGAGGCACACAGCATTAATAGACATGATGACCTTCTGCACTGATGTGTGTGCGTGTGTGTGCATCTTGGCTTTGTTTAGGCCAGATAAAGCAGCACCAGAGGCTCAGTGCAGAGTGGGTTTATCAGGATACAGAACCACCCGGGTTCACCCTCATCCATCACGGCCGGACATCCTGCATGAGGATGATGTTGGTTTAAGATTCCCAGTGCTACCCACAAGTCATATCTGTCACTGCACCTGCTGACAGAAACTAATGATTATAAAGAAGAGGCAGCATGATAGAAAAAGAGAGATCATGGATCCCATAAGAAAGAAAAATCATAAATGAAATCTCTTAACCCTATAAAGCCTACTGTATCATATATGCTACTCAAATTCTAAGGCCTCTAAATGATCAACAATATCAAAACTTTGCTGTACACAATCTACTACATGACTTCTGTTGTCTGAATGATAGTTTATACTTTTTTTAAGAAAGTAAAAGGCCTTTTAGTAATAATTCTAAAAAAATGTCCCCCTTTAGGCCATGGTTCAAGTGTCTTTACTGATTTTATAAGGTAAACAAAATAATTACTTTGTATATTGTTAGTAATATTTCAAAATTAGATTTTCAAGATTTTCAGCTTAGCTTTACTTGATGATTTTTAGAAAAATCATGTTAATGTACAGTCAAACCAAAATTTATTGAGACACCTTGAACATTTAATTCATTAATACAGTTTATTCACTTAAAAAAAAAAAAGGTAATAAAATATGACAAGATCTCAGAGTTAAACTGTATGAGATCATCTTAATTATGACAGATAACACTTAAGCATAACATGGTCAGGTCAAAGTGTCTGAATAATTTTTGATTCCAATTTTTTATTAGTTTTACTGGTAGTCCACTGTATGAAGAATTTTTGGGTATAATATGTCACAGTTTACTTTATTTTGCTATCCTCACTTACATAAATGAACTATAGTGTCCTGCACCCACCAGTAAAAATATATCAAACATGTCTGAATAATTCTTGGTTTGACTGTATGTATCAAATATGACACATCAGCCTTTTGAGGAGTTATATATCTCTCAGTCATCATTGTATTGCATTGCATAACGTATTGTCCCCCACAATAAAAACTAGCTTAAATCATAAATCTAATCATTTAAATATCTTACTAAGACATATTATTGGGAGATATAGAGTGACAACTGATATTTACAGTGGGTACGGAAAGTATTCAGACCCCCTTAAATTTTTCACTCTTTGTTATATTGCAGCCATTTGCTAAAATCATTTAAGTTCATTTTTTTTCCCTCATTAATGTACACACAGCACCCCATATTGACAGAAAAACACAGAATTGTTGACATTTTTGCAGATTTATTAAAAAAGAAAAACTGAAATATCACATGGTTCTAAGTATTCAGACCCTTTGCTCAGTATTTAGTAGAAGCACCCTTTTGATCTAATACAGCCATGAGTCTTTTTGGGAAAGATGCAACAAGTTTTTCACACCTGGATTTGGGGATCCTCTGCCATTCCTCCTTGCAGATCCTCTCCAGTTCTGTCAGGTTGGATGGTAAACGTTGGTGGACAGTCATTTTTAGGTCTCTCCAGAGATGCTCAATTGGGTTTAAGTCAGGGCTCTGGCTGGGCCATTCAAGAACAGTCACGGAGTTGTTGTGAAGCCACTCCTTCGTTATTTTAGCTGTGTGCTTAGGGTCATTGTCTTGTTGGAAGGTAAACCTTCGGCCCAGTCTGAGGTCCTGAGCACTCTGGAGAAGGTTTTCGTCCAGGATATCCCTGTACTTGGCCGCATTAATCTTTCCCTTGATTGCAACCAGTCATCCTGTCCCTGCAGCTGAAAAACACCCCCACAGCATGATGCTGCCACCACCATGCTTCACTGTTGGGACTGTATTGGACAGGTGATGAGCCAGTGCCTGGTTTTCTCCACACATACCGCTTGGAATTAAGGCCAAAAAGTTCTATCTTGGTCTCATCAGACCAGAGAATCTTATTTCTCACCATCTTTGCGGGCTTTCATGTGTCTTGCACTGAGGAGAGGCTTCCGTCGGGCCACTCTGCCATAAAGCCCCGACTGGTGGAGGGCCTGCAGCCCTGATGGTTGACTTTCTACAACTTTCTCCCATCTCCCGACTGCATCTCTGGAGCTCAGCCACAGTGATCTTTGGGTTCTTCTTTACCTCTCTCACCAAGGCTCTTCTCCCCCAATAGCTCAGTTTGGCCAGACGGCCAGCTCTAGGAAGGGTTCTGGTCGTCCCAAACATCTTCCATTTAAGGATTATGGAGGCCACTGTGCTCTTAGGAACCTTAAGTGCAGCAGACATTTTTTTGTAATCTTGGCCAGATCTGTGCCTTGCCACAATTCTGTCTCTGAGCTCTTCAGGCAGTTCCTTTGACCTCACGATTCTCATTTGCTCTGACATGCACTGTGAGCTGTAAGGTCTTATATAGACAGGTGTGTGGCTTTCCTAATCAAGTCCAATCAGTATAATCAAACACAGCTGGACTCAAATGAAGGTGTCGAACCATCTCAAGGATGATCAGAAGAAATGGACAGCAGCTGAGTTAAATATATAAGTGTCACAGCAAAGGGTCTGAATACTTAGGACCATATGATATTTCAGTTTTTCTTTTTTAATAAATCTGCAAAAGTGTCAACAATTCTGTGTTTTTCTGCCAATATGGGGTGCTGTGTGTACATTAATGAGGAAAAAAAATGAACTTAAATGATTTTAGCAAATGGCTGCAATATAACAAAGAGTGAAACATTTAAGGGGGTCTGAATACTTTCCGTACCCACTGTATATACATTTTATGTAAGAAGTCTGCTATATTATTATAAAGATCTCATTCACATAATTTCAACTTATGTTTTGGCCATATAAATATCAGCAACAGCACTAAACTGCATATTTTTGCTGAATAAAACTGAGGTGTTTTGTCCTCCTTGAGTATGAGCTCTATAATCTACTCTTAGTCATACTATATGAGCCATAAAAGCCAACAATGATGCCCAACAAAAAAGATATATGCAAACTTTGAATTTTGATGGCAGATGTTGGTATCCTGACATATCTGAGCACAGTTTAAGGTCTTTTCCTCAGGAAAAACACATATGAAGAGCATGAGACTTGTCTTCATTTGATCTCCATTTCAATCACAATGCGGTCTAGGAGAAACAATTGTAATAGTAATGAGATTGATATTTTCGCATTATGTTTTTCAGTTAGTGCTATATGTTTTTACGTGTTTTTACATTTTTGATTCACACTTACTGTTTTTTGATCTGTGACCACAATACTTAGGATGGAAAATTAATATCATACATTACACATCATATTCATCCAACATACAGTTATTATAGTTAGCTAAAGCAAACCATAAAACCATAAAAAAAAATGTTACTTAACATAAAATAAAGGATAACAGAACTAAAAATACAAAAAAAAAACATACATTTATTTTTTAGCTAGTTGACAAAGCAACATTTCTCATTTTATTTAGTATAACTTGATCTACTAAAACTAAAATACTAAAATTTGAATAAAATGAACTAATAAAAATAACAAAAACAACAAAACTACTAAAACTTTAAAATGAAAATGTAAACAGAATATACAAAAATAAAAAGTACTGTAATTAAAAATAATAATAATAATAATAATAATAATAATAATAATAATAAAAACTACAATAGTATTTCAATGACATTAAAATAACAATTCCAAGACCAAATGATCTGAGCTACTCTGTCCACATCAATTTTATAGCTATACTTTTACTGTATGTTGTGTCATTTCTCCCTATTTATGTTTCTCAGAAGTAGGTGTAGGAAAGGTATCTCAGACAATCTTAAAATCAATTAGGTCTTCAAAAGCAACCTTTGAACATTACAGTCACAAAACTCTGGAAATAGCTGGTTTTCTGATGCCACCTGGAAAACCGTGCTGTGCAGTTGACTCTGCTGAATCCTTCTGTCAAAGCTATTTGTGTCACCTACAATTTAAACACAATCTCCCTGGTACTGCTTCACATATTCTAATAAACCCCCTCTAACCGATGTCAACCTGACTGCAAACATGCTAACGCTCAGCAGCCACACCTACCCAACCTCTTCAGCTCATTACCCACAAGTCTCTTCACTCATCTGTTTACCTGAGTGTCACATGGTTCCCAACAGGGTCAGCTCTAATGATGAGGGTTAGCATGGCCACAGGGCATTGAGACAGAGAGAAAGAGACAGGCCTTCATTGCAAACCCACAGTGCAGAAAACTAAATCCACAGGCTTTTCTAAACAGCTCAAAGCTCTTGACAATAACAATGTGACCTCTGACTTGAAGCGAAATCACAAAACAACAAGCCAATGACACTGTCACTTGTTTACCAGCTATTTACAAACTAAAGAATCTAAATTTTATGTTTTAGAGTACGCTGCACCCGCTGTAGCTATTTCTATGAATTATTGACATGAATTATTCATTATAGACGACTGTAAAGGAATAAATGGCTTTTCTTGAAGTGTGTATAATAGCTCTTGAAATGGAAACACATACCTTTCTACATAGGCAAAAACCAGGGCCTTAAAATAACACTCGCCAAAAGCCAATTGCGAGTATAAATGGAGATGGCGAGTATATGAAATGGTGTCAATCGGCAGTTGGCCGATAACATTTTTATGAATACTAACAATGCAATGTTGTGAGAACATTAACGTGAACAAACATGAACGATGCTCGGGACAGATGATGGGCTAGTGGCGTGGCGCCCAGAAATCCACATTGCAGACAGTGCACGAATACTGAATTGAGTTCTCTTTGATGTTTTCTTGCACTTGAATTGACATATTCAAACTAAATTATGTCAAAATGCCAGTCTTGGTAAGTATCCTCATAAACATAGTCTTATGCCTTAAGTGCTGAGAAAGAAAACGCACGTGTATCAGTATATCGGATCCGTGCATTAGCTCTTAAAGTGACAGCAGACTAATATTCCTGCTGCTGTCTGTGTTTTTAATTTTATTCAAACAACAAATCAATGGCAAATTAACAATCAAACAGCAATCAGGCATTTTGACATAATTTAGTTTGAATATGTCAATTCAAGTGCAAGAAAACATCAAAGAGAACATAAAAGAAACACCCCAATACTCTAACAATACTCTAATTTATTTAATTAAAAATTATAATTAAAACTAAAATTATAATTAAAATACAATGTAAAAATATACATCATTCAAAGTGTCTTTTACAATTTTTTTTTTTTTCGAAAGAAGTCTCTTCTGCTCAATATGGCTTCATAAATGTAATTTATTCCTGTGATCAAAGCTGAATTTTCATCATTACTCCAGTCTTCAGTCACATTATCCTTCAAAAATCATCCTAATATGCTCATTTCTTGCTCAAGAAACATTTCTGATTATTATCAGTTTTGTGGAAACCATTATACTTTTTTTTTTTTTTTTTTTTTTTTTTTTTTTCACAAGGATTCTCTGATGAATGGGGATTTTTTAAGAGAACAACATTTATTTGAAGTATAATTTTTTGAAACAATATAAATGTATTTACTGACACTTTTGATCAATTAATGCATTCTGGCTAAATATGCAGTATAGTCTGTCTTATGAAGTCATATGATTGCTTCATGTGGAGGAAAAAACAAACAAACAAACAAAATTTAAGCAATTATTCTCTGATATGCATTCTTGTTTTGTTGTGGCTCTCATATCAATTTGAAATGTTGAAAACAGTTAATATTTTTAATACTTTTAACATTCGTAATATTTTTTGTGGAAACTGACACATTTTTTTTTCAGGATTCTTTGATGAATAGAAAATTCAAAATAACAGCATTTATTAGAAATAGAAATCTTTTGTAACACTCTTATATATAACATTTCTCCTGATTGCCATCTTGAACGAATTTGGATGAACTCAACTTGTTGCAGTAAATTTTGGAATTGCCTTTTCTGGAATTAAAATGCTGTCTAGGTAGGCAGGTCAACAGGTTTCAGAGCAGAGCTGACACTGATGCTGATATGTGTATTTGCATGTTGAATTCATAATGAAAGCGTAATACAGAGAACAGCTATGATTCAGTGAGGCAGAATGAGTTCTTTTAAATAATTGATAGTGCAAAGATTTGTGTGCAGAATGAGGAAGGACTATCTGCAAGTACATAGAGAGGGAATCTATTTCACAAGGAGAGAAGAGAAAAAAAATGGCCTTCAACTGTCAGAGCACTTGAAAAGAAAAAAAACGAGAAGGATGGTGTGGCAGAGGAGGATGATAAGCTCCGGGGAAATGTGGAGAGGCAAAGAAATGGAACAATTTGTCTTTGAAAATGAAAAAAATATATCAAAGACTTATATGTGCTCTCCCTCCTGCGAGACAGGGTCAGCATGCTAACGTGTGAAGGCAGAGCAAAGACGTCGCTATACAATGGATAATACCATGCATTGTATGTTTCAATACAGAAGAACAGTTAGTAGTACATTCATTGACTCAAAAAGCGGAGAGTGAGGAAAAAGAAGGAAGAGTAGATAGCAGAAGAAGAAGCAGACAGAAAGTGAGAGACAGCGGGATAGAAAGAAGAACAGCAGTATGCTTTCTTGGGTCTGAGAAACAGAAGGTGTAGCATCTGGGTCTAATCTCAAAGACACAGGAGATGAGGGTTGAGACGCTCACACTGAGACACTGGTGAGTGGACACATGGACGCACAGCACACACACAAATGTATCATGGTATCCATAGTTTCCAACAAAATATCAGAGATACTGCCATCCTGAAGACAGGAAATTCGACAAAATGAGAGATAGCAAGCAACTTACACTGTTTGACAGAGATCCCAAGTCCTAAATTCCCAAGAAATGTGTATTTGTATTAATTTTGGTTGCAAACATTTTGTATATATCACTTCACTGCCAGTCACAAATCCTCTCCTTTTCCACTGTGTGGGACTACTCGGCTTGGCTCGCTTTAATTTTCAGTTTGCTTTTCCACTGCAGTTTAGAGCCTTGGTGAGAGAGGTAAAGAAGAACCCAAAGATCACTGTGGCTACAAAATGGGTGGGATTATATACTGATCATATAGTTGCACTGCCTCTATTGCCGTGGATCTGCTCCTCGTCTCCCAACAAGTCTGCACCTCAACTACTGACCACGTTACAGCCATATCTTTTTTCAAGTTGTGTGCAATGGCCGTTTAAAGCAAGTCGTTTTGCAAACAAATGATACTGCAATGGCTGTTACTGACTATTTAAATCTAGCTGGTTTGGTGACTCGTGTTTCAAATCCAATGACGCTGGTAGTGACGATTCTCTCTGACCAATCAGTGATCTGCAGTGTACGGTACGCTTGGAACCTCCACCGAGGTGGTACTACTTAAGCGAGCCGTACCATTCCATACCGAGCCATCCCATGCAGTGGAAAAGCGCCAAAAATGTCTAGCGTATGCACACTTCAGAATCTTGCTGGTATTGGCAGGTCATCCAGGGACTCTTTGCCTACTTTTTTGAGTACTGTGAAATTGGACACACTGTAAACCCATATAAGTTGAGCTAACTCAAAAAAATTGAGCTAATTTTATGATGTTCCCAGTTTTAATTAAGCAGAACTATCAAGTTTTGAGTTTGTAGTACTCATGCATGTTAATTATTCCTAACTTGAAGTACTGAGTTAGCTAACTCATACATTTTGATAGCAATTAACATAAAATATTTAGTTAAATAACTTTTTTATTTTGAGTTCTTGCAAATCAAATTAGTTATTTACTTCACTGTAAACCCTAAGAAAATACAAAAACTGCCAACTTGCTAATTTGCTAACATGTTAACAATAGCATGGTATAACACTTACTGGATGAGTACAGCAACTTAAAACATGTAACTTAAGCCGAGTTCAGACTGCACAATTTTCAAAGTAGTCGGGTCACTGTTCTTTTCACACTGCATGACTATCTTGGCCAGCATTCAGTCGCTGCTGTGTTCAAACTGCACGATGGATCGGCGACAGAAGGTTTCACACTGCGTCTGTCTGGCACGCAAACTACGTTTCACAACCAAACACACGCGAGACCTGACAAGGAAACAACGCGATATCACGCGTTCAAGACCGGAGTTCTCATGTGAGACTGGCCCTGCGTTTCAATCAGCTCCCAAGCTCCCTAGGTCGTGAATCAAAGTGAATGTGGCTGATACCCTCATCAGTGCCCTGACTACTGAACTAGGGAGCTGATTGAGACACACGGTGGGATTATTATTAAAAATAGTAGTCCGCAAGAAGCTTGAAATATGAATTGCCTGTGCGCTGATTTGCAGCGAAAACAACATAAATAAAAGAAGAATATGGAGAAGGAAATGTTTGGGGAGACTGTGGATTGTGTGTTCTGCAAAGACAGTTGGAACTAAATGAATAACTTTTCAATGTGCTGCTGTTGCGGATGGTGAAGTAAATGTTTGTGCTTTGTTTTTGTTTGATATAATTGTAATGTTTATCTGAAACGAAGCCATGCTTGCTGATATTGTGGTCTATAACTCCTCCCCGAACTCCCCGCTGCTCTGTATCTTGCTCTGTCATTGGCTGTCGGTCATCGCCGATGTAGTTTTCAGTCAGAACACTTTTCACACAGCATGATTTTGAATCGCCGACAGGTCCAGATATTTAGCATGCCAAATATCTCACGGGTGTCGGCGACTCGTCGGCGATTCTCTCATATCGCGTCTTTGCTCATTCACACTGCGCGATTGTCACTCGCGTGAACGAGCACCGATTTGCCTGTGATTTCGGGCATTTGTCGGCGATTTCTCAAAACCTGTCGGCGAGCCAAAATCGGGGCTAAAATCGTGCAGTCTGAACTCGGCTTTAGCTGCTCTCAAACCAAGCAGCATGTGCTACTTGCCACCATGATGGTAACTCTCCAAAAACCCACATTAACAGAAACTCTTCTAAATTAGCAAAACAAAACATGAATCATTACTAAATCTCCCTCACGATTAATCTTGTGCAAAAAACATTATAAAACACTTAATTTTAGCATTTACTCTCCCATTCGAGTGCCATGGGCAAAGCATGATGGGAAATAGAAATCCCAGCCCAGTTTCAGACTTAAGTTTGTCTAAATTAAAAGAAATGAGTCCATACAACTCAAAACAATGAAATAGTTCAGTTTACTTGAAATATGTCAGTGCTGTGAACTCAAAAGAAAAAGAAAGTTCTAAATGCTCACAGCAGTTAATTTAACTGAACTAATTTGTCAAACCAATTAAGTATTTTGAGCATTAGGGTTTACAGTGCATACTACTCGTCACATACTGTTTTCCTTACTATATTGTAGGGAAGTATGCGATTTGGGATGCAGCCATTGCCATGTTGGTCTGCAGGGGTTCTCTCTATGATGTCATTTCCTGTTTTAAGCTTTTGCTGACGTTTTTCCAATATTATTATATATAAAAACAAATTAATATCCATAAATTAATGAATTATGTTATTCTATTTTAAATATTTTAAAACAAAACTGTTTCACTGTTTTTATACATATTTAAGGAAACAAGAAATTATGTCAAAAAAAGTAAAAAAAAAAAAAAAAATCTGCCTTTTCTACAGAATTCTAAATAATACATCATATAGATTATTCTTCACAAAAAAAAAACAACTGCATTTTCATTATAAAATTGATAAGATTCATTAATACCATTATCTTTAAACATTGCATTTTTAATATGTTGACCTAAACACTACTGTGATATTTTGCAGATACATTATACATTTCTGTAATGAAAAGCATGAGCAAGCTAATACACGAAAGCAAAGCCAGACTAGTGCAGCTGCATGAGTTGATTGTTAATTTGCTTTGTTAGTTTGTTTGCAGCTGAATCAAAGTTTCATTTAATTTAATGGCTTTCGATTAAAGTTCATTTGAAGCTCCAGGGTGGGCTGTTAAGAATGCGTGTAACGTACATCATGTGCGAGAACAATCACACCCCATTGTTAGCACACAGCTAACGTGCTTCATATTCAAAGCAGCTTACACGAGTCATATTTTATCTCTTCAGAACAAAAACTCCATTCTGAATCCATTGAGAAGTGTCAGAGTGACGGCGTGAGTCATCAGAGTCACAGGCACCAATTCAGAGCGTCACAGATGCAGTCAGGTGGCAAAGCCTTTCATTTCCTGCCTCGGTTCCGTCGGATATGAAACTCATCCGGGTCACCATGGACCACTGGTTATTTAGCACTGACCGCTTTCCCACACAGATCCAAACAGAGCTCGTTGTCGCAGCTTGATATGTGTGGACTTAAATGCATTAGCAGTGGCGCTGTTCGAAAAATGACACCTGTACAGATGGTGCCCCTCTGTAGGCAGTAGTTAGATAAAAGACTGATCAGCTGTTGTGTTATTCACATTTATGCATTTGGCAGATGCTTTCACGCAAAGAGACTTATAACTGCATTCAAGGCACATTCTCTGGAATTCAAACCCATGACCTGGCCATGCTCTACAGTTTGAGCTACATTATAAGTCATGTCTATGGATCATCTGATGCATACAAAAATAGCTCCAATCTCAGTGGCTGGCTTCTATTCATTTCATTATTATTTTTTAAAATGTTTTTTGTTATTATTGTCGTTGTTGTTATTATTATTAAATTGAATGGCTAAATTTAATAGAATGGGTAACACTTTATAACTAGTTGGCTTGTTGAAAGCTAAACCAGAAAGTTTACACTCTGTAAATTACAATGACAATGAATGAAGAACTCACTATTTGTATATAGTCTATTAATGTATTAACTACAGTTTATAAACTATTATTTAACTATAAAATAATAGTTTGCAAATGATTTATAAGTTCTTTGTTACTGTATACTTATTATAAAGGGCCCTATTATACACCTGGCGCAATGTGGCGCCAGAAGCGACGCAAGTGTTTTTTGCTAGTTTCAGCCCGACGCAGTTATCATTTTCATGTCCTGCGCCACATTGTTTAAATAGCAAATGCATTTGCGCCCATGGGCGTGCTGGTCTGAAAGCGAGGTGTGTTCAGGCGCATTGTTGGCGTGTTACTATTTTGAGGCAACTGAAAACGTTTGCGCCATTGACGCGATTAGACCAGGTTTCAGTTGGTCAATGGCGCAGACGTTTTCAGTTGCCTCAAAATAGTAACGCGCCAACAATGCGCCTGAACACACCGCAATATTTGTTTTGTTATTTAAAGAGCGCGTTAGTATATGCGCTTATGTGGGTGCACAACACTCGTACACTCTGCTTATTACACACACACACACAGGGCAGCACACAAACATGCCAAATATTACAAATAAAAGGATTACAATGTAAAAGATTATTATTGTGTGCATAAAGATAAAAATTATTTGGTGGAATCCGGCTTTTCCCGTAGATGGTCTGATCCATTTCCTCAAAAGAGAAGCATTTAGTTTTTCCGCTTGCAAATTACACCATGTAAATAGCGAATCTGCCATGGCACGAGCACAACTAGCTTTTAAAGGGAATGGGAGATGAGACTCTGATTGGTTTATTGCACGTTACACCCAAAACACACCCATTACTCATTAAGAGAACAGGGACAACCCTTTTTAGACAATGCACCAGGTGCGCCGACCATTTTTTCCGTCCTTAAACTACACTTGTGCCGTGTGCTTTAGACCATGCGCTTAGATCGTTAAAATAGGGCCCTATGTGTTACCCAACCAGACAAAAGAATTTACTATATAGTAGAGCTATAGTTTAAGTTTAAGCTAGTTTTTCTTTTCACTTTTGTCTAAATGGAAATATGGACCACAACATTCAAAGTTCACTCATTTTAAAGGGGGGGTATAATGTTATTTCATATAACATGCTAAACATGGCCAAAGTTTCAAAACACGAGTTGGACATATGACGGAGTATTTGTATGCCAAAAATACTCTTCCAAATCCTTACAGGATTTGGGATTTTTTTCGAGTATCGGCCTGAGTGATGTCAACAAGGTCGGAATTCCTTGTACGGGCACTTTGTGCTTTACATTGATGCGTTCTCGACATTTCTTATTAAAATAACCATAGAAACTGATAGTTGCAATCACTTTTTTATTGGTTAAAATGAATGGAGAATATCTCGTATTTTTCCGTGGCTGCTCGAGCCCTCAGGATTGGCACTCATGGTTTCATAAACAAGGCCCAGTTCTACGCTGGATTTACAGATAGTTTGAAACTGAAAGTTGGAGCGGTCACAGCGGTAATGATCCCGGTCATGAGTCGGAACTGCAGGTGGTGAGTAAAACTGCTTCAAATGTCTGTTTTGTTGGCAATATATAATGTAAACAACACGAACATAGTGAATTCATAAATTCATTATTCATCATTCACTATACGCTATATTCATTATAGTGATTCAAAAGTTATCCAGGGATAATGCGATGGTGTATTGTGTGTGTTTAAATATATTTGTTTAGCTGACCATTGAAAGCTTGCAGCCGATCTCTACACAAAAGCTGCATGTGCTCGTGACTCTTTAGCTCCGCTCACACGGCACGCCTCCAGGCGCTCGGCTGTTTTCGGAAATACTCGGTACAGCGTATGTATCTTTTATAAATATGATAAAACTAAAGACCTTTCGGAGATATGAAGGATGCACTACTACTCTATAGGTACTCAAGATTAACACGTGATTGGCGGAAACTGTGTGTGATACACCCCCCCCCCTTTAACCATTTGCACAGGCGAATGCTGTATTTTTTTTTTTTTTTAAAGATATCAATACTTTTATTCAGCAAGGATGCATGAAATTGCTCAAAAGTGATTGTAAAGACATTTATAATGTTACAAAAGATTTGTATTTCAAATAAATGTTGTGAACTTTCTACTCATCAAAGAATCCTGAAATAAATATGAAGCCGCATAACTGTTTTCAACATTGATAATAACCAGAAATGTTTCTTGAGCAGCAAATCAGCATATTAGGTGCATATCACGTGACACTGAAGACTGGAGTAATAATGCTGAAAATTCAGCTTTGCATCATAGGAATAAGTTGCATTTTAAAATGTATTCAAATTGAAAACAGGTGTTTTAATTTGTAATGATATTTCACAATATTACTTTTTTTTACTACATTTTTTATTAAATAAATGCAGTCTAGGTGAGCAAAAGAGACTTTAGACTTTGTCAGATGCATTAAAAAAATCTTTCTGTCCTCAAACTTTTGAACAGCAGTGTATGTACTTAGTTGCACTTCAATCTTTTATTGTACTGTAAATGATTTCAGATTCACAAGCCCTGTACAGGTAAACAATCTGTGGATGGCCAGACTGTCTAGGTAGGTGGTTCTTGGCTTGAAAATCATGCAAAGTGCTGGTCCAAGAGGCTGACAGTGATGCTATTCATCCACCTGTGACAAATAATATGCAAAAAATGAATTCCACTCACCATATCGGTGTCTGAAACAGGGCCAAAACTGGTGACGTAGATGTCGGTCTTCACTGTGGTAACTCGATCTGGGAAACATCAAAAATGACCAATGTTATCATCTGTCTCATCTACCTTGTAATTCAATGCTAGTCTCATTATATGTATATAATTCATTGTAAGTCTTTATAAAATCTCAGAAATGGATTGTGAATTTCACATTTTCTTTACAGTTTCACTACAGAAAGAGCATCTTTCTCTCTCTAGCCCTTTTGAGATGAAAGTGTCCATTAGGCAGGGGGTAAATGTGCTTGCATTTATTGGGCCCAGTGTTAGGTTGGCTAGTAATCAAATCTTTCTGTTCCTGCTTCATTATATTCATATGTTGTCCTCCTTTATCTGAGCCTTCTTTTTTCTTTTCTTTTCATTCAAAAGAACTAGTGATATTTCCTCTGCTCGCTGCACTAAACAACATGGGGACACAGTAAGTGCATTCAGTCAGAGAGCGAAGTAATATACACAGAACTACAACACAGACTATTCACAACATAACACAGCCTTAGAAATACATGAATGCACACATAACCTATTGCATTTTTTACTGACTCAAATAACTGTTGTTTTACTTAGCAAAGTCCTAAAAATTGATTTTGAAATACAAATAATGATACAGCAATAAAATTTTTGCTTTGATCTAAAAAAAAAAAAAAAAAAAAAAGTTTCGGAAGCAAACAAATGCAGAACAGCACTTTGTCCTATATGCAGATAAATATCAGAATGAATGATATATTGCAGATTCAAAGCGAGAGCCCGGGGTTCTTCAGCGGTTCTTTAGTGCTTAAAAGTGGCGACTGTTCTGGGCTTCGAGATTTATATTAATAGCTGTCTAATGTAGGGGTGGTTTATTCAGCTCTGAGCTGGAGGAGAGATGCTCGGAGACCTTTTCTGTTTTTTTTTTTTTTTTTTATTCTCTCTCCTTTTTCACAAATACAATACAAGCTTAAAAAAATGCAGACTAATCACCCGAGGGCAATCAAACAAACAAGTAGAAATTATTGCTGATCTTAAAAAACAATGTCATTCTCTCTCTCTGTCTGTCTCTCTCACGTCTCTAAAATTGCCCTAATTATACAATGTTGCATGCTTGTCTGGGCACGATCCCAAAGAGGATAAAAAAAGGGAAAAAAATGCATTGATATTCATCTCTGACTAGATTTTGCATGCCGTTTTTGCACAGAATCGATAGACTGCTGGGAAAGTATGAAAAGACATAGAAAAACATTGCATTTTTATGCAAAACTAGAAGTTTTCTGAGTTGTGTTTGCATGATGCTACAGTGTTGAAAGTAGTTGCTATAGTGTTGCTATGCAGTTGCTAAGGTGTCAAGAGTGTTTTTTTAGTGCACTGCTATGCAGAGTAATCAAAATAATATTGGAACGCATTACGGCTTAGCCATTGCGAATATCAAACCACAAAGTCTGCGATTTCATTAAATAAATGTGCTGCCTGTTTCAGAGTGCAAAACTGTGTTCATTTACACACAAGCAGCTCACAATCCAGTGTTTCACCATTCACCTTTCCACCATGTTTGTAATAAAAAGTGTTTATAAACTTTAAAGGGCTCGCTGTGCTTCTTCGCCAAAATAAAAGCTTGATGGTTTAAAGTTTGAAGATGAAGAATTTAAGACATAAATATTAAAGTTCCCCTGAAATCAAAATTTAAGTTTTTTTAGCTTTTAGTATGAATATGTTAGCCTTAATTTTATTAATACTCTGGTGTGTTCCAAAACAATGACAAAATTCACATTTAGGAGAGATAAGCATTTAAAACGTACAGTGTCTCACTTCCGCTAAAATGGATCACAGATTTTCCGCAAACTTCAGCTTCTAGAATCTAAAGTCCCGCCCCTCCTACACTATAAACAGATGCTGAAGCTGCAGCTGAAATTGGTCATTTGCTTACACATTTACTAGTCTCTACATAATGAATGGCATATAGTGCACTATATAGAGGATAGGGAACTATTCAGACAGTGTAAATATGCTTTCCATTGATGCGAATGAAGTCTGTTTTCACGTCAGTGTCACATGAACTGCCGCAGCGCGAGCACAGTCTGCTCTGGTCCAGAGACGCGAGAGCACAGAGCGGATCATATCCGCGGACCGCAAGTGGGCTTAGACCACAAAAGGTATCAGACCCATTTGATTTCTGCACAGAATGCTGTATTTTAAAGCAATATAGTGGAGATTAGGAGGAAAATCGGTTATAGATTAGAAGGAAACTGAGGTTTTACCGAATTTAATGGCTGAATCCCAAATGCCACACTTCTATGCACTTTCAGTCTTGTAGACTTACAATGGCTGCCGCATGCGCATGTCTGTTAAGTCCACAAGACCGTAGGATGTCCATTTCATCATTTTAGGTTTCAGAAGGGTGCTCACAAGTGCCCCCTTTGCGGTCGCTATGCGCCCTCGATGCGCACTTCAGCTGAGCCGCAAGTCTGCGAGCTACGGAGAGGACTTTACCCAGCAGTCAAAGCGTCACGAAAGTGCGGACTCAGAGGAAGACCGTGAGGGTTTAGGGTGCTATTTGGGACCAGGCCAATGGCTCTGGCTGAGCTGTGGTATAAACGAAACGCTATTGGCCGTTTTTAAAAAGGGGCGGAGCTGTTCGTTATGTCCAGTCCTGTCTTCCTGTTTCATCTGAAATTACATCAACACACTGAATAATGCTGCTGCAATTCAGTGGGCCTTTAATATTGTAATTTATCATGATTGTTTGAAACAGTGAAACACAAACAGTGTTGAAAAAGTGAAACAGTATTATTACAACAGCAATATTTCATATTTTAATATGTGATTTAATAATAATAATAAATAATTATAACAAAATTTTGCTTAATGACTCAAGTCAAAAGCATTCACCCTCAAATCTTTATGATATTCTAGTCTTGGTCCCTCCTTCAGTGTAAGTCTATGAGATTTTCTTCATTCATTCACTAGCTGAAAATTGTCTTTTCTTTTTTTTTTTTTAGAAAACTAAATAAGCAGTTTTAATATAATACAACTATAAGAAATAATAATACTATAGTCCAGAAACGCCACTAACAATTAAGACTATCTTTAAAACAATGGTTGTCTCGCTCTCTAAAATTGCCCTAATTACTCAATGCCACGCGAGCGTCTTGGCGCCTTCCCAACAAGGATAAAAAGGGAAAAAAAATAGAGAAATCTCTGAGTTGAAAGACTGCTGGGAAGGCATACAAAAAGCTTTTATAAACCGCAGCTTCTATTGTGTGTGGCTATCAGGTGCCATTATTCTGTGAGGTTAGACGGTTGTGTTGTTAGCGGTCTGTGTATCTGAGTGAATGTAAAGTGGCTCAGCCGGGTCTCAGAGGGACGGGGGAAGGGTTGAGAGTCCGTCTGGAATGAGACTGGGGGAGGTTTATAAAGAAGTGCTCTTATATACATGAGATTATTCACATATGCAGCAGAGCGATCCGTAACGCGGGCAGCGTCTGAGGGAATGCCCTCTTTGTTTGACTTCACCACTCTCTCTCCTCTTCCTTCAGCTTTTCGTTCAACCTGTGAGACCAAAACCTAGTGAACTGCCTTGGTGTTTACTCTCTACATAGGCAGCTGCCTTCTAAGGATGTATTCTAACTGAAAGGGAACCTAACGGAATGATTTGGAACACCCTACATAGGTGGCACCTCCACACGTCAAATATGAAGTGCACTGGAACTCGAGTTAGGGTTAGTTCACCCAAAAATGAAATTTCAGTCATTAATCCGTGGTTCGGAGCATGTATCAACTGCCAAAGTCACGTGATTTCAGTAAACGAGGCTTTCTTACATAATAAACGTTTCGAAATTTCAATAGTTCACATGACTTTGGCAGTTTGATACAAGCTCCGAACCACTGATTCGAAACAAAAGATTCGTAAAGCTTTGAAGCTTCATGAAGCAGTGTTTTGAAATCGCCCATCACTAGATATTGTTGAATAAAGTTGTTATTTTGTTTTTGTTTTTTGAACCACTGTAGTGACATGAACTGTTTTAAATATGTTTTTATTTGCATTCTGGGTGTTTTTAACGTTGGGAAGTGTTAATTATCTTGCTGTCAATAGAGGCCTCACTGAGCCATCGCATTTTATCAAAAATATCTTAATTTGTGTTCTGAAGATGAACAAAGGTCTTATGGGTGTGGAACGACATGAGGGTGAGTAATTAATGACAGAAATTTCATTTTTGGGTGAACTAACCCTTTAACTATTGAACCTTACTGTAAAGTGTTACCAACTTGTCATTAAATAAAATTAAAGAAATTTTCCATTCATGTATTTGTGTATCTACAGCTGAATGGATCAAATCGATTGAGGAAAAACTATAATAAAAAAAAAAAAAAAGAGTATTTAATAATAATAATTTGACAAAACAGTAAAATTATAATACTAATATGCATGATGTCTTTATTTTTTGTTGCTTTCAAATATTAAACCAGCTTTTATTTTACCACAAAACCGCAGAGACCTTGAAGCTTCTCTTTTGTTGATAACAGACTCTCATTACAAAAGATTCTCATTACAAATTTGGGAAGGTGGTTGGTGCTTGCATGTAAATTAACACAGTGCAGAGATGGCTAAGATGGCTAAGATGTCCTGTGCACAGCTGCTAGATTACACCACATCCCTGAATATTTCATTTTAATATTTCACTGTTTTACTTTTTTATGATGAACATTTTTTATACTGAAGTGGGTAATCATATAATATCTTATTACTGAAGTAAAACCACTGTCTTACAAGGCAGCATAATTATGTTGCATTTTTGAACAGTGCTCCAATGATGACTTAAAATGCTGCCTAGTCAGACAGCTCACTAGGTTTTGGAACAGAGCATAAATTTCTTTTGTTTACCAACCAGTGAATGATCACAATGAATGATTCAGTCTGATTCATTTTGTGATGCTCTCTGTATTTGTTTTGCAGCAGAAAAGCAAAAAAGACTACCAGCTGCTTTTCAATCTTTATAAACCTAGAATAAGAAATAGCAAACACTCTAACAACATGTGTGAAAACGCTCGCAATGGCAATAACAACACCCTGAATTCACCTTGAACTAAATCAATAGCCTCTTGAGGGCAAAATGATTATCCGAGTCTGGTTTATGCTTCTTCTGAATGTTCCATTTATTAGGTCATTATATCCTCATTCCAGCAGAGGTAAACTTCTCTACACACGGAAAGAGATGCTCTTTGATTCGCTCACAAAAGTTAATCAGCCATAAACATGAATGGGATAACAACACATTCAGATTTACTGACACGTTCAGCCAACCTGAGATTGACTGCTGAGGTATTGGATGGAGGAACAGGGGGTTTGTGGGAGCTTGGCCTGAGGAATGATGAGTAGCCTACATCGACTGCTCTGACTCTTTTCCCCCGAGTCTTGGTGCTGTGAATGGATGGGCGTATACAGGGTGTGATTTGTAGGGGGGGCGGGGGGGGATTTCACCCCTTCTGGTCTATGTATCCCTGCCTCTGCTTAATTATCTTTATCCCCAGGGGGGATAAAAAAAAATATTCCTCCCGGGTGATGCTACTCCACAAACCACCAACAGAGCATATAAAATACCAAATATTTTTTTTTTTTAACAACACCAAGTAAAACGCTGCGTTTACATAGAACTGTCTCTTACGGGACACTTTTCAGACGCGCATTCCGACTTCCCTCAGCGCCAGGTGCAAGTCAAACGAGCACGGAAAAGGTGCAGGTGACAACGAGGGAGCTTCAGTTGAACAACAGTGAACTGCGTTCAGCTGAGATGTTGTCAGGCTATGTCGGTAAAACTCCGAAAAATTAACATGACTGTCCAATCAGCCGTTATACAGTGCTTGTGGCACGCACTCAAGAATTGCATGCGCAAATGCGC
Source organism: Ancherythroculter nigrocauda (assembly GCA_036281575.1). Taxonomy (NCBI): domain Eukaryota; kingdom Metazoa; phylum Chordata; class Actinopteri; order Cypriniformes; family Xenocyprididae; genus Ancherythroculter; species Ancherythroculter nigrocauda. The sequence goes on along the minus strand of VTFQ01000023.1, from coordinate 7,097,429 downwards.
CGGCGCGCGCTGCATAATTACTTTATTATAGCTTAACTAAAGCGCAAAAGAAACTACGAGCAATGACCGTCGTTGTTCTGTTTTAAGTTAAGCCATGAAATTACCAAACATGCGATTAAAGCTGCCTCAAAACTGTGCATGCATGTATTTGTTGACATGGTTTTAAATTGTTATCCAATTTGTTGGCCTTAAAACGTCTTAAAAATGCACATATGTACACCAGGGAAATCTAAATTTTCGGGGGAGCATGCCCCCGTACCCCTAGCAAACAACATTTTCTGACCTCGGTATGAAACCCTGCATACGGCCCAGCTTATATTCAATCTAATGAAATATGAGGTAAATGTGCATTTCTCCAAATGTGCGTACTTTTGGACTTAAAGTTTGTATGTGTATGCACTGTGATCAAAAATAAATGGGACCAAACGCAATTGAATGTAAAGGTTTGTGTTTGGTATTCTATTAATAACTACCGATTGATTTTGCATTTCTATCAGAAATGAAGAATTATTAGTGTCATTGTAAATAGTGGTGCAAATATCTAAGCTAATACTTCAAATCTCAAGGTTAAATCAGAAGATTTTTTTTTTTTTTTTTTTTTACCAATTTATATACCAAAAATAGTATATAGCTCCACTGTGGTTTTTAACAAATTAAAAAAAAAAAAAAACTTTTCAAAACACCCCCCCCCCTCTGCTTTTTTCACAAATTTCACAAATCGCACCCTGGGCGTATATATATTTACATAAACAAACCCATTATTCACTTGATTAAGCATTGTACACACCAATATATATATATAAACAGAAATCAGGTGATTTAAAAGATGACTATGGAAGCTTGTTTCTGCCACTAAGTAAAAACTAAAAAAGGTAATTGCAACTTTTTATCTCACAATTCTGGCTTTTTTCCCCTCAGAATTGTAAGATATAAACTCACAACTGTGAGAAATAAAGTCAAAATTGCGAGTCATAAACTCACAATTGCACGTTAAGAACTCACAATATGAACATTTTTGGACTTCAAAATCAGGAGCTCCATTCACTCCCATTACAAAGCTTGGAAGAGCCAGGATATTTTTTTAATATAACTCCAATTGTGTTTGTCTGAAAGAAGATAAGTCATATACAACTAGGATGGCTTGAGGAAAAGTAAATCATGAGATAATTTTCATTTCATTTTTGGGTGAACTAACCCTTAAAGTATTTAAGCTAAATTAGGGGGATTTTTTTTACAGTGCACTATAACCTGACAGTTACTCCAAGAGCACTACAGAGGAGAGAGATGCTATCAAAATTTCTATTTTGCAAACCCTAAGGTTTGCAAAACATGTGACTAGCTACAGTAATTCCTGCGAGTCATTGATTCGATTATTGATTTTTTGATGAAATGTTGACTGGATGCTGGTGGAAACATACAAACGGATCTTTGACCGTGAATCAATGACCTCTAGCATTGAGCATCATCTCACTAATGATGCAAGATGGTTCACTCGGTTCACATAAACAAACAAGCCAGACCCAGCACTTGATCCCAGGATTAATGAGCCGGTCTGGCTGGACCTGGGGTCAAAGTTCAAATTAAAACCGAGCAGAGAGAGCAGAGCTGAGAAGACCGAACGAGAATTGAGATTCAATACGTGGCGAATATAAACAGCTCATTCAGCTGTGCCGATAAAAACGGTTCAAAGGATGTGAAGAGATGAAAAGATTCAGCCCTCCTCTCTCCTGAAAATATACTCCTTGTCTTTGAACGGCTGGAATATTATTACTTATTCATTCTGCTTTGTCTTTTCAAGCTCTCGTATCATCACTAAAGTGTTAAGGGCAGGTAAGTTTTATACCAGCTGGATCTTTAATATGCCAAGACCAGCGTGAACTTCCTCTAAACACAAAACCGTGAAGAACCGTACCTGCCTAGAATGCTTTATTGCTCAGAAGTTGCTCTTTCCTATGAGATTTAACCCTTAAATGCGTGAATGTTTCACCAATCATTATTACATATTTAGGTCCTTATCGACCCGGGGCTATATCTAACACGGATGAACTTCTACTTGTCGGGATAATATAAAACTCTCCAGATATTAGAGTAACAATTGCATATTTTGTTACCTTTTGGAGCATGGAAGGGTTCAGTTTGAGCAGATGTATTATGCCATCATCACATTCAGCATCTGGCTCATATTCACAATCTCAAATATATTCTCAAAAGTGCCATTTTCAACATGTTCAAAATCAATTTTTTGATTGCTGATTTGATTGCGCACAGTACTTGCAGTAAATCGCTGAGCCATTTCAAGTTTTGCTGATGATTCTTCCTATTCTTTTGTTTTCTGCCTGCAATAACTATGAGTGAAACGTCACATCATCATTGTGTATCAAACATTGCCACCTTGTGGAATAAAGGTGAATTGAGCTTATTTAGTCAACAAAGATTCAATTATTGTTGTGCAGAAAAAAATATTTACACTGTTACACACCTCGGGACATTAGCAACCATATACAATTTTTACAAAAAATAATGGGAAAACAGGCATTCTTTTATATATTTTTTTCTTGTTATATTGTTTATAATGAATTGATTGAGGAATACTAAGAAGGTCTAACTTTAAAAAATGAATGAGGAGGAGAGAATGACGTCCCGGGTCACTAAAGACCCGAGGTATGCACTGTAAAAACGACAACTCAAAATTGTTCACCTTACTAAGATTTTTGCATTCACTGACAATAAAATTGCTAGTTGGAACTTGAACTATCTGTTGTAAGCCACTTGAACTCACTTTCAGACGTTTCTGAGGAAAAGTTCATCTTATTTAATAAATTGAGTTGATTTTATTTTGAAGTTGTAGTTGACACCCACAAAGCAAAATCCCCAGTGTTAAATTAACACCCAAAGTGTACATATGAGTCCATCTTGCCGGGTGTTAAAAAGTAACACTGAAGCAGTGTTAAAGTTAATGAGATAATTGATTGATGATTGAGTGATGATTGACAATTAGTGGAGACACCTGATGTTAATAAGCAGAATCATTGAAGAAACAACAAGAGAAAAAGAGAGAGACACAACAACTACAACTGACTTCCAGCCATTAAACATTATTACACTTATTATTAACCAGATTGATTTGATTTCTGTCACACATCAACAAAAGTTCTTATTGAGAATTAACAGATGTTTAGATGTTAATGTTTGAATGAAAGTTTAGTTTGAAGTCACCATGATGGTGAAAAGCATTTCCTTTAGTAGGGCTCTTGACTCTATTTATTAATATTAATTTATCTCTGGCTGCTCCAACTTTGTGTTTGTAAAGCACATTTGTTATAGCCAGAGAAATTATGATCTGGGCTGTGTTTCCCAAAAGTGCTGTGAGCCAAAGTTGATCAATTTAGGTTTACAATGCTTTGGGAAGCACAGTCATAATGGTTGTGTTTTCTTATTGTGAAATGGCCAGATTCATTGGTGACATCCAGTATTAACTGGTGATATAGATGTAATATTATTTCTTATAGTAAATCGGTTACCACTTGAGATCCAGCAGAGCTTTTATAATCCGAAGGGTTTTTTTTTTTTTAAACACACATACATCAAGAATCAGCATATGACTCTCAACAATGGTGACAATCAAAAAAAGTGCTTCATGTTGCAGTGCATGATGGGAGCCACCAATCAAAATTTAAACTCAAAATAGTAAGTTATTACAGGGATGGTAATCTGAACTCAAAATAGTAAGCTTTTACAGACTTGAAAGTTCCAGTAACTTGAATTTAAAAAACTTAGTTGTCAGAACTTGAAAAACTTAGCTGACGCAACTTAATAATTGTAGTTCTTCAAAACTTAAAAAAATAAGTTGATATCTTCAACTCAAAAATTCTGTGCAGTCGGTTGCCTTGAAAATTTGAGTTGAACTAACTTTTTCTTTTTTACAGTGTGTGTTTAGGGTTAACACCCAAAGGTTAATAGTAAGGATGCACCGATACCGTTACTAGTATAGGTATCGGCCCCATACCAAGCTCATGTACTTGTACTCGTACTCATAAAAATACCCCGATACCAAAGACCGATACCTCATGTGACGTAACTGACAGAATTTCCTGTGCACAGAGACACCGGCGGCAGCAGCAGAAACAATGTCAGCCTCAGAGGTGTGGAAATACTTCAGAATTAATGATGACAACACACACATTGCGAACTGCATGCTTTCAATCACAATTCGTTATCGATTAGTGAAGGCGGGATAGGTGGAATCGCACTGAATGACTCAGACTCTTTCTTGCGCGCGATCCCAGTTCTCTCAGACAGCGCGCGATCAGTTCTCCTTGTGCCTGAATGGTCAAATGCACACATAGTTGTCAAAATGTCCATTGTGTGGAGTATCTCATGTAAATATAGTCGGTTACGGCTTAAGTGGATATAAACATTTGGTCGAAAACAGGATATGTGTCAGTATCCATGGATTCGGTCTTAAAGGGACCTTGGCTTATATTAGTCATTAATGTTAATAAAACAACAAAATATGTTAAATAAATGTAAACATGGTAAATAAAATGACTGTATCTGAAAAACAAGTTTATTTAATTTGTATCTCTATAGTATTTATTGTATTGTTTGTAACAGGGACGTGCACAGGAATTTTGAGGGGCAGTTGCTCTGACCTAAAAAAAGGGCACTCCCCTACCAAATCCCCCCCCAAAACTAAGGACATTTAATCTATAATTTTATTTTATTTTAGTTAGTTTTGCCAAACACACATTACAGTTTTGGTTAGTTATCGTTTTTTTGTAATGCCTCGTTTTTATTTTTATTTCAGTTAACGACGATGTTTTTTCCCACCTAGTTTTCGTTCGTTTTCGTTAACGATTATAACCTTACTCACCTTTCCGACAATGTTAAGTCGTCTCACCCGACAACCGCGACAATCTCCTTCTAGTGCTGCTCATGCAGGCTCAGCTCAGGTGCCGGTCGCGTGCAGCGCTGCAGCCAAGTAAACAGAGTTTGCCCTTCCCCTACTGACTTTCACTTTCGGACGGGTGCCCGAATATGGAAGTGAATGAGGCTTTGGGATTTTTTATTTTTTATCTAGGCCTACGTGAAATTCTGCATCCATTGTACGATTTTTTTTATTTATTTTTTTCCACCTCGGAAGGGCAACGTGAGTCGAGAAGGGCATATGGGCAGTTGCCCGGGCAACCTGAGCAACCCCCCTGTCCCTGGTTTGTAATTTGTTTGTAAATTTCTTTTTATATAACAACAAGAGAGAGAGAGAGAGAGAGAGAGAGAAATTAAATGTATAGGTATCGGGATCGGCGAGTACTAGAAAAAACTGTTGGTACTCGTACTCGGTCCTTAAAAAATGGTATTGGTGCATCCCTAGTTAATGGCATTCTCAGCTATGATTAATTTAGGTATCAATAGTGTTGGGGAAAACTCAAATTATTGATGCTACTAACTAAGCTACATTTTTCAGCAGTTTGACAGGAGCTCATTTTTTACTGAGGCAGTAATCGAACACACATTCTCAAAGCTGCCTCCGTTCTCTCTCATGTAGCCCTAAGAAGTGCTGTTTTATTAGTTGAAAGAATTGTTTTGGTGAACCAATCAAATGATTCAAATGAATCGTGTGATTCAATTTAATAAAAGAAGCTCATTTGAGATGCCAAATGCCAAAAGTAGACGAGAGTATAGGCACCTTCGGTCTGTATTTCACTGAGTGAAATACAGTAAATGCAGTCAAGATGGACAGTGCTTTGTTGTGATACATTGAATATAATTTAAATTCTGTTGTTTTTATATGAAAATAAATATGATGAACGAGACACCCAAAGTACCAGTTATTTAAATGTCAACAATCATCTGTCCCATACAGAGATCACACTGTCAGTGTTTAAATTAAACATTATAGAAGAGAATAAAACATCACGGTTGATTAAACTGACCACTGTGTCGTCAGAAAGTCACTTCCCATCATGCCTTTTGTGAGCGCAGTCGGGGGAAAGCATCTGTGCCTGACTGTGCCATCTGGCACATTTTTTTTACATACGTCAGTATGACATCAGAGCAAGTTGGGCCACACTTGGACACATTTCTAACCGAAATGCATCTTTTGGTGATCACCGGAATTGGTTTTGAACTGATTTTGCTCATCTCAAATGAGCCTAGTGATTCAAATGAATCAAATAAATGAAAATATTCAAATTAAACAAGCTACAGGGATGAATCAGAATCCCTACCACTAGTAAATGTATCTGTTAAAGAAGGTGGATAGTAGCTCAGATCAGTTAGACTTGAAAGAATTTGATGAGAAATATTTGAGTTCATATTGAGACCTCTGACTTTTGACAGTCTTTGGTACCATCTAAGCACAGTTCGAGACATTGCTAAAATCTCTTCTAAAATCCTAAAGGTGAGATTACTGAGGTGAAAAACAACTTCTATTTATTTCATTTCATTAATGTCAAGGAGAAACTACTGAGATACTAAAGATTTCCATTTCTGATTTTCTGTGAAACGGATAAGGTACAGGAATCAGATACTTGTTATAAAATAAAAATTTAAATTTCTCTTATCGATTTCTTTGTGTGCATTTTAATGTGACTATAAACCATTCAAGCACAAGTAGATCTGCGTGCTGTGTTCTATGCTGCACAGTACACGCATCTAAAGTATGCGCACAGAAAGTGATTTTAATGTGATTTTAAACCATTCAAGCACAAGAAGACTCACTCACTGTTTTCTGCGAATGTACTGATTTCATCAAAAACTTGTGCACAGAAAGCCACCTCTCATAGTGGAGTTCTCTTTCGGATCATTTTGCACTTGAACATACAAATACACAAAAAAATACGTAAAAATACACAGGTGAACATTGTGACGATCCCGGCACTTTGTTTTGGGAGCGTGGTGATTGGTTGCCCCGCCTACGACTTAACTTAATTTGAGCCTAATGAGACTCTGATTGGTTTATTGCACGTTACACCCAAAACACATCCATGACTCATTAAGTGACTAGGTATAACCCTTTAAGACCATTTTTTCCACTGTTAAACTAGCAAAAGAGGATTCTGACTTCACCCTAAGTGCACCATGCGCTTCAGTCCATGCGCTTAGATCGTTAAAATAAGGCTCTTTGTGTGTAATTTGTTTATTTGTTCTTTTTTAATTACTGAGTGTTTACTTGTCTTTAACAATACTTGAAATGTATATTAGTCAGGCTAGTTAATTTTGATATGGTATTTTTAAACCATATGCAAAAGTTCCTTGTGTAAGTGTTCTTTAGCCTGTCTATTTTTCTTCATGGTATTCAGCTACAATGAAATGTTTTCTAATAAGAATAAACCTTACTAAACCTTAAGGCCCCGATATACTTCAAACGAAATAGAAGAACGAACTGATGTGACGTCATTTCAAACAAAATCACGAACGATGTTCTTTTTGTGTTCTTTTTGGGAGTTCGAAACGGCTTGCCAAAGTGAACTTTCAGGAAAAGTTCGCTCCATCTGCAAAACACCTTCGTACTACCATTGGTCAGTGACGATAACGTAACAGGAGGTGTGCACTGAGGCTCCGCCTTCTCTCGCGTGGAACGCGTCTCTGACTCATTTTGTGTGTTTGAGTTCTTTGAGGTAAGATCCCCGCGGGTGAAAACATGAACACACTGAATAGCCGCTTTATAGTACAAAATGAAGTTGTGCTTCTGATAAAATGAGGCACTGACACTGTTTTTCATGTTTGATACTGTAAAGCTGCTTGATTTTAAGCAATCTATTGAATAAAGTGCTATATAAATAAACGTGACTGGAGTGCTAATTTGCAGAGCTCGTGCTAACATACCTATGTTGTTATGATCATGCTTTTCTTATGCTTTCTATAAAAAAAATGCTTGCTGTTTTCTCATTTTTGTTGTGTTTATTTTGTTACTGAGAAGAAAGTGTACAGCACATATTTACATATTCATCTATACGCCACTCTCAGCAGTGTGGGCGGCGTCAGATATTCGTTTACAGTATATTGCTGGTCACGTATTTCAAATTTATTTTTGTCCCTAAACGAAGAACGAAAAAGAACTTTGTTTGAAGAATATCGGAGCCTTTACTACTTACTTTTACCTTAGTGGAATCAAAATTAGGAATTGATGGTAATCAGAATCGATAATCAGAAACGGAATTGGAATTCAAGCAATACCCAACCCTAGACAATGCTGTGAGATCACAGTCCTTCTACGCCTATTAAAGGATGGATGACAACAGCGACAGACAGATCCATAAGGTTCAGTGAAATCCTGCGTGCCATTACAGCCTTTGTTAGCTAAACTAATCTGCTAATGGAAAAATGTCAGTGACACTTGAGTAGTGACAAAACATTTGAAAAATGCTTTCTTTTATGTCAGCCAATAAAGAGCTGCTTCATAATCGCACTGTGTACATGACCACACAAATCAATAAAAACAGGTGCTCGGTATCTCTGTAATCTGAGCTAATGTACTTCTGTTGTCACCGTAAGCACCATAATGTGCTCCTGGCTTCATCGTCATAACATCAGACACAAACTACACTGATAAAACTGCTAGAGATATACCAGATCCAAATGCACTGAGGGTTAATTCTTAGAGTTAGTGCCAAGCTTTGTTCAAATTCATTGCACTACAGACAGAGTGATGCTTGAAGAAAGATACAGTAAACTCGACTCTGGAGAAGAGCAAGGATAATTTCAGCCTTCATATCTGGTCCTTATGGCATCTTTCATCTTTAACTGGATATCAAAAGCAAGTCATTTAATTCACACACTATAACTCACCTCCAAGTCCGGGTCTCAGCCGGTTGTCGTATCCGTCCAGCAGGCGGTCCAGGATGCGTGTGAAGAGTGTGATGTTGTTTTTGAAGGCATCTGTTGTGGCATCTGCGGACACTGACCTACACAACAAAGGCGCAAACGTCAAGAGTACGTGTGAACTTAACAGTGTCATCGTGAACAGGATGGGAAAGACTTCAAAGATGATGAAAAAAATTAAAGCGGTGAATCTACAGACTGGCTGAAATGAGGAAATACCTGATCTTCAAAATGCTCTTGATGTCTTTTATAACTTCAGTTATTCTAGTTTCATAAACTGCAAGTTACAGCTCTCATCTAAGATGTTCTGAGAATCATTGTACTGGATTCAAATTCAATTTTAAATCATAGCAGCAGACTTTGGGAAGCTACTTTGAAGACAGCATTATGGTCAAGCTGGGCTTTAATAAGTATTAAGTACAAGCTAGTAAAACAAAATAGCTAACTACAATGAAGTTATTTAAAGTTAAGTTATTTATTTTTGTGATACAAAAAGCATAAGCATATCAATATGCCAGCCACATATAATGTATTTACACTAGCATGATTCCACCCCCACCCATTTTTTTTTGTTTTTTTGCCAAATAATTTTCTCAGATAAAAACCTTAATTAAGTTTAGTGTTTTGTTCTTCCCTCATCTTTAAAGGGTCATGAAACCCCCCGTTTTAGCCTGGTCGTTCACACCTCTGAGCTGGAAAATTACATTTACGAGCACTGCAGTCTCATGATAAACGACACGTAGTTTAACACCGAAAGAATAAAGACATAGTTTAATTTTGTCCATTCTCTAAGTCCTTTTTTCATCAGAATAATCATGTCATCGCGTTCAGGTACACATATCAATGTCCGGTTTGCACATAGTATATTTCATTTGAAGAAGACTTGATGAAATATGTGTGCATACACCGTGCTGGTTCATGTTTGGTGCAGGAGAATGTGTGAAATACATCTATAAAAACTTTAAACACAGATACTTTATGCTCTATAATCCACGTGGCCAGTGTTGTTAAACTCATCACGGAGCTCCACGCTGAAACTGATCATATGCGCGATCCACGTGCATATCATAACAATTATATTTTTCATGTGTCCGTATTCAAACTTCAGTTCTGACCGCATCGCGGGCACAATACAAACAACACTCATGTGCTGCTGTGCTGAGGGAAACATACACAAGGCTCGCGTGTCCGAACGCAGAGGTGAATGAGCCTCACTTTTGTGACATTTGAATTATCCGCTGCAATGCGATTTCATGCGAACATATTTTCCATTTGTGCTGGTAGATTACAGCAAAACAATCCACATGCACCCAAACTTCTGCTCTGGTCGCATCGCAGGAAAACACATTTTTGTGTTGTAGTACTGAGGTGCACGAGCACCAACGATACGTCTCTGAATGACAAGAGCCCGAGGCGAGAGAAGTAATACTTCCTCATGCATAATACCGCAATTATAATCGTATGCATACTACAGCGCAGTGATTGGATTGAATGTGCTTGTTCTCATGAATAAATACAGAAACTGTTGACAGTACGCATGTTCGACTTCGCTCTGAACATGCGATCTGAAAAAATGCAAAAATAACTAATTTAATCTTTTAAATAAAATTAATGAGTACCTTTAGTGTTTTCAATGATGTGCAGCCTACACATATCTGTTCACAGCTCAAAAATTGTGTTCTGGGGTTTCATGACCCTTTAAATATTTTAAAAAATATAAAATATTTTCCTCATATTTTGATGGTTTAATTGAACTTGTAGTGTCATTAAAAACAAATATTCCCTCCAGACATCATGGGCCCTATTTTAACGATCTAAACGCAAAGTGTAAAGCGCACGGCGCAGGTGCACTCAGGGCGTGTCCAAATCCACTTTTGCTATTTTAACGACGGAAAAACGGTCTGTGCGCCGGGGCGCATTTTTGAAATGGGTTGTCCCTATTCTCTTAATGAGTAATGGGCGTAACGTTCAATAAACCAATCAGAGTGTCATCTCCCATTCCCTTTAAGAGCGAGATGCGCTCGCGCCATGGCGGATTGCTATTTACAGGGCGGAATTTGTTGGCGGAAAAGCTAAACGCTTTTCAAGCGAAGAAACCATCTACGGGACAAGCAGGAATCCACCAAAGCTTCCCGAGGTGAAGAAGGCGTGGGATGAATTAGCAGTGATTGTGTCTGTTATAAGTAGTAATAGGCTGAATTGAAAATAGGTAGCCTAATTCTAATACACGCAATGACTATTCATCATTACATTTTTATATTTATGTAGCCTACACAATAATATTCTTTTACACTGTAATCCTTTTGTTTTTAATATTTGGCATGTTTGTGTGATGCGCATCCCTGTGTGTAATAAGCAAAGTCAACGCGCACTGTGGACGCGCCCAGAGGCGCAGTTTCTACCAACGCGCTCTAACAAAAAAATATTGCGCCATTGACTTTAGACTTTAGACCAGGTTTGAGTTGGTCTATGGCGCAGTCTATTTTCAGCTCCTTAAAATAGCAATGCACCGGCAATGCGCCTGAACACACCTCTTTTTTAGACCAGCACGCCCATGGGCGCACTAACTGGCGCAAATGCATTTACTAATTTAAGGACGTGGCGCTGAACGGGAAAACGCGAACGGCGCCGGACGCAAACTAGCAAACACACTTGCGCTGCGCCTTGCGTCGCATTGCGCCGGGTGTATTATAGGGCCCCATGTGTACATACATACATACATACATTAAATGACAGGCAGGCAATTTTGTATATGATGACAATATTCTTATACAACTTCACTGAACTGAAAAGACTAAAATAGTTTTGCTGAAATGAATAGGACTTGACAGAGATAGAACTATTCTAGGAGATTGCTTTAATTACTGCCTTAGTTTGCTTGTGCACAATACAATAAAGCATAAAAAAGCAAGTGTTTTGTCAGACTACATTTTTGAATACTTTCTGAAAAAACTAACCTCTTTTCTGCTACAGTACAAGTTGCTACAGTAATTTCCCAATACCGCTATAAGATCTTTCACTCTGTTCCACATGTTCTACTTACAGGAAAGTTTATGTGAAACACTGCTCAGGAATATAATTAACATACTTAAGCATAATTGGCTCAATTAGCATAAGCAATCATGCATGCATTATGAGCGTCAACTTGATCTGTTTGCTAGCTGACTGTTAAACCCTTTAAATGTAAGAACACACTTTCCTTGTTCCAAAGCCTATGTGAGCTACCTACATAGTCAGCATTTTGAGACACTTGGCCAAATTTTACAACCTGAATTCTGGCAAAGTTGGGTAGTTTTTAAATTTGAATAAAATGAAAACTAAAAGACTTTCAAGTCACATGAGTCAATATTTTCTTCACAATAAAACATAGATAACAAAAAAAGCTCATTTCAAATTTGATGCCTGCTACAGGTCTCAAAAAAGTTGGCACGGGGGCAACAAATGGCTGAAAAAGCAAGAAATTTTGACAAGATTTAGCTGGGAGAACATCTAGCAGCTAATTAAGTTAATTGATGTAACATGATTAGCTATAAAAGGGAAGTCATGGAGATGCAGAGTCTCTCAGAAGTAAAGATGGGCAGAGCTGTGAAAGAGTGCATAAAAAAAATGGTGGAATACATCATCTACAGTGCATAACATCATCAAAACATTCAGAGAAACTGGATAAATCTCTGTGCATAAGGGACAAGGCCGGAGACCTTTATTGGATGCCTGTGGTCTTCGGGCCCTCAGACGACACTGCATCACTCATCGGCATGATTGTGTCAATGATGTTAATAAATGGGCCCAGGAACACTTCCAGAAACCACTGTCGGTAAACACAATCCGCCGTGCCATCTGCAGATGCTAACTAAAGCTCTATCTCCGAAAATTCCCAGCTTACAAGTAGTAATTACGAGCTTTACGAGGAATGCTTTTTACAAGTTAAAATCTTGGCGTAAAAGCACCTTTACTACACTTTAAATATATGACTACTAAAAAAGTATCAATAAAATCCCATTAAAATAGACTATTTAATCCAATATTTGAGTATGCTATGTATTTTATGCTTTTTAGAGTAACTCTTAGTAAATCTTCTTACAAACATGTTAACGTCAAACTCGATTGGAATCAAACATGAGCTGTCAAGCTAATGAAGTTGTTCCCTAGTTAGGATGCTGCAGTGCAAGGCAGCTGTCAAGTTAGGCAGCAGCGAGGAAGCTCACTAGGTTTTGGAACAGAGCCATAGATTGTAAACGGACATGACTGTGCAAGTTGCTCTAGATGTGATTTCCATCCAAAACACTCCAAAGTAGTTCAACTGGTAAATCACCATATGTATAAATCTGCGCTCTGCCACGGGGTGATACCTCATTATAGGGCAAATTTGTAGCTAATTCCTAAATAGGCTTGACATACATCAAGAGTATTTAGTTTGAGCTAATTACATGGCTTTGAAGCCACTCATGTTAGCATCTGGATGAGGGTAAAGCACAAGAAACCTGAAGAGATTTTTTATAATATCAACCCATTTAGAGTTATAGAAAGAACTCTGTTCTTCCGGTTCCTCTTCGGTTGGAGGACAAACCTCCCCCTCGTGCTCCTTTCTCAGGGCGCATCAGGCATGACCCAGATTAGGGGGAGGTTTATCTGATCCCGTCCCGATTCCACAGTTATTCAGAGTGAATTCAATTCTCGTGGAAAACAGTAAAGCATATTTCATGAATCGACTTTATGACACAAGCAGGAGCATGGGGTTGCTTATCACATACATTATCTAGATTTATATGATATTGGTTTATTGATTGGTATGGCATGACGTGACCATGTTCACTCCCAGGAGAGAGGTCTAAGTCAATGATTTAATATGAATAAAAAAGAAAACAGGCCATTAAAATAAGTTCAAATTAAATTGGCATAAACCTGTGCTGAATTTAAGTATCAGAGTAATTATAATCCATGTGGACACTATTTAATCATGGATTTGCAACAAAACCAAGGTTAACCCTTTTAATTCTAATATTTAATTTTAATATTTTGTCACTAGGATCAAAATTTAGACCAAAAACACTCACTGGCTACTCCAAAACACAAATGTGCTGCTGTTATACACTCAAAGGGAGACACTACAGGTGTAAAGGACCATTCTGGTGGATTTTACATTTTTGACTTTCCACAATATTTTGCAACCAAACTTTCCAAAACATCCGGAATATCAGATAATGTATAATATTTCCAATGATTTATGTCACACTGGCATCAGAAAAGGCAGTTTTCTTGATCATATATTAAGCATATAATTCATGTTAGAGACCCCTAATTTATGAAACTGTAGGTTTGACATTTTCTATTATTATGAAAAGGCCAGGAATGCATGATTCGTCTATTAAGTGTCATTCACAAACAAAACATATTATTTTTCAATATTTGGAAATTACTTTTTATTACAAAAGATTATTTTTCTGTTGCCATTGTACCTAATATAGGACAAAACCATGTTCATATACAGTTGTAAGTATGTAAATGTCAAATATTTAGTTAAATAAACAACCTTTTGACAAATGGATAAGACAATTACCAACCGCTGGGATCACGATTACAAAAACAAGTGACATTTTCTGTATGATGTATGTTTAAGATGTTTAATATGAATATGATTATGATTATGCATAACCAGAATGTAAACGCTTGACTACATTCCTTTAGCTTTTAATGTCAATTAGATAAAACAAACAAAAAAAAAAAAAAAAGAAAGAACGAAAAATAAATCAGCCTATGCACCTGTAGTACCTCCCCAGAATGGGGAAGAGCTCCTCGCGGTTCCACACACGCTGTTCTGCACCACCTAGAGGATTCACCCACGATCATGTACAAAATTCGATGATTTCACGAAGCCTCTCCAACAACCAAACATAACTGCATGAATTAAACTTGCATTCATTAAGGTCTCGTCAAATAAACATGTCTTTGTCAGTCTTTGTGAGAGGAGCGATTTCTTTTGGTGACCACCGGAGTCGTGCGCCGCGTAAAAGTCTCCAGTTACGCACGGACACAAGAGGCTTGGTGTCATTCCCATATACCAGAAACGTGATAAAACGAAGGATATATATGTTGTTTTGATGTATTATAATGCAAAACATTCCCAAGCCCATTTAAAGAGCGAAACTGTCAGTCCTACCTGGTGTGCCAAAACAGCGTCAACACGAAGATGAGAAGATGAAGCGCGAACCTCTCCCTCATTTCTGCCACTCAAACCTGTGTTTAAGAAGACAAAAGACTGAATCTATAAATCAGTGAAGAAACTGAGGTTTGTTTCAGTAAAATACTGCCGATCACAATGACGAGTTAAGTTGGTCCATCAGCGCACACGGATCCATACGATCCACCTGATGATGGATCCCACACATTTCATTAATATTTACAGCGTGTAACAACTCATGATATGAATATCAATATCTCTCACAAACATTTCAATTCATAAGATGAGAAAAACAAGACAAAGTGTCCGCGACTCGCGCTGTGATAATGACCTCCATGTAAATGGCAACATATGGCTGATCATTTCCACACATGGCCAGAAACACAAAATCCAGAACGGTGCTGTACTCTATGGAACGGACACCCACCTGTGATCCACCAGATCCGCTCTGTCCTTATGAATAAAGGCTGATAATTAAAAACAGAAGTGAAAGTTTATTGCCAGCCGATGAAACAGAATCACGAGTGTTATTTAAAAGCGCGCACGTGGATCGGGAACGAGCCTTAATGAATTCCCATAATAATTCACTATAATATCAGATGCGAATGAGGGTATCTGATCCTCCACCGCGCCTCTCTCTCTTTAACTAACGCACCGACGCGCCTTGACGCCCCGTGATCTCAGATCTTCTTTACTGAATCTCATACTGCTCACTATTTATTTATTTTTCTCTTGAAAGAAAGAAAAGGGGGGATAACTACAAAGAAAGAGACAGACAGAGAACTGGGTCCTAAAGACAGTTATATTAGGGTGCTGATTGCTCGCGCACGCTCTTGTACACATTCACATCACGAAGCACAAATATGACACATGTTGTGTGATGGTGTATATTTATTTGTAGTATAACTTCTTTAATAGTTTAGATTAGTATATAATAAAAATGCTGAGATTATTTACTCACACTCATGTTGTTCCAAACCTGTAAGCTGATATTTTTGTCTGTGAAACAGAAGACATTTTCAAGTCCCCTTGTAGTCATCATAATCATTGTATCCCCTAAAACTCATCTTTGATCACCAAAATGACATATTTAAAAGTTTGTTTTTTTTTCCTGTGAAAAAAAAAAAAGTCTTAATAGCTTGATTGTAACTCTACATGCTTGCTTCATTTAGTATACAGGGATGAATGGATATTCTAATTAGCTCCGCTTCCACTCACTCGCACAAGCTCAAAGATCTGACGTGCACCTCTTCTAAAATGTAACAATGCATCAATTCTACACGGACCGCAAGCGCTGTGATTGGTCTGCTAGAACCCCTCCCTAAGGTCAAAATACTGGCGCGGAGTAATCGGACAAGAGCGAGTGTTTTCAACGTCCATAGGAATGAACAAACGATCTGTTTGACTCACGCCCTCAAACTGCAACAAAAGTCGTTACCAATTTGCCGCTTCTCTACCGATTCTATTTGTAAGCTTCTCTGACAACATACATGACAAGCTTCTTCGGCTTTTGCCTTGATACTCAACATGACCATGGACACCGCCTCCTAGTGGTCTGCATGCACATCAATGCGGACAACGATGCAGAAGTATAAATGAAAACAGACGCATAGCCTACGGCGCAGAGGCTCCGGCGTAGGTCCGACGCAGAAGTATAAATCAGCCTACAGCCTATGCCGTAGCTACGGCGTACACTCGAAGCAGAAGTATAAATCAGCCTTAAGTTATCAAACAGCTAATAATGTGTTGCTAATGTCACACAAATCATGTTCCTGTTTGCCATCTCAGAGTCAGACAGCTGCCTTCTAACAATCAGCATCCTTAGAAACGCTTTGACCAACTCAGAACGTCAGTGGAGAAAGGCATATAGTTCATCATAACATCCTAATATACATCATACACCCGTCATATTACTAAATCTACCCAATTTTTCATATCGACAGAAAAATATAGCGGGATAACCTGGCTTGTCTTGAGACTCCCCTGTTTCAGGGTTAGTTCATCCAAAGGGTTAGTTCATCCAAAGGGTTAGTTCACCCAAAAATGAAAATTCTGTCATTAATTACTCATTGACTCTCATGTCGTTCAATACCCATAAGATCTTCGTTCATCTTCGGCACACAAATTAAGATCAAAGCAGTGTTTTGAAATCACCCATCACTAGATATTGTTGAATAGAGTCGTTATTTTGTTTTTTTTGGTGCACAAAAAAGTATTCTCGTCGCTTCATAACATTAAGGTTGATCCACTGTAGTCACATGAACTGTTAAATATGTCTTTAGTAGCTTTCTGGGTGTTTGAAAGTGTAAATTAACTTGCTGTCAATGCAGGCCACACTGAGCCATTGGATTTTATCAAAAAAATCTTAATTTGTGTTCTGAAGAGGAACGAAGATCTTAAGGGTGTGGAACGACATAAGGGTAAGTAATTAATGACGGAATTTTCATTTTTTGGTGAACTAACCCTTTAACGATATGCTAAAGTCCGCCCACACATTGACGTAATTGATTACAAGGTAGTTTGTGACGTCAGAAACACTAATCGATTTCAAACCGTGTTTTTGAGACTGTCTTTAGATCACTCCCGTTTCAAAGAGAAAATACTCAGCAATGGTGTTGACTTATGAATTTGCACATGGTTTGTCTTAAAGCATATTAAAAACACCACATAGACATATAAACAACATTAAAAACTTGATTTTCACCAAAGGGGGACATTAATCACACTGAATATTCACACTGTTTTCCATTAAATTGCATGATTATAGATTAAAAAAAAAAAATGTTTGTAAAACACGTAGCAATTCTTAAGCACTGTGGCAGAAATCACACATTCAAGTCACACCTTCCACAGATTGTTCTCATATAGAACACAAACAGAGTTATTATTAAAATGACAAAGCTGCCTTTTACATATAACAACAAAGATACATGGTGATCACTGGCTGTCAAGTTAAGCAATATCATTGATTTATCTAAACAAACAAAATACCCAGAGTTGTGTTGGACCAATCCTAAACATAAACAATGTTTGCATCATAAATGTTAATGCATTTTGCTTAGTTGCAAAACCTTAATGCAATGTGTTTAGTTTCAGTGCCTGAAAGAAACAGCATTAAATGGAATGATAAACATCTTTAAAGATGGAAAGCGGTTATAAAAAATGGTTGTTTACTGTGCTTGCCCAATCAATGGTTTAAACCTTGTAAATATGCAAATAAGAACATTAACCCAGTACTGAAATCATGAAACCTGATAACACAGGAATAATCACTAACTCAGCGTAAAGTGTGAAAAGTATAAATCCACTCTTAAAAAAAATGGTTTAGTAGGGTTTATATAGAATGCCAAGGTTCTTGAATCAATTTTAAAGAACACTTTATGCCAAAAAGATTCTATATAAGGAGATGTATCAAAAGACTGCAGAATACTTTCATGTTGAAGAGGTTTTGTGTATATATATTAAAACAAAACAAAATCAAAGAGTGTGGAACAAGATAACCCCGAATTACGTTAAGCAGGGTTAAAAAGGACCCCCAAAATGGCATGAAAAGCTCATATTGAGCGATAATTTAAAAAGAAAAAATCTAGATTATTATTTTAAATTCATCAGCACTGCAGTATGTGGTTGGATTCTAAAAATGTTAAGTCGCTGTCCATCTGTCTGTTAAACAGAGGTCTAAGATCAGGTCTTTCAGTTATGCATTATTAATGCTGAATAAAATGATTTCCACATGAAACACGTCCTTTATCCAAGCTCTCTCTCTCTCTCCTAGGAATATTTGATGTCCCCCTGTGATATCAATAGCAGGGGGTATCGCAGTAAAAATGTATGTGTGTGGGCGCATGCTGAATCACATAACCAAACGCACAAACTTTATCTTAATCTAGCAAATCAGCAATAAACATCATGCCGTTCAATAATATTTTATGACCCTATCTGCCTCGTAATATTTATTTATACTGGGGTGTCATTCATAAATAATCCAACAGACACAATGAGATCCTGCAATGCTAATATGAAAATAGGAGACAGCCAATAATTTTTTCCCAGAATCTTCTAGATGTCTATAGCATCTTGAAACTCAACAAATCTCACTATTATGCTAGTCCAGATATTCAGTAATTTAATTGCAAATGGCTGTATTCTGCACTAATTGCATCTGTCTGCTGACTCTAAATGGTCAAGTATGTAAATTCTCTTAAAAGCATTTTATTTAGTAACCTGTATTAGCTATTGATAAGGTCCCAGATGATGCATTTGTAATTGCCCCCTTGTCCCCTCCAGATTCTGCATAAATATTTAAAGCAAAAAGGCAGCCGTTTTGGCCTGCGGCCCCAAGAAGACAGATGAGAGTGTAAAGATAAATGCCAATGCCAATGCAATTGCCAATGCAATTACACATTCTGCAGTAGTATAAGAGAGTAGCATTTGATGCAACATTGTGTTGCTGTGAAAAAAAAAAAAAGTGTTTCTAAGCATTGATGCTTTGTCAAATTTTTGTTTTAGCTCAAGATTTGTAATATAATCTTGACTATTTTTACAGGCTGTTGATAGTTAAAGACATTTTCACATGAAATTGGATCATAAAGTATAAACATCATTTTTATTGTGGGGATAATAAATTAAACGCGCATTTGTCCACAATGTAGCAGGCTAATGTTTCAAAAATTCATCATTGCATACTGCAAGCTGTTCATTCTTTCCCCACCATTGACTAAATTTTCTGTCATATTTGAGACAATGGCTGCATCCAAAATCACATACTTCCCTACTATATAGTAGGCAAAAAACACTATATGACAAAAGGAATATGTGCAAATTCACAGTACTCATAAAAGAATTGGCAAAAAGTACTCGGATGACCTACTATTTCTGGCGAGATTCTGAAGTGTGTATATGATGGACACTTCACTGTCCCATGAGGCCACAGAGAGGATTTATGAATGACGGTGAAGCGATGCAACTGGCGCTGATAGGTCACATGATAATGACAACATGGCAAATGTAGTATGTCCAGATTACATTCATACTACACACACTCATATATAGAACATACTTTGTAAGTGTTGTTAAGTAATTACTTATTCAAAATAAGTGCTTACTCAAGAGAGTATGCGATTTTGGACGCAGCCAATGATTCGCCGCTATTACTAGAATTTTTCAGCTTTCTGTGTTTTCAATTTTATACGGTAGGGGACTCTATTACACAACTTCAGAAAGAATACAGCATCTCTGGATCTAAAATAGGCACAAAAAAAAGCAGAAACAAGTGATAAAAGCATTGCTTATGCACATTGTAGTCTTTTGGGCGGTGGGGGGGGCAGTATTTTCTCAGCATTATGTTCAAAATGTTGATTTTTTTTCATGAAGCTAGAATAAAACAGGATTTCTTTATTTGTTTATTTTTTTAATTTAAGAATGAATGAATAATTGAATGAATGAATGAAGAGTTCCTGTTCTTTCTTCTGGAATATTGTATGTTCAGATATTCATACAACAAAATATTATGGGGGACATGGAATTTTTGTGAAAATTATTAAAGATGCTGGTGGTAGCAGGCAACTTTAAAAAAAAAAAAAAAAAAAAAAAAACTCTGGCAGGGAAAGAGTTAAGTGTAGGCCTACTGTACAGAGCACTCAATCAATCGTTAAAAGATCGCAATCTCGATTCAAACATCTATGTGATCTTATTCCTAAATGCCAATTATTTGTCTATGTCTATTAAACCTTTGACAAGTACGATCACAGCAAGCATTCAAATCTGCGTTGGCACTGCTGTTGCGCCAGAGAGAGCAGTTGTCACGTGTAGGTATAAAACAGCTTCACGAACAGTCTTTTCAGCCTCACAGTATCATTAATTCTGTTACAATCATTGAAATGATCAAAGAAGTACTGGTAGAAAAGTTTATATTTCGGATATAAACACTGATGTCTACGGTAGCGAGTGAAATAGCGTAAATCACCTTTTAAAAGTAACTTGATGCTTCAAATAAAGATTAAATCAGTTACACCAGTAGGTGGCGACAAGTGACCATAACAAAAATGTATTTGTAACTGAATCATTTATTCAAGATTCATTCAAAAATGCTGATTCATCCAGTAACGAAACAAGTCAAGTCTTTATGAGTGATTCATTAAATTGTTTGTTCAAACCATTAAAAAAAAAGAAAAAAGATTCAAATGAATTATTTTTAAATAGACTGCAGCAATTAACAATTTGTCAGAACTGCTAATAAATTACATGTTATCATGTTTAGTTGTCTATTCAAAATCGTGATCTCTATTTTAAACAAAAGAAATTGTGATTCTCAGTTTATCCAGATCGTGCAGCTCTGTACAGCATATAATAAGCAATGCAGCAAACTCTAAGCACGTAGGTTTTTAGTCATTGGAATGATTGTTAAAAAATTATTATAGACAATATAAAATGGTCCAAAATGTATCTCAGCAAGAGTGTTTTCAAATCTCACAGTGCAAAAATAGCCAAATGACAACAATCAACTTGTATCTCATCAACCAGAACATTGAGAAAACAGTGCACTTAAACGTAATGACTAACACGATGCCGTCATTAGCATCTTTGCTCTCAGTTTCGTCTCCCATTCAGGTCTCATAATCACTCCGCTATTGTGTTATAAAGCACACCGTCTCCATTCGAGTCATCAAACATCCCATAAGGTGCATGGGTGATGATAGCATCTAATTGAAGCAGTTATAGTGGGGTGAAATTTGCTTGGCTGTGTGTGATTAACCTGGAAAATGCCTGAGCTCCAACTGTACATAAAGAATGACCTGTGATGACCTTTTCTTCGTGATACTCTCCTGGCTGAATGCTAGTGTTTGGTTTTGCAGAGCAAAACAGGTTACGTTTTGTGTATATTCGATTAGAGGAGATGCTGGAGTGAGCTAGTTTGTGCTTCACTACCTTAGTGGAAGTAATTCAAAAGTGTGATCTTCTGAAACGAAAACAGCCTCGTATTTGCAATGTTCACTCTTCCTCGGATAAAGTGGTGGTCAATTGCTCTCTTTTGGTGCAGCAAATCAAAATGATTATCGACCTTATTTTGTAACCCCTTATGGAAAGAAAATATATTTCCCTATATGATCAATATATTACATGATTTATTTGAAAATATACAGAAAAATATATTGTCAAGTCAAGTCAAGTCAAATTTATTTATATAGCGCTTTTACAATTGGTAATTGTTTCAAAGCAGCTTTACATATTAGAAGCACAGAAAAAAGGGAAGTGGTTAAAAATAAGCTGTACAAACAAGCGTGGTAATATGTAACATATACAAGATGGTGCTACATTAAGCCAATGTCGGCTGACTCCCAGGGGTGGAAAAAACCCCCTAGGAGAAAAACCCAGCGTGCTAGCACTGGGAAAAAAGTCCTAGGAGGGAAAAAACCCCTTGGAAGATATATATAATATATGTAAATGGATATGGAGATCAAAATCTGAATTATACATTTTTATTATAGAGATTAAAAATAGATTATATATAAATATATGTAAGCGGATACGTGGATTTAAAATCTGAACGATAGATGCAGCCAGAACTGGATCTGTAGGCCCATTGTCTCCTGGGCTACGTTGTTTGCATATATTATATATATATATATATATATATATATATATATATATATATATATATATATATATATATATATTGCATATATTATATATTATATATTATATTATATATTATATATATTGCGTAAATATATTTGAATATATTGAATAATACATAAGGAATTGCCACTTTTCATATATTGAAAAATATGTGATTATATATTTACTAATATATCATAATGTATGTAATTTTATATTCAGTAATATACTTCATAATATATAGATTTATATGTGATCAGATATGGTACTGCATGCATAATACAGTATATTGCAGATAATTTAAATGTTAAATGTTCCATATTTTCAAGTTAGTTAACAAAAGCACACCTGCATGTACTAACGTTTCTACCAAAGAGACTATCACTCTACTATAGCGCGCACAGCCATTACTTTTTACATAAAGTTATTATAGTCTTAATGGTGTTCAGCCAATCATAAACCTAACCACAGGCTCTACTCTTCAGCACAATGGTAACCCAAAACTCACACATACCAGAAAACCTTTTAAATTCCAAAAAGATAATACAACTTTAAACACTAACAGATCTCCCCCTATATTGAGCAAAACACATGAAATAGCACTTAATTTTCACATTTACTCTCCTTTAACAGTCAGAAGCAAAGCATGCTTGGAACTAAAAGTCTGTTTTAACCACTGATTGTAACTCATTCCATGAATGTGTGTGTATATATGTGTGTACAACACATTCACATTTATATGGGAACATGTATGTGCAATATATGCACACAATAAACGATAAAACTTTATGAATGTAATGCTATTTTTGTCTTCATTTATAAATATTTTATATGTATTAATATATAGCCATACATGGTCAATGCATATATTGCAGTATATTGAAAAATATAAGCACTAGTTTCCCATATATGGAAATGTATTATGTAATATATTGCATTATATTTTGCAGTATATTTCCATATATTTTTGTTCCGTAATGGACATAAGAGTGAATGCAGCCATTTTTTAACTTCCCCGGAAATGTTCTCAAAACTTTCGCTAACGTTCTGGCAAGGTTTGTTTAAAGTTGCTAAAAATTTCTCCTAAGTAGGCTAATGTTAAAGGGATAGTTCACCCAAAAATGAAAATACCCTTTCAGGTACTTTGGATTTTTTGAAAAACCTACTTTTTCAAGTCCTAGGTTTTTGGCCTGATCAGAACCAAACCAGTGCAGCAAGATTCTCTGGAGTCTGATTGTCAACAATTATTTAAAAAAAAAAAAAAAAAAAAAAAAATATATATATATATATATATATATATATATATATATATATATACAGGGGTTAAATACAGGCTTATCAGGGCTCGACATTAAAGGGTTAGTTCACCCAAAAATGAAAATTCTGTCATTTATTACTCACCCTCATGTCGTTTCACACACGTAAGACCTTCGTTAATCTTCGGAATACAAATTAAGATATTTTATTTGAAATCCGATGGCTCCGTGAGGCCTCCATACGAATCTGCAGTTCGGAGCGCCAAAGTCACGTGATTTCAGCAGTTTGGCGGTTTTACCCGCGATCCGATTCATGATTCGATACACTGATTCATTTATGCTCCGATGCTTCCTGAAGCAGTGTTTTGAAATCGGTCATCACTAAATAAGTCGTTATTTTGGTTTTTTTGCCACACCAAAAGTATTCTCGTCGCTTTATAATATTAATATTGAGCCACTGTACTCACATGAACTGATTTAAATATGTTTTTAGTACCTTTATGGATCTTGACAGAGGAAGTGACATGAAGGCCTCACGGATCCATCGGATTTCAACTAAAATATCTTAATTTGTGTTCCGAAGATTAACGAAGGTCTTACGGGTGTGAAACTACATGAGGGTAAGTAATAAATGACAGAATTTTCATTTTTGGGTAAACTAACCCTTTAATGCTTAATTTTTTGAAAGGGCAAGAGAAAGAGAGTTTTACTTGTCTGGATTAAAACATCAATAACAAAAATAGCTAGGGAATCACTAAAATGCAAGCATGATTTTATTACATTTAGTGGCGATTGATAATGGATAATAATAATATATAATGTATAATGTGCTGACAGTAACAAGGCTGCGCTGTTGAGGCTTGCGCAGCCTCTCGAGGAGAAATCGAAATAAATGAGTGCAGCACAAAGAAAACATGCTGCTGTAAAAATTCAAAATGTGGAAGTTTTTTTTTTATATTTATAACATATGATACAGTTGCGTAACATCACACGACCAAGAGGTCTGTTTTCCGCGTTTTTGGAATCACGTTTGAAAATGTGACACTACTTTTATACATTCAATAATAAGTTAATTAAGTAAATTCAATACAAGTTAATAAAGTCACTTACATTTTAGACGCATTACTGACAGTTTTTGTTCTATTTCAGCAGCGAAAATAGTTCCAAACAAAGATCACAGCAGAACCACAGCGCATCTATCACAGCGCCACTCAGCTGCATTTTATTATTCGTTTTGAACGAATCGGTTGAGTCAAAGATTCAATGGCCCATTCCAAAACACCTGCCTCGTTGTTGAATGAATCAGCCTTTTGAATGAATCATTTGAATGAATGACTAGTCACTTGTTGCCACCTACTGGCGGTTCAGTTTCATGTTTAAATTTTCCCAACATTTCTTATTTGTATATTCAAAAATATTTAAAGAATATCACAACATTATTTAATGCAGTTGTAATTTTTCAGTGTAAATTATTTAATTTGATTCGTAACAGTCCTGCTTTATTTTTCTTATTGAATTTATTGATCAACTGTAAAAAATGTGAAATAAAAGATGAAGCATGTAATAAGATTAGGGTGAAAAATGCCCTTGGGGTAAATACATAGGTAAATATCACAAATATTTAATTATAAATATGCAAAAGCTGATGGAACACTGTTGAGAATATAGCATCAGAATAAATTATATTTACACCAAAAAAATTCAATTTTTTTCGAGACAAGCAAATTTTTTGCTTGGATAAGTGACCAATTTACTTGTCCAAAGGACAAGCACATGACAAGGCTTAATGTGGAACCCTGTATTTTGTAGTGATATGCTCTCCTTTAGGCCTACAGAAAGATTTTATTGTTATCAGATGTAGCTTTGCACACTGCCAGCATCTACAAAGATTTTGATCTGCATTTTAGTGTTCATAGCAGAGGGCTAAGTCGACTTATCAATTGACAAACTGTAAAAAATAAGATTGTGTAGGCTTTGTATACACATGTGCGCTCCTCGAAAGCCTGAAACAAATCCCAATTTAACCCCTGTATATATATATATATATATATATATATATATATATATATATATACACGGTCTCTAAGGGCTGCCGAAACGTTTGAAGTGGGCAGAGCCACTTTTACTAAACTGACTAACTCATGAACGGAATGAAATATTTTCACCAAACTCAGCACACATATGTAAGAGCTCATTCTGTTGTTGTGTGAAAAAGGACACAGCAAATGGCCAATTGTTGGCGCTATAACAGGAAAACAAACATGTAAATGGCTATAATTACCCAACCGTTAGTCCAACTGACAATTGACTGAAAATCGGCACGCGGTGTCTTTGTCCAAGGTGCCATGATTGTCTATGAGGACACTGACGTATCTCAAAAAACATGTCTGTCATCGGCCAATGAAATTTGAGCAGCTATCAGACAAGGTTAATAGAGGGCGATCGGAACAAAACTCGCTGGGCCTGTTTGACTCATGGCCTGTGAGAAATTCAAAAGAAATCAGCCACTGGGGGGCGCCTTTGCATTTTTCACGTGCGTAAAGGATTGTGTGTTGTGCGATTTTTCGCACACGCTCACGACATTCATACCACATAGTAGAACTCTTAATTCTAAGCAACTTTGCCTCTAGGACCGCCGCTGTCCATCCATTTGTTCGTTAAATATTGGAGATTATTTCAAAAACCAACTTTACCAAACTAGTCCTAGATTTTTGGCTCAACCTCGATCACTTTTAAAAAGCTTTAAAAACCATGTATTTCCTATGGTAAATTGCCTGTATTGGCTGTAAGTGGTAATTTTCATCTATGATCAAGATGGTTACAGGCTTGCTAATTAAAACATAATACCTTTTTACGCATGTCCTTAGAGGACTTAAAGTGCTTGAACCCCTATAATTGCTGCCTGAGATTTATAATTTATTGTCATAATCATAAACACATTTGTAGCCCTTCTAGTTATTTCCCAATAGTGGCTAATGAACCAAAAGTCTTGCACATTCACAGAAAATAGCTTATTTCCGTGTCGCAAAATAAGATGGATGCAGTCATCTGGACACAGAACGCACCTCTCTTCACTTGTGAAAATATATGCAATCTGCCTCTTCTGTGAGCGCGCGTCCCATCAGGTCTGGCACGAGCGCTCAGGTGTTCAGTTTCACACGGTTATGCACATGTCATCGCTGGCACCGAGTGGTCGACACGCAGAGTCAGACTGACTCCAGCGGAGCTGCTCACTGACCACCAAAATGTCACGGGCCGCACTCTTCCGCACATTTCCGATGAGATATAGGTGTCTGGAACACAACAGAACAGTTTAATTTGAATTTATGAGGTTGTGTGGGACTACAGTCAGGTACACTGCTGCTTAATAACATGCTTTATTTGGATTCTTACCTTTGCAACACGACTGAGGTTGGTAGGAGGTGTTTTGTTTTAGCACACACAGAGACATATTATATAAAAAGTGCAATGAGTCACAGTTAGTAGCCTAACAACCAGTCTGAGATCCATGTATTCAAACTTCGCCTTAAAGGAACAGCTCAATTAAAAAAAAAAAAAAATCATAATTATTTAATTTGCCTCATGTTGTTCGAAACTCAAAATGATTTTTAGGGGTCCAAGCATGTAGCGCTGAAATCCTATTGTACTTGTTAGAATTTCCAAGGATCAGTATTCTCCCCTAAAAGCGATCAGGCAGACCAAAAGTAAGTAACCCGTAAGTTGTAGAGACTTTAAACTTTAAGGGATGGTAGTACCCACCACGTCTACAAAGTCACCAAGGCTCTCCTCAATCAGCCAGATGGTGGCGCTACAGTGTTCAAAAGTACATAATGGCTCATAACTCCTAAACTGTTCGTTGCAGGCCCAGGTGTCTTATATCATTGAAATCCTTGGCTCAAGATTCAGATCGTCACCCTGGATACATTTTTGGGTATTTTGGATTTTTCAAAAAACCTACTTTTGTGAACTAGTCTTAGGTTTTTCGCCCAACCGGTACCAAACCAGTGCAGAAAGATTCTCTGGAGTCAATAACTATCAAAAACAAACAAACAAACAAAAAACGTCAATTTCGATTCACATCCGTGACGGGATGCCAAAACATTTTAAGTGGGCGTGGCCACTTTTATTAAAATGTCTATCCCCCTTGAACGGAATGAGATAATTTCACCAAACTCGGTATACCTATGTACAACCTTGGTCTGTAGTCACATGAAAAAAGACGTGGCGACTGGCCATTTGGTGGCGCTATAAAAAGAAAAAAAAAAAAGAAAAAAAAATGAAAACGGCCACAGCTAGGAAGAATCAGCCCGACTGACTTAAAAACTGGCATGTGGTGTCTTTGTCCAAGGTGCTGCAATAATTTAAGAGGACATTCGTGCATCTTGAAAAACACGGCCGTCGTCGGCCAATGAATTTCGAGTGGCTGCCAGACGAGGTTGACGGGGGTCAATCGGAATGAAACTCACTGGGCTTGTTTGACTCATGGGCCCTTAGGCCTGTGAGAAATTCGATAGAAAACCGCCACCTGGGGGCACCTTCGTGTTTTTCAGATGCGTGAAGGACTGCATATCATGTGATTTTTCACACACGCCCACAACATTCATACCATATGGTAGAACTCCTCGTTCTTAGTGACTTTGCCTCTAGAACTGCTGCTGTCAATCGAATCGTTTGTTAAATATTAGAAATTATTTTAAAAACCTACTTTGTGAACTAGTCCTAGGTTTTTGACTCAACCTCAATAACTTAAAAAAATTTAAAACACATATTTTCCTTAAATTTTATGTTTTGGCTATAAATGTTTTTTTCCTTCTATGATCTGAGTGGTTACAAGTTTGCTAAATAAAACATAATACCTATTTATGCATGCGCTTAGAGCGCTTGAACCCTGATAATTGCTGGTTACAGCTATTTTTTCTTTCTTTTTTTTTTACTTCTGTGGAAAACAAAGTTCTGCAGAATATTATTATTCTCTCCAAATTGTAAATTGACCACATGCTGTCAAGCTACAAATTAGATAAAAAGGCAATTAAAAGTATTCTAAAAAAAAAAAAAAAAAAAGATTCACATGATTCGTGCATTGTATTCTAAGATCTGTCCCACTTTATATTAAGTGGCCTTAACTACTATGTACTTACATCAAAAAATAAGTACAATGTACTTATTGGGTTCATATTGAATTGCAAAACACTTTTGCTGCTATTGGGGTGTAATTGTAATACGGGTAAGGTTAGGGAAAGCTTTGGTGGTATGGGTAGGTTTAAGGGTGGGTTAAGGTGTAAGGGATGGGTCAACAGTGTAATTATAAATGTAATTACAGAAATTAATTACAAATGTAATTACATGCAGGTGTTTTTAAAATAAAAGTACAATGTAAAAACATGTAACACAATAAGTGCATTGTATCAAAAGATTAATTTAAATATAAGTACATAGTAGTTAAGGCCATGAGTCTTGCCATGCAAAGTTTGAGTATATGCATGTGAGAATAAGTTATGAGAGCTACATCGAGAACACTGCTGCATGTGTCTATGTTCACACGTTTCAGTGGTGCTTTTTATTGATTGTTCCTTGTCATTATATGCCTTCATTGTATGTGAAAGAACTGCATGAACATTCTTTGAAATATCATTTTAAAAGTAATACAATTTTGGAATGGCATGAGCATAATTTGGGTGAAGTAGCAACAGAATCTTTGTGCCAAGATACATCTTTTTTTTTTTTTTTTTTCTTTCAGAGATCAAAGCTTTTATTCAGTCATAAAGTGACTTCAATTTTTTGTTTTTTAAAAAATATATTTCAAATAAATGCTGTTCTCTTGAACTTTCTATTCATCAAATAATGCTGAAAATGTATCAAGGTTTCCACAAATATATTTTATATTATCACTGATAATAAGAAATATTTCTTGAGCAGCAAATCAGCATATTAGAATTATTTCTGAAGGATCATGTGACACTGAAGACTGGAGTAATGATGCTGAAAATTCAGCTTTGCATCACAGGAATAAATTACATTTTAAAAGATATTAAAATAGAAAACATTTACTTTAATTTGTAATAATATTTCATAATATTTCTGTTTTTACTGTATTTTTGATCAAATAAATGCAGTCTTGATCAGCATAAAAGACTTTTAAAACATTTTTAAAAATCTTACCGACCCCAAATGTTTGAACAGTAGTGCATCATCCATAAATACTTCGGAAATGACAAACACTAGCTGAAAATGCACGTTCCATGTAGGTCAACAACATCAGATTATATCTTGTCACATGTTTAAAACGCATTAACTCTAAGCATTGCACATTGTACATACCTTTCTGCTGGAGTGAGTAGTGATATTTAAACTCACTTTTCTCTCTGAGTAACTCAGAAGACATGCCATCGTAAACCAGTGGAACCTCAGAGGAATCGTTCATGCTGTCTTGACAATACTAAGTACATATGTCAGTTTTTGAATCTGATATTCCTTTATGACCATATGGACACATTTGTTCAGCTTTTAACAGCCCTCATAAGATTTGTTTGAGATGATTTACTGAAACCCAACTGAGAGCGTGTTTGGTTTATGACTTCATCTGATTCATCTGATTCTATATTTCAGCTTAAATCCCATGGGAGGTGTTTTTCTGTGCGACTCGATGTGAACATACGTCTTATCGTGCCTCTGAAGTAGGGTAAGACACATGCTCCTTGGTTCCTGCGAGGAACGTGGGCATCCAAACATCATTTCCTGGGCTAATAAATAAGGTTTTCCTTTCCTCAAGCTCAGCTGAAATTTTGATCTTTCTCTAAATGTGTTTTCTGATTTTTCCCCATCTCTCCCTAAGCAATACCTCTTATCAGGAAAATCTGAAGACTAATATAAGAAATCTTTTATTGGTGTCTGTCTCATGTAATGGTTTGAAATCACAAATTTTCAATGCCTGCACAGTTTTGGACTGATAAGATATAAGAAATAAGATTTTCCTCTGTAAAGTCATATGCAAACACAGGCTAACGGGTTCTTTTGTGTTGTCGTCGTGTTGATGTGGAGCTCATATGCATGTAGGCGGGTGAGTTAATTTTAGAGGTTAAAAGAAAAGTTCGACTGAAATGGCAAACTAACCCTAACTCTAACAGTTTACTAGTATCACTATAGCTATTGCTCATGTTAAAGGTTAAATATTCAAACAAACCATTAAATTCATTAAAAGTATTCTAAAGTATTAAACTTAATCACACAGTGTTATATTTAGCATTATTAATTAATACATTTTTAGCTAACTGCATGCTTTGTATATGTAAATTTCTGAAATTGCATACTGTAATTTTGACAGTCGCCTCTGATAACAGATTACTCTAAATTGTAAGGGCTGTCAAATGATTAATCGTGATTAATCACATACAAAATAAAAGTTTGAGTTTGCATAATATATGTGTGAATACTGTGTGTAATTAATATGTATATATAAATACACACAAATCAATGTGTATATTTAAGAGAAATATGTTATTTATGTACAAAATATATTTATTTATATATAACAAATTATATAAAATAATAAATAAATACATATACTTGTAAATATTTCTAAAATATATACATGAATGTGTTTGTATTTATATATACATAATAATTACACACAGTACACCTGTTACAGTAGACGGAGGACAGACACAGGTATAACTTTTCACAGTCTTTATTTTGACCACAGGAGAGCAAGGAGAATGAAACAGGTGAGATAACTGGAAGTAGTTTGACTTGAACGGGTAATACTTGGAATAGTTACTGTCCTTATCTTTGCAGGGAGTTGAACGCTGGAGACTGGAGATCGCTGGAGCACTTGGAAGCAGACGGGAACACACTCACGAGGCAGACGAGGAACACAATGGGAATCGACACAATGGAGACAGGTAGGTATTCGAAGAGGAGTCCTTGAGGTAAGCATAAACTTGTAAGGGTATGCAAACGAGACCGGACGTGGAGTGCTGTGAGTGTGAGTGTTTTATAGTGCTGCTGATGAGGAGAGTGATGAGGTGCAGGTGGCGGTGATCAGTATTCTGGAGATGGTGCGTGCTGTGACGTTGGAACCTGACGTGTCTGTGACAGTACCCCCCCCTCCACGGCCCGCTCCAGAGGGCCGAGAACCCCCGACGCCGTGGTGGTCGTCCTCTTCCCCGCGGTGCCGGTTTCTCAGGGTGACTGTCATGGAAGGTTTGGAGTAAACTGGGGTTTAAGATGTCGTCCCTTGGGACCCAGGAGCGTTCTTCGGGACCATATCCTTCCCAATCCACCAAGTATTCAAGCTGACCACCACGACGCCGGGAGTTCAAGATCTCTTGCACCTCGTACGCAGCTCCGTCCTCCATGATGAGTGGAAGGAGGGGTTCGGCGGGAGCCACGTCAGGTCCTGTGGGAAGAACAGAGGGATGGTGGGCTTTGAGGAGTGACACATGGAAAGTTGGATGTATACGGTACCCTTGTGGAAGACGGAGTTGATAGGTGACCGGGTTGACCTGCTTGACGATGGGGAATGGGCCAATGAACCTGGGACTCAGCTTTCTGCAGGGCAGACGCAGTCTGATGTCACAGGTGGATAGTCAGACCATCTGACCAGGCTGGAATACTGGGGTGTTAGAGCGTCGGAGGTCGGCTACCATTCTGCGTCTGCGCAGGGCTCGTTGCAACTGGTGGTGTGCTGAGTCCCAGACCCTCTCGCTCTCTCGGAACCAGTAATCCACTGCAGGAACGTTGGAGGGTTCCCCATCCCAGGGGAACAGTGGGGGTTGGTAACCGAGTACGCATTGAAACGGTGTAAGCCCAGTAGTTGACTGTCGGAGAGAGTTTTGGGCGTACTCGGCCCAAACCAGGAACTGGTTCCAAGAGTCCTGGTGGTCATGACAGAAGGTACGGAGGAAGCGGCCAATCTCCTGAACCTTCCTTTCCGTCTGCCCGTTCGCCTGGGGGTGATATCCAGACGTGAGGCTGATGGCCACACCTAGGAGTGAGTAGAAGGACTTCCATACACGGGATACGAATTGAGGCCCACGGTCGGAGACGATATCTTCTGGAATTCCGAAGTATCTGAAGACTTGGTTGAAGAGTATTTCGGCGGTCTCCATTGCAGTAGGTAATCCAGGAAGTGGAATTAAACGACATGACTTTGAGAACCGGTCCACAACAACTAGGATGGTGGTGTATCCGTCTGAGACAGGGAGATCAGATATGAAGTCCACTCCTAGGTGTGACCAGGGGCGATCTGGAACGGGCAGCGGAAGGAGTTTCCCAGCTGGCAGATGACGAGGAGACTTGGAGATGGCACACTCCCTACAGCCCTGCACGTACCTTCTGACGTCGGCTGCCATCCCTGGCCACCAGAAGCGTTCTTTCAGCAACGAGAGGGTCTCATTGGCCCCCGGGTGACCAGTGCCAAGTGACGTGTGGGCTGAGTGAATGGTGGGAGTGCGTCGTGTCCGTGGAAGATAGAGCAAGCCTGGTGGACAGCCCGGCGGAGGGTTAGTGGAGGCATTGGAGGAGGGAATGGTCTCTTCTGACCATGTTATGGGACTCACGATGAGGGAGCTAGGAATAATGGGTTCTGGTTCCTCAGTCTTTTCCTCAGGGGCATGCAGACGGGAGAGAGCATCCGCTTTCACATTATTCGTACCAGGACGGAAGGAGACGGTGTAGTTAAAGCGGGAGAAAAACATGGCCCAGCGAGCTTGTCTAGGGTTCAATCTTTTCGCAGAGCGAAGGTACTCCAAGTTTTTGTGATCTGTTAATACCAAGAAAGCATGTTTGGCTCCCTCCAGCCAATGCCTCCACTCTTCCAAAGCAAGCTTGACCGCTAGAAGTTCCCTGTCTCCAATGGAATAGTTGACTTACGCCAGGCTGAGCTTGCGGGAGAAGAAGGCGCATGGATGGAGTCTACTTGGGGTCCCCTGCTGCTGCGATAACACCGCTCCCACTCCGGTGGTAGATGCGTCCACTTCGACAATGAAGTGCTTTTCTGGATCAGGGTGTACGAGTAAGGGAGCGGTGGTAAAGGCTTCTTTGAGCTGGTTGAAGGCGTTGGTGGCTGCTGGGGTCCAGGACAGAGACTTGGGCTGGTTGCGGAGTAAGCTGGTGAGTGGATGGGCAATAGAGCTGTAACCTTTGATGAATCTTCTGTAGAAATTTGAGAAACCGAGGAAGCGCTGGAGTTCTTTAATCGTGGTGGGTTCTGGCCAGTTGGTAATGGATTCCACCTTCCTCTCGTCCATCCGGATGCCACTGTGGTCGATGTTATATCCCAGGAATGAAACGGAGGGTTGATGGAATGTGCATTTTTCGGCCTTGAGGAACAGATGGTATTGGCGAAGGCGGGTGAGGACCTCCGCAACGTGTTGGCGATGTTCGGCCTGGCTCCGGGAGTAGATGAGAATGTCGTCTATGTAGACCAGGACAAACCGATGGAGAAACTCCCGGAGCACCTCATGAATGAAGTCCTGGAATACGGAGGGGGCGTTGACTAGTCCATACGGCATGACCAAGTACTCGTAGTGGCCAGTAGGGGTGATGAAGGCGGTCTTCCACTCGTCCCCCTCACGTATCCGGATGAGGATATACGCGCTGCGGAGGTCCAGCTTCGTGAACACAGTGGCACCACGGAGATGTTCTAGGGCAGCTGGGACGAGAGGAAGGGGGTAACGGAACTTTACTGTTATCTTGTTGAGTGCACGGTAGTCAATACAGGGCCGCAAGCCTCCGTCCTTTTTAGCCACAAAGAAGAAACTGGAAGCAGCAGGGGAAGTAGACGGCCTGATGTAACCTTGGGCGAGGGCTTCCTTGATGTAATCCTCCATGGCCTTCTCCTCCGGGATGGAAAGCGGGTAGATTTTTCCTTTGGGCACTGGTTCACCCGGAAGCAGGTCGATGGCACAGTCCCATGGCCGGTGTGGAGGCAGCTTGGAAGCCCGCTGAGGGCAAAATACGTCGCTGAAGGGGGCGTAACACTCGGGGATTTCCACAGAACGTTGTTCAACAGGACTTTCGATGGACGTGGCGCAGAGAGAGAGATCAGGTGAGGAGTTTGGTGGAACTGGCAGATCCGTCAAACAGTGCTTGAAGCAAGTGTCGCCCCACTTCAGGACTTCGCCCGTTTTCCAAGAGATGGTCGGATTGTGCTGCTCCAACCAGGGGCGCCCCAGAACCACGTCAGCGGTTGAGTCCTCCAGAACTAGCAGATGCGCCTCTTCTTGATGTAGAAGTCCAACTTGAATGTGAACGGGTCCTGCCACAGAGCGGACGCGCTTACGGCTCAGGGGTCGGCCGGTTATGGAGCGGATCTTGTAGATGGTCGGAGTCGGAGAGGTCTTGATGCGGAGTTGACGACAGAGGGCACCAGAGATGAAGTTGCTGGCGGACCCCGAGTCGATGAGCGCGACCACTGTAAGTGAAACATTGGCGGCAGTAAGATTGACGGCAGTAGTGAGTGGTTTCATTTTACGAGTAGCAGGAATAATGGCACTCACCAGGGGTCGCGGCGGTCGTGTGGGGCATGCAGCAATCACATGCCCCGGTTCACCACAGTAGAGACAGAGACGAAGGGTGAGGCGGCGGCGGCGTTCTTCATAGGATAGACGAGAGTTTTCTACATCCATGGATTCTTGAGCTGGTTCTGGAGTGCTGACGGGTTCGGATCGGCAGAGTGGCACGGTGGAGAAGAACTGGTCCTGGTGCTCTTGGAGGCACGCCTGCATGCGAGTGGCGCAGCGGATGGAGAGCTGGAGGAACTTTTCTAGGCCGATGTTGTCCTCGCATGCAGCGAGTTGCAGCCGCACCCGAGGTTCCAATCCTTGCCGGTAGTTCGTTATCAGGGCTTGTTCGTTCCATCTGCTGAGGGCTGCAAGCGTTCTGAACTGCAAAGCATAATCATAAATAGACATGGAGCCTTGTCTCAAATTATAGAGTTTCTCACCAGCTGAAGAGTCTGTGATGGGTTTCCCGAATACCTCCCGGAAGTGGGAAATAAACGACGAGTAGGATTGGGTTACAGCGCCCTGTTGGGACCAGATGGAATCGGCCCATTTAAATGCTTTGCCGCTGAGCTGAGAGATAATGAACGCTATTTTGGCAGTGTCACTCGGGTACAGGTGCGGCTGCATCTCCAGGACCAGTGTGCATTGCAGCAGGAACCCGCTGCAATCCTCCGCCGATCCTGAGTAGGGCGCCGGTTTGGCCATGGGACTGGCGTACGGCGGCAGTGAAGGAGGTGTGTTGACGTGCTCAGTGGGGCTAGCTGGTGCTGGTGCAGGTGAAGATGGAGGAACTGGAGATGGTGGCGATGGATGAATTGTTAGCGTGCGCCGAAGCGCATCCACCAAATCCTGAAAGGGGTCGGGTTGGCTCATCCTGGGTCAGCGGTGTTGGTCCGGTCTTCTGTTACAGTAGACGGAGGACAGACACAGGTATAACTTTTCACAGTCTTTATTTTGACCACAGGAGAGCAAGGAGAATGAAACAGGTGAGATAACTGGAAGTAGTTTGACTTGAACGGGTAATACTTGGAATAGTTACTGTCCTTATCTTTGCAGGGAGTTGAACGCTGGAGACTGGAGATCGCTGGAGCACTTGGAAGCAGACGGGAACACACTCACGAGGCAGACGAGGAACACAATGGGAATCGACACAATGGAGACAGGTAGGTATTCGAAGGAGTCCTTGAGGTAAGCATAAACTTGTAAGGGTATGCAAACGAGACCGGACGTGGAGTGCTGTGAGTGTGAGTGTTTTATAGTGCTGCTGATGAGGAGAGTGATGAGGTGCAGGTGGCGGTGATCAGTATTCTGGAGATGGTGCGCGCTGTGATTGGGTGACGTTGGAACCTGACGTGTCTGTGACAACACCCACATATATTAGGCAAACTCAAACTTTTATTATGTATGCGATTAATCGTGATTAATCGTTTGACAGCCCTACTAAATTGTAATCTTGACATGCATTATCTGTAAAGCTGCTTTGAAACGATATGTATTGTGAAAAGCTCTATGCAAATAAATGTGAATTGAATTGAATATAGTATTTTTTTATAGTACTTATTAATATTTTGTATAAGCTATATTTTAGTTTAATTTTAGTCATTTAGTATGTGTTTTTGCCATTTGTATTATTTTATTTTTTGTAATTTTAGTACTTCAAATTAAGTGTATTTTCAGACAGCTTGAGAGTGACTCCTGAAGGACCAGCACCACATCCTCTTGTACCACTGTTTGAAGAATTTATCTTCCAATATATATATATATATATATATATATATATATATATATATATATATATATATATATATAATGAGCTTATGATTTATGATTTTCATCCGATGGATCTCGATCAATTTGTCGATTTCTACCTTAAAGAGATAGTTCACCCTAAAACGAAAATTAAGTCATCATTTACTCACTCTGGTGTTGTTCTAATGCCGTATGCCCTTCTTTCTTTTATGGACCACAAAAGGAGAATTTTTAAAAAATGTCCCGCTCATCTATATAATGGCAGTGAATAGCGAACAGCATCGAGCTTTTTAAAGTATGCAAAATTATCAAAGAATGATCCCATGTGACACATGCCATGTATCACAAGTGTTCTGGGGTTTTTTCATGTGGGGTTATATGTATTGATTAACGAAAATCCTGGCCTTGGCCGTTTGTCTTCTGTGCACAGCTGCTCGACTGAGACTCTATTGAAAATATCTTGCTAAAGATATGTTACTCTGTACACTCTTCAGACCACAGTCCTGCAAAGATGAGAGAAAATTTACTCGCAATTGCTGTCCTGTGGCAAAACATGACGGCAGTTGCGTTTTAGACCAAACATATAATTTTGACTAGGGCTGGGTATCGTTCAAAAATTTTCGATACCGAGACGATACCGATACCTTGACTTCGATACCGATACCTAAACGATACCTTTTTCGGTACCAGTTTTATAAAATCTGTTTAAACAAGATTACATAACCTCAAAAAAATCTTTGGTTTTATATTTTAACTTTGTTGACTTTTTTTTCAGACTCAAAGACTCATCTCCTGAGCCACTGCGGGGAATAAAAAAAGCACAAATTAACAAAATTTACCCAACACAATAAATCAGTGCAAATAGTTTTAATAAAGTTTAGTTTTCAATGCAAAAATTAAGTATGTGAGGCTCTTTTTAAATCACTCAGCAATTGTTCTTCAAAAAATTAATTATTATTAACAAGATCAAAGCGGAAGTAAGAGTGACGCAAGTTCGTTGCGTCTTACCGTGAAATAAGAGTTCTGTGTCTTTATTAAAATCAACACATTAATGATTCATCTCTCATCCACCCGCAATTAATTTGAATGTTATTTTTTTTATTACTTGGCCCGACCCGCAAATTATCCGCAGTATCAGGAGGACGCTGATACCTCTTTTTCAGCAGAATTGTTCGCGTTCTGGAGCCAGAGGCAGAGCCTGTGCTCGTGCAGGCGAACGAGCCTGTCACGAACCGGTCGCGTGTTTCCATAGACTTGAGGAACGAACGCTGATGTAAAGCTGCTGTGTGTTGTACCTGTCCATAACTAGACTATAAAACATTGCGCGTTCCGCTGTTTCTGCAGGCAGTGCGACACTTTTGTTTTCTGTTAACAGTATCTGTAGTGAACCGGCTGCTCACATAAACAGCCGTTTCTCACCCGTCCATTCGGTGATAAACTGAAAACGAAACCGTTGATTCAATCGCCCTCTCGCACATAGGGTCTCTCTCGCGCGTATAGTTTTATATATTTAGATATAAATAACAATGTAGCGCAACGTTACTTGCTCCTCAACGAGACAGCGAAAGCATTTCTCCGCCCCTCTCCTCGGCTCCATTCTGAGGTACCGAAATTTGGTACCGAATGACAAGACACTTTTCGATACTCGGTAGTATCGAGGCAGTTCGATCGGTACCTAAAAAGTATCGAGTTCGGTACCCAGCCCTAATTTTGACTGAGTTCGACTTGGACTCATCAGTGAATGATGAGATATTTTGCTAAATAAAATGATCCTACCAGAAGAACTGCTTGAGGACCTTATTATGTCTGTATCATTGCAGTGAGCTTTTATGCATGCGCAGTTAAGTGAATTTAGAATGTGTATGAGAAACTTTTGGAAAACGCTTCAAAACGCTAGTGTGGACAAGAGTGTTTTGAAACAGAAACACCATTTTCACTGTATCCGGATTAATGTAGACATAGCCTAAAAAAAATCTACATTAGTTTTCTGAAAAGAAAAAGAAGAAAAAAACAGATTACTTATCCTTTTAGACCAGAAATATTGTGTTAAATAAAGTAAGGATTCTTTCAGATAACTAATTTTGAAAACCATTGTGTCTAATTGTGCACAACAGAACACATTAATCCTGCAGCCACTCTGAGGGGGAAAAATCCATTTGGTCCCTTAAAAAATATGAAGCGTTTAGCATATGCAAGGGAATAATCAATTAAATGTGTTACTCAATAAGTGGAGAGGG
Organism: Ancherythroculter nigrocauda; assembly: GCA_036281575.1. Lineage (NCBI taxonomy): Eukaryota > Metazoa > Chordata > Actinopteri > Cypriniformes > Xenocyprididae > Ancherythroculter > Ancherythroculter nigrocauda. The sequence goes on along the minus strand of VTFQ01000023.1, from coordinate 7,058,065 downwards.
AGGGACAGATATTGAGGCAGGAGAAAAGAAATAATGTCTTGTAGGTGCCAGGATTAACCCAGAGCTCCTTCAGTTCAATCAATGAATCAATAGCAGCCACAACACACACACTGCAGTCATTCCTCAGGACATTTAAAGACTAAAGTGTCACAATACTTTTTAACTGTATATCTTTTTATCTATCTGTTTTTATCATTTAAACCGATCAAACTTCATTCTTTGTCAAATGTTTGGCTTAAAAAGTGTTGCACTCGGTTGCAGTGACATTCAAAACACGTTTGGGGCCACTGCATTGATTATCCTGGTCCGGGTTATGTAGTGTGTGTGTGTGTCTGTGTTGACAATGAGTGTTGTGTTGTCTGTGCTTTACCTGAAGGCTGCCTGTAGCCTCAGGATGGGCCGCACCGACCCCGGAACCTTCATTCCAATTGCTGTCAGTCACGATTCACTCAGTTCTTATGCTCCACTTCATCAGTTCTGAGTTCAGCCTGACCACTAAATCTCACAATTACACCCGCTTTCATACGAGTAGATGCCCTGCTGTGTGACATGAGCAGCAAAACAGACAAATAATTAAAACATGGACTCATAGCAGATGGGGAAGTTATTCTTGCATTCTTATCAGTGCTGTCAAGTCGATTAATCACATCTAACATAAAAGTTTGTAAATATATAATATGTGTGTGTGTATTTACAAGCTTTTATAATTAATGCTGGGTAAACGATTAATCGCTAATAATCACATTAAAAATAAAAGTTTGTGTGTGTGTGTGTGTGCTGTGTATAATTATTATGCATTATGCAATTAGTTTTATGAGGGTGCGTAAAGCTTGGGCTAATTTTCATTTGAAAGTGAACTAATCCTTTAAAGGGATAGTTCACCCAAAAATGAAAATTTGATGTTTATCTGCTTACCCCCAGGGCATCCAAGATGTAGGTGACTTTGTTTCTTCAGTAGAACACAAATGATGATTTTTAACTCCAACCGTTGATGTCTGTCAGTCAAATAATGGGAGTGAATGGTCACACAATCTATAAGAATCAATAAACATGCTCAGACGAATCCAAATTAAACCCTGCGGCTCGTGACGGCCTAAGACACGAAACGATCGGTTTGTGCGAGAAACCGAACAGTATTTATATAATTTTTTACCTCTAAAACACCACTATGTCCAACTGCATTCAGCACTCGCTTGGTGATGTCTGATCGCGCTCTGACAACGGCAGTGATGTCTCGTGCATATACTTCAATGAGTGCTAGACATCACTGCTGCTGTCAGAGCGCAATCAGACATCACCAAGCGAATGCTGAATGCAGTTGGACATAGTGGTGTTTTAGAGGTAAAAAATGATATACTGTTCGGTTTCTCGCACAAACCGATCGTTTTATGTCTTAGGACATCAATGTGCCGCCACGAGCCGCAGGGTTTAATTTGGATTCGTCTGTGCATGTTTATTGACTCTTATAGATTGTGTGACCATTCACTCTTATTAATTATTTGACTGACAGGCGGCAGCGGTTGAAGTTAAAAATCATCATTTGTGTTCTACTGAAGAAACAAAGTCACCTACATCTGGGATGCCCTGGGGATAAGCAGATAAACATAAAATTTTCATTTTTGGGTGAACTATCCCTTTAAGGGGGCTTTAAGGGTTTTGCTTTTTTGTGATATCTGGCAACCCTTCACTGGAGCTTTAATAAAGGGGAACAGTTCAGATGTATGCAATGTGAACAGCAGCTATGGATAGTGCAGATATCTAATAAGGTGCTTTAAATTATACACACCTTGTAACCGCATTATTATTTTACTCAAGCCCGGTGGAGACTTCGTGAGACGCCGTCGCTTCACAGCCTTTCATATTCACCTCACGACGTGAGCACGCACGGGTCTTTTGTTTTGCATCATCAAAATATGTGATTATCAGCTGGTACTGATCAGTAGCCGATCTTTTGGAGTTAGAAAAATATAATACGCGCCACTGCATTCTCAATATTTAGTTATTTAGCCTCAGATATATTTATTCGCCTTTACAAGAAGGTATTGTCCGTTACTTCTCGTGTGTAATGTGTAAAAAATAAATAAATAAAGCTTAACGTGTGTCGGCAATTCTACATTATTTAAGGATATGTTCTATTAATTAAAATATCGATATGGGACCTGTTGTTGTCAAGTAAGTTTTTATTTGTCCCCAGTTGTAAGCCTGTGCGCTCACTAAACTGTCCGGGTGCTGCATTGTTCTTTGTTCCGTCAACAAACACAATACATATTAAAGCAAAAATACCTATCAATACAACTTTCATGAAGTAAAATCACTAAGGCCCGGTTTCACTGACAGGGCTTAGGCTAAACCAAAATTAGGCCTTATTTCAATTTTAAAGTCCCCCTGAAAATAAAATTTAAGTTTTTTAGCTTTTAGTATGAATATGTTAGCCTTAAGGTTATGAATAGGCTGGTGTGTTGACACAATTCGCATTTAGGAGATATAAGCATTCAAAACTTACAGTCTCTCACTTGCGCTAAAATGGATCACAGATTTTCATGACATCATATCGGACTTCAGCGTCCCATCAAATACTGTCCAATCAAATGCTCTCTAGAATCTGAAGTCCCGCCCCTCCTACTATCAACAGACACTGAAGCTGCGGCTGAAATCAGTCATTTGTTCACACATTTACTACTTTCTGCATAGTGAATGGCACATAGTGCACTATATAGAGAATAGGGAACGATTCAATATGTTTTCCATTGACGTGAATGAAGTCCGTTTTCACGTTCAGCGCAAGCTGCTCTGGTCCAGAGACAAGAGAGCACAGAGCGGATCATATTCACGGGCTGCGAGTCGACACAGACCACAAAATGTATCAGACCCATTTGAATTCTGCACATAATGCTGCATTTTAAAGCAATATAGAAGGCATTAGGAGGAGAAACGGTTAGAGATTAGAAGCAAACGGAGGTTTAACCGAGTTTAACGGCTCTGCCGCTCTGGCCAAGCTGTGGTATAAACTAAACGCTACTGGCTATTTTTAAAAAGGGGCGGGGCTGTTCGATATATCGCCCTGTCTTCCTGTTTCAGTTGAAATTATGTCATCACATTGAATAATGCTGCGTGTTCCAAGACACTTCAGGGGCCTTTAAGTAGCTTTTATAAACATACCCTAGAAAAAAATCATTACTGGTGTGCATCTTAAGACAAAACATATTTTAAGATATGTCAGTGCAAGTTGCTTTCAGTTAAAACAGCTCAAACATGCATTTTAGTCTAGGACTAGCTTAAGCCTGGTCTGTGAAACCGGGGGGTAAAAGCCTTCCTTCCGCTGGAAAAAATAATCCCTGACCATGAACAGCAACAGAAGTTACCTTTATTACGCCATTAGATGGCGGCAAAGGTTGTCTTTATGAGCGAGTCACTCAGTCGCAAAGACTTTTGTATTGAAACTACGGAGCCCTGGACATGACATGCAGGAAAAAAAATAGTAAGCTAAATCGTGCACACGATTTACTACTTCGTTCCCTCGATTTACTAAAATGTGTGCACAATTTACTATTTCTTTTTTAAGATTTATTTTTGGCGTTTTTGCCTTTATCCGCTTGTTAAGTCATGACGTAAAGAATGCCGTTAATGGATCCAAGCCTCGACTCGTTTCACTTGAGAATGCCATCTCCACAGACGTTTATGAGCGCTATTTATTCATAATAAACATTTAACATTTTAAAGTTAAAAATTTTAAATGCTTACAGTCTACAAAACAGTCTCCGTGCTCACGGCGTCACAGACATTAATATTTTAACGATTTATAAAAGATTAATCACTGTCTGGCCATCTGGGATTTTGGGATGGAGATAAAGGTTATGATTATACTTTTTTGGAAATATTACACCACATTGTGTGTGTATATTAGAACCATTTTTGTTTTCTTGTGGTATGAAATAGAGCGTTTGGACCCGGAAGCGCTGCCATGTGACGTCAGATTTAACAACCAACGTATGATAGGACAGTTACTAGACAGGAAGCGAAGTGGGAGAGAGAGGGACGGGATCGGGAAAGGACCACGAGCCGGGACTCGAACTCGGGTCACCCGAAGCACATTGGCGCTACATGTAGGCGCGCTGCCCATGAGGCTATCGGCGGCGATATGATTTACTATTTCGTTCCCTCGATTTATAAATCATGCACATAATGCGGAAACAAACAACTATATTATTTAATTATATTAATAAAAAAGACTTATTTTTTTCTTTATTAAAGTAGTTTTTTCTTTGAAAATAGACTTTAAATAAATAAATAAAATTTTGATACATGATAATTATTCATATTCAAACATATCCCCTAAAGTACAGCAAAACCTAAAGTGTTTGCTTGATTTCAACATTTCTCATTTCTCTAAATGCTGTCTTAGATGTGACATATTCCCGCTCTGTTGCACAAATGTCAATAGACTGCATAAGCAAACACTGAACGTGAAATGATCAATTATGTATGAAATGTTCTAATCTATCCATTTACCTTAATTCGCAGTGAGACAGGCTGTTTGACATCACTCAAGCTTTCTGCTGCTGTAAATGGGAACACCGGTGTTTTCAGGTCCAAACCCCCCACCTGAGAGCCAAGGGCCCCTGCTGAGCGAATACGCCAGCTGAATGCAAACTGTTCGTTTGTGATCATAACAGTTCAGCTCTTTTCGCTGCACCAAATTACATCACCATCTGCACCACTTAACACACCTGTTTGGAATGATAATGTAGAGACCATAAATAAAAAAAAAATGTTACAGTTTAGCTCATCACAGCGGTATAGCGACGAGGGTCACCTCTGAGATAATGGCACACATTTCTCATTTGAGTTTCATGCACTGAACCTCTTCATGCAAATGACTGTAAATCACACAACAAGTTCCTCTGCCGGTTCAGCTACCAGCTGTTAGGAAACAGTGACCTCTAGTGGTTGCATTAATAAGTGCATATTACAAAAAGGAAGGCCGGAACTCTTACTATATTCACATTACTTTTGCACATACTTACTTGCACATCAGATTTGCAATCACCTGACGGACAATAAAATAAGTGAAAAAATCCCATAGACTTCTATTAAGGGAGGAACCTGAGTCATATATAAAGACCACAACATTTTAGAGACTTGAGGGTGGACTTGGGCCAGTAAACCACCACCTACACTGTAAAAAATGATTGTTGTAATTAGTTATAACAACTTAAAATGTTGTGTTTTTTTGTTGTGATGACTCAAAATTCTAAGTTGATTCAATTTAAAATTTTAAGCAACTGGCCAAAACACCTAGCAACAATCTAACAACTATCCAAAATACCCTAACCACCTAGCAACCAGCCAGAACACCCTAGCAACAATCTTACAACCACCTAGCAGTCTAACATTGGCTTTGCACAGCAAACACCACTCACTTTTTATGGCTACATGTAAATATCTTGTTTGTTTCTGTTTTCGTGATGGTTTTGACAGGCTGACACATAAGCACAGAGAGCTGCTCCACACTGAATTCATTTCATTCCACGAAGATTGATGGACTGCATACTCAACTTAAATTTGATCTGTGTCCTGAGCTGGTACACTATATTAAACACTGAAAAACAAGTAAGTGTGCTTCCATTACATATCTCCTGAGAACAGTTTTGCTGCAATTGGGGCAATGATTATGAGGCTCATTTCTATGGAAGCTTGTTTCTGCCACTGAATAAAAAAAGGTAAATGCGACTTTTTATCTCACTATTGTGTTTAAATCTCAAAATTCTGACTTTTTTCTCAGAATTGCATGATATAAACACGCAATTGCATTGTTATAAAGTCAGAATTGCATGATATAAAGTAAAATTCTGACTTTATTTCTGGCAGTTGCGAGTTTATATACCACAATTCTGTCTTTATAACTCACAATTCTGAGGATGTTAATGGTGTAAATCTACATTACCCATAATACTGTACATAAAAATCCACCAGTCAGAGTTGAAACGAGAAAAACATGCCAAAATAGCTGTTTAGCTCTGCCCACTCCCATGAAGTACTGCTGTATCCCTACACTCTTTAAATACTTAAACATTTCAATATATAGTCCAGTCCAATGATTTTGCTATAATATATGTAAAATCAACATTTTTGTTTAGTTTTATATTTCTCCATCGTTTTTAATTCAATGATGCTGTTTGCAGTGCTTCATGGGATTGTAGTTCTTTCCCTCACTAAAACCGTTAAGTACACAGTCTTCGTCATATTTTCAAATACTTTTTTCAAATACTTCAAATTACACTCTCAGGAAAAAGGTACAGCACTGTCACTGGGACAGTACCCTAAGGTACAAAAGTGAAAAAGTACATCTCTGTACCTCACTTACCCCTAAATGGTACATATTAGTACTTTACAAGTACGTATTAGTACCTTTTCACTTTTGTACCTTACAGGTGCTGGTCATATAATTAGAATATCATCAAAAAGTTGATTTATTTCACTAATTCCATTCAAAAAGTGAAACTTGTATATTATATTCATTCATTCCACACAGACTGATATATTTCAAATGTTTATTTCTTTTAATTTTGATGATTATAACTGTCAACTAAGGAAAACCCCAAATTCAGTATCTCAGAAAATTAGAATATTACTTAAGACCAATACAAAGAAAGGATTTTTAGGAATCTTGGCCAACTGAAAAGTATGAGCATGTGCAGCACTCAATACTTAGTTGGGGCTCCTTTTGCCTGAATTACTGCAGCAATGCGGCGTGGCATGGAGTCGATCAGTCTGTGGCACTGCTCAGGTGTTATGAGAGCCCAGGTTGCTCTGATAGTGGCCTTCAGCTCTTCTGCATTGTTGGGTCTGGCATATCGCAGACATATGGGGTTAAGGTCAGGCGAGTTTGCTGGCCAATTTAGAACAGGGATACCATGGTCTTTAAACCAGGTACTGGTAGCTTTGGCACTGTGTGCAGGTTGGAAAATGAAATCTCCATAAAGTTGGTCAGCAGCAGGAAGCATGAAGTGCTCTAAAACTTCCTGGTATTCGGCTGCGTTGACCTTGGACCTCAGAAAACACAGTGGACCAACACCAGCAGATGACATGGCACCCCAACCCATCACTGACTGTGGAAACTTTACACTGGACCTCAAGCAACGTGGATTGTGTGCCTCTCCTCTCTTCCTCCAGACTCTGGGACCCTGATTTCCAAAGGAAATGCAAAATTTACTTTCATCAGAGAACATAACTTTGGACCACTCAGCAGCAGTCCAGTCCTTTTTGTCTTTAGACGCTTCTGACGCTGTCTGTTGTTCAAGAGTGGCTTGACACAAGGAATGTGACAGCTGAAACCCATGTCTTGCATACGTCTGTGCGTAGTGGTTCTTGAAGCACTGACTCCAGCTGCAGTCCACTCTTTGTGAATCTCCCCCACATTTTTGAATGGGTTTTGTTTCACAATCCTCTCCAGGGTGCAGTTATCCCTATTGCTTGTACACTTTTCTCTACCACATCTTTTCCTGCCCTTCGCCTTTCTATTAATGTGCTTGGACACAGAGCTCTGTGAACAGCCAGCCTCTTTTGCAATGACCTTTTGTGTCTTGCCCTCCTTGTGCAAGGTGTCAATGGTCGTCTTTTGGACAACTGTCAAGTCAGCAGTCTTCCCCATGATTGTGTAGCCTACAGAACTAGACTGAGAGACCATTTAAAGGCCTTTGCAGGCGTTTTGAGTTAATTAGCTGATTAGAGTGTGGCACCAGGTGTCTTCAATATTGAACCTTTTCACAATATTCAAATTTTCTGAGATACTGAATTTGGGATTTTCCTTAGTTGTCAGTTATAATCATCAAAATTAAAAGAAATAAACATTTGAAATATATCAGTCTGTGTGTAATGAATGAATATAATATACAAGTTTCACTTTTTGAATGGAATTAGTGAAATAAAACTTTTTGGTGATATTCTAATTATATGACCAGCACCTGTAGGGTACTGCCCCAGTGACAAGCGCTGTACCTTTTTTTTCTGACAGTGAATCAACATTTGTAATGTTGTGATTCACTGGTTGGTTTGGCTTTAAAGAAAATACTTTTTAAAATCCTTGTGGGAAAAATTAATAGAAAAAATTCTCTGGAACCAGCGCCGCTGAAAAATTGGTCAGGCACTGTTGTACTCTATTACTATTCGACAGTGCTGCCATAGAAATATACAGAGCTACAGCAAAAATGGAAGTTCAAACATAAAATTCTAAATATGGCTGCACGCTTGTTTCTCTGGCGCATAAGGTCTATAGACAATGTATTGCATTAAAAAAGAAATGCAACACCATAGACCCTTCAGAGCATCAACAAAAGAGTATTTGTCATCTTCTGAAGGATACAGTGTCCAGGTTTTCAAACACTCTCATCACATGCTTGTGTGAACAGCATGGCAATCAGCTGATCTCTGGTACTGATGCTGCTGTTTCCATCTCTGTTGCCCGGGTAACAGCATCACTCAAAGTGAAGGAGGAGGGGAACACAAAGAGAGAGAGAATCACTCATCCATAATCTTCCATTAAACTATACAGCATTAGATAAACTATACCACAATCAAATAACCATAAATGTCCTTCTGACCCGAGTACTCAACAAAAGCTATAAATCATCATTAGAAATAATGGACAATGTTCATTTGAGATACATGTGTACTTTGTCATTTTAATACATTACATAAATGAGGAACAAAATGTAATGAAAAATGGAGAAGAGTATCTTGGTTAGTTGCTATAGAGAAAAGGGAAGATAGGAGACTGGGGCTAGTTGTCACAAGGACTGTAGCTCAGTAAGGTTTTTAGTCAAAATTACAATAACAAAAAAAATCTTCTTTTCACTAGCAGAGGTTTTGTATGTTGGTTTCTATTTCAAAACAGACTATTTTTGCTATAGCTGTAACAGGTGGATGCAATAAAACCATTAATATAATGAAAGAAAAAATATATTTTGACAACATACACTGTATTCTTTTTATTTTATTTTATTTTATTTTGATGCATTGCTTTACTAAGAATCACTCTTCAGATACATTAATACTCATTAATACTTAATAAATTCAGTTGTGCAGCAGGTCACTTTTTAAACAAGTTATAATTCAGGAAAATGTGTACATTGTACTCGAGGAACAAATAAAAATACTGTTTATTTATAATGAAACTAGTGCTGTCAAATCGATTAATCATGCCTTGGCCGCCCCGATCCTGTCGCCGGTTCACCACTGTTCCTTCCTTGGACCACTTCCAAGGAAGACGAAGATTATTTCAAAATTAAACATGATTTATTAAATAACTCAGAACAGTAATGCAAACAACAATCCAACAATATGAAATAGTGTGCTGTGCACAAATAATACCAGACAAAGAGTGATTCAAAATGAAGGGCTAAAATACACAAATGGTGATGAAATATTACAAACAGCTGTGCTCATTAAATGAATAACCATGACAACAGATAGATTGGGGGGAAACTGAACAAAGGAACACATGTGACTGAAAATAACAAACTAAAAGTAATGAAACAGACAGTGTGACAGCTTCAGTGGTCATATTTCTAAAAATTTAAGTTTTGCTATGATTTTAAGACAACCATAACCCTAATATTAAAGTGTTATTTACCCCAAAATTCTGTCATTACTCAACCTCATGCCATTCCAAACCCTTAAGACATTCGCTCATCTTTGGTACAAAAATGAAGATCTTTTTAATGAAATCTGAGAGCTTTCTGTCCTCCATTGACAGCTATACGACTACCACTTTCAAGCTTCAAGCCCCAGAAAGGTAGTAAAGACATCATTAAAGTACTCCATGTGACTTCAGTGGTTTAACCTCAATTTTATGAAGAAACAAGACTGTTGCGCAAAAAAAAAAAAAAAAAACTTAATTTACCACTTTATTTACAAAATATTAATCTCCTACGTGTGTTCACACAACAACATCTGCTGCCATGTCAACACAACATGTGTGCGTATTGGTGCTCTCGTGAATGCGCATTGGAGATCAATATTTTGTAAATAAATTGGTAAATTATGTTTGGGGTTTTTTTGCACAAAGCACTCGTGTCTCTTCATAAAATTGAAGTTAAACCACTGAAGTCACAAGGATTACTGTAATGATGCCTTTACTACCTTTCTGGTGCTTGAAAGTGGTGGTTGTGTAGTCTATCAATGGAGGGACAGAAAGTTCTCAGATTTCATTAAAAAGATCTTCATTTGTGTTCCGAAGATGAATGAAAGTCTTACAGGTTTTGGGTGAATTAACCCTTTAAACTACAGAGCAGCTCATCCTGAAGATCTTGTGCGAACATGAATGATATGTCAGATTCTTTCTAAGCAATCAGACTTATGATTTTTGCTTGTTGGATGATAAAATGGGCAAAAATCTGAAAAGTAAATAAAAGTAAATAAAGATTATTGAAGTACATTTTGAAAGAAAATACTTTTTCAGTTCTACTTCAGAATTGCATGTATAATTCAGTTACAGTGTGTTACATATCATTTCTTGTAATTATTTGTGAAATTTACTCAAAATTTCAAAGTAAACTTTGTTTCTACGTAAATCACCAAATGTTTTTTGTTGTTGTTGTTTTTTTTTTTTCAGTGTAATCTTCATATGCAACATTTTAAAATATATACAGTGGGTACGGAAAGTATTCAGACCCCCTTAAATTTGTCACTCTTTGTTATATTGCAGCCATTTGCTAAAATCTTTTAAGTTCATTTTTTCCCCTCATGAATGTACACACAGCACCTTGCAGATCCTCTCTAGTTCTGTCAGGTTGGATGGTAAACGCTGGTGGACAGCCATTTTTAGGTCTCTCCAGAGATGCTCAATTGGGTTTAAGTCAGGGCTTTGGCTGGGCCATTCAAGAACAGTCACGGAGTTGTTGTGAAGCCACTCCTTCGTTATTTTAGCTGTGTGCTTAGGGTCATTGTCTTGTTGGAAGGTAAACCTTCGGCCCAGTCTGAGGTCCTGAGCACTCTGGAGAAGGTTTTCGTCTAGGATATCCCTGTACTTGGCCGCATTCATCTTTCCCTCGATTGCAACCAGTCGTCCTGTCCCTGCAGCTGAAAAATACCCCCACAGCATGATGCTGCCACCACCATGCTTCACTGTTGGGACTGTATTGGACAGGTGATGAGCAGTGCCTGGTTTTCTACACACATACTGAAAGTTCTATCTTGGTCTCATCAGACCAGAGAATCTTATTTCTCACCATCTTAGCAAACTCCATGCGGGCTTTCATGTGTCTTGCACTGAGGAGAGGCTTCTGTCAGGCCACTCTGCCATAAAGCCCCGACTGGTGGAGGGCTGCAATGATGGTTGACTTTCTACAACTTTCTCCCATCTCCCGACTGCATCTCTGGAGCTCAGCCACAGTGATCTTTGGGTTCTTCTTTACCTCTCTCACCAAGGCTCTTCTCCCCCGATAGCTCAGTTTGGCCGGACGGCCAGCTCTAGGAGGGGTTCTGGTTGTCCCAAACGTCTTCCATTTAAGGATTATGGAGGCCACTGTGCTCTTAGGAACCTTAAGTGCAGCAGACATTTTTTTGTAACCTTGGCCAGATCTGTGCCTTGACACAATTCTGTCTCTGAGCTCTTCAGGCAGTTCCTTTGACCTCATGATTCTCATTTGCTCTGACATGCACTGTGAGCTGTAAGGTCTTATATAGACAGGTGTGTGGCTTTCCTAATCAAGTCCAATCAGTATAATCAAACACAGCTGGACTCAAATGAAGGTGTAGAACCATCTCAAGGATGATCAGAAGAAATGGACAGCACCTGAGTTAAATATATGAGTGTCACAGCAAAGGGTCTGAATACTTAGGACCATGTGATATTTCAGTTTTATTTTTTTAATAATTCTGCAAAAATATCAACAATTCTGTGTTGTTCTGTCAATATGGGGTGCTGTACATTAATGAGGAAAAAAAATGAACTTAAATGATTTTAGCAAATGGCTGCAATATAACAAAGAGTGAAAAATTTAAGGGGGTCTGAATACTTTACGTACCCACTGTATAATGAGCACATAACATACTGTACAAAACAACCTGGTAAAACAAATAAAAACCAGTGAAACATAAAATCATTACTACATCAACAACAATGGTGCCTCATTGGTCAGAATGACAGAACAAATCCTCTTGTCTTGCTAATAAAAGCACAATATGCACACAGTCCTTTTCACGGGCTTCACTGATGGGGTTTTCTCAGCACTTTTAATTGCTAATTCACTTCTGACTGGTTTCCAAGGGAACAGTTACTATGGACTCACTGTGACTGTCAGATTTATTGAGCTTTGCTACGTGTTGCATCACACGATAGCAACAGACCGTCAGAAAGCAACATGCTCACATACAGTACAACATTAGAATATCGCATAAACTATAATTTCCGACAGATCTTCTGTTGTATTATAAATCTTAATGAAATATGCATTTTATTATAGATTAATGTGGCTTCATACATATGCATAAGCGTTGTCATGGAGATGCAATTCAAGTAAATGAGAAGAAACGAGATATATGAGCAGTCTTCTGTGTGGGTAGTTCTGATGTGTGTGTGTGTGTGTGTGTGTGAGTGGGGTTATCCTGAAATCCACATGAATATGAGTGTATGTGGGGGCAGAATGTGTGAGAATGTGAGAACATGTGCTCAAACGTGTGTGTGTTATTCATGCACTTGTTCAAGAAGGCACGGCAAACATTTCCCTCATAGAGCATAATTACCGTAAGTGAGTTGAGATTCAGACACAATCTGAAGTGCGGCCAACCTGCGCCTACTCTTGACAGCTCAGCATATGATCTAACAGAGGCAAACGCCCACCGCTCTCCTCTCCCTCAGATGCCTGAACCAAGAGCATTTAAAGTACAAAAATAACCTTCACAGCTGTATGCCAGGAGCCCTTTAACTTCTAAATGTACCTAGCTTGATTGCTGTCATGGCCAATAAGAACTTCAGCCTGTACTGTCGTGTTTGCCTAGGAATTTAGTGTTTTAGTTTTATTGTGATATATCTGAGGTCTGAGTTTATATCTAAATGTATACTGTATTGTCCTGGATGACAGTTGATCAGTGTTCTAGTAAACAACTATACGACACAAAACACCACTACTGTATGACCCCAGCAGCTCTCAACTCTTAAACTTCATTCACATGTCAGGCACTATATCTTATAGCTAGAGATTGTGTGACTGGAATTTTTATTCAGCAGAAAAGGCAATACTTGTAATTATAAAAGCACAGAGCACTGCTAAATGTAATGCTAAATTTATGATACAGATTGGAAGCTCATTTCCACCACATAAGAAAAAAAAATCATGCTTTGGTAATTCAAAATTATGAGATACTAAGTCATAGTTAAGACATAAAAAAGTCATAAAGATGAAAAGTTTAAATTAACAACAAAAACAACAACAAAAAAAGCCCATTTCCACTACATAAGAAAAAAAAATCATGCATTGGTAATTTAAAATCATGAGATACTAAGTCATAATTATGACATAAAAAGTCATAAAGATGAAAAGTTGCATATACTTATTTGAATACTGAATCCAACAATTTGACCACTCACTGTATTAAACATGGGATGAGGTCATGTAGCATATTAGTTTAAAATGTTTTTCATGGAATGATAGCTGTTGTTTCACCTAATATTTGTAAATACACAGGGTATACTGTGCAGTATTCATCAGTAAGTATTTATTATTCCATTCTGATCCATTACGAAGGTGTATGTGTCGGGCTTCATATCATGGCAATTAATTAATTAATTTACTTATTTTATTTTAATTGAAAATTATTTTTTAATATATATTTTTTTTTAATATGTAGAAATCATTATAAAAGCAATACATCACTCAAATATGTGTTGTACTGTGGAGATAATGCTTAAGCAAACCCTTTAGTGTGATTTTTATTCACAATCCTCTTGTATCATATCATGGGGACTTTTATGTAAAATTCACTTTTATAAGGTGTTTGAACACAGATGTGTGTCTACAGTGTGTGTAAACAACCAGCCTATAATGGGGAAAAAAAATCTCTTTTTTAATAATAATTCTCATAAATCATAAACAATGTCTCCAAACAAGCAGTTCCAGATTTCCCCCTACTCTTACGTAAGAGTAGCAGGAAGCCCCGCCCATGACTGGTGACAGAATCTGCCCTATTATCTTAGCTCCTCCCCTGAGTGTTTATCTCCTCGCCAGAGCGTTTAACAGCAGCGTTCAAATAAAAAATGTATTGTATGTAGCCCCGCACATGACATGCAGGAAAAAAATAGTAGGCTAACTCGTGCGCACGATTTACTAATTCGGAACGAAATAGTGAAACGTCTGCGTGATTTAGCAAATCGACGGAATGAAATAGTAAATTGTGCACACGGTTTACTTTTTTTTCTTACATGTCATGTGTGGGGCTCTGTAGTATTCTTATTAAACCTACTAAAGTTATTTAATCAAGAGCAGTGAGTGATTTTCTTTTGTTTTTTGATTTATATTAACAGCATATACAACTGTATATTACACTGATGACATTTTAATACACAGATCTAACATACGCATGTGATTTCTTTCCCTGCTGTTTACGTTTACAGACATAACCAACTGTGTTTATGTGAACTTTGTGTGTTTTTGACATAACCTTGTGTTTATTTGACAGTTTAAATGCAAGAAGGCGTGTAAGAGAAACTGTTTTAATACTCACAAAACACTCTGTCTGACAGCCAGCTTTCTGTGCGCGTGCTTTGGATGTGTGCACTCAGAAAAACATATATCAGAAGTTTAAACTGTTATGACTTTAAAACACATGCAGATAATTATCTTTCATGATGATGAAGAACTGCAATGTCATGTGAGCTTGGCCACGATAGAGATGACAATCAAAACCAAACAGATATTTTGGCAGAGTATCCAAGACATGAGATGTACAGGCTCCGCCCTCTTCTGGAAAGTGGGGCGGGGAGCAGCAGCTCATTTGCATTTAACACTCTGGAGTCGTGAAATGCGCACACTTTGCAGGATTTTTTTAACATTGCAGCAAAACAGACTTAAAATACTCCGTAATTTTTTGTCCTAGAGACATAAGTATATCAATTGAAACTATAGAATGTCTCCTTTTATTTGTGTACACTCAGAGTAAAAACAAAATGTTGAAATGTAGAAAACTAACATGATGCGTGATCTCTTGTCTCCCTCTGAACAAAGTCCAATCTGATAGTTCTCAGAAAATGAACTATAACTTAGTGAATACAAATGACACAAAAAGTGAGACATGTCTAAAGAAACATTGAAATGTCAGGTTTTAAATCATGTAAGTCAAATCGAAAACAAATATTCTCTGTTTATGTAATCTGTATGAAAAGAGAGCCATGTCAGACTTCCGTGATTCAGCTCATTATCAGCTAATTCAGCCACGCCCACGGAGCCAGCGCTATTCAGACACAAATTCAATACATGTATACATCGTCGCAATCGTGTATTTATTATCTTCAAAAGTGTCTATCTGCATGTTATAGCCATGGTTAGCAATCTCTGGAAGCGTCTGTTAGTTCCTGGAATGTCACATGGTATGCCTGTTCTTCATTAGGAGGCAGTTGTGGACTAAATGTGCACAGAGTGCCCTCCGGCTGCAAGTATGAATTGAAAACACAGTACATCAGAGTATCCAGCGCTCATAGTGATGACAATAAATATTGAATAAATATTACTCCTCTGTATAAAAAAATTGACAAACATATGAGAATCCATCAATATTTCTCCAAATGTGCATGCTTTTAAGTTAAAAGCCTATATGAAATGCCATAGAGGTAACATGAATGTTCAGACGCTTTGCATCACAGAAATACATTATATTTTTAAGTATATAATAGAAAACCATTATTTTAGATTTTAACAATATTTCACAGTATTGCTGTTTTTTCTGTATCTTTGATATACAGCATTATGAGCTTGAGACATGTTCACAGAGGGTTTTTTCACAGCCTACCTGACTGAAAGGGCTCATTATGCGGGTCATTATGCAGGTCATTATGTGGGTCTTTGTCTTCTCAGGTGTGAATCACAGCATTATTCATGAAGATTCACGCCTCCACGCGTACTGTGTTTCTTGACAAAAAGTGTCTTACAAAATTTAAATATCAATATTGTTTTATATGAACTAGTAGGCAGGATAATTTTTACATCATTTTGAAGCAACAATTCTAGTCTACAACCACCAATACCCAGAAGTCTTGTGAACACAGATTTAATATTAGTTTTTTGGCATTATTTCAGTGACTTAAGTTTTTTCAATAACCACGCATAAATGTTATTCCTTAAAAAATACAAACATGTACATACATATTGCTCACATATTATGGTAGCCTAGTTCCTGCTGAATACAGTGTAATGACACTTTTGCCATTAATATGTTTATGAACATCTGAAAAAAGCACAAATGTCAAGGCATGTCAAAACTTCTCCAGGGCCCCAAATCAGCCTCAGACTCCAGAGGGTTAAAGATACATGTAAAAAAAACAGCATGTTTTTTTCTTCAACTCAAAAATGGGCTTTTACAACATGGTATAATAAATTATCTCTGAGGTATTTTGGGCTGAAACTTCACAGACACATTTTGGGGACACCTGAGACTTGAGATCTCGTAAAAAGGAGCGTAATAGGTCCCCTTTAATGCATGCATATAGTTTGCGTCAGTTTAGTTAGAATACACAAAAAGCAATAGATAATACATTTTTTAAAGAATCTTTTCTTTTATTGTCTTGAAAACATTAAAATCGTCTTGGCAGAATTATTGTTTTTGCAGTACCAACTTTGACCAGTAGAGCTCTCACTTCTGTGTCAATTGTAATGCAATGTGATTAGATCTTTATCAAGCAGGTTGTAACATCAAACATATATTCTCCAAGGTAACAAATTAATTAAACACAAAAAAGTAAATCAGCAAAACCCACAAAGTATACTCACAACTGCATTGACGTGTATCTGACTCATTAGCACTGATGCTGAGCTGTTGTTACATTCATTATTAAAGAAATCGCAGAGAGAGAGAGAGAGAGCGCGGGAGAGAAACAACAATAAACATAAGAAACAGCCTGCAGTGCATATGTGTGTGTGTAAGTGTGTGTCCAGTCCTCTGCTGGCCAAATCTGAGGCCAAATCTTATTATCAGAGAATAATTGCTTGGCTTAAAATTGCCTCCCGCAAACTGGCCATTCAAAACAGTCACAATAAAAGCTATTTACTGTTATTACTTTGAAGCAGCTGTTGCCATGGCAGCAGCGGTTATTTTTGGAGGGAGGCTGACTGTAATAAAGAGGCCAGATTTGCCTGAGAATATTTTTAATGTGATAATTCTTCTTCTGAAATTATGAGAGATGCTGATTGTTTGATTAATGTCTCTTTACAGAGGTGAGGCGGATCTGTCGAAAGCTTGATGTTGTGAAGGTGTACGTCTGGTTTTATCAGATAAAATGGTTCACCTCTCAACACGAACTCTAATTTATCAAATTCCTGTCTTCTTTTCTTGTCAGAACTCCCTAGAGGCACATTTTTGTTGCTCAGAGGTCGCTCTCTCATGTCTCAGAAGGCTTAATGGAGTTTTCAATTAAGTTTCTGTGAAGTTGCGAGATGTTTCTTCTAAAACTCCTTTGGAGGAATAAAAATAGTCTCAAATGTGACAATTGTTGACATACATGGAGGGTAGGCCTACATCATGCAGACAGCAGCTTATATCATTTGGTCGTGGATGAATTTAATGAGAAATGCTTGAGATCATGTTGAAATCTCTTGTCTTCTGATTGTGGTAAAGTTGAGCCATTGATGAGATTCTCTAGAGAAGATACAGTAAGGTCCAAATGTGATGTCTGGAGGGGACATTTGTTTAACACAAGTTCTGTTAAACCATCAAAATATGAGTATGTTTTAAATATAAGGGAAGGCTTAAAGGAGTAGTTCACCCAAAAATGGAAATCCTGTCATTAATTACTCACCCTCATGTCATTCAAACCCCACAAGACTTTCATTCATCTTCAGAACACAAATGAAGATCTTTTAGATAAAATCGGAGAGCTTTCTGTCCCTCCACTGACAGCAACACAACTACCACTTTCAAGCACCAGAAAGGTAGTAAATACATCATTAAAATAATTCAGTAGTTTAACCTCAATTTTATGAAGTGACACAAGTGCTTTTTTTTTGTGCAAAACAACATAATTTACCACTTTATTTAAAAAATATTGTTCTCCATTGTGCAATAGCGAGAGCACCATGACGCATGTATGTTGTGTTGGTGCGAGAGCAGATGTTGATGTGTTGTTGGTTTTTTGCGCGAACAAAGCACTCACATCTCTTCATATAATTGAGGTTAAACCACTGGATTACTTTAATGATGTCTTTACTACCTTTCTGGGGCTTGAAATTGTTGCATAGACTGTCAAAGGAGGGACAGAAAGCTCTCAGATTTCATTAAAAAGATCTTAAAGGGGTCCTTACTATAATTTCACTTTAGTTAGTGTGTAATGTTGCCATTTGCACATAAACAACATCTGCAAAGTTACGACGCTCAAAGTTCAATGCAAAGGGAGATACTTTCTTTTACAGAATTTTCTGTTTAAGGACTACAACAAACGGCTGGTAGGGACTACAACGAGCTTCTTCCCGGGTCGGTGGCATCACTAACCCTAAATTTACATAAACCCTGCCCCTGAGAACACACAACAAAGGGGGTGAGGCCATGTTGGGCTGCTTTAGAGAAGAGGAAGAGTTGTTGTAGTAGAGTGTTGTTACCATGCCGTCATTTTACGCCGGACTGCTTCACAAACGAGGGTCAATTCAACACTGGATTTACACAAAAGATTAACATGACGGCACATGCTAGTGGATGAGCTGAATCAACTCCACAGCAACTACATAAATTTATCCACTAACCATTCAGAAACGTCCAGTTTCATTCTAAAAGTTGTAACTTCTTCCTGAGGGTTAGGGTACGGTTTGGAATGACATGAGAGTTTAATGACAGAATTTTATTTTTTTGGTGAACTATCCCTTTAAGGTATATATTCAACAGCCCAAATTATTTGGCAAAAATTTTGCCAAATTTTGTCTGCACAATTTGGCATGTTTCATAGCATTATCACAAATAAAACAATATACTCCAAGCACAACTACACAATATGCTTACAAAATCTTTAACAAATTTTTAACATTTTTCTTTAATAAATGATGATGTCAATTTTCCTAGGCCACACATCACTTTTGGCCACTACTGCACATGTGAGATTACTGGGATCTCAGAAAAGCTGAAAATATAAGCCTCTCATATACTCTTATTGTTGTCTAGGAGAAACTACTTTAGAGATCTAACTTTAAAAAAAAATAAAATAAAAAAAATTGCAGTCTTTAATCACAAATCTATGAGGAGAATAAAGTGCACTGCACATAAAAATAAAGAAATAAGATCATTTAAAGACACAAGACGTTTTGCTTATATATGACAGATGTATGTTTATTTTTTTTCTCTTCCCTCATTGGACCGTGAGCGATGACCTCATCAATGCGAGACCACAGGCACCTGTTCGTCAGTTCTGAAGTAGTTTTCTTGCATAGGGCAGTAAGTAAAGAATAATAATAATAATAGTATATACACTACAAAACACTGATTGTATATTTTCTTCATTTTTATAAACAGACATTCAGTTTATATGAGTTATATACAGTGGAAGCGGTGTGATTTTTTTCCCCTTCAGGTTGGAGCCTGACAAATGAATCCAAACGAAATCCATTTCCCACTCAATAGCTGTTAGGCCGTGTTTTCTTCCCTCTCTTTGTGTTACATCTCTCTTCTTTTTGAGCTCCATCCAAAGGAAGATTATGGATATTTGTTCTTATCACCGCCAACATGATAAACTCTGTAGGGCATGATAAACACAATCTCTCTGTCTTTCTGTCTCCTGCTATACATGATGTTCTCTAGTTTATCAGTCGAGACAGCTACTGGCCCCCGAGACACTCTCCTCCGCTCTGTGGAGCCTTTAGAATGGCAAAACTAATGACTTCTTCTCTTTCTGTGTCCAAAAAGTCTTATAAAACAAATTTTTCATTGTGATAATATGCAATAATAAGAAAATGACTGATCACAATATGGTTTAGCAGATTAAAGAAAGACAGAAAGTAACTGAAATTAAAAAGTAAGCCTGCTGAAGATTCCTTTCTAGACATACGTGGCTCACACAGATCTGTGTTCACCGTATTCACTCTTAAAATAAAGCGTCCAATTAGAACCATTACAGGGTTTACAATCTGATGCCATAGAAGAACATTCTACAAGTTTCTCAAAGAGCTTGTAACTGTCTGGGTGAATCTCAAGAAGGAACATGTCTGGGTCACATTTCACCACAAAATCAAAAGAAAAAGAAAAAAAGTAGTTATGTAATCATGATTTTCCTGTGATTAGCATGACAATTAAATAAATAATTAAATAGCATTAAATAATAATAATAATCATAATATAATAATAATGTTTATTGTTTAAGTATTTTTACACCATGAACATACTTGTTTGAACAAATATATCACCAGAATGGGAAATATAAGAAGAAGAGGAAGAAGAAAAGATCTCCAAAGGATCATGTAGCAACCCAAGAACCATTTAGTGATTTTTTTTTAAGACAAATGTTCTTTTTTGGACCTCAAATGAACTTTATCTTTGAAACTGTTGGGCTTTTCTTAGGGGTACTGGTGTGCTCAGTACGGGGCCAGGACGTTTCTGGTCTCTGGGCGTCTCAAATAAAAGCTCTAATAAAGCCTGTGTTTGGCTCACTGGAGCAAAAGAGTCTTCTGTGTTTGAACGATAAGCTGTGGTGTTCGGCAGAAGATGCATTCAGGCAAACGGCCAGTAGGGACACAAAGTGGACGTTAGCAGTCATGCACTTCTCCCATCTCCCATCATAAGCCTAAATACAGGCCCAAAACTGCAGTTCAGTTTGTAGTTCTTACCTAAACTACAGCTGATGCAGACTAAAATACACAGGCATAAATGTTTATATAAACACGTTTGTCATTTTGAATTGGTCACATCGTCAGGGAGAGAGAGAGAGAGAACAGAGTTATGCAGGTTAACAAGGTGTGTGAGCATGTGTGTGTGATGGAGGATGAAGGTACAAAGTCAATTTCACACTAGAATGAGTTTCCAGGGAAG
The DNA here is from genome assembly GCA_036281575.1 of Ancherythroculter nigrocauda. Lineage (NCBI taxonomy): Eukaryota > Metazoa > Chordata > Actinopteri > Cypriniformes > Xenocyprididae > Ancherythroculter > Ancherythroculter nigrocauda. The sequence goes on along the minus strand of VTFQ01000023.1, from coordinate 7,036,855 downwards.
CCAGACATTTTGATCACTCCATCACACTGCTGATAGCCCTGTCCCTAGCCTCCTTGTTAGAGCGCCCGTCTCCCATGCCAGAGGACCCGAGTTTGAGTCCCACGCGGTCGGGTCGAACAGGAGGGGTTAGACACCCTTCTGTTACTGTGTAGAAAGAACTTGTAGCAAAGTCAACCACACATTTTAACTAGCCTGACACAGCAACACTGGCTCAACCAATGGTGTGAATTTGGGGCGGTACTATCTGTTTTTTGACCAATGACAGGAGGAAATCAATAGTTTTTTTTTTTTTTTTTTTTTTTTAACAATAAACAAACTAGAATGAAAAGAAATCAACAGTTTTTGCAAGTATGCAATGTGATATGCATTGTGACACAAAAAATGATTGAGAAAGCAAAATAACCAGATTTAGACCAAATTCAGGGATGATAACTGAATACCTCTTGCTTAACCATGTAACATGTGCATGGCCTTTTAGGGCTTCTGTACTGTTTTAAATAGGCAATATGCAATATGTGAGCAGTACGTGTAGTAAATATTATGACTATTATAATGAGTTTTTCTTTTTCTCCCTTTGACCAGTAAATTTGAAAGCATTTCTTATACATTTATGTTAGAAACAGCATGATAGAGGGAGAGCAGTTAATGATTCATTAGATGAACTGTGCTGCCTCATTAACATGTGGAGTAATAGTTAAGATCCGAGTCTAACCAGTGAGACTATACACACACACACAGGCATACCAGAACATTCATATTCTTCTAGGCTTGGGTCTAAGAATACACATGCACATTTGTTCTAATTAATCAAATAATCCTTTAATTATTTGTATAGATTTGATTAAATCAACCAGATTTGTGCCAATTATGCTGTGTGTTTTATGTCACATTGTAACATAGAGATGGAACCTATCCATTCAAAAGCATTCTGCTAAGATCACCCGAAATATCAGAAGAATGTCTCAAATTAGTGCAGAAGTCTCCAGCACACCAATACTGAACAGCAAATCACCATGAGTTCCATAGAGGAATAGCTCACCCAAAAACTAACTTGCCTTCATGTTGTTCCAAACCCATATGACTTGCTTTCTTCTGTGGAACACAATAGGAGATTTTCCCAACCTTTCTTATGTTCTTATGTCCACATAGTGAAAAAAATATATTGTTGGCATCTATGGTTCCATGAAGAACTTTTAACATCCAAGGAACTTTTCTAATGCACAAAAGTTTCTTTGTAGTGGAAAAAGTTTTCAGGTTCAGGTTCATAATTCAAAAAATTCGAAAGGTTCTTTCAGGAACCTTAAATGGTTCTTCTATGGCATCGCTGCACAACCACCTAGAAAAAGTAGTCCATATGACCATATTTTATATATATTTTATGTCAAACAATAGCTTTGTGTGACAAACATGCCAAAATGTAATTGTTATTTGTCAGTAAACACTTTTGCCATATTTATGGAAGATTGTTTCTGCCACAAAATAAAAAATAAAAGATAATTGCGACTTTTTTTTCTAACTGCGAGATATAATTGGCAATTGCAAGAACTGTGTGATATAATATTGCAATCGCGTGTTATAAAGTCAGAATTATGAGATATAAACTCGCAGTTTTTCTTTTATGTTCCATGGGACCATTTTTGAGTGATCTATTCCTTTAACATTGACTTTTTGTGACAACTAATAATTGGTGGATAATTTAGACCTCAACCAATCACTGTTTATATCCAATTTACACATACAAAAACAGCCCTATATGAATCGGTGGAGGTTTTCGTCATCCTCCAGATCTTCCATGACAACATCAGTCTGTTTATCCCTCTTATTGTTCTAAATGACTCCAGAACCATCTGGACCCTGTGCGGTTGCCACGGCACCAGGCTCCAGGGGGCCTTCATTTGTTGGAACTCCTTCCCTATATATCACACGTCCTTGTTTATAGCAGAGAGTGTATCAGCTATAAGACAAAAAAATACTGCAACAATGAAAATGAAACCCAAATCGAACTAAACTAAAAACAAGCCATTTAACTTCAAAAACAAAGAGAGAAAACCATCATTTGTGTTTTAACGACTTAATTTGTAACGACAAAAATTCTTTTAGTCTCTTTAAAAAATAAAAGACATGCATATGTGTTTTTCACTGATCAGCACACGCTCCCTTTCCAACGTTTTCTCTCGGCGAGAGAACACAGAATCGATACCATTCATGCCTGATAGTTTACATACACCATGATGTGGTTTAAAATTAGATCACAACTGAAAGAAATACTATGTCAGAAATATGTCTTCTTGGCAGACATCTGCAAGTTCAGTTCAGATCTGTAGGTTTTCCGAAAACGGTTCTTCGAATGAAGGATTTTTCCCGGAAGTGTCTCTATATAAAAATAGACTAAACGTCCCTGGTATTGGTTTTTCTATTCAGTAGCATTGTTCCTTCTTCAGTGTGTCCGGCAATAAATAGGACAGACCGGAAATATGGCTATTCAAACAGACAACAGATAAATCTAGGATTCATTCCTGTGAGATTGCTTGGATTGTTTTTTAATTGAATTATTTTTACTTATTATAATATATCCACATGCTTAATCTTGTGTATGGCCCTTTTGATAAACAACAAAAAAGTTTTAATATTATTTCATCCAGATAATCTCTTCTGTGCGCTCATCTGCCGTAATAGAATTTCATTTCTTGGAATTGAACAGTTGACGTAATCCTTAAGAGGGCTCTTTACTTCATTTGTTCAGCGAGTTGTAAAAAAATGGGTACAAACAACCAAGCCTGTTCTTGTTAGCCTCCCTTGGCCTCCATGGTGTCTTTGGATAAGTAAACCACCCAGTACACCATGTTGAATGCCCCAAAGGACACTGGGAATAAAATACGTGCATATTCGTCGATCTTGCTGGCTCCTCCGGTCGCAGGAGCGGCAGGTTGAGGTGCGGCCTTGGTTTCCTTCTTTTTAATATTTTCTAATTTAGGCCCAAGGAGATGGTGAAGAGAGGCGGAGCCAGGGGTCGCGCCCGGCGATGGTTTCTCGGGAACTGTTGGTGTAGAGGGCGGGGCTGGCGGTGTGGTCTTGGAGGCGGAGGATGAAGTGGCTGCATTTGACTGGCTGGCAGAACTGGGGCTTAGACGTGACTGACTGGAGAAACTGCTGGTACCCTCTGAGGTGGAAGATGATTGGCTGGTCAGAGTTGGTTTGGATGTGGCTGTGGCGCTCTTGCTAGACGTTTCGGTTCTTTGGGTTTTCTTGGAGTCCGGTTGAGACTGAATGCTGGAGTTGACACGTTTTCGCAGGTTGCCGTTGGTGTCCGAGCTTTGCTGTTGGGGAAAAGAGAGAAAACGTAACTAAAGTGCACAATAGATGTTCTCGGCAAATCAAAGATCATTTTTACCTGCATTGTAAAAAATGATTTTTCGAAGATTATTTGAGTACATTTTACAAGAAAACACTATTTATCACTTCTACTTAAAAATTTCACATCGTATTCAATGTTACTTGTCATTTCTTTTCAATTATTTGAGAAATTTGCAAGCAATTTCTGAGTTAATTTTTTTAAAAGCGGAACTCCCCCTACAGTTTCCTTCAGTGAATCACACTGTCGTAAATACTCCAAGCGCAGCTCTGGACTACAACACTCACCAGCGCAGTAGTTTTGCAAATACAGTAGAAGAAATCTCGATGGAGGTGGGTAATTTTCGAAATTGTCTTATAAAGTCATAATATATACATTGTTTTTGAATTACCGTAAAGCATTTTGTCACTCTCACGTGAACGTGAACATGAGGGAGATTGTGTCGGGTCGGCAAAGCTCAACTTGCAAGTGCTGTTTTCTGGCGTAGACGTGCCCGGGGGGGTTAGTGCTCGCCTCAATCACACCACTACAAGTCAATTAACCATCGTAAGGACTTAGAAAACTATTTATGAAGGTAAAAAAGTCACTTAGTTCTGCTTTAAGTCAATTTTACGGCATTTCTTTTTTGTGTCTGTATATTGCTGTCCATGTTGCATTTAAAAGAATTAGTTGCTGAAGTGGCGCATTTTTCATCATTTACATCCAGTATCTTGAACTTAAACTCAACGTTGACAGTAACTTTTGTAACACTTTACAAAAAGGTTCATTTGTTAATGTATTAACTAGCATGAACTAATAATGAGCAATACATTTGTTACAGTATTTATAAATCTTTGTTAACGACTATAAATACTTCCAATATACATTTCCTGTAGATATCCTGATAGGCTACCAGCTGTGCTTTCTCGCTCTCTCATCTCTGCGACAGTGAGTTGACACACAAACCCGCCTTCCCTCAGTCACTTGTTTCACTTGTTCCAGATGAATATTGTTGGTGTTACAGAGTTAGAATTTCGGCATGGGATTGTGCGTATTGTGCATAATTTTACTCATTCCCGCAGATTTTGTGGTCACACCCAAAGTGTGCACACATAAAGCCACCTCTCAGTACTAAATTTAGCTAATTTTCACTGCTTATTGTGCTTAAACAGTCAAATACACACAAAATAATGTCTTGGCAAGTATTCAAGAAAACAAAGTCAGTTATATTTTAAAGGTGCCCTAGAATTAAAAATTTAATTTTCCTTGGCATAGTTGAATAACAAGAGTTCAGTACATGGAAATGACATACAGTGAGTCTCAAACTCCAGTGTTTCCTCCTTCTTATATAAATCTCATTTGTTTAAAAGACCTCCGAAGAACAGGCGAATCTCAACATAACACCGACTGTTACGTAACAGTCGGGGTGTACGCCCCTAATATTTGCATATGCCAGCCCATGTTCCCAACATTATGAAAGGCATTAGACAAGGGCAGCCAGTATTAACGTCTGGATGTGCACAGCCGAGTCATCAGACTAGGTAAGCAAGCAATAACAACAGCGAAAAATGGCAGATGGAGCAATAATAACTGACATGATCCATGATATCATGATATTTTTAGTGATATTTGTAAATTGTCTTTCTAAATGTTTCGTTAGCATGTTGCTAATGTAGGCTACTGTTGGTTAAAGTTACCATCGTTTATTACTGTATTCATGGAGACAAGAGCTGTCGCTATTTTCATTTTTAAACACTTGCAGTCTGTATAATACATAAACACAACTTCATTCTTTATAAATCTCTCCAACAGTGTGTAATGTTAACTTTAGCCACGGAGCACTATCAAATAAATACTGTACTCACATGACCCGAAGCATGCATGCAGCATACATTACGAACATTTTGTAAAGATCCATTTGAGGGTTATATTAGCTGTGTAAATGCACTGTGTTATAGAGCCGCGAGCTCGATGGGCAGGGAGCACGAGATTTAAAGGGCCAGCAGCCCTGAATCAGTGCATAGTTAATGATGCCCCAAAATAGGCAGTTAAAAAAATTAATTTAAAAAAATCTATGGGGTATTTTGAGCTGAAACTTCACAGACACATTCAGGGGACACCTTAGACTTATATTACATCTTGTAAAAAAACGTTCGATGGCACCTTTAAGTGAACGTGAACAGTTGAGAAAAAAACGCATGTAACAGTAATGGATCTATGCATCAGGTCTTAAAGTGACAGCAGCCTAATATACCTGCTGCCAAATTATGAGATTATTTTAGTTTTTCCCCATGGTATCGATGTCAAAATTGTGTACAATGAAATACTGAGTGACTAGTAACTGAAAAACTACTAGCCACAGTGGCTGGTGAGCAAAAACATTAGTGCCAAGCCCAGCTCGCAACACTCTCTGACACAAACTGGTCAAAGCAAATTCAAAACCCATTTGAGGAAACCATTTTATTGCAGACAAAATAATGTCACTTTACTTTTACATAAGTAATATTTCTGTTTGCACAATATTTACAGGCATTATTGAAGACATTTTAAAGGAGATATCAGGAACCGAATGAAGCGTACCATGCAGCGAGCCGAGCACGTGTCTGTAATGTGCAACTGAACAGACGTCACGCTTGCAGTAACGTTCAGGGCTGTAAGGAGCTTTTATGATCAGATGGTTTGCTGTTTGTGGGCGTATGAAGGAGGAGGAGGGTGGAGCTATTCTATAAACAGCTTTTTCATATAAACAAGGACAAAAGATGAGTCCACTCAGTATGTGTGTGTGTGTGTGTGTGTGTGTGTGTGTGTGTGTGTGCATGTTCACAAGTGTCACAAATCCCTATAAGTCCTGGTTTAAAGTGCATTTTCATGAGTTTTCACACAAATTACTCAAAATATATTAAATGGAGTACAGTACAGTGATGTTCTGTTCTGTACATGAGATAAACACATATACAAGGATTATAGTGAAGAGAGATCTTTCTTTCTTTCACTGGACCTGATAGCCCAGTTTCACCCTGATATTTTTCACCATTTCCTCTGAGAAATGACAGTTGGTGAAGTGTAATTGGTGTCTCGTGGTGTGTGGAAAATATGTTAGCGCAAGCTGTGAGGAGAGAAGAAAGAGACTCAATACAATAGCTCTGTGAGACCTAAGCTGCGTACAAATTCCTACCTTCAGAGTATGTAATATATTTGATGAAGAACTTACTTGTCCATTGATGAAGTACATGTTAGTATGCAGGTGTGCAACAGAAATACATTCCCACACATACCTCATACTCTGAACTATGATCAGACCCACAAGGAACATTTGGCACTTTTTTAGGGCAAAAGGCATGCTCACACTATGGATAACCATAACGATAAAGATATTGTTTTAATAATCGCTCAAAAGTAAAAGAATAGCAGAGTCCACACCACAACTATAACAATAATGGTACAGAGGAACGATATTGTTGGGATCACTTTCAGAATGATTTATCCAGTTGATGAACAATAAAAACATTGACAGCCAATCAGAATCCATCCTGCTTTAAAGAGCATTTAAAGTGGTAGACGACAAAACTGCAGTATGTGCTTATAATACACAGAGTGATAATGTGCTTTGGTGCATATAATTATGGTTATTTGTAATCATTCTTGGTGTGAACGGACCTTAAAGGGATAGTTCACCCAAAAATGAAAATTCAATTACTCACTAATCCGTATGAATAAAGCAGTTCAGGTCCAAAATGTTCTGAAGAGACTTGAGAATGAGAATGAACCTCATTGGTTCTCGCACGTCAAGCAAACATGCTTGAGCTTCTGTTTACCACAACTGATGTGTAAGTTGATCAATGCATATGTGAATAAATCTGTTCATCATATAAAGTGATTGAGTCTCTTCAGAAAATTTGGACTAAACCGCTCAATTCATATGGATTAGTTTTATGATCTCTTGATGAACTTTTTGAAGCATCAAATTTGTAGTCACATAGCTATCTATGAAGTTCTCAGATTTAATCAAAAAGATCTTCATTTGTGTTCCAAAGATGAACGAAAGTCTTATGTGTTTGGAACGACATGAGGGCGTGTAATTAATAACAGAATTTTCATTTTTGAGTGAACTCTCTCTTTAAATCTGTTGTTAAACAAGTACTTAGTATTTAACCACAAGAAACAACTTTTCCTGCCATCTACAGCACTTAATTCCCAGCACTCCATTGGATAGCAAATCGTCTGCTGCTTGAACGGTTCAAATCTCAGCAGATGCAGTACTCGGACACAGGGATTGAAAAGGATTGATGAAATCCTACCCATAATACCGAGTTTATGTCATTTCCCTGATAAATTGTATCCTTTGCTTATTTTCTCTCTCTCAGCTCTCTGTCTGTTTAGGAAAAGAACAATTTCGTTTTTCATTTTTTCTTATTATGGACAGGAAAATCTAAAAGGTAGCTCATTAATCCGTGTCCGTTCTGTGGTCAGCACATACACAGACCGAAATTGCTCCATATTGGGATTTTCTCTTAATGTCCCTTAATGGGTGCAGATCAAGCATATAAAAAAAACAAGAGGGAATTCACTTAGAATGAATTGTGCTCGCTGATTGCCATTGATATGCAAACACTGTCTTAGAAAATGCAAAACCCCAATAAGATGCTATCCTGTTACTTTCTAAGTAATCGTATTTTCAAAAAATACAAAAAAGTGTTTGGAAAATTTGGGAAAATCCATCAAAAATTAAACTACCCACAAAAGTTTGGAATAATTATGATTTTTTTTTCTCTTATGCACACCATGGCTCCATTTTATTTGATCAAAAATACAGCAAAAACAGGAATATTGTGAAATACTATTATAGCTGTTTTCTATCTGAATATATTTTAAATTTGTAATTTATTCCTGTGATGCAAAGCTGAATTTTCAGCATCATTACTTCGGTCTTCAGTGTCACATGATCCTTCAGAAATCATTCTAATATGATGATTTGCTGCTCAAGAAACAGTTGTGCTGCTTCATATTTTTGTGGAAATTTTTCAAGATTCTTTGATGAATAGAAAGTTCAAAAGAACAACATTTATTTTAATTTATTATATAAATATTTTGTAACATTATAATTGTCTTCACTGTCACTCTACTGAATACAATTCTTCATATAAATAAGTATTAATTTCATAATTATTCCAAACTTTTGATCGGTAGTGTAGTTAGGGAAACTCTAGCTATGAAATTATGAAGCAGTACTGAACATTTGGGATGTGAGTGCTGAGATAATGCTGACGAATTCCCAGGCTGGATTATTTGTAACGTGTATGAAGTCAAACGTACAGTAGTTCCCGCTGTGTTGAGCTCGCCGACTGAGTCATACGAGCTCCGTTAACCTGCATCTGCTGAGATTTTCCACATTCACTGTAAAGATCCCCATCCTTCTACTCGGCAAATAGAAATGTGTGATATGATGAGCAGAAGACAGAGATGGAGAAAAGGAGGAAGAGAAATATTGGTGATTTGAAAGGCTTACAGAGAACCAACATTAGATAAGGGACATTAACCTCTTCAACAGCCTGTAAAAAAAAAAAACGGCCCGTAATACATCACATCAACAGTCAGACACACTCTCACTAAGTCTCACAGCTGTCAGCATGTGCCACTTCTAATCCGCCATCTCAGCTTACGCACATTATCCCAGCAAAAGTCCAAATCCACAGCGCACATGCACACTCGATCAGCTGTAATTAAGCTAGCTTTCGTTCTGTGACGTTTACGCTACAAAACTCCCATGATGCTCCAACGGTGGCTCATTTTATGCCATACAAAACACAAAAATACAAAAACAAATTACTTGACTTGGTGTTACTCCTTCCTTAGCTTCTTTTATTCATATTACTTTTACACTTTACACTTCTTTATCTATAGTGAATTGATTTTATTCAAACGTTTTATCAGATGAAATCTCATGAAAACCTGTCAAGAATGGTGTCAGGTAATTTAACCCAAAATATAAGTAATAAACTATGTTTTGCTTCACGGAAATGAAGCCTATGTAAAGACTATTAACTACTATGTGGAAAAATAATTATATTTTGAAGTATTTATTCATAATGGTAATATTTCTTATACTGCCTTGAATTTAGGGTTAAAAATACATTTAAGGGTCAATGACGTGATGGGTAATTTTTCTGTCCTTAATAATAATAAAAAACAAAGATATGACATCCACTGTATGTAAGGTAGTACAACTAGATCTCTTTTATTGAATCCAAAAGGTTTTAATTATATTTCTATGGTTTAACTGTCCAAAGGCCAATACAGCCATTTCATTTGATTAAAATATCTTAAAATGGAATATATGTATATTTCTTATTCTGACATGATTTTATAACATCATATATCAACAATATTAAAATTATGTGTAGAAGTCGTTGCTTTGTTATGAGAAAAAATGTCTGGAAAAATGAATTTCATTGATGTCATTCGGAGTAACCAATATAAAGGGACCATTTTGGATCAAATCATGTGCTCAATCATGTGACAGGATGTGACATCATTCAGACACCTGCACAGGACCACATGGTTATGAAACAAACTACTGTAACTAACTCTGTCTTAACTATTTGAAAAATTAATGTTTTCACTTGCTCATACACGTCCCGAAACATCAGGTCATTCGGTACAACCGCTATAAAACATGGAAAATGTTGTAATATTTTAAAAACTTGTACTAAATATAAAATGTTTGATTGTCCTTTTGTCAGCTAGCTAACTAGCTAGATATTAGCCTGTTAGCATTGTTAGCATTATAACCAAAAGTGTCATTCGATAAAACCAAAATTTTGGCTAAACCAAATGACTTTTTTGGTGACCAATTTTGTCCATCTTGTAAAAAATGAAAAAAAAAAAAAAAAGTTAACTGATTATAAAAACCACATAATCTCATTGTTAACACTTAATAAGATTTCAAAATTAATTATGTTTCCATTATGGCTTTTTTTTTTTTTTTTTTTTTTCCACTTTTAAAAACCTTATTCGTCAGTGACCCTTAAATAAAATACATTGTATTAAAATAAATTACACTCTAAAAATGCTGGGTTAAAAACAACCCAAGTTGGGTTGAAAATGAACAAACCCAGCGATTGGGTTGTTTTAACCCAGGGGTTTAGATTAAATGTGGCCCAACGTTTTTTTTTTTTTTTTAAACCCGACTATTGTTTAAAAATTACTATATGGCTGGCTTAAAATGAGCCCAAAATAGGTTGGAAATTAAAAATCAGACACATAATTACTAGAGGCAACAATAATAATCAAAAGGTGAACATTTATTAATAAGCAATTTAATAAATGTTTATTATTTAATTATTATTCTTTAAACTTAGTTTGGGTTCATTTTAAGCAAGCAATACAATAATTTTTAAACAATAGTTGGGTTAAATAAACCAACATTTAACCCAACCACTGGGTTAAACCAACCCATTCACTGAGTTTGTCATTTTCAACCCAACTTGGGTTGTTTTTAACCCAGCATTTTTAGAGTGTACAATTAGCTATCTTTTTACTACATTTTTTTTTTTTGAAAATCTAATGAGAATCACTGAGAATAATGGGAATTACCCCACTCCCCCCCTTCTTAAAGATAATGCACATGCAAAAAGCCTAAATCGTTCTTAAAATAGGTTTTATTTTCTTTATCCAAGATGAAACATATATTTATTCTATTTTAATACTTATTTTACATCTACAGTTAATTTAGTTTCCATGCATTTTGTGTGCTGCTGATAAAAAATTAAACTTGCCATAAAATACTAGATGACAGAATGACAGACATGTGTGACCAAAATACTCTTCCCATCATTCTTTTTGGCAGCACCAGAATGATAAAATACAGGTTGCACCAGCCATTTTGCTTTTGTTGGTAAGAGAAAATTTGCCAACGCGTCCACTTTTTCCCCATTGAAAATCACTTGAACGCACATCACATCATAATTAAGTCCTTCGAGCTTGTAAGTAGGAACCTCTCAGGAGGAGTTGAAGGCAGCAGTAGAACTGTGCGACGTGGCGTATTAAAAATTGAACTGATGTACTGCGTAACAGCTATTTTACAGTGTCAGACATGGCTCATCAAATTTTAAAGTCAGAACTGTGTGTTTTATAATGTATATGTAGTCTTTTTGTAATGTCTGGAACATCACCTCACCTGTAAAACCTCCTCTGTGTCTTTCGCTTTGCCTGACGGTGTGGAGCTCTTGGCACTGGCTGCAGCGGCCTGTTTTCTCTTGGCTCTCTCCGCCTGCGCGTTGGTAAAGTAGTTCACGGCGGCAAACTCGATGAGAGCAGAGAAGACGAAAGCAAAACACACGGCGATGAACCAATCCATGGCCGTGGCATACGAGACCTTGGGCAGAGAGTGACGAGCGCTGATGCTAAGGGTCGTCATAGTGAGCACGGTGGTGATTCCTGTGAGAAACACAAAGAGAACAGTACATTAAAATGGGTCTTATTATGCTTTTTTACATTTTCAACTTTCTTTAGTGTGTAATGTTGCAGTTTGAGCATGAAAAAAGTCTGCAAAGCCACTCCAAAGGGAGCTATTCTCTATATCTGTGCACACTGTTTCTGAACTCTCTGAAACGCCTCGATTGTAGTCTTGAGTTATCTTTCCATGAACAAACACGTCACAATATAGTTCTCATTTAAATAATTCCCACCCAATGCATATGCAAAATAAAGGGGTGGGGCCTGGTTGAGTTGAGTTAGTAGTGTGTTGAAACTTGCTGTTATAAGGGGCGTGACATTTCCAAACCATCACAACACACTGGTCCAGCTGACCAATCAGAACACACTGTGCTTTTCTGAAGGAGGGGCTTCATAGAGACAGGAGCTAAACATGGCTGGATTTCCCCAAACCTTCTTAACTCTACGTCGTTCTTAAATTATACCTTAAGCTGTACCTTAAGGTTACGACGTGTGTCCCGAAACGTTCTTAGTTAAGTATACCATCTGTAAGTCATACTTTCGTAAGGTTGGTCTGGAGCACTCTTAGCTATACCTTATCACTGTTGACAGTCAATACGAATATAATTCTGAAGTTGTAATACACCCAGTGATCGATTAGGATTATGGCAAAGAATACAATGTAAAGATTCACTGCTAAATTCAAATGTGCTTTAGCACTGATCCAGAGACAGACGTGCGCTCCGTGCTTGTCATGTATCATAAATATTCGGTGTTTTTAACCTCATCAGGTTTATTTTATGTTTCAGACATTTAAATACACATTTGAATTAAGTAGGCTACTGCATAAAAAAGAGCATTTGTAGTTTGTTAAAATCAAATTCCATACACTGATGTCTACGGAAGCTGCAACAATAACCCTTTCAATTATATAATTTGACAAAGTGTTTTATTCATATCAGATACACATTGTGTTTGAAACAATAAAGTTTACTCTATTCTTCTTCCAGTTCCCCACCACATACTTTTATGTATTTAGGGAAGATTTCATAAATCTGACAGCTCTGAATTGCCGTGCAAACTCATCGCGTGCCAAAACACATTCACTTACACATATTTTACAATCGGAATATATCATAAAATTCATGATATAGTTAACAAGTTTGTGCATATTTTGAATAAAAAAATGAAAAAATGATATAAATGCGATACCTACATGTCTGTCAGCTGCATGACACGTCTCCAAGGAATTAAAACTTTGTTCTAAAATAACACAGCAAAATCAACTCTGCTCAGAGAACATTTGGTCACTCTCTACATAGAGTTAAAATAACACTGAAGCAGAGTTAAAGTTAATGAGATAATATGCTGTTTGTGGAGTTGTTTAATCAGATCCTGAGAGATTAATGTCTTTTATCTTCAGTTGATTTCATCTAAGACTGTGGCTGGAAGTCATTTGTAGTGTTTCTCTTCGGTGATTCTGCTTGTTAACAGCAGGTGTTCATCACTAATGCTCAATCATAACTTAATTAATCACTTAATTATCTCACTAACTTTAACTCTGCTTCAGTGTTACTTTAACACTATATAGAGAGGGACCATATGTAATCTGAGCAGAGTTGATTTAACTCTGGGATTTTGCTGTGAACGGTCACCTTAAACTCACGCTAACGGGGGCTCCGTGCTCCCAGAATATAGATAAAGTACAATATAGATTTAGTTTGCAATTTGGATTCATTTTATAACATCCCATGAGTTCTGATAAATCCAGCGTTAGCGTCAGTTCTGGCAGGTCACGTCAGTCAAGCTCGCATCAGCTGACTCCCAGGTGACTCACGTCTACCTATAGGAATACGACGCCTATCACAGCATCCATATATAAGCTCTTCAGTATTATCAGCAGCTATTGCATTCTCAGGAGCTAATTACCCTCCCTCCATACCCAGCTCCTCCTCTCTTCAGTCAGGATTGGCCTTATGATTCCCCTGAATCAAACTAATTCTTGAAATATGTGTACATGTTAAATTGTTGACATTAATTATATCTGCATATGTTGGTTCTGTTCTGTTTACCCTAGGGGGGTTATTGCTGCTCTCCCTGCTCTTATCCATGCTAGGCTGCACGGATGCGCAGGGAGTTCTTGCCCAGAACGGAACCATACCGCCAATACAAACTCAATGCAATTATCAATCATATTTGACGATAATGGTCCTGACAGATATGCAATTTCTAATTCTGAAGTGCTTCTTTTTATAAAGAACACTTATTTCTCACATAATGCAGTGAAGCAGCCCCTGTATAGAGTGAATTATCGATTCTCGAGCCATTGATATCAACCAATTCAGCACCACTGCCATGGACAGCACCTGGTACCTTAAGCAACCTCCTAAGGGATAGTTCGGGGAACTCGCCTAGAAATGGTATATCTTCAGTTAAGATCTACCTTTAGAGTCTTCGTAGTGCGCTAAGAGACAATCCAGCCCAGAGCTTTACTGACAGACTGTGAAGAGAGGGGCTGCAACCATGTCAAATATGAGAAAAATAACGAACATTCAGCCAAGAAAACCTATTCTAATAGAGCCCAAAAACAAAATCAAGACTTTGAAAAAGAGCATAATAGGTCCCCTGTTATAACAAGATGAATTAAGTCAAGAAATAAATTGCGAGTGTGCAAGTTTGAGCATGCATGATTGTGTGTGTGTATTTAAGGTTGTGTATTATAAAAGTGTGTGAATGAGGGTTATACAAACTCCTGTGAACCACTTTATCTGATGTCATTTTGTCTGCAACAGTTAAGTAATGGCAGCTGGTCTATAATGAGTTGAGTATGGATATACTTCTCTTTATTGGTAATTTCTTCTGACATAATCTGTGTTACAGAATCTTTATTGCTTATAAACAGATAAAAATGCAAATCATAAATGCAAACAAACTCAAAATGTTTGAGTGTCATTCCAATAGTCCATAAGTATCCATTAGTGATTATAATTCCTTTATTCTCTCTCTCTTTCCTGCATATGTTTCCCTTCAGGAGGGCATTAAAACTGACCACCATGCAAAACCGTAATTTGCTGAGAGTTTAAAATCAAGGAAATTTGATGAGCAAAACTATTAGTGCCCCATTAGTTTACCACAAAAGTCCATAACATTAGGCTAACAGAAGCAACTGGGTATAAAGACACAATAAGGCACAATGAAACAATAATTCAAAGAAAATATAGTCATTTGGTAGAAGAGATCATCCACTTAAAGGCAGCATGAAATTGTATTTACAATCCATATTCATTATATCCATAATCTGATGCATTTCCATAAAACAGGACATTCAATACTCTTAAAAATACTAAAAAACCAAAAATGGTTTTTCTATGGCATTGCTGCAAAAACCCTCTTTTGAAACCTTTATTTTTAAAGGGGACCAATTATGCAAAATTCACTTTTATAAGGTGTTTGAACACAGATGTGTGACTACAGTGTGTGTAAACAACCAGCCTATAATGGTAAAAATCCACCCACTCCTTTTTTTATTATCCCCATAATTCATAAACAGTCTCTAAAAAGGAGCAGTTCCAGATTTCCCCCTATTCTTACATAAAAGTAGCAGGAAGCTCAGCCCATGACTGGTGACGATCTGCCCTATTAGCTTAGCTCCTCCCCTGAGTGAGCTGTACACATTCGGCCATGTTTATCTCTTCGCCAGACTATTTAACAGCAGCATTCAAGTAAGAAATGTATTCTTATTAAAGCTACTAAAGTTATTTAATCAAGAGCAGTGAGTGATTTTCGGTTTTTCTTTTGTTGTTTGGTTCATATTAACAGCATGTACAGCAGTAGTACTTTATATTACGCTGCTGTCACTTTAATACACAGATCTAATATACACATGCGATTTCTTTCCTTGCTGTTTACATTCACAGACATAAACAACTGTGTTGGTGAACTTTGTATGTTTTTGACAATGTAAGCGCAATAAGACATGAAAGAGAACTTAGTATAATACTCACACGATGCGCCGTCTGACAGCCAGCTTTCTGTAACTATACTGTTGTGGTTTAAATTCAAATAATAAACTTTCATGATGTTGAAGAACTTCAATGTCACATGAGTGTGGCCACGATAGAGATAATAATCAAAACCAAACAGATGCAGAGTATTCGAGGCATGAGTTGTACAGGCTCCGCCCTCTTCTGGAAAGGGGGTGGGGAAGCAGCAGCTCATTTGCATTTAAAGATACATGCATGAAAACAGCATGTTTTTCCTTACACTCAAAAATGAGCATTTACAACATGGTATAATAAATGATCTGTGGGGTATTTTGAGCTGAAACATCACAGACACATTCTGGGGACACCAGAGACTTATATTACATCTTGTAAAAAGGGGGCATAATAGGTCCCTTTTAAGAGTGAATTAGAAAAAAAAAAAAAAATGTAGCAAAGGTCTTGATTTTATCCTTCATGAAAACAGTCGAGAAATGAATGGATTTGTGATGTCAATCAAAAGCAGTTGCTTTAACATTTTGCTTGGAATAACATGCACCACAAAACATATTTCTTATTTTATGGGAAGTATTTTCTCCTTTATATGATGAGCCTATTTATTGTGCTATCTTAGTTACATTTCATTATTTGGATTTTATTTTTTTTTCTCACAATGTTCAGCTTGCAGAACTTCTCCAAACATTCATGTTTTTGGTCCATCTTCAGGTTTATGGGGTCTGAAATAAAAGTTAAAGGTCAGATCCAAAACGAGGCATTTCTAGAGCAGTTACACTTTGAACCACCAGGGGGAGTCAGGAATTCACTCTTACCCTGCATGTCTTAAGTTGGAAGCGTTTCTGCCACAGAGCAGTGAGCATGCCAGACGTGAGTCACACAAATACACCAACACACAAATACACACAATCATGGAGGCAGCCAGTATCCCTTCTCCTCCCACACACACACAGAATCTCTCTCGACTCACACGTACGCCCACATGCACACGCTAATAAAACATAAGAAAACACACAAACCTCATGCACATAAAGCCAACCCCGCACACAAGACTAACACACTCTCCTACATATTTGCTCTGTATTCTTGAGTTTGCAAGTGCCTGCAGACGTTAGAAATAAACACGGACATAAAAAGACACTTTCACACTAATGATTTGTTGTTTGTTGGTGTGCATGACAGCTGTTTTCTGAGCCACTCAAGTCCACTTGAAATGAAACCTGTCAAGAACATGTCTGGGTCATATTTCAACTCAATTAAAAAAAAAAAAAATAAATAAATAATAATAATAATATTTTACTTATAATGAAAAAAAATGAAACCTATTTTCTATTTTTAAGAATATATATATATATATATATAAATCTATATATAATTTTCATGACAATTAAGAAAATTTGCCATCAGTTCTTATTATTGTAATAAAAAAAACATTTTTACTGTAATAAATTATACATGATGGTAGTATTTGTTGTACTGTCTTTATGCTGATTTAATAAAAAACACTGTATTACAGTACTTTTTTTATACTCACATTAAAAATACAACACTATTTTACTAAAAAATAAAAAAAAAAATTGAAAAATAAAAAAAACAGCTCAATTGTCCTAAATTAGGCTTAATTTTCTTAATATTTCAAAATATTTTTTTATTTAATATTATTTCATATTTTATTTAAATGTTTTATTTTAAAGATACATTTATTCTACATTTATACTACATTTAACAATGATCTATTATAATATAAATAATGTAAATAATGTATTTTAAATATATTAAAATTATAATAGATCATTGTTAAATGTAGTATAAATTTGTGCTGATTATTAGGGTTTATTTGTCATAAAAAAAAATATACATACTGAAAAATACAAACAACCCAATGGTCCTAAAATAGGCTTCATTGTCTTAATATTTCAAATGTTAAATTATTTAAATATTATAATAAAATGTATTTATTTTATTATTTCATATTTTATTAAATAAAAAACAGCTCAATTGTCCTAAATAGGCTTAATTTTCTTAATATTTCAAAATATAATATTTTTTATTTAATATTATTTCATATTTTATTTAAATGTTTTATTTTAAAGATAAATTTATTCTACATTCATACTACATTTAACAATGATCTAGATCATTGTTAAATGTAGTATGAATGTAGAATAAATTTATCTTTATAATAATTTAAATAATTTATTTTAAATATATTAAAATTAAAGTTAAAATTAAAATTAAAATTATAAATTTGTGCTGATTATTAGGGTTTATTTGTAATAAAAAATATATATTGAAAAATACAAACAACCCAATGGTCCTAAAATAGGCTTCATTGTCTTAATATTTCAAATTTTAAATCATTTAAATATTATAATAAATATAATGTATTTATTATATTATTTCATATTTTATAAAAAAAAAAAAAAAAAAAAAAAAATATATATATATATATATATATATATATATATATATATATATATATATATATATATATATATATATTTAAAATAACATATTTAAATCATAATAGATAATTGATAAATGGATAAATCTGTGGGGAAAGTGTTTAATTTTCATAAAGAATATTGAAAAATAAAAACAACTTAAAGGTAGGGTAGGCAATTTTTAGAGAAGCTAGCAATAGCGAGCTAGCTTTGAAAGCATGAGATCCTACCCTCCCTTCAGAGCGTCTACAAAGCAACACCTCCTCCAAAACACATGAACGCGTACAGCATGGAGCAAAGAAAAAAGTGTCACTAGAGAAGTACGGCATTAAACTACCTCATGTCTCAAAGCACAAAACATTACAATAGTAATGACCATAAATAACTACACCTGACTGCAGATTCATTTCAGCATCGATAGTGTTGCCATTGAAATGCATAAATTCGAGCCACGAACCGCTCCGAGTATAACGTCACAGGTTTCCATCTCTTTCAAATTACGTTATGGTGTGAACACAGCATAAGCTCGTTGTTTTGGTTCAGGAGGAACTGTAAAAGGTGTTTGCTGTTTTGGTGTTCGGTGACTGACGTCTGTCTAACTCTGCATAGCATGAAACGCGCTGATGACGTGTGATGTCTGCGCAAGCGGGGTGTGCAGAGGTATAGAAATACATACGCTGACAGGCAGTGAAGCATGACCTGGGCATGGTCTCTATAAATGCCCCCTAAAATGCATGTATCTGCAGAAACTGCCATGGGTGAGCAGCATTCTTTGCATCTCTTACCACATACCTGTGCATACAAATGCTGCTGTGCATGTTAATTTTTGTTAGTAACAGCAAAAGGACAAAACCATGAATAATACTGTGAAGTTAACATCTTCACCTGAGTTACCTAGTTACAGTAGTAAACAGATGCCACTAGTGCTCACGGTGGCACTCGGATCTGCGTGGGCAGGCAGAGGGATTTGCATCGAACTCGGGTTCAGACCAAATTGAACCCAGTGTAAAAACTGCCTATAAATGAGCTCACAGCTCTGGAGAATAATCCACACTCTCTGGAAAACTTCACACGATCACAGCGCACTCACAAACGCCCACAGTGCAGACCGATCTGGAACGATCAATAGGTACATCACAAGCTACATTTAGCCAGAGGTGCTGGATGTGTTTTGCTTCTATTCCACTGCAGAATCCACAATGCTGTGAAAGCTTTGCTTTAGCACCCTTCTGCTATTGGCTGAGAAGGATGATGGAGCTGTCGCCAATACAAGCAAACACGGATAATGGGACAAACAAATGGGGTTACAGAGCTAGTCACGGCCTTCAATCAGATGCTAACTAATAGAAAAAGTGACTAATTTAAAGTAAAAGTTCACCTAAAAAGACAATTCTGTCAATGTTTACTCATGTACCTCCAGCACACAAACATTTTAAAATAAATGCAGTTTAGTATTTGAGGATGAGTGTAACAGTAGGCTATGTCAAATAATTATTACAATAAGTTAGGCTCCATTGTGTAACAAGCAAATTAAAATGATACACATTTATTATTCACAATATGGACAGAGGAAATAAAACATAGTTTGTTAAGAGCATGACTCAAATATTCCATGGGCTTATTCAAGTCCTCTTTTATTTTTTATCCATTCCACATCTCCCACATATGTGTGTTTTAGCAAGGCGGTCTGTGTTGCAAGTTGGTGAATGAAGATACTTGCCAGGTCACTACTCTGCTTTATTAATTTATCCAGTGTAAAACCCCTGTCCTATATGTTTAGGGTCAGTAATTTCACTTTAATGGTAATAAAAATGTTATTAGTCAGTTATGATATGCCTTATTTTCAAAAAACAAAAATTTATTGATTTGCAACACATTTGATTGTCTTTTGCTGCAAAACCAAAAGTCCTTGTGTGCCTTTTTTGCAAAAATCTCTAAGTCCATCTTGTTTCACTTTGTCGTGGGTGGAATAGAGCTGTTATTTAATGCATGTTATGTCCGTTTCTGTCAGAGTTACAGCAGCACAGAAAACACTGTTGTGTTTACATGCTACTCACAGAATCCTGTCATTGCCACTGTAATGATTTTCTTTAGCCTTAGAACGGGCAAAATTATGAGGTTGACAACCATTTCATCATACTCCTCCAGCTTGTTTAGTATAAAATCTCTTTAAACAGGATAAAAACTCGACAAATGAAAGCTGGCTCATACGCACACAGTCATTCATCTTAAAATCATATGATGATTAGATTCTCGTCTTCTGATAGGTCTGTGAACTTAGAGGCTTTTGCTGGCAAAGGGAAGTGCCATTTAGAGGTTTCTGCCAACATACCGGTTTTTCTGAATGGGCTGAGGCTGGGATTTAGCGGATTTGAAGGAAAAGTATTCAATGAACGTATATAACGTGCACTGAGCAAAACTTTTCTCTGTTGAGCGCACATTTTGGCCACCTGAGCAAAAACATATTTTATATCAGACCTGTACAATGAACGTAAACGCACAAAGAAAAATGGTTTTATCATGCAACTGTAACATTTAACTTTAATGTGCCGTTTCTATTTTATTTGACCCTTGATGTAACTTAGTGATGTTTGAAAACAAGCAGTTCAGTCACTAAATTAAGCACATGTTAGGTTACTTGAGATTTTTTTCACATTGCTCTATTAACTGTACCAGTCTTTACCAAGAAATTCTATTAAAAAATAATTTCTGTCCTCCTGCAGGACAGTTCAATTCTTTATAATAATATAATTATTGAGCAGTTACAATGATGGTTTGGGACAACCATAATATGTTTTTGTACAGTCAATTATTAGCAACAGACAGTGTTAAACCATCAAAATTACATGTTTATTGCTTATGAATTTCCCAGATTTTATATACCAGGAGGTTAAGATTTTTCGTGGCAAGGAGCCCTAAACAATCCCCTTGTGAGATTAATTTTTTATTAGGCTTACATTATAATATAATATAATATAATATAATATAATATAATATAATATAATATAATATTTAAGTATTTAAACTGATATACAGTATTATATCAGTTTAAATGCTTCCATTTGTTTTAATATATTATATAGTGAAAACAAACTGAAGCATTTAAACAGATCTGATAGCTAAATATTTTTAAGAAAAGTGAACGTTAACTCTTTTATAGTTATCTAAACCAGTGCTTCCAAACTGTGGGCCGCGGCCCCCCGGTGGGCCGTAGCGGTATTGCAGGGGGGCCGTGGATAGGCTAAATCAAGATATTAAAATAATTTAAAAAATTAAAAAATTCTAATTGTTCTGAAATGTGATTTCTTCCCTCCTTATTACACAAACATAAAACATATAAATACATTATTTTTTCACATTATAGCGAGGTGAGATACATTACTTATTTTCAAACTGACGTCAGTTGCTTAGCAGGAATTCACAGTTGGTCAATTCAATAATGCCACGGTGGAGCAGAGGATGACAATAACCCAATAACAGACCTAACTGCACTTCAAATAAATGTAAAACTAGTAAGTAGCTACAGCGAGGAGTACATGTATCCCGTATGAACCTGAAAAGTTAATTTGCAAAAACCGATAAACGCCATTTTAAATTAAATAAATAAATAAATAAATAAATAACTGACTGCTGTGCGTGTGCATTATTCTCCACATAGACTATAGCACGTTCTGAACTCAAAATCCGTTTTGTCAAAAAGCCGGTATTTTAGTCAAAGCTGACTAAAAGTGATCGAGGATTTATAATTTCGACTCCTGCAAGTCCTTGTACACCTTACAGCTTTTACTATGTTTTTGGGGGGGCCTTACCACTCTGAAGTTTGGGAAGCTCTGATCTAAACATCCCTGAAACCCACACCACCACCACACACAAAAATCTATTTAAACTGAGGTATATCACTGATGTATTTTGAGTTTGCAAGCTATACCTGTGGTGGGTGTGTGATTGTAAATGTCTCAGAGTTTTGTTAGCATTCTGTGCCCATCATCCGTTATTTCTACCACTTTTCATTAAAACATGGCTTTTATTTCACACGTTTTATTTCACACGTTTTATTTTCTTTTCATTTCGCGTTGCCTCTCGTATTGATGTATTTAGTCCGCAAACATGACAGTATTCTTACCGCGACTGATTTGGCTCAGGGCCAGCCAGCTCACACGCGCTCAATCGTTCTCTTTCTATGAAACATGTAAACCGCATTCACTGGTTCCAACCATAGACTGGTTCCAACTCTATAGCGACGATAACTCTATAGCGGTTGTCCAGAGCACTGCAATTATTTCTCATTTAAAATACTACAATCATTTTCATGTCTGTTCTCTGCGCGGCAATTATTTTTTCTGTGTGGCCGCGGCTTCAGAAGTGCGCGGCCGCGCACGCGCGCAGCTTCAGAGGGAACATTGGCGGCTTTTGCATCTGAAATCTTCATATGTTTTCATTATATTTTCTTTTGTTTTCCACAGAAGAAAGAAAGTCAAATGGGGTTTCAACAATATGAAGTTAGTACAGTGAATGGTGAGTAAATAATGACAATATTTACATTTCTAGGTGAACTATCCGTTTTAAAGGGGTCATATTCTACACTTTTTTAGATTGCGTTTTTATTAATCAACAGGTGAGTAATTTATTTTATTGAACTGATAAATTGGCATATGTAGCTCTCTAACAGAGCTAATTGTAAAACGTTATCTATTGTGAAAGCTCATTTCATTATGGTTGTTGTAGTGCTGTGCTGGAATTTACTTTCAAGGAAATGCCGTGTCTATTAATGGGTAAAGCTATCTCTCTCATTTTTTAGTTATGAGAAAGAACCATATTCATCCGCACAGTCATGCAGAACCTAAGCACAACCAAAATAATATTCTTCAGTTTTGTTTTTTTTTAACCGCTAGAGGGCCAAAGGTTACATAACGTACCCTTAAAGTGTTGCACGAAAAAATGAACACTTTTCTTACTGTAGTTTTAAGACTAAATGAAGAGTTCAGATGCAAGAGCCACTAAATGCCACCTCTGTCAAAAATGAGATAATGATATTGAGCGAATGCTCTTCACACATAGTATGCACATTCATCAAATACTTTTACTTCAAATCCACTAAATCCAAGCATCAGTCCATTCAGAAATACAGATTCATTGCCAGAAACCGCTTAACGGCACTTCCCTTTGTCAGCAAAAGCCTCCAAGTCTACACAAGAACTAATTGTAAGACACAAATCGGATCATATGATTTTAAGATAATTGACGTGTGCGTATGAGCCGATTTCAATTGCCGAGCTGCAGGTTTTTAATCATGCTTTGCCATCGTTATAGTGGCAATGACAGAACGTCTCGGGTTACTTGTGTAACCCTGGTTCCCTGAATAAGGGAACGAGACACTACGTCATATGACGTTATGGGAACCCCTCTGCAGTGATTGCGTCGTGAAGCACTCTTGTATTTAACCAATAATGTGACGAGACGTCAGAGGCGGGTGACATCACAGACCAGTAAACTATAAAGCATACCCAGAACAAATAACGCTAGCTTCTGGATTATGGCTGAAGCAAGACGCTCACAGGTATGCTGGGGGTACGGCAACGTGACGTAGCGTCTTGTTCCCTTATTCAGGGAACCAGGGTTATACAAGTAACGCGAGGCGTTCCCTTTCATGGGAACTGTCGACGCTACGTCTTATGACCAATCAGTCACATTATTGTATAGATAAAAGAGTGCTATACGACGCAATCACGCAGAGGGTTCCCATAACGTCATATGATGTAGCGACGACAGTTCCCATGAAAGGGAAACGGACATTTTACTAGGTCTTGCTGTCTAAAGAGGTTGACTTAGAGGTTTTTGTGAAAAAAGCATGCATGGACTTTTCAGCAAAAGACAGCCAAATTTGTTAAATACCAATCAGTTAACTAAAGTGACATGAAAATAAGTCATTTTAAGAACTGATAACTTTTTCATTGCCATTAAAGAGAAATTACTGAACCTAAATGCCTGGTAAGGGAAGGGGAGAAAAAAAAAAAAAAAAAGCTAATT
This sequence comes from Ancherythroculter nigrocauda, assembly GCA_036281575.1. Taxonomy (NCBI): domain Eukaryota; kingdom Metazoa; phylum Chordata; class Actinopteri; order Cypriniformes; family Xenocyprididae; genus Ancherythroculter; species Ancherythroculter nigrocauda. The sequence goes on along the minus strand of VTFQ01000023.1, from coordinate 7,012,625 downwards.
TAAAAGAAAACATGTGAGATTAAAGACTAAACTCTTCAAATGTAGATGCCCTCCATAACACTTTCGTTCATTTGAGCAAAACAAGTTGCTGAATACTGTATATGTTATGGATATGCAAATATATTATTAGCATATGTGCATATGTTAATGTCTTCATGGTTCTACTCAAGTCAAGACAAATTTATTTGTATAGCATTTTACACAATACACATTGTTTCAGCTTTACAGTGAATCATGATGTTAATGCTTATTTCAATATATTCATGCCTATATAGTATAGTATAGGCCTATATCACCCTAGACGAGTGTATGTATGCGAATAAAGTTGGTCTTACTTATATATACAACTTTGTATGAAGATCTGGGTGATTATAGTTACACTTTGCTACTAAATAAAAAAATCAATCAGTTGAGATTTGCTATATAATATACGATTCACCTGCAAATAGAGTTAGATGTACTTCTATATCCAACCTTAAACAGCTGGGTGATAATATAGTATGCATTATGCAACACAATAAAAAATCAGGGAGCTGAGATTTGCTATATCGCACTACATGAGTATACTGTATATGTGTATTCATAACTGAATGACCCATTTTTACAGCTTAAATGGTCCAAGTAGACAAAAAACAAGACAAATCCTTTTATTAAACAATACCAAACTAATTTCAAACTATATTGTGCTGACAAAGGTAGTAAAAAAAAACTGAGCCATTAGGAAGCCTTTCCAAAATACACTAGAGCAGTAGAGAAAGCGAAATATGGAAGCCATCCCAGAACTGATAAACAACAGATCATTGTGGTCTCCTGCTGTGTCCATTCTGTACATGCGCTGGCCATCAAAAGCCCACCCTGTCATTACCCAGAAACCCCTTCACTAAGCACACTTCCATCTAGGACATGAAAATCCGCTCCTCTGGCCCGAGTCCAAGCGCACCGCTCTGTTAGTAGCCATCTGAAGGTGGGTCATTGTTATACTTTTCCAGTGGAGAATGAGAGCGTGCTATTCTCAGCATCTCTAGTGCCCCAGGTGAAGTGTGGAAGGAAACAGGAGGTGCGTGCACGAGCTTGTGTCAGTGTATGTACTGTAGATGTGTTTTTGTCGTGTTTGCAGCCGACAGATAAGGTCACAGGCTGAACATAAAGGCGTTCAGGACTGATAGAGCACATGGTGCTAAAGCGATGTCTGCCAATGGAACGGGAAAGTTTAGTGGGAAGAAAAGACTAGTAGTGTAAAACTCCACACATTCACGATACACACGACAACATCTCTTTCTTTTGTGCCGTGCTTTTGACTGTATGCAAACAAAGGCATTCTCGTGTGTATTGTGAATGTGGCAAATCTGTTTCTCACAAAAATCTAACATAATATTGCACTTTTTTTGGATCTTTAAATTCTGCTGGATTTACTGACACATTTTTTTTTTAGAGTGTACTAATACTGAATTAATGATTATTTGTATAATAAATTAAGCAATTACATTGTGAAAAATTATTTTTGACTGACAAAGATTATTCAAGAGCATTTCATTACTTTGGAATTATAAGGTTCTATTTAATTTTTTGTCAAAATCGAGTTTTTCACATATTCTTATTCTGTGAACTTATTTGCATTATGTGATTTTTTTTTTTTTTTTTAAAGTTGTGTACATTTTAGGACTTTTTTTAGAAAAAAAAAAAGGTTCTATCTACAAAGGAGTATGGAATGCAAAAACTTTGAAGCTTAATCTCAGAACTGCTCAGAATGTAGATAGAACCTTATAATTCCAAGGTGGCGATTTTACAAGGCAATACTATAAACATTTTTTGTTTAATCCAGTGTTACTTACCAATTCTTTGTAATTTTTTGTAAGTATGATGAGAAGTGTCTAACACCAATTTTTTTTTTTTTTTTTAGTGTACATAGATTAATCAACATCTTAAAGAGGACCTATTATGCCCCTTTTCACAAGATGTAATATAAGTCTCTAATGTCCCCAGAATGTGTCTGTGAAGTTTCACCCAATACCCCACAGATCATCTATTATAGCTTATCAAATTTGCCCCTATTTGGGTGTGAGCAAAAACACACAGTTTTTGTGTGTCCCTTTAAATGCAAATGAGCTGCTGCTCCTGGCCTTGTTTCCAGAAGAGGGCGGAGATAAAACAGCTCAGTGCTTCGGTTGCTCTACAACAACAAAGCTGGAGAATCTCACGCAGCCAAAATGAGGATTGTCGGTAACGGTGTTCAGCCTTACATTGTTCAAACCGGAGTCAGACACTGATGGAGAGACTCAGGAAGAAGTTACAACTTTTAGAATGAAACTGGACGTTTCTGAATGGTTAGTGGATACATTTATGTAGTTGCTGTGGAGTTGATTCAACTCATCCGACTAGCATGTGCCGTCATGTTAATCTTTTGTGCAAATCCAGTAACAACACTACAACACTACTACAACAACTCTTCCTCTTCTCTAAAGCAGCCCAACATGGCCTCACCCCCTTTGTTACGTGTTCTTGGGGGCGGGGTTTATGTAAATTTTGGGGTTTGTGATGTCACCAACCCAGCAAAAAGCTTGTTGTAGTCCCTACCAGCCGTTTGTTGTAGTCCTTAAAAAGCCAATATCTCCCTTCCATTGAACTTGGAGCATTGTAACTTTGCAGATGTTGTTTATGCTCAAACAGCAACATTACACACTAACTAAAGTTAAAAAAATGAAATCATAATCAAGGACCCCTTTAACTGAAAATTCTTCCAGAATCCCTTCACCTACCCTTCTCCTCCTATATTCCATTTTTTCTCTTCCTATTGGGGATGCAAGGAGGAGAGATAGGGTTTAGCTCAGAGCTTGAGCTGAGCAGATTGAGCCTCCTAACTATTAAGGCAAGTGAACTCATGAAAAAATTTAACAAGCGTACACTCGCTCACATTTTGTGTTCACTTGATCCTGCAACACACACAAAAACCAAACTGTCATTTTCATAGTACTGGGTATCGCCAATTACTTAATGATACAATACACTTTGTGACACGTTAGTTTGTGATGCCTCACAGCATCATAAATGGATCAGGACTGAAGCCAAACCAAACTAACACTTTAACACAAACAGAAAACACCCTTCAGATAAATAGATAGACAGGTGGTTATCTTGTTTCACACTTATTCTGGATTAGTAAATCCTTTTGGAACAAACACGTCACAATATATTTCTCATATAAATAATTACTGCCCAAGGCATACGCAAAAAAAGAGGCCTGGTTGAGTTGAGTTAGTTAGTAGTGTTGAAACTTGAGGTTATGGTAAGATGCATGACATTTCACAAACACACTCAAACAGCCGACCAATCAGAACACATTGCGCTTTTCGAAAGGAGGGGCTTAGAGAGAGGAACTAAACAGAGCTTTAATGACTATCTGGGAAGAGAGGTGCTGCAAGAATAAACAATGTCAAATATATGAAAAATAAAGTGTTTCTTTTTAAAAAAAAAAAAAAAAAAAGCTCGAAAACCTATTCTGATCCCAAAAAATCAAGACTTTGTAGAAGGCCATAATATCATTTCACTATCATAAGTATCACTTCAAAACTGAAATATTATTAAAAATGTAAAATAACTGTTTTCTATGTGAATATATATTAAAATGTAATTTAATCCTGTGATCAATGCTGAATTTTCAGCCTCATTACTCCAATCTTCAGTATCACATCCTTCAGAACTTATTCTAATATGCTGATTTGCTGCTCAAGAAACATTTCTGATTATTATCAGTGTTGAAATCTGCTGTGATCCATAATATAGTTTAAAGGTAGTTTAAAAGAACAGCATTTATTTGCAATAGAAATCTTTTGTAACATTATAAATGTCTTTCCTGTCACTTTTGATAAATGTAAGTATTACTTCTTCACAAAAAAGAAGTCAAATGTTGTACATAAAACAGAAAATGCAATAAGACAAAAAAAGTGTCTGAAATTTCAAACCTCCGCATGAAAGTTTCTGTGACTAACTGTACAAAATTCATGAATATTTAATGACACCAGCTTTAACGCAGTTTGGTCATCATTCGCTAGACAATTTAATGCTGCATTTCTAGCACTGTACAACTTCACATGGTATATATCCTTAGCTCTGCAATCTGGGTGGAAAGTGACGCTAACCCACTTTCAAAAGTGGCTTTTACCTGAGGTTAAAAAAAGAATTTAACCCAGCATTAAGTATAGCAGAATAAAAAGGAAGAGAAGTATAAAAAAATGATAAATGGATAGAGGGAGGGAAGGAGATATGACAGAAGGAAACAGCTCTCTTCTCCATATTTGCATGAAAATGGTTTTGGTGGCTCAAAGGGGGGAAACAGTGCAGAAGATTTGAGAGTAACACATACCAAAGACAGTTCTGGCGGGTACGGATTCCTTATTTATCCAGAAAGACACTTGGGAAAGGATTACAGTCATGATGCAGGGGATGTACGTCTGAATCATGAAGTAGCCCATTTTCCGTTTCAAGTGGAAGTAGACCGTCATTACCACATATTCACCTGAAAGAGCAGAGAAACAGAAACAGGAAGTGCCTTATAAGCCTGAAAGCGAACACGCATAGGAACAAGGTCAGAATGACAGTCTGTCACCACGGTAGACTTATTTTGGCTGAACAGCATAGTTTTCTGGCTGTTAAGCTGCGCTGGCAGATTCATCTTATTTTAACAGAATGAGGCTTGCAGCCATATTGGGAACCAGAGCTCCAGTCATCAAAACGCACGCTGAATGCTCCAAATTTCTTATGTAATTTTGATAAGAAAGATGTAACCGTTAAATAAACAAATGGCATTGTTTTTCCCCACTTCTGTTTAAGTGAGTCGCACGGTTGCTCTAAAAAACCAAGCCGTTCTGAAAGAGCTCACGGTGACCTTTACGTTTAAGCTGACATTAGGCCATGTGGCATTAAGTAGAATTGTTTTTCACTTAATCTAGCTTATGTCACTATCAGATATTCTCCATATCCCTTGATCAGGTGACTCGGACACAGACCAGCTTTTAAAAAAGTATTTATTCAGACCCACTGACTTTTGGTGGATGAACGCACAGGATAAACGGTAACAGCATAAAATCTGCAGCGGCTCAATGTTTAAAATGCAATTCTTCCATTATAGTGAGCAGTATAATTAAGTATAATTAAAACTAGATGTGCATTTCCAGAAAGAAATAGCAGTTCTTGCACCACAGCACAAGGATAGACATTAAGGTAAGTTTAGTTTTTTTCTGTGTCAGTTAAATACTGTTGTTTCACATATAGTCGCTATTAAGAGTAACAAGCGCAAAGTTTACAACAACTAGTCATTTTGTTGACCATTTACCAAAATACAGTAAATGGAAACCAAGCAATTGTCAAAATGCCCTGGCTTTGTATATTAAATAAAGATTACAAAACCCAAAAATGAATAGATTTTTCTATCTTCAATGGGGTTTAGACCTCAATACATGCTGCTTTGCAAGAACTACACCACCGTTCAAAGGTTTGTGGTCGGTAAGATTTTTTTGAAATACATTTAAACTTTTATTTAGCAAGGATAAACTGATCAAAAGTGGCAGTGAAGACAGCAGCACAATTGTTTTCAACATTGAAAATAATACGAAATGTTTCTTAAGCAGCAAATCAGCATATCAGAATGATTTCTGAAGGATCATGTGACACTGAAGACTGGAGTAATGATGATGAAAATTCATAGGAATAAATTAAATTTTGAAAGCTGCTGTCTGTAAGATTTCCCTCTTAGTCGCCATCTCTGCAATTGCAGTTATATGCGGAATGTCTGCCACTTTTGTTCTGACCAACTGAGGGAAAAAGCATTAGGCCTACAATAAATCGCGCTGCCAATGATGATAAAATCTAACGATCGCTTAGCTCATTTCGCATCAAACCGTGCAAATTATTATTGTTGTTATACATTGTTCTCAAATTGTTAATGTTAACAAAATCAGCATTGCGTGACTTTGTGTATTAGCGTTACCTGTAGATTTCAATTTCTGTAGCCACTCCACAGTCCGAAGTCTTTTGCTTTTGACTACGGGTGAATCTTGTGAAGTTGTCACTGATGATTGTCATTTGGATCTTTCTGCATTACAATCCACCATCAAAATGATAAGTTTAATTATTGCAGCTGCTGTGAGAACAGGCTATAAATGATCCGCTACCAGCAGCATCCTATATGCTGGGACTCCTTTCTTTCTGTTTACAGACGTGACGTAATGACGCAAAGACGAACTGCTGCATGCTTGAATTTCCCGCGGAAATCCACCAGTATCGATTTATTATAAAACATTATTACAAGCTTACTGTTGTGAATCGGGTTAAGGTAAGGAGATAGTTTTGAATACTGGCTGGTTATGTACTTGCTCAAAAATTGATTTTGGATCATTTTTAACCAAAAAAAGTTACGGACAGCAGCTTTAAATATATTTAAATAAATTGTAATAATATTTCACAATATTACAGTTTTAACTGTATTTTTTATCCGATAAATGCAGCCTTGGTGAAAATAAGAGACCTCTTTCAAATACAATAAAAAAATCTTACTGACCGCAAACGCTTGGATGGTAGTATATACTATGGAAGCTTGTTTTCCACCACAGAATAAAAAAAAAAAAAGGATAATTGTGACTTTTTATCTCACAATTCTGACTTTTTTTTTCTTCACAATTGCGAGTTTACATTTTGCAATTCTGACTTTTTTTCTCACAATTGCAAGTTATAAAGTCAGAATTGTGAAATATAAACATGCAATTCTGACTTCTTTTCTCAGAATTCTGAGATATAAACTCCCAACTGTAAGTTATAAAGTCCAATTCTGAGGGAAAAAAGTCCAATTTTTCTCAGAATTCTGAGTTCATATCTCACAATTCTGACTTTATATCTCACAATTCTGACTTTATATCTCACAATTCTGACTTTATATCTCACAATTCTGACTTTATAACTCACAATTGCATTACAAAGTCGAAAATTTCAAAATATAACCTCACAAATTGTAAGTTATAAGAAAAAAAGAAAAAAAAGTCAGAATTGCGAATTTATAACTGACTTTATATCTGACTTATATCAAGCAATGTAACTTTATATCAAGCAATTCTGACTTCATAACTCGCAATTGCGACTGTATATCATGTAATTTTGACTTCATAACTCGCAATTGCGACTTTATATCATGTAATTCTGACTTTATAACTCGCAATTGTGACTTTAATCAAGCAATTCTGACTTCATAACTCGCAATTGCGACTTTATATCACGTAATTCTGACTTTATAACTCGCAATTGCGACTTTATATCATGTAATTCTGACTTTATAACTCGCAATTGCGACTGTATATCATGTAATTTTGACTTCATAACTCGCAATTGCGACTTTATATCACGTAATTCTGACTTTATAACTCGCAATTGCGACTTTATATCATGTAATTCTGACTTTATAACTCGCAATTGCGACTGTATATCATGTAATTTTGACTTCATAACTCGCAATTGCGACTTTATATCACGTAATTCTGACTTTATATCTCGCATTTGCGACTTTATATCACGTAATTCTGACTTTATATCTCGCAATTGCAACTTTATATCACGTAATTCTGACTTTATATCTCACAATTGTGACTTTAATCAAGCAATTTTGACTTCATAACTCGCAATTGCGAATTTATATCACGTAATTCTGACTTTATATCTCACAATTGTGACTTTAATCAAGCAATTTTGACTTCATAACTCGCAATTGCGACTTTATATCACGTAATTCTGACTTTATAACTCGCAATTGCGACTTTATATCATGTAATTCTGACTTTATAACTCGCAATTGCGACTGTATATCATGTAATTTTGACTTCATAACTCGCAATTGCGACTTTATATCACGTAATTCTGACTTTATAACTCGCAATTGCGACTTTATATCATGTAATTCTGACTTTATAACTCGCAATTGCGACTGTATATCATGTAATTTTGACTTCATAACTCGCAATTGCGACTTTATATCACGTAATTCTGACTTTATATCTCGCATTTGCGACTTTATATCACGTAATTCTGACTTTATATCTCGCAATTGCAACTTTATATCACGTAATTCTGACTTTATATCTCACAATTGTGACTTTAATCAAGCAATTTTGACTTCATAACTCGCAATTGCGAATTTATATCACGTAATTCTGACTTTATATCTCACAATTGTGACTTTAATCAAGCAATTTTGACTTCATAACTCGCAATTGCGAATTTATATCACGTAATTCTGACTTTATATCTAGCAATTACGACTTTATATCACGTAATTCTGACTTTATATCTCACAATTGCGACTTTATATCACGTAATTCTGACTTTATATCTAGCAATTGTGACTTTATATCACGTAATTCTGACTTTATAACTTGCAGTTGTGACTTTAATCAAGCAATTCTGACTTCATAACTCGCAATTGCGACTTTATATCACGTAATTCTGACTTTATATCTCGCAATTGCGACTTTATATCATGTAATTCTGACTTTATAACTTGCAGTTGTGACTTTAATCAAGCAATTCTGACTTCATAACTCGCAATTGCGACTTTATATCACGTAATTCTGACTTTATATCTCGCAATTGCGACTTTATATCACGTAATTCTGACTATATCTCACAATTGCGACTTTATATCACGTAATTCTGACTTTATATCTAGCAATTGCGACTTTATATCACGTAATTCTGACTTTATATCTCGCAATTGCGAATTTATATCATGTAATTCTGACTTTATAACTTGCAGTTGTGACTTTAATCAAGCAATTCTGACTTCATAACTCGCAATTGCGACTTTATATCACCAATTCTGACTGTATAACTCGGAATTTAACATTTTGGGCCCGATTTTAATGATCTAAGCACATGGTCTAAAGCGCACAGCACAAGTGCACTTAGGGTGTGTCCGAATCTACTTTTGCTAGTTTAAGGACGGGAAAAATGGTCGGTGTGCCCAGTGCATTGTCTAAAAGGGATGTCCCTATTCTCTTAATGAGTAATGGGTGTATTTTGGGCATAATGTGCAATAAACCAACCAGAGTCTCGTCTCCCATTCACTTAAAAGCCAGTTGCACTCGCGCCATGGCGGATATTTACAAGGTGGAATTTGCAAGCAGAATATCTGAATGAGTCTATAGTGAGGAAACTGATCTGGGGTGCGTTTCCCAAAGCGAACTATGGTCGCAAGTTCCGTCGTTACCAATAGAGTTCAATGGGACTTGCGACCATGGTTCACCAACGATGCTTTCGGGAAACTCACCCCTGCTTGTGTGTGAGGTTAAAGCGCGTGAGCAGACCATCTACAGGAAAAGCCTTAGCTTTATGCACACAATAATAATCTTTTACATTGTAATCCTTTTATTTTTAATATTTGGCATGTTTGTGTGCTGCTGCGCTTCCCTGTGACAAACAAATATTGCGCCATTGACTTTAGACCAGGTTTCTGATGGTCACTGGCGCAGTCTTATTCAGTTGCCTCAAATTAGTAACGCACCAACACACACCTCGTTTTCAGACCAGCACACCCATGGGCACACAAATGGTGTCAAATGTATTTGCTATTTAAACAATGTGGCACAGGACGTGAACATGATAACTGCGTCGGGCTGAAACTAGAAAAAAGAACACTTGCGTTGCGCCTGGCGCCACATTGTGCCGGGTGTATGATAGGGCCCATAATATCACGCAATTCTGATTTTATAATTCGCAATTGCAAGTTTATATCACACAATTCTGACTTTATAATTCACAATTGCGGGTTTATATCAAGCAATTCTGTCTCTGAAAAAAGTCAGAATTGTGATTTAAAAGTCGCAATTACTTTTTAATTTTTTATTTTAGTGGCAGAAACAAGCTTCCATAAAATAAATAAATAGTTGCTGCCATTGTGATAGTGTGTTATGTGCATGTACCTGTGATGGATTTTACAGTCTCGCTTGACACAGTCTGTCCGATCAGGTCGTACTGGACCAGGCTGGATGACTCAGGTGGGACCTCCACAGAATGCTGCGGGCCTTTGGTCCAGGTGTAGATCATCTCAGTCTTTGGATAGGCATCTGATAAACAAAAGAGGACCATCATAACAAGAACAGAAGGAATGTGTGTGTGTGTGCATAGCCCTAACAATCAGACCATATCTGTGGCATTGTGTGTATCCCGGTGGAAATGAAAAAGACAGAAATGAGATTAAACAGTCAGTAAATGGAGACTCCTGATGCTCAGATTTTCCTCCAGAGAAAAAAGGCCTTAGGTTAAAATGGAAACAAATGAGGCAATTGTTGGCATACTGCTGGAAACTGCAGCTCACAGGGGGAAAAAATGGCTTATATTGAGTTTTATGATCTGAGATTTTGGTAGCTTTGGCAAATCTTAGCACGGTTTGAGACATTGGTGAGATTGTTGTTCTAGTGGAGATGTGAGATTACAGGTTTAAGCAACATTTTACAATAAGGTCACATTAGTTAATGCTTTAACTAACAATGAGCCAGGGCCGTAACCACCATAGGCATTGAGGGGGACAAGTCCCCCCAATAATTGGAAATGGCTAAATTGTCCCCCCAATATTTGATATTTATTAATGCTGCTCTCCATTACACCCTGCTCTGTTTGTTGCTAGGATGACAGACAGTTTAAAAAGTTACATTTTTAGGCTGATATGTCTCAGCGGTCTAACAGCACTCGTCAATGTCAAAATAATGGCCAATCAGATCAAAGAAGGCAGGGCTTACGATTTACTGAAGAAGAGTGTGAATTCCAACTGTGCTGTGCGTGGTAAGATATAAATAGCTAAACATTTAATATTTGACAACTGTTTTATGATGGATATGTTTAATGACCCACAGTAACATAATGTGATGCAAACTAGTTAACTTTTTTCTCCATTTTGAATTGAAAATATGCTATCAAAATGATGTCATTCATACTGAATGTGACAAGACGAGACTTTTTTTTTTTTTTTTTTACATATTAGACACAATCAAGAGTGAATGTGTGCATATTTTTAAATAAAATATTATTCGCGCAGAGTTTATATGGACTACTTCACAACTATAGGGTATAATTAGACCTAGAAATTATTAAATTAAATCTGTTAAATCCCTTAAATCTGTTTTTAAATCCCTTAAATCTGTTTTAATCCTTTAATTGTTTATTTCTTTAAGTAAAAATACCCCCCCCCCCCCCCCCCCAATTGAGATATTAAAGTGATCTCATGAGTGATGTTCCCTTCCTGCAGGATGTCAAAAACTCCTTCGATTTGCCGATCAGAAGAACAAACTCCAACATTTCTGATCTAATTTCACAACAATTGTCTATTTTTTTTTTTCTAATTTTTTATTTCACCCAAGGAAATAGAGGAGTTAATACTTCAATTAAACATATCTGAGAACTTCACTAGGTCTCCTGAGCTTTGAAAGAGCAATCTATGAGCAATGAAATCTTCCTCTGGATATGCCTACGCATGGAACCGTGTGTATTAGTCCTCGAGCTCAGGGTCAAACGGTCGCCGCTAAGACACTGATCTTTCCTCACTGCTGCCCACTTTCTCCACTGTGCGTGCCAATCTCAAATCCGAGCCAAGCAGAACAATCATCCAGACACAGAAATCACAGAAATCACAGAAATCGGATCCGCTGAGATGTTTTCCTGCTCAGAATCAGACAGATTTCATTTATGGAGGAGAAATCCATACATCAAACGGAGTAGAGACTGACTGCTCATCCAGAAGTCCGTCGGCACGCTCCCTGCGCTCCTGTCCTCCTTTGAGATCATCATCATCATCTCTCTCGATCTTCCTTAATTCTCTTTTTTTCTCTCCTCCTCACTGTCTCTTTCTCCATTTCTGTTTCTGAACCCCCACACGCTGGGAAACAGAGCAGAGGAAGAGCTTCCAAGACACCCACCAACAACCCCATGAAAATAGAAAGAGAAAGCGCAAGAGAAAAAAGAGAGGGGACAGAGAGACTAAACGCGTTTTGATCCAAAGTCACGCTGGATATGACTGAATTTATCAAGGGGAAGTGAACGAACCAGTGGGAGAGAAAGACATATCAGTACAACATGAGTTTAATTACAAACTACGTTTTCTGATGTTCTGATGTTTTCTGCCTGCGCAAAAGTTCCTGTCACAACTCTTATGTTTTTTTGCTGGTTGTCAGGGTGTTGTTAAGTGGTTTCTAAAGTGATCAATGTGCAAAACTAAGATGTTTTGTACATTGCAATGCAGTTTCTCAAGGTACGGTCATATTTACCAAAATCCAGTCATTTCCCAATAGGAATAAGAGCAGTTGGGAGTTTTGCTTGAGTTCAAGTTGGTCGCGCATCAATCTGACTGTTTAGTAAGAAACAGCCCACTTCTCAACAAAACATTTGATGTGAAGAATCATTCATGTCTAGAGCTACAACTGTGGAGTAGGGATGCACTATTTGGGGAAAATATCTACTTGTGATTTTTATTTTTATTTTTAAAGATTTTACTTTTGGCATTTTTGTCTTTATTGAGATAGGATAGTATAGATAATCGACAGGAAGCAAAGTGGGAGAGAGGTGGATGGTGACGGCAAAGGTCCTTAAGCTGGAACATGAAATCGGGTCACCCCTAACACAACCGCACTGGGCTGCACAATTCGGTCAAAAAGTTTGTGATTATATATCAATATGACAATAAAATAATTATAATAATCCACCGTAAAAAATGTTTTCTTTTTTTTTTTTTTATTAAATTTATTACTCAATTAAAATATAAAACAAAAAAATAAATATTATTATTGTAATATTTCACTGTAAATTAAAAAAAAAAAGCATTTAATAAAAATAATATAATAATAGTAATTTTATTGTACAGTATAACTGTAGCATTACAATACTAATATTTATGGCTGTCTTAATTTCTTCATTTTCAAACATTAAACCATCAAGCTTTTATTTATGCATAAGCAACCGAAACTCAGAACAGATACAGAGATGAGTGCAACATCATTTACTGCAAACTGAGCTGCTGTGAGACACTTAAAGTTGCAGTAGGTGATCTGGGAAATGCTAACGTTAGCCTGCTAGCATTGAAAGCATACGATCCCACCCTCCCTGCAAATTGCCATCCAAAGCCACGCCTCCTCCAAAACACATGAACGTACATGCAGCTGCTCTCAGCAAAGTATCACAAGAGACAGCGCTAAACTACCTCATGCCTCTGTCACGTTAGGCACAGAGACAAAAAGGTAAGATCCATGTGCAGCTTTAATGGGGTAATCCAAACACGTAATCCAAACAGGCAGGGGTCAAAATCCAAAGATCAGTCCATATAAAACAAAGAAAAACACAAACAGAAGCCGGTGACATTAAGTGAAACCACAATACAAAAGCAGAGACAAACCAGGTAAAAATAGACACTAATGATGAAACACAAAACAGCTGGGTGCAATGAACGGGATAATGAGTCTGGGAAGTGGGTTATGGGAATTGAAGTCCAAGTGAGGTGAACAATAGTCCGTGTTGGAGTGCCCTCTGGTGGCTAAATAGGGCACTCCAACTGGTGATCATGACAGCCTCAAAGCATATAACAATACAATAATAATGAATGTAAACAACTTAGAGAGCTTGTACCTGACTGCTGCAGATGCATTTTGGTGTTGATACTGTTGACATGGAAACGCATAATTCCGAGTCTGAGGACGTGAACAGCTCTGGTTAGAATGTCACGGGTTGCCATCTCTTAATTACGGTAGTTATGGCATGAATGCAGCATAAGCTCATTGTTTTGATTCGGTAGGAACTGTAAAAGGTGGCTGCTGTTTGTTTGCGGTGCTCCGTGACTGACATCTGTCTACATAAACTCTGCATAGCATAAAACGCGCTAATGACGTGTAATGTCTGCGTGAACAGCGTGCATGTAAAAACATATGCTGACAGGCAGGTAGGACATCATATTATTTCATTCGGACCGAATATAATAATTGGATTAATATTTTATGGTCCTGCGCCTTTCACAGACAACATATATTTATTAAAATTACATTTAGACTGTTAACATAGTGATTGATATCAGGATATGAGGAGACTTTCAACCAGTATAACAAAAAAAAAAGTCTGTAGAGAATCACCTATTGCACCTATAAAACACTGAATCATCAGCTGCTGGCGTGTAAATATACACAGTGTCGCGCTTCATTCTGAAACACGCAGTCCATATGTATTTATTTAATTAAATCGCAGCCTTTGCAATTTGATAATCGCACAAAGCCATAATGCAATTACGGTTTTATTTAGATTAATATTGCAGGCCTACAGTGTATGATGAATTACACAATGAAGTTTAGTAAAAATCACTAACCCTAACTATGAGTGAGAGTAACCCTAGCAAACATCTCTAATAAATGAATACAGAAGAGAATGACATGACATGACATGAGAGAGGAGAAGAAAACTGTATCAGAGTGCAAAGGAAAGAGCGTAAAATGAAAACGAGTGCTGTTATAGGTCTGCGCTGTCCTGGGGCAGGAGGGAAAGCTGTGGTGACCTTCTTGGCTCTACAGGGGACGAACAGCTCTCTGTCTAGATGCTTCCCCTCAGGCCCAGAGAAAGGACAGGAAGATGTATAAGAAGACAAAGAAGAGAGTGCGAGATATCCGTCAGCACATTAGCACAGCCACCTCTAAAAAACCAAAACATCGAGATCGTCCTCCATCACAATGTCACAATGCGCCAGCAGGAGCTCTCTGGACTGATTTTATCTCCAGATCTTCCAGCAGTCTCCATAAAAGAGCCCTACCCACCTGCCACATATTCTCATTTGAGATTAGGCCTTCTTTTCAGATTTCTCTTTCTTTTACCTGATTTTTTTTTTTTTTCATGTTTTCGTTTTCATTTTTGCTGACCGACTGTCGTGAACAGTCTTGCTGATATGGAGATTCTTTGTTCAGTTTTTAGAATCTGAACTAAGTCTGTATTTACACTCTCGGAGGGAAAAGTAAGTTCTCCTTGAGGAGAAGAGTTGTTTTTTTCAAATCTCTAAAGTATTGGGCTTAAATTAAGCTTGTAGCTTATGTGTACTGTCTGTCTGTGTGTGTGTGTGTGTGTGTGTGTGTGTGTGTGTGTGTGTGTGTGTGTGTGTGTATATATATATATATATATATATATATATATATATATATATATATATATATATATATATATATATATATATTTTTTTTTTTTTTTTTTTAGGGGTGTAATGGTACATGTATTCATCCAGAACTGTACAGTACGGACGTCACAGTTCGGTGCATACAATCAGACGATGAATACAGTCAGTCACGGGCATTCCATGCTCCAATCCAGAAGGGGGCACGCGCGGTAATATAGCCCTGTTTGCTAACCGCCACAACAGGAAAAAGAGCAGAAGAAGAACAGCCTTGAATGTTTAAATATAGTTTAAGTGGAGCAAATTGTAACACTCCTAATGCACTAGTTTTATTTTTGTACTTTCATAACACAAGATGCTTTTCAGTTTTGTAGCTGATTGTGACCAAATACCTTTTGTTTTTTATCAGCACTGCAAAAAAGTATGACCTATGCAAAAGTGCATTCTGTTTACTGCTCAGTGCTTAATACACTATAGGAGGCTGCACTGTACCAACTACCTCGGGGGGACTAAATGCCGCTAGTTTGAACAAACTGATTTGCACTACTGTCTGCTAAAAAAATAAAATAAAATAAAAATAAAACAAACCTAGCATTTTGGATTTGTTCCTTTTTTCCATTGTGGATTTGTTTCCTTTCAGTTATACTTTAGACACCCTATAGGTCATTTTTCAAGCACCTTACTACAACCTATATTTACGTTTTAAAGTCATGCGCCCTCTAGCTGGCGTAAAAATAATGACAGAGTCGTGTTAACGTCTGTCGTCATGAAATGACGCATGCCTGTCGTTACCAATCAAAATGCGTGTTCATTTAGATGCAGTGTGTGGACTTCTTACACCATTTCTCCTATTTCCATTTAGAAAAATTTATTATTTTTTTTATTAACAACTACACCCACCCCACCCTTAGTGATTTATAGTGCATATACACTTTATGAGCACATGCGTTCCCTGGGATTGAGCCCACGATCGCATGATCACATGATTGCATATTGTTATATATCGCAATGCTCTGCCAGTTGAGCTATGTGAAACCCGAAATATGACGCAGATAATGTTTTCAACTACTTGTAAATCATGAGAAAATTCCCATTCTAAATAGTGACACGGGGCAGTGCAGTCGCCTGTCAATGACGTCAGTTACCCTTTGTTACCGCCTTTACTGACGTAGAAACCACATGACAACAGTGTTGTGGACAAATGCGGAAGTAGTGTCTAGCGTCCAGCAAACCACTAGCTTGCTTCAAGCAGTTCCTTATTTACTTTTTGCACATTTTATGGTGGATTGTGTTACTTATTTATGGAACATAATTACTGTTTACCATCTGCCAGCTGGTTCTGTCGACAAAGACAGCTCCCGTAAACGTAAGCGTATGGGCCAACCAAACGACCCAAGAAGCGTTTGGGACAAGAGGAGAGAAAGAGCGAGGATCAATATCAGTGTTTTCTAGATGGAGAGAGCTTCGCGACAAACTTCACCTAGAAAGAGATGCCGATCTCGCTTGTGTTTTACTCGACAGGTGAGTTGTTTTGATTCGTATTTTTACAGAAAACGTATGCCATTATAACGATCACGTTCAACGGTTAGTATTATGGGGCATACACGCCAAACGTGGGGTATCACGTCTCTAGACCCGTGCGAGGACGCGTCTGATCCATAGTCTGATCGCGTCTTGGCATTGAATTTGTATGTAATCTACTCGCTGCAAATCGGTTGGGTAGAAGACAACAAATCCCATCATTCCACGCACCTTCTTAGCGTCATCAAACCACGAGATTGTTATTGTTTTGGTAGTGCGCCCTCTAGTGGCAGGTCCTACAACCTGTACCTTTAACTAGTTGCTTATTAGCATGCATATTACTAGGATATAGGCAGTTTATTAGTACTTATAAAACAGATATTGTCTTATTCTGCATGACCAAATTCTACATCCTATAATCCTACCCAATACCTAAACTTAAAGGATTAGTTCACTTTAAAATGAAAATTAGCCCAAGCTTTACTTCAATCCATCCCTATGTGTATATGACTTTCTTCTTTCTGATGAACACAGTCGGAGTTATATTAATAAATATCCTGATGTGTCCAAACTTTATAATGACAGTGAACTAATCCTTTAATAAAACTAACTATTAATAAGCAGTAATTATGGATTTACTGAGGCAAAAGTCATAGTTAATAGTTAGTTAGTAATTAGAGAATTGTACTCTGAATTAAAGTGTGACCATTTTTTGACCAATCGTACCAAACCGTGACCCCAAAACCGAGGTGCGTACACTTCTGTGTACCATTACACCCCTAATATATAAATAAATATATACATATACATATATATATATATATATATACACACACACAAATATATATATATATATACAGTATATATGTGTCCTTTCTTATGTTGACGTCTCCAATTTTCATCCTAGAATGCATTCGAAGGGAAAAGAACCAATGCAAGATAACAAACAAGCAAGATAAATCATCAATAGTTTTGATCCTTTTTCCTGCCCTTTTTTTTTTTTTTTTTTTTTTGAAATTTTCTGTCTTTTTGGAGTACACTAGCATATACTGTATGAACTTCAATTCTTATTTATAGGGTCTCTGCTCACAAATTAAAAAACATTCTCTTCCCTGTATGAATTGTTTAGTCAATTGACAGTGAAGAGAGAGAGAAATCCATTTTTAAAGAAGGGATTACTTCAATGCTCTTCAAGAAACAGTTCATAAGTAATGTTCTTCAAACCTCAAACATGTCATAAACTGCCGTGTTTTCAAATCATGCTTTAGTGTTTTGTGGGATGAAAAAAATCAGCATATATAAAGTATAATAATATAATAATCCTCACAGCTGCCAAACTTCAGAGGGCAGGAATGGCCATCCATCGGGAAATTGACGAGTCTCATCGGGCATTCTGCACTTATTGTTAATCTGTGGGAAAAAAAAAACGCAGATAAAAATGTTTAAAATAGTGAGGGTGCAATGTCCACCAACACATATGAAGGTCTTTCACCAAGTGAGACATGGAACAACATTTCTAACAGCCATCTAGTATTGTAGGGTTAGCCTTAGGGGCTGGGATTGAGGCTTCAACAACTTTAATATCAACCTGCTATTTTTCACTGAACACAAATGTTGTTGCAGAACCAACAAAAGATGATCCAGGAACACATCCTACTTGGCAAAATGACAGTCACCCACGAGCAAACACAGCCTGCCAAAGTCTTTTCAGCGTAAATCGGACTCAGGACTGGACAGATGCATGCGGTACCTCATAGTGTACAGGATGGTGCCATTCTTCATGATTCGGAAAAGTCTATTGGGCGCCGTCATGTTGTGAGCCACTGATCTTTTGCCATTCCGGAAGAACGTGTCAGGGGTCCAGACTTTGGTCACCATCAGGTTATTTAGCCTGAGGATCTCCACTGGGCCGTCATATTTCAACCGCCTATCCACCCATGTCTGGCGGAAGAACACATCCATGGTGTACTCCTGGAAAAAAGCACAAATATAGAGCAGTCAAAACTGCACGCAAATCAGTCTGACTTACTCCTTAGAGAGATTCTGTAAAAATCAACAAAAAAATCCATCATAATCTTGCAAAAACATTGTCTAGATACTTAAACACTTCCCCTCATGCTGACAAACTGTTCCCCTGACAAATTCCCAAAACCTTTAAAAACAACATAAAATCAAAATAATCCCTATTTACTTTTTAAAGAAATGCCTCAAACTCTGCAGATACAATAAAATACAATCAAATATGCAATCAAAAGTCAAAGGTCTCAATATGAGTTGAAGCATTTTTCATCAAATTCATTCAAGAAAGAATTTACTAAAAAAAAGAAATTCCCCTGTAACCCTTAAAACATAAAATGAACCCATTTACTTTTCAAAGAAATCAAATTTTCAAGCGATGTCTCAAACTAGGGATGCACCGATACCATTTTTTAAAGACTGAGTAGGAGTAACGATACTTTTTTTCTAGTACTCGCCGATACCGATGCCTATACATTTAATTTCTCTCTCTCTCTCTCTCTCTCTCTCTCTCTCTCTCTTTTTTTTTTTTGGTGATGTTGCAGTTTTCCAAGCACAACACAATGAGACTAATGAATGTAGGACAGCTTCTTTATTATTACTCTAATGAAAAAAGTAATAATTTTGTGCTTGTCACAAACTTAAAGCACAAATTTCACATTGTCCAATAACCTTCAAAGGGCATAATTACCAATATATATAATTGTTGTTTTATAAAAGAAATTTACAAACAAATTACAAACAATACAACAAATACTATAGAGATACAAAATTAAATAAACTTGTTTTTCAGATACAGTAGGTTTATTTACCATGTTTACATTTATTTAACATATTTTGTTGTTTTATTAACATTAATGAGAAATATAGGCTACGGTCCCTTTAAGACCGAATCCATGGATACTGACACATATCCTGTTTTCGACCAAATGTTTACGTCCACTTAAGCCATAACCGACTGTATTTACGTGAGATACTCCACACGATGGACATTTTGACAACTATGTGTGCATTTGACCATTCAGGCGCGAGGATAACTGAGCGCGCTGTCTGAGAGAACCGGGATCTCTCGCAAGAAAGAAAGAGAGAGCGCTTCTGGTCTGAGTCATTAAGCGCGATTCCGCCTATCCCGCCTTCACTAATCGATAACGAATTGTGATTGAAAGCATGCATTTCACAATGTGTGTGTTGTCATCATTAATTCTGAAGTATTTCCACACCTCTGAGGCTGACATTGTTTCTGCTGCTGCTGTCAGTGTCTGTGCACGGAAAATTCTGTCAGTTACGTCACGTGAGGTATCGGTCTTTGGTATCGGGGGTATTTTTATGAGTACGAGTACAAGTACATGAGCTTGGTATCGGTGCATCCCTATCTCAAACTGTGCAGATTTGCCACAATACCAAATTATCCAATCAAAAGTCAAAAGGCGTCAATATGAACTAAAACATTTTTCAGCAAATTCATCCAAAAAAGAATTTCCTTGTAAAAAAAACAACCCTTAAAAACATAAAATCAAAACAATCAATATTTACTTTTTAAAGAAATGCCTCAAACTGTGCAAATTCGACAACATAGAATCAAATATGCAATCAAAAGTCAAAGGTCTTAATACGAACTGAAGCATTTCTCAACAAATTCATCCATGAAAAAAAATATTTGAAAGAAATTCCCCTGCAACCCTTTAAAACATAAAATGAACCCTATTTACTTTTCAGAGAAATAAAATTTTCAAACTGCAGATTTGCCAAAATACTAAAGTATCCAATCAAAAGTCAAAGGTGTCAATATGAACTAAAGCATTTCTCATCAAATTCATCCACGAAAGAATTGCCTTGTTTAAAAACTTTTCCCTTTTATTTTCATGATTCTACAACAAAAAACAAACTTTCTACACTTCTGAAACAACTTTTTTCTTTTCCCCTAATGTAATCAACATGTGGACTGGGGAAGAGCCAATCAAATCATACTAGAGAAACCAAATGAAACGGAACATCACGGAAGTTGAATGTGCTATGAATGCATTTACTGTAAATGCATTATTTTTGCTGGTTTTAATATTATAGGTTCCAATCTGAGCTGAACACTATTTGTGGTCACATTTAGCACTGTTATGCTCTTTTGCGAGGTGCTAAACCTCACAATGCTCTCAGGGGAAAATCCCTGCCAAAATTGTTGACTCAATCACATTTTTTTGTTTTGTTTTGAATCTCTACCACACTGTACTTGATTCACTCTGACTAAGCAGATAACAGCACCTTGCATTGATCTAAATGGCAAGCTGCCTGAATTATTTAGTTTAATAATATCTCTGTGGACGGATATGACACCTTATATAACAGCTGCTCGTGCACACATACATGTACACACACAAATCCAACCTGTTCACACATAATCATTAACATCTCAGAGCACTCACCATCTCCACGTCGGAAACTGGGCCAAAACTTGTGACGTAAATATCGGTCTTCACTTCCGTCACTGGACCTGGACAGAAACAGGAATCAATAGAAACACATTACTATGATCATAAGCCTCTTATGACTAGAAATAGATCTGAAAAAAATGTTTACAGAATATATGTGACCTTAATAGTAACTTAGTAGTCATAGATATTACGAGTGAAATAAATGGGTTACCACAGAAATGCTTTTGCTTTTTTTTGCCATCAAAGTCAACATGAAACCATTCTCAAGCCATTTGACTTGCTTAAGAGAAAAACTATTGAACAGGACTTTATTTGAGAAATTCATATGATGGTGTAAAGTGTATTTCATATCAGAATGGAGTCCGAGCTGAATGTGAGTTGCAGAAGATTAGAAAATCCATAATTATTTGCTAATAATGGCGTAATCTTGTTAACCGGCATTAGATAACCACATAAGAAAGGCTGGATTGCCTAGATTATGGTGGCCTAAAACAATGGCTGCATCTGAAATCGCATACCTCCTTACTATATAGTAGGCGAAAAACAGTATGTGACAAAAGAAGTATGTCCGAAGTACGTCATAAAAGAGTAGGCAAAAAGTATCCAGATGACCTACTACTTCCGGCGAGATTCTGAAGTGCACATACGATGGACACTTTACCATCCCATGAGGCAACGGGAGAGGATTTTTGAATGGAAGTGAAGCGACGCAACTGACACTGGTAGGTCACATGATAATGACAGCATGGTGGATGTAGTATATCCAGATTACATTCACACTATATAGAACATACTTTTTTAGCGGTCGTGAAGTAATTAATCATTCAAAATATGTACATACTCAAGAGAGTATGTGATTTCGGATACAATCCATTGTCTAAACAGCTTTTGGCTATTGGTTAACATTAACTAGCAACCCACACAATCACATAGTGTTCACACTAGTAGTTCGGTTCTCTTGGTTCTTTTGGTCTGGACCAAAAAAGAAAATTATACATTTTAGTCTTGGATCACTTAGCATTCACAGTGTCAATTTTAACATCGAAATACAAAAAACAGATTTTATGACTAATATTTTGCGACAGATTTTACCAAGCATCCAAAACAATGGAGTGTGCTGGGCTAAATGCGCTTGTTGTTTGTGCGTATATATGATCAGTGTTGGGGGTAATGCATTACAAGTAACTAGTGTTACATAATCAGATTACTTTTTCCAATGAACTAGTAAAGTAAAGGGTGCTTTTGACACCTGCCTCATTTAGTTCGGTTGAATCGTACCAGAGTTTCCCCCTTTGGTGCGGTTCGTTTGGGCAGGTGTGAAAGCAGCAATCGCACTCGGGTGCGCACCAAAAGCGGACCAAACGAACTCTGGAGCGGTTCGCTTGAGATGTGAAAGCAATCCGACCCAGTTAACAGACCAACGAACCAAATGATGTCATAATTCATAACGGGAAATGTGATATAGGGTGTTTTCACACCTATGGATCGCTTGTTTTGTTCCGAAACAGGGACTAAATTTGTTACAATTTTGCATTTTCTTCTTGGTTCGGTTCGCTTTCACATGGCAACATTTCAAAGCGTACCAAAATGCATTCAGGCAAGTCACATGCGAGTACAACTGTCCTCTCATTGGTCAAAGTTTTCGCTGCGTCATCCATCAAAATAATGATTGACAAGCTAGCTCCATGAGCTTATTGTGGCTTTATTTGTAACTGTCGAGACACACACAAACACTTCATAAATGTAGCCGTCTCTCCCGCTGTTAAATTATATACTCCATTCATATTTGCTGCGGCAAATTCAAACGCGCGCTCTTTCTCTCTCTCTCCGTCTCTGGATTTCCCAGCGCTGTCTAGTAGGCGACCTGTTGTCAGTGTGTCTGTCGAGAGAGACCATTTGAATTTTATAATGAAGCAGAGCGGGAATTGAGACTTCGTCGGGACAGCATTCTCGCACGGAGAGGTGTAATTACACAACATAGGCGCTCGTTGGTTTTCAGATATGGTAAATAATGTGCTCACTCACAGAATCAGACATTACTGCTTTTTATATCACATTTTCCGTTATGAAAATTATATCATTTGGTTCGTTGGTCCGTTAACTGGGTCGGATTGCTTTCACATCTCAAGCGAACCGCTCCAGAGTTCGTTTGAAAGCGTACCGAGACCACCTCTTCAAGCAGGTCTCGGTACGCTTGTTTGGTCCGCTTTTGGTGCGCACCTGAGTGCGATTGCTGCTTTCACACCTGCCCAAACGAACCGCACCAAAGGGGGAAACGAACTCTGGTACGATTCAACCGAACTAATGGTGCGTTCAAGTCCTCTTGGGAAGTTCGTATTTACGAGGTGGGAAGTCGTGTGTACGACGGTAGGTGCGTTCAAGGGTGCGTTCACACTTGTAGTTAGGTTCGTTTGGTTCATTTGGTCCGGACCAAAGAAGAAAAAAAAAACATTTAGTCCTGGTCCGGTTAGCGTTCACATTGGCATTTCTATCACCAAACCAAAAGATACCGAACCTTCAGGCATAGGGATACATTCACAACGTGATTGGTCGGTTTTTATGATGTATTGCCTATTTTGAGACGGAACTTACGAACATCCAAAACAATGCTGTTTGCTGAGGTAAATGCGCTCGTTATGTGTGCGTTGCGGTGCGTAGCCTGTATGTGATGGTATTTTGGCCAGCTGGGAACTCGTGAAGAGCTTATAAAATATGTAAAGTAGTCAAAACAACGGCGGGAATCCATCCGTCACACACACAAACGATCTGCTGCATGGAGACGCGCGTCTGATGTCTGTCATGGGCAAACTCGCGACTATGACAAGAAAAACCGACATGCGTGAGGATTCTGTCCTTTTTAGGGTCTCGTCTTCCTGTTTTTGGTTCAGTTACATGTCTTTGGTCCGTGTTGCGTTCACATATCATTCGAACCGCACCAGAGTTCGTTTGGAAGCGGACCGAGACCCATCTTTTCAGCGGTCTCGGTCCGCTTGTTTGGTGCGCACCAGGGTTCGGATGGCAGCGTTCACATATGTTCAAATGAATCGCCCTAACCGAGCAACCGCACCAGGGTTCGTTTTAATCGAACCAAACATGACAAGTGTGAACGCACCCCAAGTCACTTTCGTCGGAGTATGGCAGTGTGCCTTCTCTAAATTAATTACACAAAACAACAACACTTCTGCTTCTATAAAATGTAGAGCAAAGAATGTGCATTAATTGTATGTTGCTTTTTTTATGGTTTTTAATTCATTTATGAAGCCATTGTAAACTTTATTGTTACATATTACATTATTATATTGTGATGCTATCATATTTTTTTGCTGGGAATCAGCTTACTTCGTTGTAAATAGAAAAGCCTGACAATGTCACTGCTAAATACCTGTAGGTATTGTGGTATTTCGCTATGTTTCTGACTGACACGCCCCCAACTCGTACAGATTGGAGCTTAAAGAAAATTACGAGCTTCCCACTGGTATTTACGACATACGACATTTACGGTCATGTCGGTTCTGCTCGTAAATACGATCTTTCCGACATGACTTGAACGCACCATAAATGAGGCAGGTGTGAAAGCACCCATAAAGCGGTAGTGTCTGATTCTGTGGAGCCCCATCACACGAAAATGCATATAAAAAGTACGAGTGTGTAATCTCGTAGAATATATACGGCAAAATGAGTTTTGGCGTGCTTATGGTACGCAGTTTTTCGCGTGCATATGATACGCACTTTATAGCGTATTATATGTACGAAACCCACACCCCCCACCCCCCATCCTACCCAAGAGCGTATCATATACACGCCATAAAGTGCGTATCATATGCACGCGAAAAACTGCGTACCATAAGCACGCCTAAACTCATTTTGGTGTATATATTCTACGAGATTACACACTCGTACTATTTATACGCATTTTCATGTGATCGTGTTATTCTGTGAGCACATTATTTACCATAGCTGAAAACCAACGAGCGCCTCTGTTGTGTATTTGCACTTCTCCGTGCGAGAATGCTGTCCCAACGAAGCCTTTTCTCTGCTCTGCTTGATTATAAAATGTATATGGTCTCTCTCGACACACTGACAACAGTTCGCCTACTACTAGACAGCGCTGGGAAACCAGAGACTGACCGAGAGAGAAAGAGAAAGAGCGCGTTTGAATTTGCCGCAGCATTAATGTAGTAATTTAACAGCGGGAAAGACGGCTACATTTATAAAGTGTTTGCGTGTCTCGACAGTTACAAATAAAGCCACAATAAACTCATGGAGCGAACTTGTCAATCATTATTTTGATGGATGACGCAGAGAAAATTCTGACCAATAAGAGGAAAGTTTTAGGGTGCGTTCACACTTGTAGTTCGGTTCGTTTGGTTCATTTGGTCCGGACCAAAAAAGAAGAAAAAAAAAAAACATTTAGTCCTGGTCCGGTTAGCGTTCAGATTGGCAATTTTATCACCGAACCAAAAGATACCGAACCTTAAGGCATAGGGATACATTCACAACGTGATTGGTCAGATTTTATGACGTATTGCCTATTTTGAGACGGAACTTACCGAACATCCAAAACAATGCTGTTTGCTGAGGTAAATGCACTCGTTGTGTATGCGTAGCGGTGCGTAGCCTGCATGTGATGGTATTTTGGCCAGCTGGGAACTCGTGAAGAGCTTATAAAATGTGTAAAGTAGTCAAAACAGCGGCGGGAATCCATCCGTCACACACACAAACGATCTGCTGCGTGGAGACGTGCGTCTGATGCCTGTGATGAGCAAACTCACGACTATGACGTGTTGCGTTCATATATCATTCGAACCGCACCAGAGTTCGTTTGGAAGCGGACCGAGACCCATCTTTTCAGCGGTCTCGGTCCGCTTGTTTGGTGCGCACCAGGGTTCGGATGGCAGCGTTCACATATGTTCAAATGAACCGCACTAACCGAGCAACCGCACCAGGGTTCGTTTTAATCGAACCAAACATGACAAGTATGAACGCACCCTTACTCGCATGTGACCTGCCTTAACGCATTTTGGTACGCTTTGAAATGTTGCCATGTGAAAGTGAACCGAACCAAGAAAAAAAGCAACATTGTAACAAATTTAATCCCTGTTTCGGAACAAAACAAGCGATCCATAGGTGTGAAAACACCCTAAGGGTGCGTTCACACTTGTCATGTTTGGTTCGATTAAAATGAACCCTGGTGCGATTGCTCTGTTAGCGCGGTTCATTTGAACATGTGTGAACAATGCCATCCGAACCCTGGTGCGCACCAAACAAGCGGACCGAGACCGCTGAAAAGATGGGTCTCGGTCCGCTTCCAAATGAACTCTGGTGCGGTTCGAATGATATATGAACGCAACACGGACCAAAGACATGTAAACAAACCAAAAACAGGAAGATGAGACCCTAAAAAGGACAGAATCCTCACACGTATCGGTTTTTTTCGTCATAGTCGTGAGTTTGCCCATCACAGGCATCAGATGCGCGTCTCCACGCAGCAGATTGTTTGTGTGTGTGACGGATGGATTCCCGCTATATACCATCATACCATCATATGCAGGCTACACACATACAATGAGTGCATTTACCTCAGCAAACAGCATTGTTTTGGATGTTCGGTAAGTTCCGTCGCAAAATAGGTCATAAAATCTGAACAATCAGGTCGTGAATGTATCCCTATGCCTTTAGGTTCGGTATCTTTTGGTTTGGTGATAAAATTGCCAATCTGAACGCTAATTGGACCAGGACTAAATGTTGTTTTTTTCTTTTTTTGGTTCGGACCAAATGAACCAAACAAACCGAACTACAAGTGTGAACGCACCCTAACACATTACTAGTAACACAAGTAATGCATTACTTGTAAAAGTAACTTTCTCCAACACTGATTATGATGGTATTTTTTACCAGCTGAGAACTCACAGAAAGCTTAGAAAATGTGTAAAGGAGTCAAAAGTTCCAGGAATTCCTCCGTTGCACACACAAAAAATGAATATCTGTGGCAAAGAGATGGTGGTTCTGACAAATGTACTGAACAGTAATGGGCAACAAAGCTCCTATGACGAGGAAAAAACAGATGCTTGAGAACTGTATTCTTTCTAGGGTCGCATCTTGTGACATCACATCCTGTTTTTGGTTTGTTTAGATGTCTCTGCTGCATTCATATTTCAGTCGAACCACACAAGAGTTTATTTAAACCCTGAAAAGGTGGGTCTCGGTTCACTTGTTTGGTGCACGCCAAGGTTCAGATGGCAGCGTTCACACTTATTTAAATGAACCACACTAATGCAGCAAGTGTACCAGAGTTTATTTTATTCAAACTAAACAAGCCAAGTGTGAACACACCCTAACTGACATCAGCCAACAGGAAAGTCATTTCAAAGGCAGATTAAGCAGATTATGAAGACTTTTCTTAAAAATAAAGTACACTGTCAAATATTGCACAATATGACCGGGAATGTGTATTAGGAAAGGAAATGGGCTCAGTTTGGATTTCTTGTTGACTTTTTCTGAGACTAAAATCATTTATCATTTATTTATCTACTTTAATCAAATTCTAGTGGACAAACAAATAAAGACCAAAAGTGTCACTGAAAACAGACTTGGGCATTCAAAACTCTAAATCACATGATTAATCATTGAATCGTCTCATTGGCTGAACTTGTGAGGCTTGAACTCCTAATGTACTAGAGGCTCTTTGATAGATGCTTGAGTAAATCACTTGAGAGTGAAGTGCCTTCAGTCAAACACAAGAAAATGGATTATCTGTCATTAAACAGACACTCTGAGCTATCTCTCACAGTTGACAACCATGAATCCTACAGAAATATGAAAGACAGGAACAGCCTTACTCCATCCAGTGCACACAAAAGTCACAACAGAGATCTCTTTATATATTTTAATTGTTTCTCCAACAGCGATGAGATGAAATAAAGAGTAAATGGAGACTTTTGCTTAGATCTCCAGCTTTCAGATTTTTCCATGTGTCTACACTAGAGTTTCAGAAAAGATGTCTCAAACTGTGCAGATCCGCAAAAAAATACCATAGTGCACTCTTAAAAATGAAGGTTCTTTATTGGCGTTGAAGGTTCCATGAAGAATCTTTAAAATCATTGGAACTTTTCCATTCCACAAAAGATTCTTGATAGTGGAAAAAGGTCTTCAGATTTTTAAAATGTTATCCACATTAAGAACAAGAAGAAAAAAAAAAAAGGTTCTTTTAGGAACTGTTCACTGAAAGGTTCTTTAGGGAACCAAAAATAGCGGTTATATGGCATTACTACATCAACCCTGATTTGGAACCTTTTATTTTTAAGAGTGTACAACCAAAAGTCAAATGTCTCAATATAAACTCAAACATTTCCCATCAAATTCTTCCAAAACCAAATGATCTGAGCTGCTTTCCTTATTCATATTTTATATTTTTACTCTATGACAATTATTGTCTCATTTGTTTCTATTATTATTTATTTAGGAAATCTAGGAGAAATATAAGACAATGTAAAATTTAATTTAAAGAAAACTGAGAACTTCACCATATTCTTTTTTGTGTTGTTGTTGTTGTCTTTGTTTTGTTCTTCCAAAACCATATTGTAAGTGAAACAGTTCTGTCATGACAACTCTTGGAGTGTTTGGCATGGTAATGGGTATGACAATGTTGTGTCTTGGCAGAATAGACCTGCTACGGTGCTGCTGCTGCTGTTGATTATTGCTGCTGCTGCAGAGCAAGTATGGGACTTGCTACTGCCAATACATACACAACACACTGCTGTGAGCAAGTAAGACATGCTGCTGTACAATATTGCATACATGAGTTACCCATAGCAGATCTATACAGGTGGAGCTGGGGAAGGTGGAGGGTTTCTGCACTGCTAAGGCAAATGCTACCAAAGTATTTTGAAGTTTGAGCACGCCAGCTCATTGGCTACTGATACAGCAGGAACCAATCAGCTGTGCCCTATAGATAATGATGTGATTACGAGCAGGTTGAGTTAAAGGACCTATTAGCCTGTGCCAACTAGAGTTTGATGACAGAACTTTGTATTTCATAATGAATTCAAATGTCAAGCTCTAGAAAGTACTAAAAAAAAACAAAAACAAACTTAAGTGTCATAAAATAGTCTATATGACTCATGCTCTTTGTTCAAAATCATCTGAAGCCAAAATTTAGTTTGTCATATACAGAAAACCAAATACAGAAATACCTGAAATGTAGTGCACAAGTCTTATGGACTATATTTATGGTGCTTTTTGTCACAAGCAACATGAATAAAATTGGCTACTTTTTTTGTTCCACAGAAAAAAATTACAGCATATTGGTGAAAAAAATTACAGAATTGTCACTTCAGGCTGAACAATTACATAAGAGGCTACAGTATATGGTGAAAAGTGCATTTCTTCAAACCCAAGTCTCCTCGTGGCACAGCAATCAAACGCATTTCTGACGACAACAACCAGGCCAATGGTGCGAGACGCGCCCGAGCCCTAATATCTATCATCTCTGAAGCACTACATTCTTTGGCAAGGGCAACTCATGCGATCCTACTAGAACTGTGAACCCACACCATCTAGCTGAGAGCTGATCAAGCCCCTCCAGCCTGATCCAGCTCCGCTCGAGAGCTCTTGTCATGTGAAGGTGGGTGTGCTGCTCTGTTTGGAGAGATGTGCTCTCTGCCTCTTCACTAAAGTTACATAAAAAAACCAGAGCTCCATTCCCAGAGCTCCAATCACATCCTGGCATTACGCATAGAGATCCACAGTCTTTGATTTGATTATTTATTTCTTGACTAAAAAAATCAAATGTGGAAAAGGGGAGAGCGGAAACTGTGACGTGTGCAGCAAGTCTTGATGTTTTTCTTTATATAGTAACTTTCATCAATAAGTCATTAATCAATATTATGTAATGACTAGCTATATAGGACTATGAAAACATTTAATTCCATTTTTTTTTAACTATTTGCATGCACACTAACTAATGACATCTGGCATTATATTATCTAATAATGTTGTTAATGAAGATATAAAGTGTTACATTTCAGTTAAATCAAACAGAACTTTAATTTCCAGATCTTTTTGGTTATTTTTAAATAAGGGGTTAATACTGAAGTTTCAGGCACAGTGACCTTCGTAATATCTTTTGGGCCACTGTACACAAAACTAGAGCAACAATAAAATTCTCTGCTGACCACCAACTATAACAGCAGCGCATCACTTGGCTCCGCAAAACAGGTTAAAACACTAATGCGCGCTGTTAATGATAGGAGGGCGCGGGGAATGTTATCGGTTTACGCACACAAAGCGAACATCTGCACTCTTCCTACTTAAAATGTGCATTAAGCGGCTTTCTCGGCGCGATTACATAACCAAACTCGCTTAAACATCCAAACGGCACCGATCTAACTGATACATAGAGAGCAGAGAAAGAGAGTGGGCAGCAAAAGGACATTTGGAGTTGGCTTACACCTCCATCTCCCCTCAGAGGACACCAGCCCTCACCAAACAAACAACACTTAGTAAACAGCATGCGACCTGCATAAAAAAACACAACATTTGGAGAGCATGCTTTGCGCAAGAAGCTTTAAATGCACTGTGCGCCTTTTTTTGGCCACATGATTGTCGAGATTTTTGGCACGTACCCCCAAATCCAGGTCGGAGTCTGTTGTCGTATCCATCCAGGAGTCGGTCCAGAATGCGCGTGAAATTTTCCGGGTATAATTTCTCATCCTTTCTGATCTGTCCAGATATTCTCTTTATGCTAAAAACAACACAGAGCAAACTGAAGCATTTTAACATAGCGCACACAATAAATCTACGCCTATTTTCGTATCAATCAACAGCACAAACAGTTCAAAAACGCCCGAGTTTGACGTTTGTAACCTCGAGGCGTAAAGATGCCATGCGTAACGCTCACATCCAGTTGGAACTCACCAAGCCGCCACACAGAGAAAGTAGAGGAGAGTGGAAATAGAAGTGGGGTACATCGCAGTCACCATCTCCTTCTTGGCAGAAACCATGTTTACATGCCATTCTTTAAGCCTTCTTCACATTTCCCTTCGCCAAACGTCCCGAGGAAAGATCGAGGAAACGTGCGGCAGCGCGCAAGACGCGCTTCACCATCACCCGCAAAGCAGTGCCAGCGAAGCATCCAAATCCAGAACTCGCTCTGCGCCCGATGGATCGCCTACATCCCAACCCCAAACTCAGTGGTTAAGAGAAGCATATGGTGAGGCATCCTGTGGAATCGTGCGTCTCGCTGTGAGGAGGTTAGAGGAGAGAGAGGAGGACGCGCTGGGTTCCTACACACTCGCATCAGTGCCAAAACTGGGACGTGCGTCCGACGCGCAACATACTCACGAGCGCACTTAAGAGAAGTGTGCCCGCGAACACTTCACTTTGGTGATGTAGTGGCGGCATTGCGCATGAACTCACTTTACGCAGCAATTGTCATGTCCGATCTTGCCCGTGGTAAACTTTGACTTTGGGGGACGGGTGTTAATTGATCTTGGCAACTATAAGGTGCAAATTTGAATTCTGAGGTTCATTGAATATAATTAATCCCGTTTGCATTTCTACATTAACAGTTCCTGCTCTCAGGAAGGGAAAAAAAAAAAAAATATATATATATATATATATATATATATATATATATATATATATATATATATATATATATAACTTATTTGGGACTGTAAATATTACAGCATATTGAAATGGGTCAGTGTTTGTCGCAACGTTACACACATACAGTCACACTGTACAGGAAGTAGGACAAACCACACACAGCTTCTAAGATACACCTGGGACAGGACAAAGTCTTCGATGTAGTATGCGTGCGCGTACGTGTGCGCTCGCGTACCCGGGAAGAACAGTATGTTTGGAATTCCATCCTGGTTGGCTCTTAGACGGTTTCCGTGAAAAGAAAAGCTAATTAACTCTTGTCCAATTGTTTTTGATAGCAATCATACCCACCGATCCTTATCAGCACAAGCTGACATACACACACTGCACACGCATAATAACTCCAGTCTGTCAATATCACAGTCTATATAAAGCATCAGATTTGAACTGATCCAGAATCAGCTGCTGTGTCATATTTAGTTGGCTATAAAAAGCTAAATCTTATCCTCAATCAGCACTCTTGCTCTGGTTTATCGCGTATGATCTGTGGGCAGCTGCGGTGGCGTATTCGCCGGCCTTATTCGCAGGTTGTTCGCGTGCGAGAAAAGCTTTTAATAAACATAATGATCTAGAGGTGGCACTCTAGTGAAACATCACTTATGAATACGTGGTAAAATAATGAAGATTAAAGAATTCTATTAGCCCTCCATGTGCTTTTGAGTGAAGAAACCAGCCAACAGTTTGTGGAGCTGTGTCATCCTCTTCATCATGGAGTGGGCAGAAATGTTTAAAGACGCTACTCTTTCTAGTTACATGTTATGCCATAATGCATTTTTTTTTCTTTTTTTTTTCATAGTGATTATGATTTAAAGAGAATGAGGCTTTGGAGGCTTGTCCTAATTTTGATTTAAAATAAGGCAGCACAAGCTCTTCTCTTCAGTCAGCGCACAGCAGAAAATCAAAAAGTGAGCTAGTCTAGTTAAAGACTTTCTAACTGCAATATATGGTCTTATTTTGCAGTAGTCATCACATTGGTGCACATTATTCTTAAGATGTATGAATGTTTTCAGATTTTGTTTTTAATCAAAACATATAGCCTAAAAGATTTGTGCACTTCTCAAATGATTTTCCTGTTATGCTGATGTAACCAAGGCCACCTGTGTAGGGAAAAGTAATATTTAAGTCCCCTTGCGGTAAAAATCAAGTTTTTAATGTTGTTTCAAAAATGCTTTAAGACAAACCATGCCCAAATTCATAAGTCAGCACCATTGCAGAGTATTTTGTCTTTAAAACTGCAGTGATCTAAAGACAGTTTCAAAAACACGGTTTGAAATCGCTGGTGTTTCTTATGTCACAAACTAAACTACCTTGTAACCAATCACGTCAAAGTGCTGCGGGCGGGTTTTAGCATATCATTAACATTCTGAAGCAGGAGAGTCTCAAGAGAAGCCAGGTTATCCAAGTATATTTTTCTGTTGATATAAAAAAATCGGGTAGATTTAGCAATATAGCGGTTGTGTGCAGTGTTACCAATTGCTTTCATCTGAAAGTAGCTAAAACTGGTTGCTAAATGTTGCTAGATGATGTCATACTTGCGAGTCCACTGATCTATATTACAGGTGCCATAGAACGCTTTTTCACAAGATGTAATATAAGTCTAAGGTGTCCCCTGAATGTGTCTGTGAAGTTTCAGCTTAAAATACCCCATAGATTTTTTTTTTTTTTTATTCAGTTTTTTAACTGCCTATTTTGGGGCATAATTATAAATGCGCCAATTCAGCACGCATCCCCTTTAAATGTTCGCGCTCCCCGCCCCCAAGCTCGCGACTCTATAATACATTGCAAAGTTCACACAGCTAATATAACCCCGCAAAATGGATCTTTACAAAGTGTTCGTCATGCAGCATGTCTAATCGCGTAAGTATGGTATTTATTTGGATGTTTACATTTGATTCTGAATGAGTTTGATAGTGCTCCGTGGCTAAAGCTAATGTTACACACTGTTGGAGAGATTTACAAAGAATGAAGTTGTGTTTATGAATTATACAGACTGCAAGTGTTTAATAATGAAAATAACAACGGCTCTTGTCTCTGTGAATACAGTAAGAAACGATGGTAACTTTAACCACATTTAACAGTACATTAGCAACATGCTAATGAAACATTTAGAAAGACAATTTACAAATACCACTAAAAATATCATGTTATCATGGATCATGTCAGTAATTATTGCTCCATCTGCCATTTTTCGCTATTGTTCTTGCTTGCTTACCTAGTCTGATGATTCAGCTGTGCAGCTCCAGACGTTAATACTGGCTTGTCTAATGCCTTGAACATGAGCTGGCATATGCAAAATTTGGGGGCGTACATATTAATGATCCCGACTGTTGCGTCACAGTCGGTGTTATGTTGAGATTCGCCTGTTCTTCAGAGGTCTTTTGCAAAAATCAAATTTACATAAGAAGGAGGAAACAATGGTGTTTGAGACTCACTGTATGTCATTTCCATGTACAGAACTCTAATTATTTAACTATGCCGAGGTAAATTAAATTTTCAATTCTAGGGCACCTTTAATATATAGATCAGTGGGTGAGTCACGGAATCTAGACAAGGTTTGTCCAAGAAGTTGCTAGATTTGTCTCTAAGATTTTGAAAAAAGTCTCAAAAGGGGCGGGGAAGTTGCTAAATCTATAATGACAAATTCGCTAAACTGGCAGCACTGGGTGTATGATGTATAATACGCAGATCGTATATTACGATGTTATGATGAACTATATGCCTTTCTGCACTGACGTCCTGAGTTGTTCAAAACGCTTCTAAGGATACTGATTGTTAGAAGGCAGCTGTCTGACTCTGAGAGAGCGAACGGGACTATGGGTTGTGTAACATAGCAACACATTATTAGCTGTTTGATAACGTAGTCGAGCAACATGCTAATCATATTAATTAGTTATGTGTTTGACGTTGTAAAAAACTATACCATTATGCTGCGTTTACCTCAATAAGTTGATCGAGCGGATCTCTGAGCTGGTGTGAGCAGGGTTGCCAGGTTTTCACAACAAAACCCACCCAATTGCTGCTCAAAACTATAGCCCAAAACTGGCCCAATTGCATTTCAGGGGAGTCCCACGGTAAAATTTGCTTTCCAGGGGGTAAAATTTGCGTTTTTTGGCGGGGCTTCTGGTAAAATTCACATTCCAGGGGCTTAAAGGTGCCCTAGATTCAAAAATTGAATTTACCTCGGCATAGTTGAATAACAAGAGTTCAGTACATGGAAATGACATACAGTGAGTCTCAAACTCTATTGTTTCCTCCTTCTCATATAAATCTCATTTGTTTAAACGACCTCCAAAGAACAGGCGAATCTCAACATAACACCGACTGTTACGTAACAATCAACAGACTAGGTAAGCAAGCAAGAACAATAGCGAAAAATGGCAGATGGAGCGATAATAACTGACATGATCCATGATAACATGATATTTTTAGTGATATTTGTAAATTGTCTTTCTAAATATTTCGTTAGCATGTTGCTAATGTACTGTTAAATGTGGTTAAAGTTACCATTGTTTATTACTGTATTACACAGAGACAAGAGAGCCGTCGCTATTTTCATTTTTAAACACTTGCAGTCTGTATAATTCATAAACACAACTTCATTCTTTATAAATCTCTCCAACAGTGTAGCATTAGCCGTTAGCCACGGAGCACAGCCTTAAACTCATCCAGAATCAAATGCAAACATCCCAATAAATACTATACTCACAGGAATCGATGTATGCATGATGAACACTTTGTAAAGATCCATTTTGAGGGTTATATTAGCTGTGTGAACTTTGTGTTTGCTGTTTAAGGCAGTTGAGAGCTCGCGGGGGTGGGGGAGCGGGAGATTTAAAGGGGCCGCACGCTT
Source organism: Ancherythroculter nigrocauda (assembly GCA_036281575.1). Taxonomy (NCBI): domain Eukaryota; kingdom Metazoa; phylum Chordata; class Actinopteri; order Cypriniformes; family Xenocyprididae; genus Ancherythroculter; species Ancherythroculter nigrocauda. Next base: position 6,976,987 of record VTFQ01000023.1, on the reverse strand, counting down.
AATCAGTGCATATGTAATAATGGCTCAAAATAGGCAGTTAAAAAAATTTATTTAAAAAAATCTATGGGGTATTTTGAGCTGAAACTTCACAGACACATTCAGGGGACATCTTAGACTTATATTACATCTTTTGAAAAGGGGTTCTAGGGCACCTTTAATATCATGTTATTTTGGGTCGATTCAACCCGCGGACATGAAAAACAACCCATGGCAACAGTGTAAAAGTAGCCCATTTCCGCTGGAAATCCGCAGACTTGGCAACACTGGATGTGAGTGAGTGGAGGTGGGGCTAATTATCATATTCATAGATCTGCATATACTAAATGAAGCAAGGGTGTATAGTTACATTCAAGCTATTTTAAGGCATAAAGAAAATTTTTCATAGGAAAAAACATTAAATATGTCATTTTGGTGATCAAAGATGAGTTTTAAGGGATAAAATTATTGACTAGTGTTACTTTAATTATATTATTAATATCGAATAAAATCCCATTTGATACAACCAAGTCCTAATTTCTTGCATTATGGAATTAGATTTAAATGAATAATATTTAATATTTTAACCCCTATTTTAACCCCACCTTTAAAAAAAAAAAATTGAAGAGTGTATTTGTGTTGAAACATGATTGGACATGTTAAACCTTTTGCTGGCCATTTAAATCAGTTCATCAAACTGTACGACTGCCCTGTAAAACCATGTCGATGTCAATGAACATGTCAAATACAATTCACAGATTTATCTGCTTCTGATTGTTAGCAGATTGATTTTGTCTTTTTAAAATTGATACTTTATATATATTTGACAGAAAATGCGAGAAAAAAAAAAAAAAAAAACTGAGAGAGATAAAAACAACACCAACAAAAAAGCAGAACTATCACAGCTATAAAGCTATAAATAAACGGTGAGGATATTATAAAATTTTCCACTTTTTTCCTCCACCATTGACATCATGTCCTGTGTCAAGTGGTTTGATTTGCTTCAATTTTAGCAGGAAGATAGCAGATGCTAATCAATGTGCATTAACAACACTCAGGAACATGTAGGAACATTGGGGGAACATCTAGGGAATGGTGCGTAGAGGTGTCAGTGCCAGCGAGAGCAAGGATAGAGAGGGAGAGAAAAATGAGAAAAAAGAGAGAGGCCGAGAGAGGAGAGGGCCCTTTTACGGCATGTTTTCCAAGCTCTTATAGAAGGACTGGCAAATGAAACTAATGACTCAGTACTGTGACTCAAACTGTCTGGTAATCAAATCCTATCCACAGAAAAGCACTTGACATGAGCAAACATACGCACGCAGACGCAAACACACACAAAACATGCCACATTTTCTTGTGATCACCATTGCCCCTGACAAATCCCTGTATTATTGTGCTGAAAAAAGCCCATCCGCTGCCCACAATCGTTCTCCCACACTACACACAATCTCTAACAGCCACGCTCCAGCGTTTCAGAGCTTCACAGCTGTCCTGCTCGCATTTCAGATATCCATCCTCCGTTCTCATTTGTCCGCTTACGGCATGGCGTCCATCACCGTGTTATCGGTTTGTCCAGCTCGTTTTGTAAGATTCATGGTGTTCTGCGCTCTGGCTGTTGGCAGACACTTTCTTAAAGCCACTTTGTGTTTTAATGTGTGTTTTATTCCAGTGGTTCTCAACTGGTGGGTTGTGACCCAAAAACGAACAGCTGGTTTGTTATGATAAAGTCGTTGAGAGCAGGTTAAAAACAATGCTAAATGCAACTAACCACATCATAATGCATCGTTAGGTTCAATGAGATACCTGACCCAGGTGAAAAAAGAAAAAAGTGCACTAAAATACTTTATTTCAGTGCACTTAGTACACTTCCATAATGTACTTAAACTGCTCTATTTTCATGCGCTAATTTATACTAAAAATGTATTTTTAGTGGAAATTTATATTTATACTTTTTTAGTACTTCTTAAGATAATCTAAGATAATCTGTGCTATTTTCAGACTCCATGAATATGAGCTAAAATGTTCTTGTAACATACTATCTCTGTATTAAAAATGTATTTATTTACCACTTGTTTAGTTACACTTGAACCCATCTTTCATACACTTTTAAATATATACTCATCAGACATAGAAAATAGTCTTATGAATTATTCAAAATATAATAATATATAAATATACAAAATGTATTTATAGTGTATTTCCCACATGTTTTTAGACATTAAATAATTCATTTCAAATGTATTGTAATTATATTAAAGTACTGAAAAAATGTATAAGTATTGTAAAGCGTTCATAGCACATTTTTAAGTAATAATAAATAAAATGCGTCTTTGCTTTATCTGACTACACTTAAAATCAATTTAAGTGTTAGTGCTAATTAGTGCATTTATATTAAGTGCACTTAAGTACCACAGTTGGGAAAATGTACTAGTTCATTAGTAATTTATTTTTAATAAAATCAATTTAATTTAAACTTAGGATTACTATATGAAAGTCTACTAAGATTGAACTAATTTTTAAAGCATTCGAAGCACACTTTTAAGAAACACACTAATAAAACTCCTCTGTATATTTTTGCGGTAGTATACTTTATTTCAATGCACTAAAAATCAATTTAAGTATTAGTGGTATTTACTTTTTCAAGTGCACTGAAGTACTACTGAAGTAAATATACTTTTAATTAGTGTATTTATAGCATATAACTTTTACAATTGTATTTAGCACAAAAAATAAAAATGTACTTGCTTGTATTTTACCTGGATAAAGCTGTCCGTAAACATTCCCAGTCATCTGAATGGGCCCTCAGTTCTCCAGGTGTTTTTCACCTGAGGCATAAATGTGATTATTCACTCTGGAGACAGAAGAAAATGACATCATGACAGCGTGGATTGACTGATGGTACCACAACAACACCAAGACCTTCAGTGGCGACTGTCCTATGACGTTGAAAAAACAGCAGACAGTGAGAAAATGTAAATTTATTACACACTTTTAAAAGCCTCTGAAGAAAATTTAGGCTCTGGTAAAACCTCTACTATAATATAACCAAATACACAGTTTCTGCAGTGATGCCATTTTTGGTTCCTCAGAGAACCTTCAACTGAACACTTAAAAGAACTTTTTTTTCTTAGTGTGAAGAACATTTTAATTATCTGAGGCCCTGTTTACGCCTGGTATTAAGATGTGTTTTGTTTGACCAGATCACAAGTGGACGACACTAAATACAGGTGTAAACGGGGTTTAAAACACTTTGAGCTTGTCCACTTTCGACCACTTCCAGCGGTAGTCGAAAACGCATTCAACCAGATTGCTTTCGTAGTGTAGACGCTCATGTGGTTGAATGTGTTTGAACAGCCACAAAAGACCATCTACTCTCCACCTACAGAACTAATTTGTAAACATGGGAAGTGCGCTTATCAGACGGGATTTAAACTTTGTCGGCTGAAGACCTAAGTTTGGTTTGAAGACGAAAAATGTACCAAGCACAATGTTCTCTCATCATTCCTGATTTCTAACACACACTCGCAGCTGTCAGAGCAGAAATAAAAGCTGATGCTCTCTGTATGTTTTTCTGTTATCTCTGGTAGCGTTCATATGTAAATTGTGTGAGCTTATTTTGTGCATTAGATCAAAAGATCTGAAAAAGCCAATACCTTTACTTGCCCATAGACCCTCCCCTCGAAGAAATCTTAACAGAAATTGGACAAAAGAGACGGATTAAAATGGGAATGCGTCTCCAACGTCTACTACTGATTAGATCAACCAAAATGCATCATAATACCAGGTGTAAAGGGGGCCTAAAGAATCTTTTGTACAAATGAAAAGGTTCCTTGAATGTTAAAGGTTCTTCATGAAAACATAGATGCCAATAAAGATCCTTTATTCCTAACAGTTTATAGTGTAGGTTGCTTGCAAGAAAATAGATGGCTACATTTGAATGACCATCAATGGTAAAAGATGCTCTTTGCAGCCAGATGGTAAAGTTATGGTATATACCAGCAGGGACTAACTTAACCTTATTAAAAGCGATAGGCCTACCAACTTTTAAAAGGCAGGAGAAAATGTTTCCCATAGGTTTTGTTGTTGACGTCAAAAGCTGCATGTCCAATCAAACTCTACTGTATTTTGGCACAAATTGATCTGAGTTATAGAAGCAGCCAAACTAGGCAGATGCCAACATGGACAGGTTGCGTGACATGCCCTCATCCTTGAAAACCATGAATAAAACCACAAGGCACAAAATACAGTCCAGACTGTATTAAATATAGATTGTAGCACAGCCTCTTTTGTCTGGTGAATTACTGGCTGCCAAGAGCATGAAACCAGTGAAATTCAAGACACATTTAAGAACCAAAAACATCAATTGTCAATTTATTTTAAGGACCTTTTTGTTTACTTTTGTACTATAAACAATTTGGTAGCATTTTGGTTTCCACATCTGAGTCCTGAAGCGTTGAGAACCACTGTTGTATTATGAATTGCTCCATAACATCTCAAAGTTGAGACTGTGGATACACTGCATCAACAATCTATGATCTGGCCTCAGGCAAAGATCGAGCAGCAGGACAATATGCTCAGCTGAAATCTGTAAAACAATTGTCTGAGATCATCAAAAAAACGAAATGCAGACATCGCCCTGTATTACGCTGTCTTTCTACCTTAGTTTTGAGGGTTTTTCTGACGGGCAATGTTCCTCCATTGGGTTCATCGCTGTTTTCTCGGCTCAGCAAAAGCCCCAGAAAAGTGCTGGGGCTACATCTGCTGCTGTTGGTGGGGGGTTGTGTCGCCACGGCGATGGCTGAGGAAGTGATGCGGGAGCCAACAGAGAAAATTTTTCCATGAGGATGAAGGAATGGAAAAAAGTAGTTTTTTTTTTTTTCATTTCTAAAAAAGGGAGGGAAAGAGATGGTCACACAGGGAACAATTAAGGAAGAGGCATATCCACACACTGAAGGGCATCAAAAACACCGCCCACCTGAAATGAAGCGTGAGAGATATTAGTAGCCTTTAGAGAGAGACACATTCAAAACCCAAAAGTCTTACCAAGTTCTGCCTATCTAGAGTATAATAACTGTTCAAAAGAATATGATTTTCAATTGATGTGACTAATTTGACATTTTAAATATAGATAATTATTATATGGTTATTTCAACGTCTGGCACTTTTTAGGTCCCAGGGCTTAATATTTCATCTTTTTGAAGATAATATGAAGGACACATTAAAGCGAACTTGGAAACTTTTTACCAATTCTTTTGTCCAATGCCTTTTAATTATAGATTTTATTGTTTTGCGCTTGTCTCAGACTTTCAATCTTGAAATATGAAAATACTTTATAAAATTATTAATTACTGCAAAATTAAAAGTAAATAAAAATAAACAATTTCAATATTCATTGTATGAAAAATGTTCTAAAAAATAAGAAAAAAGAATATATGTAAAACTTAAAACTTATACTATAGTGCCCTCCACAATTATTGGCACCCTTAGTATATATGAGCAAAAGTGGCTGTGAAAATAAATCTGCATTGTCTGCAGGACTCATTCATTCAAAAAATTCACAAAATTCTAAAGAAGTAAAACAATTGGAAGTGGGGGGAAACTAACATTATGAAATAAATGTTTTTCTCCAATACATGTTGGCCACAATTATTGGCACCCCTATGAGTAAAATATCTCTGAAGTATATTCCCATTCATATTTACATTTTTTAGCACACCAGGGTGACTAGGAGCATGAAATTGTCCAGCCATGACTTCCTGTTCCACAGGAGTACAAATATGTGTAAACACAAAGGCCAAATTCCCCTAATCATTCATCACAATGAGAAAAAACAAAGTTTTATAGTTCTGATGTGCAGCAAAAGATTGTTGAGCTTCACAAAATAGAAAGTGGCTATAAGAGAAAAGCTAACACATTGAAAATCCTCATTTCCACTATCAGGGAAATAATTAAGAAGTTTCAATCAACTAAAGATGTTACAGATCTGCCTGGAAGAGGACGTGTGTCTAAATCACCCTAATGCACAGTGAGAAGGAGAGTTTGAGTGGACAAAGACTCTCCAAGGATCACAGCTGGAGAATTGCAGAGATTAGTTGAGTCTTGGGTCTCAGAAAGCCTAAAAAAAAAAATTATCAAACAGCACCTACATGACCCACAAGTTGTTCGGGAGGTTTTCAAGAAAAATCCTCCTTGCTCATCCAGAAACAATCTCCAGCATATTCAGTTGTCAGACAAGACTGGAACTTCAAATAGGACCTGGTTCTATGGTCAGATGAAACTAAAAAAAAGAGCTTTTTGGCAGCAAACCCACCAGATGGGTTTGGTGCACACATGGATAAAAATTATCCCATGCCCACGGTTAAATATACTGCTGGATCTTTAATACTGTGGGCCTGTTTTTCTGCTGGAGGTCCTGGACATCTTGTTCAAATACATGGCATCATGGATTCTATCACATACTAACAGATAAAAAAAATCTAAACCAGACCGCTTCTGCTAGAAATCCAATAATGGGCCATGGTTGGATCTTCCATCAGGACAATGATCCAAAACAAACATCAAATCCAACACAAAAATGTGTCACTGAGCAAAAAAAATGAAGCTTCTGCCATGGCCAACCCAGTCCCCCGACCTGAACCCTAAAGAAAATGAGTGGAGTGAACTGAAGAGACTGAAGCACCAACAACTGTAGAGATTCTGTAGAGATTCTGTATGAAGGAATGGTCTCTGATTTCTTGTCAGGTGTTCTCCAAATTCAGATCTGTTATCTTGGCAAAAGAAAGTTGCAAAAAGTTTTGAGTAAAAAAGGGTGCCAATAATTGTGGCCAACGTGTTTTGGAGAAAAACATTTATTTCATAATGTGATTTCCCCCCACTTTTAATTCTTTTCCTTCAATGAAAGTTTATAATTTTGTGATTTTTTTGAATGAAAGAGCAAAAGGATAAACAATGCAGATTTATTTTCATAGCCGCCTTTGCTCATATTTACTAAGTGTGCCAATAATTGTGGAGGGCACTGTACTATGTATACTACTGCTCAAAATTTGGGGTCAGTAACTGTTTTCAACATTGACAATAATCAGAAATTCTTCTTGAGCAGCAGATCAGCATATTAGAATGATTTCCGAAGGATCATGTGACACTGAAGACTAGAGTAATGATGCTGAAAATTCAGCTTTGCTAGTATCTGGTTTCAGATCGGACCCCCTTTTTAATTCTTTTTGACATAGATTCAACAAGGTCCTGGAAACATTTCTCAGAGATTTTGGTCCATATTGTCATGATAGCATCATGCAGTTGCTGCAGATTTGTCGGCTTTGTGACATAGTGCATTATCCTGTAGCCATCAGAAGTGTGGTCTTAAAGGGATGGAGATGAGCTGCGTTTCCACCGCAGGAACTTTCCCCAAGAACTAGTAACTTTGGTGTGGTACTCGGTGTGTTTCGACTGCAGGAACCAGGGTCTAAATGAAGTTCCGGGTAAAAAAAATCACCCTCAGAAATTACCTGGTATTCGCTAGGTAGTACTTTTTCAAAGTTTTCAAAGTCCGGAACATTTGGGGGTGGGACTTGGGTGCTGAAAATGCTGATTGGTTGAGGTCACACAGCATTTTGATTGGTTGATTTTATTTCAACCATCATTTTTTAAAGTCTGTTTGGGTGCGTGCAGTAAGAATTGTTTTCTGTTCGAATCAACAATGGAGTTTAAAAAATACGACAGATGGACTAACAATGAGGTTCAGGCTTTATTAAGCTTATATGCAGAGGATGAAATCCAGTAGAAACTGGAAAGTCGCAAGCAGTTATACGTCACCCATACGTCATCTTTGCGGTACTTTAGACCGCTATTGAAACGCAGCTAGCAGTAGGTCTGGGGGGAAGAAAGTTCCTGGGACAAATTGTTCTGGGTAATTTCGGTGGAAACGCAGCTATTGTCAGCAACAATACTCAGATAGGCCGTGGAAAATATCTCCACACCATTACACCAGCACCAGCCTGAACCATTGATACAAGGCAGAATCCATGCTTTCATGTTGTTTACGCCAAATTCTGGCCATTCCTAATGTTGCAGAAGAAATCGAAACTCATCCGACCAGGCAATGTTTTTTTTTTCCAATCATCTATTGTGCAATTTTGGTGAGCCCTAAGTTTCTTGTTCTTAGATGACAGGAGTGGCACCGGCGTGTTCTTCTGCTGCTGTATATAATACAAGCCCACCTTCAAGGTATAAATCATGTAAAAGCATTAACTAACCTCCATAATATATTACTTTCATCAGTCCTACTAACATTACAAAAAAAATAACAAAAGACCCATTTGCCACATTTGCCTAAGTTAACTTTCTTCCTATACAGTGACTCATGCACAGTTTGTGTAATTTCACAGATTAGATGGTACAGTGCGTGCTTGAAGTGGTTTCAGACCCAGATAGATCTTAGACTGTGAACCCTGGGGATCTAAGTGGTCTATATGGTTTTAAAAGCAACCCTACAGCATCAATTACACTGATGAAATTCATTAGGGGTGCTGATTCTCTACACAGGAACCTCAGGAAAAGAGTGCAGGGCATTTTTGAGGGGTAGAGAGAGAAATATGCCATGGAAGACATGGATATAAAACCAGGGGGGAGGGGTGCTTAAATATGTCACCTAATTAAAAAGAGTTGCTCGGAAATCAAGCAGTGGAGCTGTGGTATTGTGCTGCAGCAGCGTGTGGAGATTACTGGATGATTTACAACAGAACTGTGAAGCCTGCAAGAATAAATATTTAATTCGGTTTAAAAAAGAAGAGGAGAGCGTGTCAAACAAAAAGTCGAAGAGGACGAATTTTGATCTACAGTTATGTTACTTTCTTTTTTTTCCCCCATTTAAACAATTAACTCTGATCAACTGCCTCAGGACGAGGCTAGAAATGGACCCACTCGGCACCTGTACGTCCCTGCGGGTGCATTAAAGCGGTGGTGATGAAGCTACTGTCAAACATCAGAACTTAACTCGATAACCCCCAAATCAACAGGAGGCTGCTTCCCGCTGCCTTCTGCTGCAATATTTAGGCTCTGTGTATGAATACACAAAAGCGGAGGGAGATAGAGCGATGGAAAAGGAAAAAAGGCAGAAAGAAACCCTCTACTGTACACAAGCGTAATCCCCAGACTTATATCTCTTGCCCTTTCATCCAACAACAACACCTTGTGTTCTTCCCCCATCCCAATGTTTCTCTCTCTCTGGCTTGGGGCAAGAGCGTTAGTGGTGTGTAAATGGCCAGCGTTCTTCAACACCTCATTGCCGCCCATGTTAAAGCAATAAATACCTGCCACCTACACAGCCCCTGCAACATAAGAACCATCACTCGCTGCGTCGAGCGCCCTGTGCACACCAGTCACTCTAAATCCAGAGTAACAGCTCAACTCTGACCAGATCCAGAGACTTCGCCGCACTGGGATTATATCCAGCTTAGTTCCCCCCTCTTACACTACATCCCGCAATTCAGCTGTCTATAGATTTTACTCTGCCCTGATGCTCGAGGCTCCAGCCTCACAGTTTTTTGTTTTTATTTTTGACCCCTCCGTGCCACAAGTGCTGCAGGTTTTCTTTCTTATACTGATGCTCGGGGAAGACAGAGAAGAGCAAAAAGAATTTGTTATTTGTGTTATGAGCCAAAAAAAAAAAAAAAAAAACATCAGGAGAGATCTCACATTCTATTATTATACTACACAGTTTAATCAATATTAAATGAATGTTCTGGATTAAATACACCTTATGGTGAAATGGTATCCACGTTACATCCGTAATGTCACGCCTTTCTGCACTCAAAAAAATTAACTGTTGGTTTTACTTAAAAAAGCAGTGTCAAGTGGTTCCATGCAACTATATTGAGTAATTTCTACAAATAACAATTTAGTTATATGAACAAAAGAGATTTAAGTAAAGCTGACAAAATTTAATTGAGTAAATACAACACTGTTTCACATCTTTTGATTCGAATCAGTGATTCTAAACAAAAGATTCGAAGCAGTGTTTTGAAATCGGCCATCACTAGATATCGTTGAAAAGTCGTTATTTAGTTTTTTTTTGTTTTTGGCACACAAAAAGTTTTCTCGTCGCTTTATAATATTAAGATTGAACCACTGAACTTAAAATATGTTTTTAGTACCTTTCTGGATCTTGAGAGTTTCAGTGGCATTGCTGTCTATAGAGGCCACACTGAGCCATCGGATTTCACCAAAAATATCATTTGTGTTCTGAAGATGAACGAAGGTCTTACAGGTGTAGAACGACATGAGGGTGAGTAATAAATGACATTATTTTCATTTTTGGGTGAACTAACCCTTGAGTGGTTTAAGTGAAACTAACAACAGTTAAAGTTCTTTTTTTCTTCTTCTTCTTTTTTTTTATCAGTGAATCAGGGAAAAAAAAAAAAAAAAAAAAAAAAAGGACGGGATGTGACTGGATCATGAAGAGACGTTCCATACCATAATAGAGCCAGACCTGGATGTGAGTTCGCAAAACCTTTTTCCAAAACTGGTCTGAATGGTTCGTTCACAAATTAGACCGATCTGGTTCTTGAGTTCAATGATTGAATTGATTTTATATTATTTATATATATTATTTATTAAAATTTTTGAATGAGCTTTTATTTTTATAATTTCACTTTTCATTTTAATTTTAGTTAAAGTTTTAACAATTTTCATGTGATTTTGTCATTTTTGTTATTTATTTTTTAAACACTTATTTAGCTTTATTTATCAATTTTTTGTTATTTTAGTACTTCATCTTAAACATTATACCAAGGCAAAATGTCTAATATTCATATATATGTTTTTCATCTAACATTTCAATTTTATTTCAATTAACACCAACAATTTTTAACAGTTTTTGTTTTAATTTAAGTTGCGGTTGTTAACAGCTCACTAGAGGAAGATTATCAGAAAATAACTTAAATTTTGATCTGTTCCACGCACAAAGCTATTATATGACTTCAGTAGTCTTGAAATATAGCACACAAGTCATACTGGCCACATTGATGATACTTTTTGCATTATTTTGCAAGCCTCTCTCCATAATCATATGGAAAAGTCAGATAAGTATGTTATTTTCTTGCTTGTTTTCCACAAAAGAAAGAATGTCACATTGGTTTAGAATGAAGTAAATGATGACAGAATTTTTACTATCCTCTTACGCACATCCAAATGTCTACTTTAATGCATGAGCTTAACTAAATGTGTGTGTTTGTGTGGGTTGACTCTCTCACCTGGTATAATACCCATAGAGGCCAGATGTTTGTATTAAGGGCAAACACACTGTGCTTACTGTAAATCACTGGATCAATTGGAAATCCACTGCCAGGCCAGACACGTGAAGGGATAAACTGCACTAAAGTTAACAGACATATTTAAAACAGCTTCCATAGTCAGTTTGGATTTATATAAACAATTTGAGCAACTGTAGCTTTGCATTTTCTTTTCTCTATTAGAAATTCAAACTTAACTTGTTTTGTGCTCAATACACAGATCCACAGCTGCGCGTAATTGTAAAAATGTGTTTTTTCAACGCTCTGTTTCCTTTATTGCTTGCTGATTTGTGGGGCAATTTTCAATGCAGTAGATTTGAGTGTTGACACACATGATGTATGAGGAAGTGCAATGCTGCTCTGTTCTGAGCCGCTAAAAAGATGCTTTAGTCTCTGTGGGGAAAAGGGGAAATGAAAATAGGAAACGTGTTAGTAACTGCATTATCAGGAGGGTCGCAAATCAACACTCATTCATCAGTGTCCCTATGGAAACAACGTGTAATAAATATGAGAAGAAAGCATTGTATATTTATAATAAAAAATGCTTTTTAAAAATGGTGTGCAAATGCACTAGATGAAATACAAATGTTGATAGTATATTATTAATAATGAAGAATAAAGGATAAATAGTGGGGTTTGTGGGTTTTTACACTAAAAATATGGAACTCATCTAAACTTAAAAAAAGCACACAATGCTCTTTAAAATATTAAAAAGAAACTCACGCTTTCATCAAATGTTATGCTGATAATGAAAAAGCATTTTTTAAGTGGAATTTTAAACCACTGACTGTATTCTGTACACTTCATATAAATATTTTATATTTAAAAAAATAGTAAAAATCAAAGCAAATTAATTAAAAATGGCATAAATAGGGAAAAAAGAAAGAAATATACTTAAACACTTAACACTTAAACTGTCAAATAAACACAAGGTTATGTCAAAAACACACAAAGTTCACATAAACAGTCTGTGAATGTAAACAGAATGAAATCAATTGTATATTAGATCAGTGATTAAAGTGACAGAAGCGTAATATACAGTACCTACTGCTGTATGACAAACACCTTATAAAAGTGAATTTTCCATAATAGGTCCCCTTTAAAAGCTGACATCAAATGGATAAGATACTTTGTAAAAATAACACCTTCAGGTGTTTCGTTTCTGGGTTTGTCATACCTGCTGAGATCTCAACACCTGGTTCCTCTGAGTCTTGCGACTGTGGAAAATGGTTGAAGTTTCTGAGGGAGAATAAGTGTTCATTTACAGCACTGTGCAGCCCACTGACCAAATCTCTCATTACAAAAAGCGAGCGATTAGGAAGTTCACCCGCAGGGGACTGAAGCAGAACACATTCACAGAGAGGAAGCAGTCGGCTTTTAAATGAGCCTGCAGTGGCAAACAAGAACCTGCGTTAGTTAACAACAGCACACAGTATTGCTGCAAAGATGAAACACTAAGAAAAAATACTTTCAGCCCTTATAAAACAAGTACCATCAATCTTATCAGATGACAAAACTAAGGTACATTATATGTATAGGATAATTTTATTGAAAATAAATGGATTTTCTCTTTTAATTATTGACTTATTATTATTGAATTATTGATATAGTGGAACAGACTCTGCAGCAGTTAGTCTACTCTGTCTTGCGGGCATCTCTTTGCAAATCAACCCCGGACCGTCCCACATTGACAGTCTCTCCGGTCAGGACGCTGGTCCCCTTTACCAGCTCCGCTTCGTTCAGGATCCTGTATATAAATAGGACTTGCAGAAATAAGCATCAGTTCTCACTGGGAGCTCTCCGGAGATGGACTCATGGATGGCCACGTTCCCAATCAGCCGCTCAAATTTCCAAAAAGGCCACAAGCGCACACACAAAACGACCTAGAGGGGGAAAAAGCAAGATAAGCCATTACATTGAATTGAAAGGCAATAGAAACTTTTGTTGAAGTCCTGTGGACAAATATGGAGCCATCCATTGATTAAATATTGAAATATTATGCCATTGTTTTGTCTCAAAATGCACACCAGTATTATTTTCCCCCTTAGGCATGTTTATGAATGTCCTAATTGAAGTAAGGGGCTTAATCTAAGCCCTGTCTCTGAAACCAGACCTATATACAGTATAGTACATTAAAGTAAATGTTGAAATGTAATATGTCCTCATCAGGGATGCAAACAGGTGAGGGGGGGAAAGGTGAGAACACTGTGTGGGATGGGGACATGCTCCGCAAGGAATTCTTTTTAAAGATATTTGTTTTTCATGCTCATTTATTTTTAAAATTATTTTTTTTATTACCTTTTATGTCCAAAACTGTAATTTAAAAAAAGAAAAAGAAAAAAAAAAAAGACATTGTTGCATCATTTTACCAAAATCAACATTTGGTCAAAATCTCATGTTATAAAAAAAGAAGTGCTATGCTATATAATTAGCTGGCAATACTGAGCTAAATTGCAAAATGTTTCCCCTCGCTCTCTTCACTGTTTCCACATCTCAGACAGCAAATACATAAAATATTACTCTTTATAGACATAGATTTTAAAGTAAAGAGTACAGGAAACACTGTACAGTACTTATTAAACAACCAGTTCTTTATTTACCCTTGTAAGTTGACAAGTACCCTTGTAAGACCCCCCACCCCCTCATAAAAAACACTTTCTCATTGGATCTATGCAAATCCCAGAGGTGACCCATTTTGATCTCAAAAAGGTGAGTTGTCACTGAAAGGTGAAGAGTTTGCATCTATGCATCATAATTATCATTTTTATGAAGAAGTTTATCTTGTCAGGCTTTCGGTACTCTGGTGTTCACTGCATAAAAGTGATAGTTGTGTCAGTGACTCAACTCTAGTTTTTAACTTTGATTATAAATAAGAGCTGTCAATCGATTAAACATTTTAAAAAATCTAATTAATTACATACTCTGTGATTAATTAATCTAAATTAATCGCATACATAATTTTTGCTGTTAAAGTATTAAATATTTCAATTCAAATGAATCAATGCAGGGTTTTTCCTAGGTCAAAAATGGTCTTTGGTGGTGACAGACATGGTCATCCACACAAACAGTAAAAAGTACCCTACCCACGTGATCTGCGAGCCCGAAACTGACAATAAAGTACCCGTCACTCTCACTGTAATTCTTTCTTGCCCTCTTTGCAAAAAAAAAAAAAAAAAAAAGTGATTTTATAGCTTTGTAAGAGAAGATGCTTTTTTGCTAAACCTGAAAAGTATTAAAAAGTAGCATTTAGAAGTTATATTAACTAATAATATAATTTTCTAGCATATACAATTGAATGCACCTAGCTAACAACAACTTGCTTTGTTCTGGTTTCACCTCACTCCAGTCTAAACTAACTGATTTTATAGGTAGGCCTAATTTACTACACATTGTCACTTAAATAACCTGAAAATATAGTGGATTATTAAGGCTAATTTTACTAACCACTCTTGCTAAATGGGGTAAGCACACTTATGTTCTCATTTCAGAGTTGTTCGAGTAAATTATTCATTTTAGACCATGTGGACAGATCAGTTGTTGTCATGATTCATAAAAATGAATCTGTTCAAATGAGTCATTAGGTCGCGAATCGGGCATTAGCGGACGTTGACGCGTTGCGTGCGAATCGCGACTGTTATTAGGACATCGCAAAAGATTTGTCAACACAGAAAACACTTCACCACTGGACAGGATTTTCTTTTTGTTTACTGAAAGTGTGGTTTATGTCAGCTGCACGTGCAGGGCGCCTGTCAGAGAAGATGAGGTGACGTTCTTTTGAGCACTATTCACACCCAGCGGTTATTCAGGAAAAACATTCTCTGAATGCGCCTTGTGAAACATGGACTTGGTCTTACGAACTTTTAGCATGTGTCAGTTGATTTAGATTATTATGTGTGAGGTAGAGAGAGTGCGAAGAAGAAGAGAGCTCGCGCGCACGAGGGGGGAGCTCTGCTAGTTCTGTCCGTCAGCGCAGCAGTCGTCTCCCTCCTTCATTTTACAGTCGAATGGTGGCTAGAACTGCTCCAGGTTCAAAGGTCAACACGGAATGGATTAATCTGCGTTATTTTTTTTAACGCGTTATTTATTCTCAGATTAATTAATCGAAATTAACGCGTTATTTTGACAGCCCTATTATAAATGAGTAGATTGTTTAAATAAGTTCCTCGGGTGTGTAAATAGACCTTATTCACAGCAGCGCCATGACAGGTATGAAAGCGAGGCTGTGAGGGATAGACACTTACTGTGTTTTCAATGGCATCCGCTGTAAAAAGCTGTATAAAGCTCCTAGATCACTTATAATCTTCCACAGCTCATGTTGTCTGGAGTTTTTTGTCGACAGGAATTTCTTGGAAAGATATTTTTGCAGTGTTTTGTCAGCAGAACAATCCAAAACACATTAAAAACAGTACAACCCACTGAAGAGATGTGTCTGTCCCACACAGCCTCACTTTCATTCCTTTCAAAAATCGCCATTGGCGCCACTGTAAATAAGGTCTAGTTGCTGGTTTTATGCAAATGAGCAATGAAGTGATGCAGCTACTACCAATAGGAGCAAAGAAAGCGATCTGCTACCATTGGCAGGGTTGCCAAGTCCACGGTTTTCCCACAGTTTAAAGGTTTGACATTTTGTATTTGTATTTGAGTGAAATGGTTATATTTTACCCATTTCATGTGATAAAACTGTGCTAGATGATGAGTTTTGAGGGAGGGACATTGGTTTGAGCTCCTTTATGAAAACAAACTGCGTTTATGATTACGATGAGGAGGATATGATTTGGGATAAGCTAGTTTTGGCTATTTCTGATTGGCCATTGGGCTAGTTTTGATTAGATTTTATTTGATTTAGGCGCATTAGTGAATAACATTCATAAGTTTCTCATCAACAGTGATTATAATGGAGTGCTATTAACTATGAAACAGAAATCTGTTATTGGTGAGTGAAGCTATGGAGGCGTAAGCCACTGATAGCCTAATTGTCGAAAGCCCTCAATCTTTTGGAAGATTCACTCATGTTAAAAGTCAAATAATACAGATTTTAATATAAATTCTTGCACTTTGTTTGCCCTAGCATAGTGGTAATGGAAAAGAGAAAATGTTGTAAATTTAAATCAAAGTAAGCAATTTAAATCAAGATCTCATGAACTCTACATTTCCCATTAAATAAATCAAAGACAAAATCATCTGAGCTGATATTATTATATCATTGGTGTTTGTTAATGCAAGCAGGGTGCGATTTGTAGGGGGGATGGTCTATGTATCCCTGCCTCTGCTGAATTATTTTTATTCCCGGTGGGGAGAAAAAAGCTGCCTCAAAACTGTGCATGCATGTATGTATTTGTTGACATGGTTTCTATTGTTATCCAATTTGTTGGCCTTAAAACGTCTTAAAATGCACATATGTACACCAGGGAAATCTACATTTTCTCGGGGGAGCATGCCCCCCAACCCCCTAGCAAACTACATTTTGTGACCTTGGTAATTATTAAACCCTGCCTATGGTTCTATTCTATCTAACGAAATCAAAGGTAATCGTGTATTTCTCCATATGTGTGCACTTTTGGACTAAAAGTTTGTATGTGTATGCACTGTGATCAAAAATAAATGGGAACAAACAGGATTGAATGTAGAGGTTTGTGTCTCGTTATTCGATAAAAAAAAAAATCAATAACTACCGATTGATTTAGCATTCCTTTTAGAAACTAAGTATTATTTGTGTTAGGAAATTAGTCCCGAGGCGTGCCTCATCCCAGTCCTCTTAATTAGCAATTGAATGATCAATCACTCAGCACTGAGGGAGATTAAAAAGTCTAATTTTTATTTAGCTGGGTCTGAGATTATATAGAAAGAGTTCAAGGGGTGTAGTATAGATTTAACCAATGAGAGAAAGAGTACATATAGCTCATGGTATAGGAATGTGATACATATAGAAAAACAAGTCGAAATATGGTCAATTTCCGGCCAAGTACCCATGCCTTCCTGGGGATCCAAGAAAACCCCTTCCATACTTGCAATACAAAAGGCAGGGACCATTCCCTGTCTCCCCATTAGGTCCGGGAGCCTCATACCTTACATGGAAGCTGTTCCGGTACATAAAGAGAAACAGATGTTATAGTATAGAATACAGCTTCAACAGAGAACAAAAAGACTTTCTGTCTACATTCCTTCAATGCTGAGACCAGCACTTTAAACATAGAATCTTTCAGTTAGTTTCATTGTAATTAGTGGTGCAAGTATCGAAGCTATCTAATCTAATACTTCAAATCTCAAGGTTAAATCAGAAGATTTATTGTAAAAATGCTTCTGTAACAGCTGCCAAAAATAGTTTATTGCTCCACTGGGGTTTATGATTTATTTTCAGTGGGGGGGGGGGACTTTTCAAACCAAACCTCTGTTTTTTTCACAAATCGCACCCTGAATGCAAGCATTATTACTATTGCTCATACTTTTGAGTTAGAGATCTGAACAAACCCCGATCATTAGACGACTACGTACAAGTAGTCCTGCCAATCACATGGCACCATATTTTCGACGACAGTAGCTATATTCAGGGTTGCCAGGTTTTCACAACAAAACCCGCCCAATTGCTTCTCAAAAAATCTCGCATTTCAGGGGGTCTCATGGTTAAAATCACGTAAAATTTGCACTTTTGGCTGGGCTCCCCAGGTAAAATTCACATTCCAGGGGGTAAATATCACGTTATTTTGGGTCGATTCAACCTGCGGACATGAAAAACAACCCGCGCCAACAGTGTAAATGTAGCCGAATTCCGCGGGAAAACCGCAGACTTGGCAACACAAACAAATTGTGCCTCGCGAACACCAGCATAGCTATTATAGCCTAATACATCTTTCTCTGACAACGGAGGTTACCGTACACTATCCTGAGAATGACACTTTGATCAAGTCCTTTGTTTGTATTTTCTGTCAGCTTGTTTGGAACGTTTTCTCACTCCGACAGTTAAACATATTTTACAGCACAAAGAAAAAAAGTAGATATTTACACCTGCATGTGAAGCTTGTGGAGTAAAGGTAACAAAAGAGTATCAAAACACTAACACTCATGGATTTACACTAAAAATACTTGCTTTACATGTTTTTTATTTTTATTTTATTTTTTTGGACATTACCAATTGGACTACCCTGTAGATGCTGTGGTACAAGGATACAGTCAGCATTCAATAACATATGTGCCACAGTATCATGGTATTACCATCATAAGGTACTGCCACAGTACAGGATGTTTTTTTAAAGGTCTTTAAAAACAATTAAGTCTTTTAGAGATGTTATGTGTATTTTATTATTATTATTATTGCATTTTGATATTTACTTTGTTTATTTCGGTTTATGGTCATGCAATGAATCCATAGCCTACAGTGTACTTTTGGACATCTTCCCAGCTTTATGTAAATTTGATTTGTTGGGGGTTGGCATACTCAAAATCTCCCATATTTTATTTTATTTTATTTTATTTTTTCAGTTAGTCCTGCCGCACTATTATAATATATTACAGTACGATATATCCAGGTGTGTGACTCTGCCTATTATCATCTCTATTTGCAAGAACATTCAGTATGTTCACATAACACTCCCTGTTTAGAGCGACTGTTCCTGTCTGTTCAATGCTTTTGTCACCAGATTCTCACCCCATCCCAAACAAAAACATTGAAGTGAGCAATAGATTCATTGTTTCACTGAGCTGGATGAGCTCAAATGATTTCAATGAATGTTGCCTGTTTGAAGGGCTCATTTGTTTTATGCTGTCCCCGCAGGGCGTATGCAATAAAAACATACATCAAGCAAAGAAAGCTGCTCGGTTTCTGTTCGTTCCCAAATTAAAAGGCATTGAGTATGATTGGGGACAGTCATGCAAAAACGACCTGCCAAACAGATGTGATGTCTCCTCCCGCTCTGATAATGGCTCTGAAACTGCAAAACAGATTATTCCAATGGAGCCTGAAGAGGGTTTGATGTATGTAAAGAAAGAAGATCACACTTGAAGATCGCTGACGTCACTTCATATTGATGTCAGTTCATAAAAACACATGCATGCACCAAAAGCAGGGTTTGGGGTGCCATTATTGAGCATATAACCGATAAATGCTTCATAAACTTTGCCGTTGTCACGACAATCCGTTCATGTCTTTTTCAAACACAGTGTACATACTGTAGTTCCCCATAATTGTGACTTCTTTGTAGGTGCATTTATTCTGCCTCTGTATACAGTAAAACATCTGTGTAAAACCTTTTAAATACTGTATATCTTGGCTAGTAAAATTTGATTTTTGCAATTGTATTGGTCATTTGGCTGGTAGTTTTATAAGGAACTTCAAGAATTTGTGAAGTTTCTTTTATTAAGAATAAAAGGTTTATTAAGAAAAAAATAGTCTGTGCTGTTGGGTCATTTTTGATCAAAAATTTTTACTTTTTTTTTTTTTTTTTTAGAATTTTTTACTTTTTTCGGAACGGTATGAAACTTGGTTTTGGTACTTGTGTGAACACACACACACACACACACACACACACACACACAAATAATTTAAAAAAATCATGGACATGATTCAAAAAGGTTAAACGGTTCTGAAAAAAATAGTCACACTTGTATTGTTCGCGGTCAAAAATGCATGCATTGGAAATGAACGGGAGACAAATTTCATCTATTGGAAATGCTTGGTACTGCGCCCAAACAAAATCTTACTAAAAGCTCATTTTTTGAGATATCAACTTCAAATTTGGAACACGGCTTGTTTCTATTTATGGCTTTGATTTTCTCACAGTTTTAGTGTAAAACATGTTTTGGAAAATACATATTTCATATAAAAATTGAAAATGGTATTTTATAAATGTAATTTTTTTTATTTATTTATTTTTTACTTTTTTCAAGTTCACTTTTTTAAACTTTTTAATAATCTGTAAATAAAAGTCTTTAAAAAGAGACCAAACTTAAGTCTGTTGAAGTTGGAAATTTAATTTTCAGGTATCAAAAAGTTAATAAATGCATAAATACTGCATACATATAATTTAATGCCATAAAATCTCCTAAAAATACAAAATATTAAATTAAAAACATTATCGAACTAAAATATAGTAAAATCATTTCATCAAAATAATAATAATAAAACGGTCATTTTTGACCGAAACACAGGGGGTTAAATTGCAAGACAGTCCATTTTGTTTCAGTTTCTGTAAATGATGTGCAAATCTAATCAAAGGCAAACACTTCCAGAATTTAACAATTCCATAATTTCTGTATTCATTAATTAATTAATATGGGGCCCATATAAAGCTTCAGATTCATTCATACACATGATGCAACTGGATAGACAGTAATGCACAAACACACACACACACACACACGCATGTACAGTAAACCTCTAAACAAGCATGCATGTTAAACAGACATATTTAGCTGTGTTATTTTCTTGTCATTTCCACTAGCTGCTGCCTTCCTAACATGGGAGACTAAATGTGTTTTATTGTTGCTTGGAAACTCCTTGAAAGAACAGGAACAACTTTCATTTGATAATTACAAAGGAAAAGGCAAAAGCATTTCAGTCATTAAGAGCTGAAATGGAGGGTCTTTGGACTTCCTGACTCGCTGCTAGTGTGTTTTATTTAATAAATGAAGACAGTGTTTTATCTTGAATGCTTCAGATCACTGGGTTTATGGAAGAGAAGAAAATGCAGGAAATTAATCAAAATATGTTTTCATTTTTCTGCCCATGGTGTTTATAACAGGCTAGTGTGGTGACACACTAAAAGCCTATTCACACTAAGAGCAAGGCAGCAAAACATTGCCAATTTGTGCTAATTTGTGTCAAAAATGTTCACTTAAAGCATGGCTTGAATTTTCGTCAACCTCTGAGACTACCCAAAAAATTCTGAATACTCAAAGGAAAATGCAGTGACAGAAATCACCAACAAAATGCACCATGGAAAATGTGTGTCTAAACTATTCACATAAAGTAAGACATGGATTTACTTTTAGTCCTTTAGCAAATGCTTTTATCCAAAGTGACTTACAAATTAGGAACAGCACAGTCAATATATCATAAGTGCGTGTGGAAAAGGTGTGTCTTCAGTTTGGTTTTGTTTTTTCTTTTGAAGGTCGAGATGGATCAGTTGGAAGGTGACAGCTTTTCCCACCACAGAGGAACACAAAGGATTGGTATCACTGATAACAAATGGTTGCCTGCACTTGATTGAAAGTAAAACATGCTGTTTGTTTGTTGAGATTTTATTATGTTCAGTGTAATTGGAGCATGACAATATCAGCATTTTAACATCTATCTGGAATGTTGATTATCGACACATGACATGATTTTTTTTTTTTTTTGTTATTTACATATTTTGGTTAACATTGACTCCTATTGTACACTGAAAAAAATGGTAACAACGTGTTTCATGTGGTAACATCTAAATTACTGTAATTGATTTTATTGAAATCAAAATATATTATAATATAACTGAATCAACCTAGCAACAAGTTAGCATCTGGTTTAAGACATGCTTTTTTCGGACGATAAATAACGGCGTAAATACCAGTAAATTGACTAGCACAAACCTTAGTAAATCACCTTGCATGATTTATTTAAATCCTCCCATAAATGTTGCATTTGAAAGGTAAACTCCTACAAATGCATATGCAATATGGTCAGCCACAAATATATATATATATTTTTTTTTTTTCACTGCTTGTCTTTAGTAATATTTTTTTAACAGCAAAAGAGGGTTTGCACTGGCGCAAGCTGTTAGTACAGCTGGTCCTTTATCTCCATACTGAAATCTAAGATGGCCAGACAGTGATTCATCTTTTATGAATCATTAAAATATTGGTGTTCGGGATGCTGTAAACATGGAGACTGTAGTGTACACTGTGAGTTTTTAAAAACGTATCTAAAATGTGTGATATAAATAAACAGTGCTCTTAAATGGCTGTTGAGATGGTTTTCTGAATTGAAATGAGAAAAAGCCAAATTAATGTCCAACCGAATTATGTGACCGTATAGTAGGCGCTGTATTGAGCTAATCCTAAACCTACCGTCACATAATTCAGTGGGTCACAGAATTTGGCACAACACCAGGTCCAAGGCTTTTCTCATTTCAATTCAGAAAACCATCTCAACAGCCATTTACTGTAAGAGCACTGTTTATTTATATCACACAATTTAGCTAAGTTTTTTTAAAAAAAAAAAACGCACAGTGTACACTACAGTCTCCATGTTTACAGTGTGTGTGTGTGTGTGTGACCGTTCTGTATTGAGCTAATCCTAACCCTACCGCCACCAACATTTTGTGTACGGTCAAAGAATTCAGTGGGTCACAGAATTCGGTATAACACCGGAAACATTCCTTATGTCAAGGCATAAGCAGATTGATCAATTTTATTTATTTTTTTTTTTTTTCCATTTTGTGCACCATTGACTTCCATTATATTGACAAAAAAAGCAAAAAAAAAAAAAAGCAAACATTAGATATTATTCAAAATATCTTTTCTTTCTTTCTTTCTTTCTTTCTTTCTTTCTTTCTTTTTGATTAACTATGCCTAAATTCATAAAATCTAAACTGCTTTCTTGACTCTGGCCAATAAGATAAAAACTTTCTCCTCTGAAACAAGATTCCTTTTCAGATTATATCTTCTACAGATGTAGAAAATAATGTTAAAACAAACTTGCATTCAGGTCTGGCTCTATACTGAAATGAATCGGCCACTTTTCTTGATCCAAACGATTCCTGATATATAAAATTAACATCCAACCTTAAATTTCACATTTCAAAAGTAAAATAGTTGCAAAATGTGAACACTGTTTGACTTGAAGTGTGAAGCATGACATGACAGAGGCAGTTCCCATCCATCTGAGATTAGACCACGTATATCTCTCTCTCTCCGTCTGTCTCACTCTCTTTCTCCTTGTCTCTCTGTCTCTGTCTGTCTCACTCTCTAACCGGCTGTCCGGCCAGCAGGACCAGATGAGCACTGATAATTACCAACCGGCAGTGTGGGGCAAAGGACACCTTCAGTGAGTGTGTGTGTGTGTGTTTACGTGTGAACAATGGATTTGGCCGGGGTGACACATGCCCCTTTCAGTCCCAGAGGCAGCATAACACAGTCATTGTGTGTTAAGGACGCCCAGGCCGCATCCCAGCTAAATAGGGATGGGCGACAAGGGAGACAACTGCAAAGATGAACGATATGATAGAGGGTCAGATGAGGTGAAAACAGTTAAGAGAACAGGTGTGTGCGTGTGATTGAGGCTTCAGCATCTGAATTCAACCTCTAAATCTCTCCTGGTTTAAAGCATTAGCAGTGTCAATGTATTTGTTTCAGTACCTTTCTTTATTGCACACAAAAAAAGTAGGCCTACTAAAACACAAAAAGCAGTTTGCATCAATCTTTTGGAGTTATGTCTATTGAAATAGTTCAGCCAACAACTTACACTTAGAGTTAGAGGAACTTAATTTGTAGAACACAAATTTTCAAGCTGATTACACAACATAAAAGTAAGTTGTTCTAAATAGTTTCAGTGTAATTCACTCATAAATGGAGTGGTGGCTCTGGAACCAATAAATCTCATCTATTTCAGATCAGATTAACTGCTAGCATGGCACATGCTAAATGTAAGTTATCTAACTGGATGACGCGGAGAATAAACGCGAAATCTTGGGAGATGTTTTCTTCACCTCACAGCTGGTGGAAAAGAATCGGGATGTGACTCGGAAAGAAATCATGTTCATAGATAAGATTAATAACATTACTGTAGTATGAAGCAGAGCAGGGCCGAGTGATGTTGTAGTTGAACGCGGCGAGTGTGACACACTTTTATTATGCCATAATCGCTGCTTCCGCTTCTTTCGGTCAAGCGTATGTGGGGTAACGCTGCTCTGTTTTATCATATTAGATACATTTGAGTGTGTTGAAAATGATGTTATAACATTACTCTGAGTGTTCGCTCGGTGGCTGCTGTGAGACACTGTTGCACACTGCAGTAAGATAGATCTATTTTAGAATATAATTTTAATAAACGAAGAGTAGTTTGTGTTGATAAATGGCATGCAATTAATTTTAAAGCATACTGTATGACGGAGAAAATGCTTTATTACTGTTACTAAAAATAAATCTGCATCTGATTATGCTATGCTAGCTACTTGACAAAATAGTGTTTTTCTCTGAGGCATGGTAAAAACATGCAGTCGCGGAAAATCAAGAAAACAAGATTCAAACAATAAGACTAAACGTGTTGAGCCATATAACAACAATTCATTTTCTGTCTATAAATGTAACCAAATAGTTGTTCCCTTGTCTAATAAAACATGTAATATATTAAAGTGTCTTTAGTGTTTCCATGGTTTCTACAAAATAAAAATGGAAACCGGGGTACTGATAGGTGACGCACGGACACGGTTCGTGTCCTGGTTAAAATTGCTTATTTCTCTGGATTTAAACATACTTTGAATAATACTTTGGGATAATGTAAGTACACAAGTTAACAAAATATATTACACTGTTCTAGTGGTTTTAGATATTTTAATCCAGAAATCTTACATATTGTGCCTTTAAACTCAAACTTCATGTTGTTGATAACAAAGAATGTAATATATTCTCTTTTTCTTTCTATTTTTATATGACTATGGTACAAGATTATCAAATCAATGTTGTAAATGAGTAGTTGTAGGTCAAAAGTAATATAAAAATAATCCAAAAGTAGACATATTAAATTACCGTAAATGTGTATACTGGATTATATTACTAACTACAATTTTCGTCATGTAATTTTGAATCAGTAACTGACTACAGTTTGTAAGTAATCTACCCAGGACTGGTTACTGCCTACTGATGCTTTTTCTGAATCAAATTTAGAAATCTTTCAGGTAACCATTTACATTATGCATTGGGCAGACGCATATATCCAAAGTGACTTACATTGCATTTTTTTTTTTTTTGTGCTGTGATTTGAACATGGCAAATAAAATAATGCTGTTGTGCTTGCATAAGGTGCTGCAAGTAACGTTAACAATTCTAGAACATCTGCCAGAATTAGCCACCAAATTAGACATTTATTCTATAGTCATATATTTACCTGTCAAGCAAAAGCAAAGCAAACTCGGCATTTGTTTTCAAGCTCTTTGAAGTTCTCAGCTCCCTCCAGCGATGAAAAGCTTTACCGATGTTCACTCTCATCTTAATTCTTTTTTGGTCCCATGGCTTTTTGGTCTATTTATTTTCTTATGTCTTTCAATTCTTTGTAGCACATTTAAGTGTGTAAATAATTGTTGACAGATTTATTAGTTTTTTGAATATAAGGTTCCAATATATGGACTGCCTGCTCTGAATGAGCAAAAATGATTGACAGGCAGATAGTTTTCCCACATTTTCTCTGAGCTTTTCTATTTTGCTACTGTACCTATGTCTTTATAACCTCTATAGGACTGGCTAACATGATTGTATGTACAGAAAATGAGTAACAGTTTTACCAATAGTCAGGTTAGACACCATATTGAATTTAATGTGGATCAAAACGAGGCTGTGAGGGATAGACTTACAATGGCACGCACTGTATAAAGGTCCTAGAACACGTAATTTTCACAACTAACAACTTTTAAAATTGTTAAGTATTTGTCTATTGAAGGTATATTTTTTCCCCAGAAAGATATTCCGTCTTCAACAATCGGTATGTTGTTAAACAACAGTACAATCAGTTGAATGCTCTGTACTTCTGTCCCTCACAGCCTCATTTTCACACTTTGTAAAATTAAATGTGGCGCTACCCTGACTAAAGTCTATTGTAAGCATTTTTGTTGTGCCCAATGTATCTCCATAACCATGATGGTGTATTTTTAAATTTAAAACGGCAAGGGAAATCTGGTGACATATGACCCCTTTAACATCCTCAAACTGGTCCGGAATAATACGGATATGATAGGAACATGTCAATCTGACCTTAAGTCTACAGCCACGCTCAGCTATAAGCCAAACAACAATATATTGGCAGCAGAATGAAATTTCATATACTTGATGAGTCATAGCTTACGACAGCAAATCAGGCATAAAATAGAAATAAAAAGAGGAAAAACACTCGCTTCCATGAGGAGAGAGGGATCGGCTCCAGTATCCTGTTTCTCCTGGTCTCCAGGGTTTGAACACACTTCAAGTGGGACAGATTTACATGAAGCCTAATGAAATAGGGTGCTATTTTTAAATCGGTATTAAAACCACATATGGGACTGTGAACGTCTGCTTATGAACTTGTTGCTTATATGAACTTATGATCTTTATATAAATCAATATAAATATATCAATATTTTTATTTTTTATTTGTTTTCAATGTACAATATTGTATGATTAAATAATATTTTATAATAGAATATTTGTTAGAATTTTTTAGCGATTTACTGTGATATATTATGTTTTATAAAATAATATTTAAATGATATAATTTTATTATACTAATTTACATTTATTATGTAGATTTATGACATTGCCTTTTTATGTCATACAGCAGGTCACCTCAGCGCAGTACAAAGCTGAAACTCCATAAGATACAGCACAAAGCTCTCTTACCCCCAGGACACGTCCATTTGATTGAGTCCTTTTCAACACGGACATTTAATATGTCAAGGTGAATAAGAACAGCTTCTTTTGTGTCTCTCATTTGTGTCCGAGCTCAGAGGAAATTGAGCGGTTCTTGACATAATAAGCTTCAATGGCAATTAATCTTCTCACAGTGTGTTATTAAACGTTTCCAACTTAAATCCATTTTCAGCACTCAGTTTCACGGTAAGTCACTATGCAATTTGTGGAAGGTCAAATATTAAATTAGCTCTTATTGTTTTCTGTATTATTATTATCTATTATTATTATTATCCTATTATTTCGGCTGACAATCACATGAGGTTAAAACCGTGATGTCCTCTAAAAATAACATGATCAGTTTGACGACCGTGTGCTGTGAGTCACTAGTGTCAGTTTAACCTCCTATCACAATTTTCTGTTCATATTTTGGAGGGTCATGTAACAGAATCCCAAAATAACAAGCAGAAGTTTGATATTGTCTATCCAGTGATGTAAAAGATTGCTCTCATTGCATCTCTGCTGATTTAATATTGATTAACTTTATTTACATTTTATTTACATCATTTAAAATCATGTCGTTCCAAACCCGTAAGACCTCCGTTCATCTTCAGAACACAGTTTAAGATATTTTAGATTTAGTCCGAGAGCTTTCTGTCCCTCCATTGAAAATGTATGTACGGTATACTGTCCATGTCCAGAAAGGTAATAAAAACATCATCAAAGTAGTCCATGTGACATCAGTGGGTTAGTAAGAGTTTGTTGAAGCATCGAAAATACATTTTGGTCCAAAAATAACAAAAACTACGACTTTATTCAGCATTGTATTCTCTTCCGGGCCTGTTGTATATCCGCTTTCACTCCACAGTGACGCTGCTTCTTCTTCTTCTTTCCTGTTTTACGGCAGTTGGCATCCAGTTTATTGGTGCATTACCGCCCCCTTCTGCTCTGGACAGTGACACGATTAGGACATCTGCGACATGCACACTTACGCACCATTTTAAAAAATATAGCAATACCAAAATACAGACAATGTAGAATAGCTTGAATACAGCATGCATCTCCCTCAGACTGTAAATGAAGCTCGGGCGCACTAGATAACACGTCATCAGCGTCACTGTCCAGAGCAGAAGGGGACGGTAATGCATCAATAAGCTGGATGCCAACCACCGTAAAACAGGAAAGAAGAAGAAGAAGCAGCATCACTGTGGAGTGAAAGCAGATATACAACAGACCCGGAAGAGAATACAATGCTGAATAAAGTCGTAGTTTTTGTTATTTTTGGACCAAAATGTATTTTCGATGCTTCAAAAACTTCTAACTAACCCACTGATGTCACATGGACTACTTTGATGATGTTTTTATTACCTTTCTGGACATGGACAGTATACCGTACATACATTTTCATTGAAGGGACAGAAAGCTCTCGGACTAAATCTAAAATATCTTAAACTGTGTTCCGAAGATGAACGGAGGTCTTACGGGTTTGGAACGACATGAGGGTGAGTCATTAATGACATCATTTTCATTTTTGGGTGAACTAACCCTTTAAGTTTTGTTTGGGAGCTGAGAGACCTTTTATTGGCTCAAAAACATCAGACTAATACTTTATGACTTCTCTTAAAGGGATAATTCACCCAAAAATGAAAATTCTGTCATCATTTACTCACCCTCAAGTTGTTCCAAACCTGTATAAACGTCTTTGTTCTGCTATACACAAAGCAAGATATTAACCCCAACTGACTACCATAGTATTATTTTTTTCCTACTATGATAGTCAATGGGGGATGAGATCTGCTTGGTTACAATCATTCTTGCAAATATCTTTCTTTCTGTACAAAGAAATGTATACAGGTTTGGAACAACTTGAGGATGAGTAAATGATGACAGAATTTTCATTTTTGGGTGAACTTTCCCTTTAATCCAACGCAATAAACAAATGCAATGCAATGCATAAATGCAATGGAATTTAACATGCTAACATTCACAAATCGCAAAAAAACAGTGATTACGACAATATGTTATAAATAATATGGTAAGAAATACCGGTTCGCAGAATCAAGCAGCATAACTGACTGCTTTTGTACAGGTAAAAGAATTGGAAGCGAATGACACTGGAAGCCAGACACATTAAAGTTACAAATGGCAGCAGCCACTTTTACGTTAAAAATAAGGTGGATAGCAGCACACCCTAAAGTTATTTACTACGATTTTTTATATAGTATTTTTATTATATAGGCTACACCACTTCTCTCTTTCCTGTATGGCTCACACCCTTCAAAGAGATTGTGCAGTTACTTTGTTCAGTCCCAGAGGAACATGCTTTTTCTCAGGATGCTCTTTCATAGCCCAGGAGACTCATGCTGTTCTTAGGTAGGCTATCTTTCATTGAAGTATCAACTTTATCTCAGATGTTTCTCTGAATGGATAGCTTAGCATTGAACATTTGATCTTTCAAGAATTTGATGAGAAGTATCTGAGTGGATAATGAGATATCACTTTTGATTTTGCATTTATACATTTACTATATAGCAAATCTCGGCTGCGTGATTGTTTATATCATTGTAAAACGTAAACTGTATTATCGTAAAGCTCTATCCATCTGTCCAATCTGTATACATACAGTATAGGATATATACTGTATGTAATATATTCCAAATCTCATTGGCTTGATTGCATGTATTGTCGCAAAATGTAAACGTGCAGCTCTAATCTGCTTCATGCAACTAATGCATGTCAATATTAGAATATTATAAACATCAACATCATAATTGTCTGTAAAGCTGCTTTGAAACAATGTGTATTGTGAAAAGTTCTATACAAATACATTTGACTACATTTGGCTCAGTTTGAGACATTAAGATCTCTGTGAGTTAAATGGGCTCTTTTTCTCATGCTGGAAAAAAAAAAAAAAAAAAACTCATCGCTGCCTAGAAACAATTAAGATTTATTAGAATTATTTCCTATGAGATTTGATCTACCTGAAAAAATATCTGCCAAATGAGGGATATTTTATTGCACAAATTGAATGTGCGTTTATCCAGATAGTATGTGGTGCATTTGTGGTGGCAGGTACAGTGGGGGTGGCGGTCATGGCGTCGGGGGGCATCTGGCAGGCTACAGTGAATAGTTGGAATGGTCAGGATTTCAGCTGGAGAGACAGGTTGCATGACCAGGATCTGGCACTTGCTGGAAGCACAGTCAGTCAGGTGGGACACTGTGGGGTTGGACTGGCACTTCAAATAAATTTGAAGGTTGGAGACCAAAGACGCAGTGAGGTGGAGTCTGCATCTTTTGAAAGAGTTGTATGGATAAGTGATCCAATTTAAGTTCAACATGAAATCAAAATTAACCATGCTAGGGTGTAACAGTAAACAAAAGTCATGGTTCAGTATGAACCTCGGTTTTGGGGTCAAACAGAGTTCGATACAAGTTTGGAACAACAGGAAAAAGCAACAAATCCCCAATACTATGGTATCTTTTTTTTTTTTTAAATAGAACTGTTTTCAAACTTATTGGTTTGATTAAAGTGTTTGATTGTGCGTGAGAATTCATTAACATGTGGTAACAATGGCGGATGCACAAAGAAAAAAAAATTTTCCAAAAAAAATCACAATTCGGCTCATTTATGGTCATACAGATAAGTGTAAGACATTATTCAGAAATGTAACGTCTATTTTTATTTGTGTAAACTCACAATAAAAACAAAACATAGTGCTTTTGTGTGCATTTGTGCTTTTTTCTGCTGTCCCAGTTTGTGCGTTACAAAAATGAATCGAAACTCAGCGTATAGGCTATTAACAAGCTCTTGCATGCCATCTAAACTCTTGTTTTGGGTTGGTGCATAGATCATCTCTTCTTCTGCTGCTATTTTTCCTGTTGTGGTGGTTAGCAAACAGCATTGCATTGCCACGTGCGCCCCTTCTGGACTGGAGTGTGGATCACCTATGACTGACTGTATTCATGGTTTGACTGTATGCATCGAACCGTGACGTCCGTACTGTGGTAGTTCAGGAGGAATACATGTACCGCTACACCCCTACTGTTTATTAGAGCGTATTTTTTGAAAATAAAAATGTTTGTCTTTGTAATCTTGGTTAAATTAAAGCAGGTTAATATAAATAAATGCAAAGTAAAATTCGGGTATGTAACGAGAACATTTTCCCCCGGTTTAACAGACGAGGCTTAAGCTAAAACTAAATGTATGTTTGAGCCATTTTAACTGAAAGCAACTTGCACTATCTTAAATTATGTCAGTGCCATTGTTTTGTCTCAAGATGCACACCTGTAATGTTTTTTTCTAAGGCACATTTATAAAAGCTACTTAAATGTCCTTATTGAACTAAGGTCCAATCCTGGCTTAATCCAAGCCTGTATGATATTCCCCCAGTTTCACAGACAAGGCTTAAGCTAGTCCCAGACTAAAATGCATGTTTGAGCTGTTTTAACTGAAAGCGACTTGCACTGATATATCTTAAAATATGTCAGAGCCATTGTTTTGTCTCAAGATGCACACCAGTAATGTTTTTTTCTAGGATATGTTTCTAAAAGCTACCTAAATACCCTAATTGAAATAAGGCTTAATCCTGATTTACCCTAAACCCTGTCTGTGAAACCAGGCCATAATGAATTTCTGAAGGATAGAATCAAGATCAGTCCTACATTATTTTCACTTAGATAATATGTCACAGTATGAAAGTAAAATTTGTTGTAGATCGGTTTTATACTGAGAGAAAAGAAAAAGGAACTGGTGCAGGATAACCGATTTAGATACCAGATTGTTGATATCCTGTATTTGGAGCACTACTATTAATCCTCTGAGTCCCTAGACAGTAAGGCAGAAGGACAATCAGACAGCCAAGACCCGATGAGTAGACGAGATGAGCATTATGAGAAGGTAATAATGCTCAGACTGTCGACTAAAGGGCTATCTAAAGTAAGTCAAGCTTGGACAATGACACACATTAAGTTGTGATTTTCTAACTGTAGATGCTTATAAGAAGCTTTGTGAGAGGACAAGATTACAGTGTAATTGTAATAATTTTGACCACTATAACAATGGGACACAGTCAGTGAGACAGGACAGTTACATGCAGATAATGACAGCATAATCAATGTGAACACACACAGGGTTCATTTACACATTGACCAGATGATGTACTGGTTCTTTTATCAATACTGACTGTCTTCATCTAGTAGTGTTAAACTATAGCAGCTGTAACTAAATGACTCTGGTTAATGAGCTATTGATCAAACATTTGTTTAAAAAAGTGCACTTAAAACTTGCTTTGTCTCTTGATGTGATAAAATGAATAACTGGAATGACCACGAAGTTTCTAAAAGAACAGACTTCCAAATTCCTGAAGAGTAAAAATCTCCAGACTCTCAGTTAATCTGCTAATAATTGCCATGTTTCTCCTGGGAGATCAATAAATATATCTGTGCATTCTATCTATAAATGCAGAAACCCGCAGAAGGATTTTCTCAAAGCTTTCCCTCGACCCTCTGCACAGAGAAAAACAAGAGGAGGTAAAAACCGAATTAAAGTTATTGAGAAGAAACTCTAGGAAACCTTACAGGCCTGTTCTGTGTTAATAGCCCCATTAGAGCATCTGCTCACAGAAAGATTTAACTGGTTTACAACAAGTTCTTTTTGGTGTCTTAATGGTGGTGGTGATGAGGCAAGAATCAGTATTAAGGTCTGTTCACAACAAGAACCATAACTATAAAGATAACTATATTAGCGTCTACATCAGTGAAAAATATTGTTGTTTATTCAAAGCGTGCGCTGCAGTTTTGTTCTCTGCTGCTTTAAATGCTCAAGCTTGTTACAGCAGGATGGATTCTGATTGTCTGTCAATGTTTTTATCATTCATCAGCTGGAAAAAAAAAATCATTCTGAAAGTGATTCCAACGATATTTTTCCTCCGTGATGTTATCGCCAGTGTTGGGGGTAACGCATTACAAGTAACTTGAGTTATGTAATCAGATTACTTTTTCAAGTAACTACTAAAGTAATGCATTATTTTTTTTTCAATTTACAACAAAATATCTACTTTTTTGTTGTTATTAAAAAACAAACAAGCAAGCCCAGCGCATGTGAGAAAAAGTAACGCAAAAGTAATGTAACACATTATTTTATATTATATTTTAAAGTAATGTAACACATTACTTTTCATATAAAGTAATTAAGTAACGCAATTAGTTACTTTTTTAGGGAGTAATGCATGCAGTATTGTAATTCATTACTTTTCTCAACACTGGTTATCATTGTAGTTGTGTCATGGACTCTGCTATTCTTTTATATTTAGAATAACTTTTAGAACTATATCTTTATCATTATTATTATAGTTATCATCCTTGTTGTGAACAGGCCTTTACAATTACTGTTTGTGCTACAGACATGAATGATACCTCATTTAATGTGGCTTGTTGATGATAAAATGGGAATTTTGAAAATGGGAAACATTGAAATACGGACCTTATGACTATTATTTATATACTATTATATTTTTTATTAATATTTTGAATTAGATTTTATATTTTCAGTTTAGTTAAATTTTTAGTAATTTTGTTTGTGTGTGTGTGTGTGTGTGATTTTGCCATTTTTATTAGTTTTTGTTTTTAAATTTTCTATTTGTTTAATTTATTTTCATTACAGTTTCAGTTCAGTTTTAGTTTTTATTGATTTCCAATTAGTAATTTTAAAGGTCCAACTTAAAGGATTAGTTCACTTTCAAATGAAAATTTCCTCATAATTTACTCACCCCCATGTCATCCAAGATGTTCATGTCTTTCTTTCTTCAGTTGAAAAGAAATTAAGGTTTTTGATGAAAACATTCCAGGATTTTTCTCCATATAGTGGACTTCAATGGAGCCCAAACAGTTGAAGGTCAAAATTACAGTTTCAGTGCAGCTTCAAAAGTTCTACACAATCCCAGATGAGGAATAAGGGACTTATCTAGAGAAACCATCGCTCATTTTCTAAAAAAAAAAATAAAATAAAAAATAAAAATTAAGTTTTAACAATAAATGCTCATCTTGAACTAGCTCTCTTCTTCTCTATTAGAATTGTATCGTGAATTGTATCTCTATTGAATTGTAAGTGTAGACACTGCTAAGTGTATTACTGCCCTCCACAGGTTAAAGTTTGAACTAATTGTTATATACTTGCACTAGCATATTGTATATGACAATTTAGTTCAAACTTTGACCTGTGGAGGGCAGTAATACACTTAGCAGTGTCTACACTGCTGGAATTCAAATAGAGAAGAAGAAGAGAGCTAGTTCAAGATGAGCATTTATGGTTAAAACGCAGATTTAAAAAAAAAAAAAAAAATTAGAAAATGAGCGATGGTTTCTCTAGATAAGACCCTTGTTTCTCATCTGGGATTGCTGTAAACTGTAATTTTGACCTTCAACTGTCCATTGAAGTCCACTATATGGAGAAAAATCCTGGAATGTTTTCATCAAAACCTTAATTTCTTTTCGACTGAAGAAAGAAGGACATGGACATCTTGGATAACATGGGGGTGAGTAAATTATCAGGAAATTTAAATTGAAAGTAAACTAATCCTTTAATCTTATTTTAGTTAGTTGCAAAGGTAACATTTCATATTATATTATATTATAATATATTATTTCAGCTTAATTTCAATGAACAAAAAGTGTTATTAGTAGTTTGTTAAAAAACAAACAAAAAAACATGGAACCCACCTAGCAATCAACAATATCATCTTAGCAACCACCTCCCCCAGCAACATGCTGAGAACCACTCAGAACACCTTAAAACCACAGATCAACACCCTGACAACCCTGTCATCATGTTGGCAAGTTATGCACAGGTAAGCAGGACTCACGTTTTGTTCACAAAAAAGTAAAAATCTACTTTTATATCTAATTTGTGTTTTTTTTTTTTTTTTTTTTTTTTTTTTTTTTAGGTCAAATGCATCAAATCTCTCAATCCACTGAGGGCCGATCTAGGGTCAGTTTTCCTTTATCCAGGATGCTCCGACAGAACATAACTGATCCTGAAACAGACATCTGAGACTCTGGATATCCATATGGACCCAAATCAGCAGGGGGAAGTGTGTATTCTCACCAGAGAACGTTCAATGCCAGTACGGCTTCACCACTCGCAGCCTCGGAGGGAGCCGCTAATGACAATTCACAGCCAACTGCCGTCTCTTGGGCTGCTGAATCCCTGCGTTTAGTAGCATCTAAAATTCATGACAGATTTGTTATAATCCCAGGCAGAGCTACGCAGCAGAGCTCTCTAAACACAACTGACAGCGCACTGTACAAGACTCTTTAAAGACCTCATCAACAGGCAGTGTGCTAAATACGGCACACAAGCCTTTTTTTTTTTCTCTTCCAACCTACATAAAGCTGTGTTTTTTTTTCCTGAGTATGAACCCTTTTTCCCACTTTGATCTCTGTGATTGTGGACTGGCCCTCCATCCATGTGATACACAGCAGCGTGACTCCCTCCGCCAGCCCATGCATGTGTTTCTGGGAGCGACTCTGACCCCTTGAATGTTAAAATCGCCGGTGTGTGCGCGGATGTGGGGGCCGACTCGCTGCTGTGAGATGTACAGGGTCATACATGCATGTGTGGGTGGTGGTATATATCTGTCTCTCTCTGTTTCTGCTTACCGCACTGTACTTGCTATGCAGGAGAGAGAGAGACATAAAAATGCATTTATGATGAATTTCCTTATTTTTCCCTAAAAACACTCGTAAATGCATGAGCATATCAATAAATAAGTCGTGTTATTTAAAGCATCAGTAGTAATTACTCTCTATTGACATGGAAATTACTTTTTTAGAACCTGTTTGAGAAAATGAGGAGACTTACGTAACGTGGCGAGCGCACTCAAATATCTGCCAATGCCACCTGGTGGACTCGACTCAGGGAGGGAAAATCTCGCGTTCTGATTGGACGACGACGTGTGTAGAAACATCTGGTGTTGTAGAAGGGTATTTGTGAGGACACGGGGGCGACACGGCCAGATGCCTGAAGGCGCTGCTGGAGACTTGGACAGGAGGACAATCGCTCTGATAACTGCCGCAGCGAGCTGGCCCTCGATTCTCTGAATAGACAACATACATTTCCTTACAGAGTTACACATTGATGCACATTTTGAGATATCCGTATTGAAAGAATATGATGAAAACATATTATTTAGAAACTCATACTGAGGGTTAA
This sequence comes from Ancherythroculter nigrocauda, assembly GCA_036281575.1. Taxonomy (NCBI): domain Eukaryota; kingdom Metazoa; phylum Chordata; class Actinopteri; order Cypriniformes; family Xenocyprididae; genus Ancherythroculter; species Ancherythroculter nigrocauda. Next base: position 6,940,951 of record VTFQ01000023.1, on the reverse strand, counting down.
AGATTTGGAAAAACACCTAACCCAGTTAAACTTTGGTTGGGTTAGCACACAAAAATTAAAATTATGTCATCATTTAATCACTCTCATTAAGACTTTGGTTAATCTTCGAAACATAAATTAAGATATTTTTAATGAAACCTGAGAGGTTCCTGTCTGTCAATTAAAAGTCCAGGTAAACAAAATTCAGAAGATTCGAAAGGTCATAAAGGTGAGGCAAAATGAATATCAATCGAGCATCTTGTAAAGGGACATCACTTTTGGATTATGGCAAAAATCATAATCACGATTATTTTGGTCAATACTGAAATCATGATTTAATATGATTATTAGTGGGTGATACCCACTAAACATTGGACGTCGGAGAGACATGCAGATCATGTCTATATTAGGTGCGTCGGTCCATGACCATTTCTGAACATCTATTCGACGTCCAAACTAGGTCCACTATTTGGACGTCCAACCATGACCCAACTTGGACTTCATCTTGACGGCTTTGGATTTCAACCAAAGAGACAAAAACCAGTCAACATCACAGGCATTTCGCGCGAGTGTTCAACCATTGCAAAACGACGGTACAGCTTTTCAGCCTGCATCGCTGGCATCGCTGCATTTATTTTTGAATAAAGATGAAAATGGTGATATTGAATTGTGATTTATTTGTATTTGTATAACTGTAGTGTATGTAGTCCCATGTTTCCAGAGTGTGGAGGACATGTTTTCTGTGCCAGTTAATTTTTCCTGTAAGCTTTGTTTGGCTCAACAGCTAGTTTCAACAGCATTACACCTTCGTATGCATCTCCAGTTATCACCTGCTGCTGAGACAATCAAGTTTTTGGAAAATGATCTAGTCCCATTTCAGAAGGTGGCATACTGTTCCAGATCATTTTCCAAAAACTCTCATTTGATTGTCTCAGCAGCAGGTGATAATGCATGGAGATGCATACGAAGGTGTAATGTTGAAACTAGGAGGTGAGCCAAACAAAGTTACAGGAAAATTAACTGGCACAGAAAACATGTCCTCCACCCTCTGGAAACATGGGACCACAGTTATAGAAGTTATAAAAACGATGTCCAAAATAACTCTAAATTTGATGTTGAAAAGACGTCCACAAACAACCACATTTGGACTATAAATAGCCCATACACGGAGGTCCCACAGACGTCAACATTAGACGTGCGGAAGACGTTGAAAAAAGACATCGCCTGGCGTTACAAAACAACCCCTTCAATGGACCGAATTTGGACGTCCAAAAATTACATGAAAAAGACGTCACTCCGACGTCACATTGTGCAGTGGGTATGATCAAAGTCTTATTTCATGATATGTGTAATGTTAGTGAAATTTCCCAATTATCGATACTTCAGCAAAAACGGTAATGCTTCAGTATGGGGAAAACATATTCATTATTAACTAAAACTTTTTCCTCAATGAACTCCTAGTTTAATGCTCAAGTTTAGGTATTGGGTAGGTTTAAGGAATGTGGAATAAGGTCATGCAGAATAAGGCTTTGTAAAATGTGCTTTGTAAGTACTAATAAACAGCCAATATACTATGCAAGCTAATAAGCAACTAGTTAAAAGTGAGAATTGAACCCTGAAATAAAGTGTTACAGCAAAAAATAATACTAGGTAAATTAATGTAAGTAAAAGATCCTCAAAACAGTTACAGAAGATAAGTAAAAAGTCAGCAATACAATAAGAACAAAGAAACGAATTACAAACAAATTTAACAAATAAATACAACAGAACAAGAATACAAATTAATTGAACAGTGCTTTAGGTTTTTCAGGAAAATGTACTAACAGTAGTATTCAGATAAGTAATAGCCTACAACAGAAATTTAATTTAAAGTGATCAAATGTAAAATAACACTGCTGTATTCATGAAATATAGGCTAATCCTGAAATCGAATACATTTCTGATTTATGTTTCTGTCGCTGCATGATGAGAATACAGTTTAAATATGCAACTTCGCTGGATAACGAATGCATAACAGCGAACAAAACTATATAAACTAATGCAAATGAATGAATGGTAACAACCGTGACATTAAACAGTTGCTGTTTTTGTCACATTGTTTTAACCGCTTGAGATACTACTCCTCTCAGCCTCGACGTCAAACGTACTAACGTACTACTAACGTACAAACGTCCACTAATGCAGCATCTACTCAACAAACGAATTAATTTATAATTATATGAAAACATGTACTGTAGTGTACACTGTATAGCATACCGTTTTGTTGTCCATGTTTTAAATCCGTTTTTGAAGTGTCCCGCTCTGTGCAGCGTGCAGCCTCACGTCACGTGTTAAAACAAACTCTACGAGGCATCAGTCTTAGTTTTTATTTCGCCTCTAGAGGTCGCTCTCATACTGTATAATGACAGCGCACTCTTCTCAGCTGCTCCAGTAACGGACGCAACCTGGCAAATGAAATCAACCGCGGTTGTGCGAGCACTTGTTTGCACATGCTTGCTTGCAGTCTGTGTTCTTCCGACTTCATTTTGTAGTAAGTAACGAAAATGCTTTGGAAAATATATTGGAGTAAAAGTATACATTTTATTTAGGAAATGTAGTGGAGTAAAAGTAAAAGTTGCCAGAAATATAAAAACTCAAGTAAAGTACAGATTCTCCCAAAAAAATACTTAAGTACTATAACAAAGTATTATTACTTCGTTACATTACAGCACTGGATTTGGAATGACATGAGGATCAGTAATTCATTTTTTTAAGAAATAACCGACTGTGTTTATGAGGATACTCACCAAAGCGCATTTCAGTATTTTTGTTTGTAGGCTATTTGACCAGGGGCGTCACTAGGCACTTTTTAGGGGGGCTTTAGCCCCTAAACTTCTGCCCAGCCCCCCTAAAAAAAAAATATTTGATTAATACATTTTTGATCGCTTCAGTCCCCTTTAAAAAAAACTCATTTGAAACGGCGGCAAGCTGCGTCAAGTTTCGGCTCCTCCCCTTATCTGAGTCTGCTTGGATTTAGCGCATTTTTCAATCTGCAGGGGCGCCGAGCAGAGCGAACATCAAAGAGCACAAGGTGTGTGTCGTGTGTGCGTGCATTTATTGGTAGATTGCTAATGCTATGATATTACGTCTGCATCGGTGCAGTTCTTTGTCATAAATGCATTGCAGTTTACATAATGTAATGTTACTGGAGCATTGGGAGCACACGGGACGGCTCGGTTTCTCATCCAATACAAATACGTTTCGCTGCGTTCACCTTCAGCCCTTGTGTGATAGTTGTTTTTTATTCCTACAAAAATGAAGTGATTAACACCCATGAAAACATACTTTAGATTCAGAAAACGATCATGATTTATTTTAATTTACTTTTTACAATTACAGACATATTATAATGTCTTTTGACATTACATTATGCAGCCATGCACAGAAATGACACACATCATTGTCTGAAAGCACTAGATGGCCCAGAGAGAGAATGTGGAGTTATTTTGTTTTGTATTATTAAATATAGTTTTGTATTAAGTAATAATGAATCAGGAGGAGTGTCATGATACATAAATTAGAGTAAGCGTAGAGTAAAGGGATTTTTGATTTTCTTGATTTATACTATTTATACTAGATTTGTACTTGATTTATAGAAGTGGCAAATTGATAATTCATGTTGTTATTTTTAATAAATAGAAATAAATATAGAACAGATTAATCATATTGCCAATAGACAATTACATTAATACATGGTTTGTCTATATTCTTAATGAATATTAGCTGGTTAGTTAAAATACTTAAAATGACATCAATTTTCATGGGGTGACTTTATGAATATCCAACCGTATTGTTGATTATAAAGGCTAAAAAGCTAAAAAACTAAAATAATTTATATTTCATTGTAGATGGATATACGACATTTTTTCTTGTCGTGCGGGAGTAGGTCTGCAAATGAGCAACAGTTAGTCAAATAATATTTTTTTAATCATACCCTTATTGGGGGCTGAGCCCCCCTAAAATCAAAATCCTAGAATCGCCCCTGTATTTGACGTTTAAGTGCGTATCCAAGCCCACAGTATACTTTGCTTATGCGCGTTCCGCCCCATCTCAGAGCACTCGTGCAGAAAACCGCCTAAAGAACAGTATCTCTTTCACTTTTAATAACACTGTTTAATATCAAGCATGTCCTGCAGTTCAGCAACAGTAGACTGCATTTTGCAACACTCACTTATTCGGCTGATTTGGATGTGTACTTTACATGATGAACAGATTAAATTTAAGCTTTTATCTAAACAATGATTGACACACACACATAGAGCACATCACATACAGTAAACAAGGAAGCTCTCAAACATGCATGCTTGATACACATTCATTAAAAATATCTTAAAGGTGCCATCGAATTAAAAATTGAATTTACCTCGGCATAGTTGAATAACAAGAGTTCAGTACATGGAAAAGACATACAGTGAGTCTCAAACACCATTGTTTCCTCCTTCTTATGTAAATCTCATTTGTTTAAAAGACCTCTGAAAAACAGGCGAATCTCAACATAACACCGACTGTTACGTAACAGTCGGGATCATTAATATGTACGCCCCCAATATTTGCATATGCCAGCTCATGTTCAAGGCATTACACAAGGGCAAAACGTCTGGATCTGTGCACAGCTGAATCATCAGACTAGGTAAGCAAGCAAGAACAATAGCGAAAAATGGCAGATGGAGCAATAATAACTGACATGATCCATGATCCATATTTTTAGTGATATTTTTAAATTGTCTTTCTAAATGTTTCGTTAGCATGTTGCTAATGTTCTGTTAAATGTGGTTAATAAAGTTACCATCGTTTCTTACTGTATTCACGGAGACAAGAGAGCCGTCGTTATTTTCATTATTAAACACTTGCAGTCTGTATAATTCATAAACACAACTTCATTCTTTATAAATCTCTCCAACAGTGTGTAATGTTAGCTTTAGCCCGTTAGCCACGGAGCACAGCCTCAAACTCATTCAGAATCAAATGTAAACATCCAAATAAATACTATACTCACAGGAATCGATGCATGCATGCAGCATGAATGATGAACACTTTGTAAAGATCCATTTTGAGGGTTATATTAGCTGTGTGAACTTTGTTTATGCTGGTTAAGGCAGTTTAGAGCTCGGGGGCGGGGGAGCGCGAGATTTAAAGGGGCCGCGCGCTGAATCGATGCATATATAATTATGGCTCAAAATAGGCAGTTAAAAAAATGAATAAAAAAAAAATCTATGGGGTATTTTGAGCTGAAACTTCACAGACACGTTCAGGGGACACCTTAGACTTATATTAAATCTTGTTAAAACTGGTTCTAGGGCACATTTAATTTGTGTTTCGAAGATTAACCAAAGTCTTGTGTTTCACATGACATGAGGGTGAATAAATGATGACAGAATTTTCATTTTTGGGTGGAATATCCCTTTAAGCATGCAACCATCCTGGACATTTGTGCTACAGACAGACTGATTCCTCTTATGATGAGTCTTGTTGAGGAGAGTGTGCTGGTACTTTGAGTGATTGCATTCAAAAATTAATTTAATTAATTAATTCAATCTAAAATGGGCAAAAAACATTGAAGGAGGTCATAAGTCAGATCTAGTTTACCAGAATATCATTTGAGGTTGTTTCTTTTCCCTTTGGATCACCTAGCAACTAGCCAGAACACACATTTTGCATGGGCAAAATCTTCAGAAAATGTCATAATGAAGTATTATTATAATCATATTTTGATGACAAACCTCATTTTAAATCAATATTGTACCCACAATTAATTCCACATACATATTTTTGTTGGTTCAGATTGCTCCATCTGTTCATAAGCATCATGCCATCAGCTGACAGGAAGAGGTTTCCTAACACTTTTGAATCTCAGGGCTCGTTTCCATCATGAGATCTTTGGACCAATCTGTCTTTCTGCAAATGGAAAAGAAAGTGCTTCATTTCTCTGACAAGATTCTGAAAATACAATGCATGTCAACCAAGATTTCACTTAGCACCAATTAAAAAGAAAAAGCAAAGACAATGTGAGAGCCGTGTGTAGGATGGAGGCATCTGAGGGTTGTCTGTTGTGCATTGCTAATGAGCTGTACTAAATTGAGCGCTCTATTACCATCAGTTCAGTGGAAGACATATGATGAGTGTGTACAGGTGATTAAAAACTTTATTTAGACTTTCAAAGTCTTTTTTTTTTTTTACTGTAAAAAAAAAAAAAAACTGGCTAATATTCCTTTACATCACACTCCTATAAACGTGCGAGTAGAACACAGTCTCGCAAGCTAACAGTGTGACATCGGGCTATGAGTATGACAACCGCTGAGGAATTCGGCTAATATAAATTTGTACATTTTTCGGTTGTCTCTCAAAGTAAGCTTAGATCCTTAGGTGATCTCACAGGTGAAAATCATCTGACAAACCATGAGTCCCCTGCTGCTTTAAACAGGATTAACTCAAGACATATAAATCATTTCTGTAAAGGAATATTTCACTAGAAATTAAAGCTTTGTCATTATTTACTCGCCCTCATATTGTTCTAAAAGGCTTGTTCACACCAAGAACTATATAACCATAACTATAACAATAACTATCTTAATGCCCACACCAACGGATGTTAGCGTTCTGTTTATTATAAGCGCACATAGCAGTTATTTCATCTGCCACTTTAAAGTCACATTGAAATCAAAATGGGTAATTCCTTTTTTTATGGAATATTACAGTATTTATTATAAATAATGTATCTGTGCACATCTTTAAAAAAAAAAAAAAAATCATGTGCCTCATAATCTTTAATCAAAATAACTTCCCCTCCCTCTTGCAGTGACATTTCTCTGATGACGTGTTTACTGGCGCAAGGGCGGGGCAACCTGTCACTCACATGAGATCAACCAATACAGTGGTTCCCAATCACATTCATTGAGGCCCCCCAACACTGCATGTTTTCCATGTCTCCTGTATAGAACTATATATATATATATATATAGAGAGAGAGAGAGAGAGAGAGAGAGGTTTTTTTTTCTTGGTTCAGAAGCCATTTCACTTAGATATTATGTCACAACAGAGAAGAAAAAACTATCACAACTTCCTTTTCATGCTGACATTAAATGCGCATTAACTCTGAATTGCTACAACAGAAACTAACCTCTAACCCTACCCCACACCCTGACAGACAGCTTTCACGACCAATGATAAAGATTTTCTCCATGCCCCTACCTTTCAGCACGCCCTTTGCTCCAGCCTGCATTTGGAATATTCTTGCTTTCGTTCTTTCACTGTTATACAATAGGGGGCGCTATTACGCATCTTCTGAAAGAGGAGAGAATCTCCGGATCAAATGCAGGCAAAAAAGGAGCAGAAGCATACGGAGCCCCGCACATGACAGAAAATAAAAAGTAGGCTAAATTGTGCCACAATTTACTAATATGTTCTTTCGATTTATAAATCATGTGCACGATTTACTAATTTGTTTACGAATTAGTAAATTGTGTGCATGATTTACTTTTTTTACTTGCATGTCATGGAGCTCCGTAGAAACAAGCGTTGCATAAGCATTGCTTATGCAAAAAAAAAACAAAAAAATTGATTTTCTCAGCATTTTGTTCAAAATGTTTATTTTTTATCAAAATTTATTTTTTATTTATTTTTAAACTTACTCACATTTAACTGTTGATAAAAAGAGAATGCATGAAGCCAGAAAGAGTTAAGTGGATTCTGGTTGGCTGTCAATTTTTGTCATATTTATAAAAGATAGATACGCTAAACCGAGTCTTTCCGAAAAAAGCCGAGATCCTGGAGGCATGTCTTCCATCAGTGCCGTGGGCGGAGCTAAAGAGTCACGAGCGTGCACAGCTTCTGCGTAGAGATCGCATGCTAGCTGCGACATCATTATAAATAAAAAGGGAACAAAAACGTTTGTGTTGTTTACACTCTCAGAAAATAAAGTACATAATTGTACCTTTAGGGGTACAATGGCTTGTCACTGGGGCTGTACCCTCAAGGGTACAGCTTTTGTACCCTTGGCATATGCTTGGGAACATATATGTACCTTTTTGACCCCAAAAAGGTACATACATGTACCTTGAGGTCCAATAATAAGCCCTATGGAGTACGTTAGTGTAGATTGTACCTTGGGGGACAGAAATTGACTCCTACTGTACCCCTATTTCTGACAGTGTACATTACGTACACTTGCGCACCGATTGCCAACAAAACACACACATCTGATGCAGCTTTACTCATCACGCGATCTGCAAATCCAGCGCCGTGCTGGGACTTGTTTACAAAGTATTCATCACCAAATTCCCGGGAACAAACAAACATACGTGTGCAATTCCATTGCTGCCCTGGAAAAACAAACTTCATGCACTGTTTCCTTAACGCTGGGCTCTTTGGGAAGCTGAAAAAGGTAATCTTTCCCTTACAACCAGAAAACACACTCTTTTGTTTACAGGAGCTGCATCTCATTTCGGAGGCTGCGTCCTCTGGAGGTCGCATTTGAAGGCAGCATACTTCATCAAGGATGTCATATTTAAGAAAAGTAACTGTAATAAAATTGACTGATATTCATTGTGAGGTGTAAAATACTGTAATTTTTTTCTTACGTTGCAATCTAACAGTTATTTTTCTTAAATGAGACTGCCTCGATGATGTATGCAGCCTTCAAAGGGTGCAGCCCCTGAATTGGGACACAGCCATTGTTAAAAATCTAGTGCGTTGATGGACGTGCTTTTGTTCTTGGTGATGTGTGTGTGCACGCTTATCAGGGGGAAGTGCCTATACAAGGAGTTCTGCTCTCGAGTGTGTCATACAGGACACACTCGAAAAAAAACCACTCAGAATCCTGTACTGAAACCGGAAGTAATGGATTTGGCACAGAAATACTCCATCATACGTCCAACTCATGTTTTGAAACTTTGGCCATGTTTAGCATGAGAATGCAACTCTTTAACAGTGTCAGAATGCATGAAATAGCATTACACACCCCTTTAAAGCTTTATATTTATAATCATCGTCCTTGGTGTTAACAGGCCTTAAAGGTGCCCTAGAACCCCTTTTCAAAAGATTTAATATAAGTCTAAGGTGTCCCCTGAACGTGTCTGTGAAGTTTCAGCTCAAAATACCCCATAGATTTTTTTTAATAAATTTTTTTAACTGCCTATTTTGAGCCATTATTACATATGCACCGATTAAGCGTGCGGCTCCTTTAAATCTCCCGCTCCCCCGCCCCCGCGAGCTCTCAACTGCCTTAAACAGCAAACACAAAGTTCACACAGCTAATATAACCCTCAAAATGGATCTCTACAAAGTGTTCATCATGCATACATCGATTCCTGTGAGTATAGTGTTTATTAGGATGTTTGCATTTGATTCTGAATGAGTTTAAGGCTGTGCTCCGTTGCTAACGGCTAATGCTACACTGTTGGAGAGATTTATAAAGAATGAATCTGTGTTTATGAATTATACAGACTGCAAGTGTTTAAAAATTAAAATAGCGATGGCTCTCTTGTCTCTGTGAATACAGTAAGAAACGATGGTAACTTTAACCACATTTAACAGTACATTAGCAACATGCTAACGAAACATTTAGAAAGACAATTTACAAATATCACTAAAAATATCATGTTATCATGTTATTGCTCCATCTGCCATTTTTCGCTATTGTCCTTGCTTGCTTACCTAGTCTGATGATTCAGCTGTGCACAGATCCAGACGTTTTGCCCTTGTCTAATGGCTTGAACACGGGCTGGCATATGCAAATATTGGGGGCGTACACCCCGACTGTTACGTAACAGTCGGTGTTATGTTGAGATTCGCCTGTTTTCCAGAGGTCTTTTAAACAAATGAGATTTATATAAGAAGGAGGAAACAATGGCATTTGAGACTCACTGTATGTCATTTCCATGTACTGAACTCTTGTTATTTAACTGTGCCAAGATAAATTCAATTTTTCATTTGATGGCACCTTTAAATTTGGCATGAAAAGTTGAAAAAGTTGCGATAGTCATTTCTTCCCTATTGTGACATATGAAACAGCTTCTCAAACAAGAAAATATAGGGTTGGACTTAATTTTGCCCATGGGGAATTAAATGGATGGTTGTGGTTTGCTATTGGTGGATCTCATGTGATTGACAGGTTGTCCTGCCCTCACGCCAGTGAGCATGTCATCATGAATTAAAAAAATTTAAAAATAAATTGATGTGCACGGAAAAATCACTTATAAAAAATGCTGCAATATTCCATTTTAAAAAAGAACACAAAAGATCTATGAACTGTCTGTGTCTGGAAAAGAGCCACATGATGATTCTTCAAAAATCCTCTCTTTATTTTCCACAGAAACAATAACATACAGGTCTGGAACAACATGAGGGTGAGTAAATAATGACAGAATGTTAATTTTTGAGTGAACTACTCCTTTAAAATGAGTGCTGTAAGCGTGCTAGCATGGGAGCGCTGATCTATGAGACTTCAGCAGCAGCATGGGTATATTGAGGATGTGGCTAATGGAGTTGAACAGAGCAAGTGGGTGGTTGATGGTTCTAAAATATTTTTTTCATAAATGGCACTCATAACAGCACAGAATTATGACTGAAGGAGACTCTTGGTTCTTAATAAAACCTGGACTTATATAATATTATGGATAGTCTGTAAAAATGTTTCACATTTACTCAGGGTCAAAAGAGCATGTGGCCAGAGTGTGTTTACAAGACAGGAAGACAGAGAGATTTTTTTTATTTTTTTTATTTTTTTATTTTGGAATGCCTTGTATAAAATGTCCCAACTACTAGACAGATATCACTGAAATAGGTGTCTTGAGAAATCACACCTGTCACTGGCTCTGTAAACAACTCAAAATGCATATGGGAACAGCACATCTTTTTTAGCCAATCAACGCTTTCTGTCTGTTAATCATTTTGCAGGCTGTTGACATCAGTTTGGCTGACACATTCTTGTGTCATTTAGTTGTCTTTTTTTGTCAGGTTTTGGATAAATTTTGTGTGTTTAAAGGGATGGGATGATCTAATTCTGTGGTTAAAGGTGCAGTAAGCAATTTCTGAGATACACTGTTGATATTTGAAATCAACCCAAACAAACATGCCCCTCCCTTCATTGCTCTGCCCCCAAAATGCATGAATGCGTAATGCAAGAGTAGATGTCTCTTTATCATAGCTGAAGCAAAGCAAAACATTGCTTCATGAAAAATAAAGCGAACATTTAGGAAGTTTGGTCAAGTTTCCCAAAGTCGGACACTTCGTGCTTTCTGTAGTGTGCTGAACCAACGTCATTCATGGCAGACCACATAATTTTTGCATTGATTGTGTGGATGCGATTGAAATTCCCATGTTTTGAATATCAGATATTCAATATCAAGATTGGTTAAACACAGGAACTTGTCTAAGAAAAAAACACGCAACACACAACTTCCTTGTCATCAGAGAATCTGACCAATGAGAATAAAGTGTGTCATCATCAAAGCTTTTGCAGCCGATTTTGAGCATCTGCAGGTCTATTTTTTTACTTTGATGGCACATGTGATCGTAAAGTGGCTGCAGCGGCGATCAATTTTTTTTTTATCTTTGCGGTGCCGCATGAAGTCAAACAAGCCTAAAGACTAATGACTTAACAATACACTCCTGAAAGCAATGATCAGTGAACAAATAAGAATGTGACACCTAGACAAGGGAACCAATCAGAACATGACACATGAGACTAGGGAAGCACATGATGGGATAAGGGAATCACATGTCAAACAGAAACCAAGCCTGCGTCTCAATGTGCATACTATCCATCCTAAATAGTATGTGACACTAGTAATATTCAATACTATTTAGGGCGGATAGGGTGGATAGTATGCACATTGGGATGCAGGGCATGACTATGAAAACTACAAAATGAAAGACATGAAAACATACATGTGAACCAAAACCCAAAATCAAATGTTACAGCAGTTTTGCTCATTTAACTATCTGCAAGTATTCATTTGTAGTTAGTGATGGGAGAAACAAAGCTTTTCAAAGCTTCGAATCAACTGAACCAATTGCTTCGCAAAATGATTTACTGTTTCGAAGCATTCAAAACACCACACACTGATGACGCCTGCTGGTCAGAACAGTGGAAATGCAACAAAAACGCAGGCCAAACATGCATAAAAACACCTTTTACAAACCCATTGCAAATGTTTTATTGAAAGTAAAATCAAATGCAATGAACTAATCATCTAATAAGATTAAAGGTGCCTTAGAACGTCTTTTTAAAAGATGTAATATAAGTCTAAGGTGTCCCCTGAATGTGTCTGTGAAGTTTCAGCTCAAAATACCCCATAATTTTTTTTTTTTTATTAATTTTTTTAACTGCCTATTTTGGGGCATCATTAAATATGAGCCGATTTAGGCTGCAGCCCCTTTAAATGCTCACACTCCCCGCCCACGGAGCTCGCGCTTGCTTTTAACAGCATAAACAAAGTTCACACAGCTAATATACCCCTCAAAATGGATCTTTACAAAGTATTCTTCATGCAGCATGTCTAATCGCGTAAGTACAGTGTTTATTTGGATGTTTACATTTGATTCTGAATGAGTTTGAGGCTGTGCTCCGTGGCTAAAGCTAACATTACACACTGTTGGAGAGATTTACAAAGAATGAAGTTGTGTTTATGAATTATACAGACTGCAAGTGTTTAAAAAATGAAAATAACGACAGTCTTGTCTCCGTGAATACAGTAAGAAACGATGGTAACTTTAACCACATTTAACAGTACATTAGCAACATAAAAACTAAAAATATCATGATATCATGGATCATGTCAGTTATTATTGCTCCATCTGCCATTTTTCGCTGTTGTCCTTGCTTGCTTACCTAGTCTGATGATTCAGCTGTGCACATCCAGACGTCCTGCCCTTGTCTAATGCTTGGACATGAGCTGGCATATGCAAATATTGGGGGCGTACATATTAATGATCCCGACTGTTACGTAACAGTCGGTGTTATGTTGAGATTCGCCTGTTCTTCGGAGGTCTTTTAAACAAATGAGATTTACATAAGAAGGAGGAAACAATAGAGTTTGAAACTCAATGTATGTCTTTTCCATGTACTGAACTCTGGTTATTTAAGTATGCCAAGATAAATTCAATTTTTAATTCTTAAATGTCAAGAGTCTGTATAATATGTGTTCTTTTATCAATTTTCAGGGCTTGTTTTGTTTGTTCCATGGATGGTTCAACTAAACAGGCCAATAAGAGACTATTAACTACTATTATTCCCTTTAATTATACTAATGTCTAATTAAAATGACTACAAAACTGACTATAAAGCTGATCAAATATCAGGTAAAACCCATAGATACTGATTCATGGCTTCACAGAGATCACAGAGATCGCCAACCTGTGGTGAACCACTGAAATTTCAAAACATTTTGAAACAGTTATGAAATAATGAAACCTCGTTTACTGAAATCACATGACTTTGGCAGTTTGATACAAAATACAAACCACTGATTCGAAACAAAAGATTCGTAAAGGTTTCGAAGCTTCATGAAGCAGTGTTTCGCCCATGACTAGTTGTACATTTCAAGTAAAACTACATGCCATTTTTTTTACTTATGCCATTTTATAGTAGTTATAGGCTATTTAATATATATCACAATGATAACAATGATAACTTTCTGATAAAGATTATAGTACAGAATTTTGGTGGCAGTTGAGCCAGATGCTTTGGGGCAAGTTGAGGCACTGGACTATTTCGAGAAGTCACATTTCTATGGACCTGTCATTTAGATACTTATCATTTAATTTGATAGGAGACATTCTGAAATATAATTAGGTGATTAGTTTTACCTCAGTCTCTTTTCTCCTACTTGCCTGGGGTAAAACAATACCAGCAAAATCTAGCTCTTTTTAACCTACTCACCCCTTTACAACATCCAGATAAAAAAAAAAAAATATTGATATGTAATGAAGCAATAAGCCACTGAAGGCTGGGCATTATTCTGATTTCAATATAGTGTTCTTATGCAAGGTAAAGCATGAAGCAGATGCCATAAAACCAATTCTGATTTATTGCTACTACAAATGATGATAAAAGACACAGTTCATTAAATAGTTAAATTCATTAGTAATTGCATGAACAATTTTTTCGCAGAGTAATGTAGTTTATTAGTTTAGCTGCAGGCTGTTTAGTGTCATTAGTGTCAGAGCTATAAGCAAAGATTACCCCTATAGGGACTTGCTTGTGAATATACTAAACGTTTTGTGATCAGTAAGGGCAGTACAGTACATGTTCGCTCTGTGAGAGTTATAAAACCCTGAATGTGAGGGCGTATTGCTTCACCACAGAGAGAACGACTCGCATTGACCTGTATTGCGCAAAGTAGGCTACCAGCACCGCTGGGGAACCTGGGGAACGATCTCCAGACTGCGTCAGAGGGGCTTTCACTGCCGCCCCATCTCATCATCTGCCATAAAGACAGGGCAGGACTGAGGAGAGAGAGAGGGAACAAAATGAACAGATCTCATGCTCCACATTGAGCTTCGGAGTGTAGGATTCTTCTTCTTTTTCTTTTTTACCTCAGACCATTGATTGTATCCATGGAAACCCGCAAGGAAGCAGAGAAAATGTTGTTTTTATAAAGTTGCTGTTTTGGTTGTGCTGGAGGTCTTTAATGCATCTTAAGAAATCCCACGATTGTGAACATTCCCTCGGAATTCACTTTTGCACCTTATTTGGAAAATGGGCTTGCAAGATGCCAAAATGTGAAGAATTCAAGCATTAAATAAAACCGCAGACACTGCAATGAAGTAAATGTGGCTAATTAGCTAATTCCCAACATCTTTTAGAGGCATGTTAAGGGTTCAAGAGCACCTTGAAGGGATGGAGGCTCCCCATGAACATTAGTTCCTGTGCTAAATGACCTATATACTCAGTAAAACGGTGTCTGTCTCAGATGTCTCTGTGCGGCTCCGCTTACGTGCGCAGCTAAAATTGAACTTCACACTGCACCAGGGGCCTTTCATATCTTTACATAGATTCAAGGCGGTAAAATTAAACTGTGCAATTTAGGTTGCCACTGGAAAATCCTCAAACAGTGCAGGTCGGAATATTTCACCAGAGGGAACCTCATTTCTTTGATATTGAACTATGATGGATGTGTGTCATGTTAAGACACAGATTCACTTCACTCCAGTGGTGTTATTGCAGTCTTTAAAAGCAGAATAATTGAAAGAAATGCTGATATATTAGGGTCATTCTCTTAAACAGTGTCCTGGTTTGGAGCTGTGTTAAGTCCAACACATAACATCGAGTCCAACCTGGGTCATGTCCCAGTCCCGTTCCCCGTATGTTCTCCTCTACTTTCCAGTCAGTTCTCAGTGATATTGTGAAATATTATTACAATTTAAAATAATTGCTTTCTATTTAAATTTATGATGCTTTTAGGAAACACAGCCCTGGATATTTTCTTAACAAGTTTGTGAAATTCATTTAGTAGTCTATTCATTCGCAAATTTGTAACAGGCCGGTCATCCGTGTTTAGAACATTGGGTTTCGTTTGTTTAAAACATTTGCTATAGAATATTATATGTATTGCTCATAAAAAAACTCATTTGATCTAGAGTTGAGGGACACTGGGATGGCGTAATACTCATTTGTTTGCCAAGAAGCAGAGAATTAGTTTAGTGTTTAATATCTTCAAAGTCTGATTATGGGAAAATATTATCTCTTTCATATCAAAGCTATCCTGGTGTTTTGGCATGTTTTTGCATAGACCCAAATGCATAATCAAATATTTAAATCATTATAATTATCTTTAAAGAAAAGAACGAAATACTCAGAATCAAGATTACCACAGCTCTTTACTAAATTCACAAAATAAAGTAACTAGATGATTTGTTCACCACTTCTAAAAAGAAGTGGTGAAAATTGTTCTCTCAACCGTGCAGGTATGACACAAGCTCATAATTACGATTATTATGGATTTTGGAGTTTGAATTTGCTCTCCCTCCCTCACAGATTTCCTGAGGTTGTTCTTTGAGGAGGGCGACAGCCTGACAGCTCAATTTGGTGGCAACGCCCCCGAGACCACCCATTAAACTGTGCTCGAGGTGATATCATAGCTCTCCCGTGTTCCCCGAACAGGCCGCAAAGAGCAGAGAGGACAAACCAGAGCTGATGAAACAGTCTGCTACCTCCCCCAAATACTCACAGGACGTCCTCTATGGAAGTGCATCTGTTGTCTTTATTTTGTCCTTATACATCTTAATCATTACCAGTGCTTGTTCCCGCCACTGGATGCTCTAACATTATTGGTGCCTCAAACATCACGCCCACGGACCGTTGACTGGACGTCTGATGCATAAGGCACACAAAATTGGAAACACTTCCAGAATTTCGAAGTCGTCTTTTGTGAATTCTGCAGTATTTCCAGGAGATGCGTGCCACATTCTTTAAAGGTGCTGTGTGCAAATTTTTGCGGCATCTAGCGGTGAGGTTGCGAATTGCAATATAGAGAAGCTACAGTGGCCAACACAGGGCAAAGTTGTTGTCGTCTGAGACTGCAGAGAGTAGCCAGGCAAGCAAACGCTCTCTGTAGAGTGTTTGTCCATTTAGGGCTGCTGTAGAAACATGCCGGCGCAAAATGGTGACTTAAGATGTAAGGGGACCCGCGGTGTATGTACATAGAAATGACTCATTCTGAGGTAATAAAAACATAATGGTTTTTATACACCACTGAAAACATAGTTATGTATATTATATTGCATTTCTGTCAATAGACCACCTAGAAACAAAGCTGTCGTGATGCCAAACCCCCTCATAGAAGAAGATCGACATGTTTATAACTGTGACAAAATCATGTGAAGTTAACAGCATAGAGTTTTACACGCCGGTGTGGTGAAAAATCGAGTCCCCCCAGGAATCAGGTCTCCTTTAAGACCCCAAGTGATCCCACTGGTTCAACGGACTTTTAATAGGTAGTATTTTTAGCACCTGATTATAATTCCTGTCAAATCATGTTATGATTTATACGATTTAAAATGCATTATATATAATTATAATTACATGGTTCATATAGCCTATTAGTACATAACTGAAGCTATAGGTTGTGAAATCAATCATTTCTTGTTCTTACTGTTTTTTTTAGTTAGCTTATGAACTAGCATAGCATATTAGCCTGCTAGCTTAGCTTATATTATATTAGGTTTTTTTTTTTTTTTTTTTTGCTTACAATATCTGTTTCCAGTTTGTTTTATTATACAATACATAGGCATTGATTTTGTATTTCATTTTTTTTTTTTTTTTGTGCGCCTAATGTAATAAACATCACATAATAATAATAGTGAAGGCATCACGATAACAACTTTTAATCAGACATTACTGCCTGGGTTCTAAGGGAGACCCAATTCCTGCGGTGTCGATTTCTCATGACACTGGTCTGTTTTGTAGGAACATCGAATTTATGTTTTCATGCCCTAAACATGATGCTGAACAAAACAAACTGTGATTGGTTGCTTTTCATGTCACTCAGGTGATTCTTCGGCCAATGAAACCTGCTGAGTCAGTCTGAAGGTCTGGCTATACGATTATCTGATCACAAATGACTATTGCTGGTAAAAAATAAGACATTGTAATTTGACCATAAATCAGATTTCTTGCAGCTAAAAATGAATATTATGCTGGGGAAGGTGTTTGTATGTAAATTGCAGTGGTGCATTATAAATCATATCATGAACTATTATCAATGCATGAATCAAAACTCACTTCACTCATTTCTGACATTTTTCCATATTTCCATCATTTCTTAATGATAATGCTGAATGTGGAGCTGAAATGTGTGGAGCTGAAATGTGTAGAACAGTGAAATCACTCACCTACACTCGACTTTCTGACAGGAGACAGACCACGTGACTACTTCATAGAGTGGTTGGGACCTAAAATCTCCTTTCATTTTCTCCATAGGAATTTTTTTTTTTTTTTTACTTTTAATGAATCATTTAAAGGCAGACATGATTTGAGTTCCAAAGTTGTTAATTGATTATATGCTTTTGTTGAAGACATCTGTTCGCATTATTTCAACTTTTTAAAAAAAAATAAAAAATTATTGTGTTTAACAGCTGAATTTTTGATGAAAAATTACAATAAACATTATGCTTTACAGAAAATCCCACCAATCAGATAGCCAAAAGAGATCTGCAGGGAACGCCCACTCCAATAAAACACTGCAAATTATGTAATCAAGTCAGTCTTGCTATGCTGTCAAAATACTTGTGTATGCATATTCTACAAAAGAGGGAAAAACTATGCACATCCCAGGTGCAGGATCAAAACAAAAGATTTGAATATAAAGGAGGAAAATCCACACACTGTCAAACTATTCCTTTTATGTGCAAAATACAACAGCAACATTTAGATAAAAAAAAAAGTTATTTATCATATATATATATATATATATATACACTGAAGAGGATTAGGGCCAAGCGATAATAAAAAATTAAAACCATCTCGAGATTAAAGTTGTTAAATTTCGAGAAAAAAGTTGAAATAAAATGTTGAGAATAAATTCGTTAAATTACGAGAAAAAAGTTGTTAAATTACGAGAACAAATTTGTTAAATTATGAGAAAAAACTCGTTAAATTTCAAGAAAAAAGTCGAGATAAAATGTTGAGAATAAAGTCATAATTTAATGAGTTTATTCTCAACATTTTATCTCAACTTTTTTCTCGAAATTTAATGTTTTTTTCTTGTAATTTAATGAGTTTATTCTCAACATTTTATCTCGACTTTTTTCTCGAAATTTAACGACATTTTTCTCATAATTTAACGAATTTGTTCTCGTAATTTAACAAATTTTTTCTCGTAATTTAACGAGTTTATTCTCAACATTTTATCTCAAATTTTTCTCGAAATTTAACAACATTTTTCTCGTAATTTAATGAGTTTATTCTCAACATTTTATTTCGACTTTTTTCTCAAAATTTAATGAGTTTTTTTCTCGAAATTTAATGACATTTTTCTCATAATTTAACAAATTTGTTCTCATAATTTAACGACTTTTTTCTCGTAATTTACTGACTTTATTCTCAACATTATCTCTACTTTTTTCTCAAAATTTAACAAGTTTTTTTCTCGTAATTTAACGAGTTTATTCTCAACATTTTATTTAGACTTTTTTCTCGTAATTTAACAAGTTTATTCTCAACATTTTATCTCGACATTTTTCTCGAAATTTAACGAATTTGTTCTCATAATTTAACAACTTTTTTCTCGTAATTTAACGAGTTTATTCTCAACATTTTATCTCAAATTTTTCTCGAAATTTAATGACATTTTTCTCGTAATTTAATGAGTTTATTCTCAACATTTTATCTCAACTTTTTTCTCGAAATTTAATTTGTTTTTTTCTCGTAATTTAACGAGTTTATTCTCAACATTTTATCTCGACTTTTTTCTCGAAATTTAACAACATTTTTCTCATAATTTAACGAATTTGTTCTCGTAATTTAACAACTTTTTTCTCGTAATTTAATGACTTTATTCTCAACATTATCTCTACTTTTTTCTCAAAATTTAACAAGTTTTTTTCTCGTAATTTAACGAGTTTATTCTCAACATTTTATTTAGACTTTTTTCTCGTAATTTAACAAGTTTATTCTCAACATTTTATCTCGACATTTTTCTCGAAATTTAACGAATTTGTTCTCGTAATTTAACAACTTTTTTCTCGTAATTTAACGAGTTTATTCTCAACATTTTATCTCAAATTTTTCTCGAAATTTAATGACATTTTTCTCGTAATTTAATGAGTTTATTCTCAACATTTTATCTCGACTTTTTCTTGAAATTTAACAACATTTTTCTTGTAATTTAATGAGTTTATTCTCAACATTTTTCTCGACTTTTTCTCGAAATTTAACGACATTTTTCTCATAATTTAACGAATTTGTTCACGTAATTTAACGACTTTTTTTTCCGTAATTTAATGACTTTATTCTCAACATTTTATCTTTACTTTTTTCTTGAAATTTAACGAGTTTTTTTCTCGTAATTTAACGAGTTTATTCGCAACATTTTATCTCAACTTTTTTCTCGAAATTTAATGAGTTTTTTCTCGAAATTTAACAACTTTAATCTCGAGATGGTTTTATTTTTTTATTATTGCTTGGCCCTAATCCTCTTCCGTATATATATGCATATTTTGCAATAAACTTAAAATATAATGTTTTTATAATCAAGAACTTTAAAGGGTTAGTTCACCCAAAAATGAAAATTCTGTCATTAATTACTCACCCTCATGTCGTTCCACACCTGTAAGACCTTCATTCATCTTCAGAACACAAATCTGATGGCTCAGTGAGGCCTGCATTGCCAACAAGATAATTAACACTTTCAATGCCCAGAAAGCAACTAAAAACATATTTAAAACAGTTTGTGCGATTACAATGGTTTATTATTTAACGTTATGAAGCAATGAGAATACTTTTTGTGCGCCCAAAAAAACCAAAATAAGGACTTTATGACAATATCTAGTGATGGACGATGTCAAAACACTGCTTCATGAAGCTTTACAAATCTTTTGAATCAGTAGTTCAGAGTGTGTATCTAACTGCCAAAATCACGCCCCCCCAGTGGTGAACCATTGAAATTTTGAATCACACAACGAAGCCTCGTTTACTGAAATCACATGACTTTGGCAGTTTGATACGCGCTCCGAACCACTGATTCAAAACAAAAGATTTGTAAAGCTTCGAAGCTTCATGAAGCAGTGTTTCTCCCATCACTAGATATTGTTGAATAAAGTCGTTATTTTGTTTCTTGGCGCACAAAAAGTATTCTTATTGCTCCATAATATTAAGGTTGAACCACTGTAATCACATGAACTGTTTTAAATATGTTGGGAATGCAGGCCTCACTGAGCCATCGGATTTCATCAAAAATACCTTAATTTGTGTTTCGAAGATGAACGAAGGTCTTACAGGTGTAACGACATGAGGGTGAGTAATTAATGACAGAAATTTCATTTTAGGGTGAACTAACCCTTTAAGTAGTTTAATATATATCATTGCTTCATTGGACTGTAGTTCTTTCCCTCACAAAAGCCATTACATGGAGGAGCTTTTATCACTTGTCACATTATTTCGTGGCATCTGGTTAGGATACAGTGTTTCATTAAATCCCTAATCCCTAAGTATTTGGTGTGTAACTCATCAAATCGAAATGGTGTGCTATTCTTTTTGACAATTTTGATTAGGCAAAGTTAAGCCTAATTTTTAGCCCCACTTGGATTTCTTTTTTTCTTTTTTCTTTTCTTTTCTTTTCACATTGTCTTTAGAAAATGTAATAATCCAGTGTAATTGTTACAAAGCAGTTGAAGTTCGCTCTGGGAGATATACTGTAATGTTTTTTGAAATTTCATTATAAGTTTCTATTTTAAAAATATTTTAGATAATACACACCTTACATACTAATGGGCTTCTAAATTTTGCCACTTCTGGCTGATGATTAAGTAAACTTACAGTTGGTTTTAGTTCCCTTTTGTCATCAATCAAGCTAGCATGCTTTATTAAACCTCTCATGCCCACTTATCCAGACATTTAAAGTCTTTGTGCTGGGGTCTGGAGCCGGGTACACTTGATGGATTAGGACAGACGTGAAGAATGATGGAGAGGATAAGGGAGGCAGGGTTATATTTGGCCTGTCTAAACGAGCTTCAGTTGGGTGAGAGGAGATGTGGATTGCCCTCTGTGCCGATTTGTCGTTCCAATGTGGGGTGGTGGCGTCTCTCCAGGTCTCCGTTATGTGCCACTGACTGCGGTAATGAGAGTCGTTTATATTGTCATTTGTTTACAAGGCTTGCAGTGACCATGTCTGCCACTGCCATACACGGACCAGAAGGAGACGCTAATATGGATGCGGTTATGTTGAGTCTGTGGCTGTGTCATTAAAAATGGATCAACAGAACAAGGACTCACTTAACAAAGACAGTAAGTTCAACAGATTAATGATTTGTAAATTCACATGCATTTATCCAACCTAACTCAGAGTGCATTTACTTATTACAGGAACAATCCACTTGGAATGACCTGAGTACAAGTGTCTGGACCAACAAACTTGCTTAATTTCAATTCCTGAGCCACACCCCACAGGAAATGGAATTGAATGACAGGAAGAGAAATGTAATTAATTCCAAGTCAACATTCAGCACAGGTAATGCATTCTGGGAAATGAAGTGCTTCCCTGGACCACAAAAGTATAATAATGATGAATAGGGTGAATTCAAGTTTATTGGGACAGTTTTTGCCATTGAGATGACTGGGGAAAAGTGTCCCAATCAACCTGATTTCACCCCTAAACTAAATCCTGTCTGGCACTCCGGCAGCGTGTCCCTCATTCCTCCCAGGTTTTGGCACCACTGTAACAAGGTTTGTGTTCAGGGAAGAAAGAAGTGGGAACTGGCAAACGATCAATGTAACTTTAATAACAAAATAAACATAAACAACAAAATGGCATCTCCTCACGGTCGACTGCTGCATAAACTAAAATAAAACACCAACATAAACGTCTTTTGTGATTTATCGATTTCACATCAGGAAGAGAGGTGTACGCACATTTTTGTCCATACATTCATTCTCTGAATCACACATACGCAAATCTGAGAAATGATCGTAAGATCATATGTATGATGAGGCTCTATGAGTCAGTATCAAGGTCTCATTAGTTTCCTTAGTTATTGGAACTGGTACCTTAAAGAGGACCTATAATGCCCCTTTTACAAGATGTAATATAAGTCTCTGGTATCCCCAGAATGTGTCTGTGAAGTTTCGGTTCAAAATACCCCATAGATAATTTATTAAAGCTTGTCAAATTTGCAAAAATGGCTTTTTTTGTGTGTGTGTCCCTTTAAATGCAAATGAGCTGCTGCTCCCAGCCCCCTTTCCAGAAGAAGGCGGAGCTTTAACAGCTCGTGCTCCGGTTGCTCAACAACAACAAAGCTGGAGAATCTCACGCAGCCAAAATGAGGATTGTCAGTAACGGTGTTCAGCCTTACATTGTTCAAACCGGAGTCGACACTGATGGAGAGACTCAGGAAGAAGTTACAACTTTTAGAATGCAACTGGACATTTCTGAATGGTTAGTGGATAAATTTATGTAGTTGCTGTGGAGTTGATTCAACTCATTGACTAGCATGTGCTGTCATGTTAATCTTTTGTGCAAATTTCAGCGTTGAATTGACCCTTGTTATAAAATGATGGCATGGTAACAACTCTTCCTCTTCTCTAAAGCAACCCTTTGTTGCGTGTTTTTGGGGGCAGGGTTTATGTAAATGTTGGGGTTTGTGATGTCACAAACCCAGAAAGAAGCTTGTTGTAGTCCCTACCAGCCGTTTGTTGTAGTCCTTAAAAAAATTATTTCTGTGAAAGAAAATATCTCCTTTTGCATTAAACTTTGAGTGTTGTAACTTTGCAGATGTTGTTTATGCTCAAACAACAACATTACACTAACTAAAGTTAAAAAAGTGAAATCATAATCAAGGAAACCTTTAAATGTCTATCGCCTGTAAACTAGTAGATAGTTCACCCAAAAATGAAAATATGTGAATAAAATCCTAAATTCAATCTGTTCATCGTATAAAGCGATCAAGGCTCTTCAGAAAATTTGGACTAAACCTCTCACATCATATGGATTAGTTTTACAATCTCTTTATGAACTTTTTGAAGCGTCAAAGTGTCAGTAGTGTAGCTGTCAATGGAGGGACAGAAAGCTCTCAGATTTCATCAGCAAGATCTTCATTTGTGTTCTGAAGATGAAGGACATGAGGGTGAGTAATTAATGACAGAATTTTCATTTTTGGGTGAACTAACCCTTTAAGGAATGTTTCACAGGTGCATGTGCAATAATTGTTTATGCTTCAATGAAAAAACATGGTTTAAATCCTTTCCAATAACGATCTCATCTGTGAAGCTTTTTTGGATTTTACAAAATTATTTTTTTTATAAGTTCTTTCTTTCTCTGAATATGAACAGTTTCATCATTTTCTTTCAATGCAGCATCTCAGAATCAAATCAATCATCAGAAAAATGTGGAACTCTGTAAGGAAATGTGCGTTGTCTATTTCAGAGTCGAGGGCCAGCTCGCTGCGGCAGTTATCAGAGCGATTGTCCTCCTGTCCAAGTCTCCAGCAGCGCCTTCAGGCATCTGGCCGTGTCGTCCCCGTGTCCTCACAAATACCCTTCTACAACACCAGATGTTTCCACACACGGCGCTGATAGATAGACCAACCGATAGATTGTAACTTTGCAGAAATACATTTTCACTAATGATCGTCCAGCCATTCATCTGTGACCCTTTTATTCAGTCTGAGTACAGTAGCAGCAAAGTATTTATCCTGTTTCATAAAGACCCAAAACACTTTTATCCCACAGCTACCTTTGAACTGAGGGTTTAGTTGCCATGGAAATGGTGAAATGATCTTCTATTATATATATATAAAAGCACTGTTCCAAAGCAATGTTTTCGACTAAGCATGGATAGAGAAAAAAATCATAATAATGTGATCATCAAATGATCAGAAAGGCAAAACATAAACCATTGCACACAAACTAACAGCCTGCAACCAAACTGGACTTCTAATAATTGGCTAAAAGTCAGTTTTTCTGTAATCATACTGTCTGCACCGACCTCCCTCTGACAAACCCGTTCAAGGATGAAGATGTTTTGCAGGTTCAACGGAAAAATCTAACTTGGATGTGTGGATATTTTCCATGATGCAAGCTGGCGTGGTGTGTGTTTGTGTGTGAAAGGGACCAGAGGAGGAGAGATCAGTGCATGGAATAGCACAGGAGGAGGAGACCAACCCAGATCTGCAGGACTGTGTGATGCTATGATAAAAAGCCATGAAAAATGATCACAGGAGGACAGCTGGAATACATCACATCTGTTTTATGGTCCCCTCGGCATAGAGTGATCCATGAGGGAGTGAAAGAGAAAGGACGCTAAACGTATACTGTATGTGTCACAGAGTTTCTCTTTACACATCCACATCTTAGAACGTTATCGTCAGCACCATGGGAATGACATCAAGCTTGACATTCCCTTTGATCCTATTTGCATGTCCAGAGGATTATTGAAAAGTTGCATATTTAAGGTTTTTTTAGGCCAAACATTTTTTCTCCTACTGTAGGAGAGGCGACGAGAGCAAAAAAACACAGCAAATGGAAACCATATGATTTGATTGTAAAGTTCAACTAACTCGGTCATACATACATACGGAAGGGGAAATTATCACAAAAGACTTCAGAAAACTATGATGCTTAAGATAGTTCAGTGGTGTTTTTACCTCTCTTTTAAAATTTTCATTTTTGGATGGTCTGCAAAGTCAGAGACTGAATATGAACATTTCTTGTGCAATCAAATGATCTGAGATACATTTTTTCAGGATTCTTTGATGAATAGAGGTTTAAAAGAACAACATTTAATTGAAATGGAAATCTTTTGTAACATTATAAATGATTTACTGTCACTTTTGATCAATTTAATGCATCCTTGCTGCATAAACGTATTAATTTCCATTAGAGTATACAAATAAAAATCTCACTGACATACATAATCTTACTTACATACGACACCTATTGTTAAAACAATAAAAAATCATAGTAATTTACTTAAAGTACATATTTAAAGTCTTTATATGTAATGCATTATAAAAGTATTTTATAATGCAAATTATGCCTTGTAATGCACCTTATATGGCCTCATACATAATTGTAACCAGTTATAAAACTTATCAATTTATTGTTAGACCATTAGAATGTATAATGCATTAAAACACATGATAAACAACCAATTTCAGATGTAACAAGGAATCTGCAAATACTATAATGCATTTTAACTTTTTAACTGGTTACATTTTTTTAAAATATATATATAATGCATAATAAAATATACATTATGAATACATTTATAATGCATTATACATGAAGGCTTCAAGTAAAGTGTTAGCAAATTCTTCCATAAATATGTTGATTACAAATTCCCTTTAACAACTTTAATAAGAATGTAAGATTATACACTTCAGCTCTCATTATACAAAGATATCTGAATAAAGTATTCAATAGTCATGGTCTTGTATTAATAAACAGTATCTCTCTCTCTCTTTCTCTCTCTCTCTCTTTACAAAATAAATAAAATCATGAAAATAAATGATGCCAGTAAATGATGACAGAATAACCGTGAATTCTTGAGCTACTAAATGATTTTCTTACTTGCCAATGTGTGAACAGCTTGTTACTAAACTTAAAAAACGAGACCCTCCCCGACTCCCTAGGTTGTCTATGAAAGCTGATTTTTATGTGAAGGACTCGGGATGTTTTTTGCCGGGAAAATCAAAAGTATGAGGTTTACACGTGCTCCCGAGAGCCTCTCTTCCATTCAATGACACTTGAAACTAATGCTTATACAATGTTCAGGATAATGCCAAAAGAGCCATTTTGTACTGTGATGTCAATGTGTCATGCAAAGAAAATGGATTCAAACTATAGGGCCCGACACAATGCGACGCCAGGCGCGACACAAGTGTTTTTGCTAGTTTCAGCCCAATGCAGTTATCATTTCCAAATTGTTTAAATAGCAAATGCAAATGTTCGTCCATACAGGGATGAACAAACATTTTAAAATATTAAAAATAAAAGGATTCCCCTCTGGAGAAGCATTCAGCCTTTCCACTTGCAAATTCTGCCATGTAAATAGCAAATCCTCTCTTGTTTTGGGCTTTCATTAAACTTGTGCGAGTTTTTGTAAGTGAAGCCCCGCAAGACCCATGTGTAAATAATATACGGATGCCACGTTTATGTCACGTTTTCACTCGTAACTTCAAGAAACATGCTCCGATTGCGGAAAATGAACAACATTATTTACAGCAGATTCTCATGATTAAAATGAGTCAAAAACAACATAATCCAATGTGTTGATCATGAGATATTCCTCACGGAGTTATGACACATAAAACCCCACAGGCGCTAACTAAAATCAGATGTAGCATTCATGTGGCATTTTCGCTTACAGGTGCTGGTCATATAATTAGAATATCATCAAAAAGTTGATTTATTTCACTAATTCCATTCAAAAAGTGAAACTTGTATATTATATTCATTCATTACACACAGACTGATATATTTCAAATGTTTATTTCTTTTAATTTTGATGATTATAAACGACAACTAAGGAAAATCCCAAATTCAGTATCTCAGAAAATTAGAATATTGTGAAAAGGTTCAATATTGAAGACACCTGGTGCAACACTCTAAATAGCTAATTAACTCACAACCTGCAACACCTGCAAAGGCCTTTAAATGGTCTCTCAGTCTAGTTCTGTAGGCTACACAATCATGGGGAAGACTGCTGACTTGACAGTTGTCCAAAAGACGACCATTGACACCTTGCACAAGGAGGGCAAGACACAAAATGTCATTGCAAAAGAGGCTGGCTGTTCACAGAGCTCTGTGTCCAAGCACATTAATAGAGAGGCGAAGGGAAGGAAAAGATGTGGTAGAAAAAAGTGTACAAGCAATAGGGATAACTGCACCCTGGAGAGGATTGTGACAAAACCCATTCAAAAATGTGGAGGAGATTCACAAAGAGTGGACTGCAGCTGGAGTCAGTGCTTCAAGAACCACTACGCACAGACGTATGCAAGACATGGGTTTCAGCTGTCGCATTCCTTGTGTCAAGCCACTCTTGAACAACAGACAGCGTCAGAAGCGTCTCGCCTAGGTTAAAGACAAAAAGGACTGGACTGCTGCTGAGTGGTCCAAAGTTATGTTCTCTGATGAAAGTAAATTTTGCATTTCCTTTGGAAATCAGGGTCCCAGAGTCTGGAGGAAGAGAGGAGAGGCACACAATCCACGTTGCTTGAGGTCCAGTGTAAAGTTTCCACAGTCAGTGATGGTTTGGGGTGCCATGTCATCTGCTGGTGTTGGTCCACTGTGTTTTCTGAGGTCCAAGGTCAACACAGCCGTATACCAGGAAGTTTTAGAGCACTTCATGCTTCCTGCTGCTGACCAACTTTATGGAGATACAGATTTCATTTTCCAACAGGACTTGACACCTGCACACAGTGCCAAAGCTACCAGTACCTGGTTTAAGGACCATGGTATCCCTGTTCTTAATTGGCCAGCAAACTCGCCTGACCTTAACCCCATAAAATCTATGGGGTATTGTGAAGAGGAAGATGCGATATGCCAGACCCAACAATGCAGAAGAGCTGAAGGCCACTATCAGAGCAACCTGGGCTCTCATAACACCTGAGCAGTGCCACAGACTGATCGACTCCATGCCACGCCGCATTGCTGCAGTAATTCAGGCAAAAGGAGCCCCAACTAAGTATTGAGTGCTGCACATGCTCATACTTTTCAGTTGGCCAAGATTCCTAAAAATCCTTTCTTTGTATTGGTCTTAAGTAATATTCTAATTTTCTGAGATACTGAATTTGGGATTTTCCTTAATTGTCAGTTATAATCATCAAAATTAAAAGAAATATTTGAAAAATTTGAAATATATCAGTCTGTGTGTAATGAATGAATATAATATACAAGTTTCACTTTTTGAATGGAATTAGTGAAATAAATCAACTTTTTGATGATATTCTAATTATATGACCAGCACCTGTATAACTTCATGAAACATGCACAGATCGTAGAAAATAATGGCACATCATTACTTACAGTGGATGCTCCCGATTGAAATTAGTCCAAAATCAACATGATCCATTCCGTCGATCACAAGATATTCCTCATGGAGGAATGTTTTTATAAATGCCGATTAGGGGGTGTCAAGGGCTAAACAAAAATGCTACCTTGGTTCCAAACGCTGTAACCTTTGATTATAATCACCACAAAATTTGATCCAGATGCAGCTCACATGTAGGGGGACTTCACCAAAAAATAATTGTCCTCCTACCTTATTTTCTTCCTGAGTTATTGCATGTCAAATAAGAAAGATAGGTAAAATAATAATAATAATAATAATAATAATATATTAAAATATATGTGTATATATTTTATATAAAAAATTCTGAGTAAGAAAATCATTTAAAGATCAAGCTAAAGTTTCTCCTCTGGATTATCCTCTGTGCTCTGGTTGGATGTTGGCCCTGATGGGCCACTGTGATGTCAGCATTACTGATTACATCAGGATCTGTGGTGCTTGAGGAACGATTTAAGTAACTATGGCAACAGACCGCGGAATATTACTAGCAAACTTAAACTTCACGTCACTCTGTTCTCTGAGGCTTTTGTGAGATTTACTATAATCACCAGTTCAGAACCCTCTCTGCTGGTGTATCAGGATTAGACATCATCTGGGTCGCGGGTCTCAGTGGGGCTAACGACATGTTCACATCACTGTGTAGCCACATCTGACCACGTTCTGTCAACTCCCTCAGGTCAAAGCACCCAGGGCTTTATTGAAACACTTACATTTGGGAAATGCTACAAAACCTTATTAGTGTTGCGTGCTGAAGTTCATACTTTGTACAAATCCCTAACACACATATTGACCTTCAGTACGCAACTCATCCCACATTGTTTGTGCAATGAATGTGATATATACTTCATGGCTTATTGAGGAAAGGTAAGCTATAAGCAATCAGACTTAAACTTTTTGTGTGGAGGGTAAAAAAAAAAAAAACTGTATCCTAATCCTATGTATATTGAAAATGTTGCATATTTCACATGTAGGCCTACACTACAGTACAAAATCTTTGAGCGGCTTATATATCAGTGGCGTGCAGTGGTGTTCTGAAATGAGGAGGCACATTTTTTTTTTTTTTTTTATGAGTCAATGTAAATTAATGTGCATTACTCTTAAAGTTGACACATCTTCCTTGTTAAATGAACATTACTTTACAGTACATCAAAAAAAGAAAAAAGAAACCAAATACAATTCTATTTTGTAATTTTACATTATCCATGTAATGTTCTATTTATCAAAACCAAGTCAATCTCATCAAGTTAGTGTTTTAAGCATTTCTACATTCATTCCAAAATAATAACTAAAGGCAATAATAATTTAAACAATATATTTTATTTGTTTATTGCGGTTTTTCTTTTTAATTGTCAACCTAGGATATTTTGGATCAGTCATGCTCCGTAAACACCGTCTGTCACAGACACGAATTGTATTTTTAATTTCACCAAGCTGATTGCACTAAAAACCCCGCAGTCATCATGTTTTCAGTCCATTTCAAGATTGATTTTGACGTGACATAAAGCGGTGATATCTAACTGTGATCTGTTTACTTACTTTTCAATTAGTCTTCCGACTGACGCCATCATTGTTCAGTCAAACCTACGCGCGGAACGCGCACGTCAACAAGAGGCGGGATTTATCGCACAAACCAATCATATCCAATCATAACCAATTACATCCAACGCCTCCTCTCACTTGACTTTCCCCCATTCATTCTCAATTACCCCCCACAAAACCCACCGCACGCCGGGGGTCTGATGATTTTATATGGTTTCCTATGAGAGGAAAGGGAGGCATGACTTCATAGACTGTAAAGCATGACTCCTCTGTGTAACTTTACCTGCGGTTGTCGCTGTTTGGCAGTGTTCCTTAAGAAATACGCGTGACTTGCGCTCTTTTTAATGTCATAATTTGTAATATTTGTGTTGTTTTATATGTAATATGGATTATTTTCTCATCCTATTTTTTGAGGAGGCACTGCCTCCCTTGCCTACTCGGAGGAAACGCCCCTGTTATATATATATATATATATATATATATATATATATATATATATATATATATATATATATATATATATATAGTTAATGAGTGCTATAGTTTAATGAGTGCTATAGTTTAGCACTCATTAAACGAGGATATTTGAAAGCCAAACTGACCAAACAAAACAAAGTATTCCAGAAAGCATGTAACAAGAGATGATAATTCCTGCTCTCTGGACTGTAGTCATGGACTTGTCGAGCTTGAGCATCTGTGCCTAAGACTCTGCCGGTGCAGGGGTCAAAGGGAATCAGAGGATGAATGTCACTTTGCCCTTTCGCCCACAGCAGGAAATACTTAATTCTCTCTCCAGTTTCCAAAGAAACTGTTCTTGTTTTATGCAGTGCTGGCATGTTTCTGTGAGTGACCCTAATTAGTTTTTCCCCTAAACATTATCTTGGCACTCTAAAAAAAACTATTTTTAGCATTTTTTCTAATCTTAAATCTGATTTGAGCTACTAAGGCCCTGTTTACAGTGTTGTGGAAAGTTAACTTTAACTACTTTTAAAAGTAATGCATTACAATATTGTGTTACTCCCTAAAAAAAGTAACTAATTACGTTACTTAGTTACTTTTTAGTTATTTTGCATTTAGTTATTTTTATTGCATTTTGCATTTGTTTTTATGACAACAAAAAAGTTCTATTTTTGGCAAATGTAAAGGCCCTTTCACACCAAAAGTGAAATGAATAAGCCTCAGGCTGAAGGAAATGCAAATTCATGGCTGTACAGTAGAGGGCGCAGCTCAAACAAACCTTTCATCTGTGCTGCCATTCAAGATACATAAAAACAGGATGCAGGAGAAGTAGTAAATGAGTAAATGTATGCTCACATTTAGGCTAGAACTAGTCTAGAACAACCATCATGTTCACACAGCGCACACAACGCCTCTGTACTTACTCCTGATTTCTCTCAACATGGGGACAGGAGAGCTGTCAGTCAATAAATGGGAAAACAAAGTAATTTGCGTTACTTATTTGAAAAAGTATAGTCAGATATTTTGTTATAAATTTAAAAGTAATGTATTACTTTAATAGTTACTGAAAAGTAATCTGTTTATGTAACTTGCATTACTTGTAATGCGTTACCCCCAACACTACCTGTTTACACCTGGTATTAAGATGCGTTTTGGTCGATCGGATCAAGTAGGGAGGAGATTGGAGCTTTAACTTTAATTTCTACATTTCCAGAACTGTTTATTTCACACCGACATAATGAGTTGTTCTGCAGTATTAACTGATTCTGCGGGAGTGTGGACGGGACCTTGATATTGTGGCTCCCTACTTCACAGACTCGGGCTTCAGGTTCAATATGCACAGACTCGAGACTCAAGAAACTCTGTCAGCACCATATTGACACACTGGCGGCTTCACTTACTACAATGGAAGAGAGTGAAGGTGCGTCGTCCATCCTTTTTTACAGTCTATAGTAGTTCAAACACATTCCACCACATGATTGTTACACTACTAAAGCAATCTCGTCTAATGTGTTTTCAACTCTGGAAGTGGTCAAAAGCTTAAAACATTTTAGACCCCTTTTACACCTGTATTTAGCGTCGTCCACTTGTGATCCGATCGACTTAATACCAGGTGTAAACGGCCTAAGATGCATTGCACAGAATCTAAAGGATGAAAAAGCATATGGCCGCAGGCTCAAAAACTGAGGAAGGTCTCATTAGTCTTTGCAGGTTAAACATTTCACCAACTGCTGAATGCATCACACATGCTCTAATGCCTGCAGACAAATTTAGTTTGTGTCTGTGCAGAATTAGAGACATTTAGCAAATCCAGTTGAACAAAGAGCTTCATAATGCTTCCATATGGAGAGCATTAGCTCTATAAGGCAGAAAGCAATGAGTCATTTTATGTGTTCGGAGGTTAACCTTCATGGTAAATGACCACGGGTAATGACGTCCTCCTCGACAAACGTCCATAAAACTGACACTCTTTTTCCAGCACCTTTGCCAAGCATTTGGATCTCAACAGTCGTCCCACCTGTGTCACGAGTACAGCGGTCTTCTGTCTACAGGTATAATCTACTTTTCATTAAGAGCCCCACTGGCCTGCTGATAGGAGCAGGTGTATGTGTGGCTTTATCTGTACGTTCATGCGCGTGTAAACGTGTAGGAGCGTAATCACACGTGAATGTTTCAGACCGACGGCCCGTAAAGGTGGTGTCGCCGTACCTGGCGTGCAATCTGGGCGCTCTGCTTTACCTGCTGTTAGGAGCAATTTGCGCTCCCTGAAATCAAGCGTCAAAGTAAGTTGGCTAATATGATTTTAATCCTCCTTGACCTTAAAAAACCAGCAGGGTCTGGTTTTGATGAAGTAATACACGAGACCCCATGTTTCTGAGTCAGAGGAGACGCAGATGATCCTCCATATGTACGCGTCTGATATCCAAAGATCTCTTAGATTTGTATTCATTTACATTATAATTATAAATTTAATAATATTCACTACTATTGAATTTATTTGATTAAAACTACAGTAAAAACTGTAATATGTAAATATTATTTTGTAAATAACTTTCTTATTTGAATATATTTTAAATGTAATTTATTCCTGTGACACAAAGCTGAACTTTCAGCATCATTATAACTCCAGTCTTCAGTGTCAGGTGATCCTTCAGAAATCATTCTAATATGCCGATTTAGTTTATTTTCAATTATTATTGGTTATACTACAGTTATATTCCAGTTGCCCAACTATGATTTATTAGTGGAAACTGTGGTTACCATGGTAATTTTAGGTATGGATGATCTTTGTCGGCCCCCAGTGTCTCAGAAACGTCATTACAGCACTTGAGCCTCGCGACTTGCCGTAGTTTAAACATTAATCACATGTATGAGTTGTCAGGAAGAAGAAACAATAGAGGTTCTTAGGCCAGAGCTGAGAACGCGACCCTATGGGCGATGAATGATGCCGCTGCGCGAGCGAAGTGTCCGCAGGTGACTCACCTGCGCGAACCGGTCGCGTGCCCGCGCTTAAACGAGTCATGCAGAATACAGTCCTCGTATCCGGAGCAATGAGTAAAGAAGCAGGATACGGATCAGGAATGGAAGAGTAGCTGAGTACACCTGATCCGTGCATGCCATGGGGAACTGCTGGGCTCAGTGTTTTGGGCTCTTTAGAAGGGAAGCAAACAGGATACAAAGAGGAGGAGGGTGAGTCATTCATGGGGTTGTTATTTAATATTAAGTTTTTAAACAAAATAGTATCTTGTGATCTTTGGCAGCTTGATTCGCCTGTTGTCAGGTGCATTGCATTGAACACTCGTAGAGCCGGTGGACAGTGAAAGTCTCTGGATCTTGTACTAAAGAATAAGCCTATATATTAACACAGCTTAACTATTACATTAAATACGCAGAGTTTTGGTTGAATGCAACTGATATAAGTCCCATTAGCAATGTTAATTTCGCGAACGAATCGTTCCTTTGAAATGAATCTTTTGAATGATTTACGTGAGCCGATTTGCATCACGTTTGTGATTCACTTAACTGAAAGGGGGAAAATATACTTATGTAATTTATATTTTGATAAGGTTAAGTATTTAATTATTATAATATTTACTGGATGCATAAAAATGCGCAGCGATGAATGACACATTTGAACTTCTATTTAACACTTTTGAGCAATGATTCGAATCCGTTTTTTAAACGAACTGTCCGAACGAACCGACTCGCCTGAATGACTCGACTCATCAACGCTACTCTAGTTTCCGCATTAGTTGATGTCTGATCTCTGGACCCCGCCCAGAGTCCTCTTGTGAATCCGCCCTGGGACATCAGCTTTGTGTAATTTATCTATATCTTAATTTATTTATAGGATCTAAACCAGGCATGGTTACTCATTTGTTTTTATATGTTGTCTGTAAAGTCTTAGATTATTACTATTTTGAGAAGCAAAATCTCAGATTTTTTTTTTTTTTTTTTTTTTTTTTTTTTAAACCATAAGGGATGATGATATTGGACAATGTTGTTACTTAAATCATGTTTTTAAATATAAACCAGTTTGGCCTGATGATTTCATTTATTTATTTATTGCCAATAGGTCTAAGTACTTCAGAAGTACCACTGCTGGGGAACATTATACCATTGAGGTACAGCCATCATAATTTATTTAAAATTGAAAATTATACAGTCAAACCAAAAATTATTCAGACATTTGTAATATTTTTGATATATTTTTATTAGAGGGTGCATTGTTTTGTTTTGACTGTATATAAATACATTGTTATCACTGTGTAGTTTGAGTGACATCCATGCGTTCTGTTACAGTTTGAGAACCTTGTGGAGAGCGACGAGGTGAGGACACATTTACAGAAACGCACTCGTGTTCGTATAATATTCCTCCTTTGTTTAGACGTCAACACTTTTGCCTTCTTTTTCAGGGTGAGAGCTCGCAAAGCTGCCCCAGGTATGGTCTTATTTAATTTTGACTCTTTTACTGGATTTTACTTTTTACCACCTGGATACATACAGTACACTCAAGTTAAGCAGTATGTACTATATAGCAAATCTCATCAGCTTGATTGTTATATCATCGAAAAATATAAACTATCACCTTTCAATATATTAAAAGTTGAATATACTGTAAAATATGTCCAAATTTACCAGCATACAGCACATACAGTAAACTGATGTAAAGAAATAAATATTATATAGCAACACTTGGCTGTGTGACTGTATAAACTTGACTGGTGCTTTAGAGTAAGGTCACTTGCCTGACTGGTTTTCAAGATTTATTTAAACAGACTGCAGACATGTTAATTCATATTTCCTTTGTGGCAGCTGTAAACTGTTTTTTAACATTTACAAGAACATTTTCTCCTCATAATCCTATAATTTTGCTGCATAACACGGGGTCCTAACCAGACACGAAGCGATAAGATTCCAGCGACAAGTAATTTGTCTATCCACACCAATCGCTATGACTATGAGATGCAACAGAATCCATCAAAAATCACAGCCAATCAGAAGAGCATGTGGGTGGAGCTCTCTCTGCAAGCATGCTGCACTTGCAACAAAATTGATGAGCACGTTATCATAAATATTACACCCTTTTAACGCAATTAAAAATATACACTGAGTGACTGAAACGATGTTTGTCATAGAATACATGTTTAAATGTTCTTGTTTCTTTTAATTTATTTTCAAGATCTGAGGTGAATTATCCATTGTTGCTTTCATTATGGCTATAAAGGTCACACAAAATGATATTCAAAGTCGTGTTAAAGGATTAGTTCACTTTAAAATGAAAATTGATGTGTTTGTCTAAGAAAAATATACATATTTAACAAGTAAAATATCTAGCTTCTGCCAGACCGCCTTCCGTATTGAACTTGGGACGAAATTGTAACGCGTCTCTAGGTTTGCAAAGGGGCAGAAAGTTTCTGGTAAATTTCCGGAAACTTTCCATGGGAACTTAACCTGGGGAATTTTGGAAATATTCCAATTTGGAAACTTAACAGGAATTTATGTGAATTTATGTGAATTTATGAGAATTTATGGGAATTAATTGGAAATTTTGGGAAATTTATATAAATTTATAATATTTATATAAAATGTATTGTATAAAAACAAATATAATATATATATACACAGTACAGTCCAAAAGTTTGGAACCACTAAGATTTTTAATGTTTTTAAAAGAAGTTTTGTCTGCTCACCAAGGCTACATTTATTGAATTAAAAATACAGTAAAAACAGTAATATTGTGAAATATTATTACAATTTAAAATAACTGTGTACTATTTAAATATATTTGACAAAGTAATTTATTCCTGTGATGCAAAGCTGAATTTTCAGCATCGTTACTCCAGTCTTCAGTGTCACATGATCCTTCAGAAATCATTCTAATATGCTGATTTGCTGCTCAATAAACATTTATGATTATTTTCAATGTTGAAAACAGTTGTGTACTTTTTTTTCAGGATTCCTTGATGAATAGAAAGTTCAAAAGAACAGCATTTATCTGAAATACAAAGCTTCTGTAGCATTATACACTACCGTCCAAAAGTTTGGGGTCAGTAAGAATTTTTATTTTTATTTTTTTGAAAAGAAATTAAAGAAATGAATACTTTTATTCAGCAAGGATGCATTAAATCAATCAAAAGTGGCAGTAAAGACATTTATAATGTTACAAAAGATTAGATTTCAGATAAACACTGTTCTTTTGAACTTTCTATTCATCAAATAATCCTGAAAAAAAAATATTGTACACAAATATTTTGTACAATTGTACACATTAAATGTTTCTTGAGCAGCAGATCAGCATATTAGAATGATTTCTGAAGGATCATGTGACACTGAAGACTGGAGTAATGATGCTGAAAATTCAGCTTTGCATCACATGAATAAATTACTTTGTGAAATATATTCAAATAGAAAACAGTTATTTTAAATTGTAATAATATTTCACAATATTACTGTTTTTACTGTATTTTTAATTAAATAAATGTAGCCTTGGTGAGCAGACGAAACTTCTTTTAAAAACATTAAAAATCTTAGTGGTTCCAAACTTTTGGACTGTACTATATATATATATATATATATATATATATATATATATATATATATATATATATATATATATATATATATATATATATATATATATATATATATATATATATATATATAATATATTGCAGCAATTATGTGTTATTTAAGTGTCACATGATCCTTCAGAAATCATTCTAATATGCTGATTTGATACTCGGTTATTATCATTTTTGGAAACAGTTGTGCTGCTGAAATTTTTTTGGAACCTGTAATACTATTTTCAGGATTCACTGATTAATAAAAAGTTAAAAAGAACAGAATTTATTTGAAATAGAAATCTTTTCTAACAATATCACTTTAATATCACTTTTTAATCAATTTCACACATTCTTGCTGAATAACAGTATTTATTTATTTCAAAAAAAGAAAGAAAATATTGTTACAAAAGATTTCTGTTTTAAATAAATGCTGTTCTTTAAATTTTTATTCAACAAAGAATCCTGAAAAAAGTATCACAGGTTATAAAAAAAATATTACGCAGCACAACTGTTTCCAACATTGATAATCGAGTATCAAATTAGCATGTTAGAATGATTTCTGAAGGATCATGTGACACTGAAGACTGGAGTAATGATGCTGAAAATTATATTTTTATGTTAATCAAAATAGAAAACCATTATTTTAAATTGTAGTTATGTTTCACAATATTACTGTTTTTTTCTGTATTTTTTGATCAAATGTGCATGTTATGGACAGTGCATGCAGGGGGTGTGGCCTCAATAGCCCTGCAGTAAGAAGTGTGCTGTGTGAATGTGATTGAGGAATGTGCAGGGTAAAAATTCAACTAAAATTGCATTAAATATGGTTGTTTTAACCAAAATTATGCTGCAAGGTGTTTTTTTTTTTTTTTCAACTACATTTAAGTACCCTGTTATAGACTAACCTGCAATTTTGCAAATTCCCTGTTTATTCCCATTAATTCCCGTTAACTCCCATATATTCCCATTAATTCCCATATATTCCTGTTAATTTCCATGGAAAGTTTCCAGCTTTGAAAATTCCCGGAATTTTGCAACCCTACGCTTACGCTACGTCCTATGCCTTCCGTATTCAACTTATAAAAAAAAAAGCATAACTGATTAATAAATGAAATTAAATTAAAACAATGACATAAATTATAAGCCAAGTATGAAAAAATGTTCAGAGTTTTCAAGTTATTAGATTTTTAACAAAAATTTAATTTGTACCAAGGGGGCGTTTTGGTAAAATGCCCCCACTCAGACAAAGCAATTTGCTTTATACATTTACAGCAAAAGAGTACAAGCAGTTTTAGCTTAAAAATAAAAAGACAAGCCAAAATAGCAGTAGATAAATATGAATATTTTTATTCAACCACCTAGTTAGATTACATTTGATGGGAAAAACAAAGCATGTGGTGTTATTATGATGCTCTGACGCTCCGTTGTTTATCGCCTTTGTTGCTGGTTAGGACAAAAAGTCTGATTAACAAGGAAAAGATACATATTATCATATTATATTAGTGTAAGATGACTTTGATTTGAAGACAGTGACATCAATTTTGTTGCATCAGTCTGAGCATAAACTGTTCAACTTTTAAACTGTTTATGGATAGTATGATGGATATTGTCCACAAAAAGTGCAAGACCTATTTCTAATATATTGATTTCATATTTGTCTGTCTCTAAAAGTCACTTAAAGAAACTACGGATGGCCACTGATGGTCAAACTGTATTTTCCTTTTCCTAGATAGACTAAAATTGTCCAGATAGTCAAGACTAGCCATTTTATGGACTGTAATTAGTCACATTCCTGTCAGATCAGTACATCACATCATGGCATGAGGTCACATAGATTTTGATTGGCTGATGGAGACTCTGAACTCTACTCTGTCTTCTGTCATTGGTCCAGACCTATTAGCGAAGAGGAGATCAGCCACTTGAAAGAGCAACGCTATGCTGCCATCACAGACCAACAAGCCCTGATCGACAAAAAGCTGAATGCTGAGGTACAGCGGGTCACATCCGTACCTCCATCGCATGTGCCCTGATGAAATGTTCACAATAAGACCAGAAACTTGTTTATAATGTAAACAAGATCTTATGTTAACCTTAAATATTTAAATGTTCAAGGTCAAAACATGTTGCCACAAAACAATGTTTTTACCTTTAAGTTAGAGCTTACTTTGAGTTTATGGTTTTATTTGTTGTTTTCCATTGCTTTGGTTTTCACCCCTGCTGAGTTTAGTTAACCTTCCCTTCCTGTTGTGATTTCTGCCCAGTTAGTGGCAGAAGAGGAGAAGTTAAGGCTAGAAGAGGAGGCTGTTTTTGCAGCCCAGCGCGAGGCAGCGCGGCTCGCTAAGGAACGAAAGCTAAAGGAGGTGAGGCGTTCGCACTGAGCGCGCCCAGCCCTTCTCTTAACCCCGCCCACTTACCGTCTGCCACATCCTTCTCATTTATGACATGCCTTCAGTTCTGTCTAATCTATATGTAACAAATTCTGATTTGAACAGAAAAAAACTGATTTGAGTTTTAAAGTTATGCATTGTATATCATGTATTTTTGTTGAAATTACTCATCTTTAAAACGTATATCGATTGTTATAACGCAATGAATATTTGAGATCAGGGACTTATAAACAGGATTGAAGGCTCTTAATGTTGGTCCAGCATCAAATATTGATCAACTTCTTCTGAATAAAGCCAGCACTTAATGCTGAT
The DNA here is from genome assembly GCA_036281575.1 of Ancherythroculter nigrocauda. Classification (NCBI taxonomy): domain Eukaryota; kingdom Metazoa; phylum Chordata; class Actinopteri; order Cypriniformes; family Xenocyprididae; genus Ancherythroculter; species Ancherythroculter nigrocauda. Next base: position 6,900,949 of record VTFQ01000023.1, on the reverse strand, counting down.
TAAAGTAAAATCGATCTGCTTCCAAGAAAACCTTCTCCACCTAAAACTAACTATCCTAAACTACATGCCTCTCATGCCTCTCACTGTTTTTATCAGCATTTTTCTTGTTAATTTGCCCTCATGTCTTCTGTTCATTTTTACTTTCTCTAATTTTGCTTTCCACCATGATTTGTGTGTTTGACCATCTGCTAATATTACATTTGGTGTCTGTTTCCCAGTAGGGCACTAAACTTTGGCACGAACAGTTAGAAGTAATTTTAGCCTTGTTGTTGTTGTTGCCGTTTTTGAAAATCTGAGCGATACCATAGCACTTGTATTAGCAAATATTAGTGGAAGTGAGTCAGTCGTCATTCTTAAAATGTCCTGTTTCAGGGGAAGCAGCAACCGCAGAGGACCAAACCCAGATCAGAACCAGAGAGCAATGACCCTCGGCACAAACCGTAAGTTCATTCTGCCCTGAAAAGAATGCAAACGGTATTCAGTGACCCCAAAAAGATTTCTAACACTTAAGAATGTATGAGTGTCATTGCATTAGACACGGATTATCAAACCAAGTGGCATGTGGAAACAAATGAAGCAAGACTTTTCTTTAGAAATATCTTCCATTTTTGCCATTTTTTTTATGATTGCCAAAAAAAAAAAAAAAAAAAAAAAAAAATAGGTTTGCTGTGCTTGTTTGTGGAGCTGCATAATTTGGCCAAAATTTTTTCATTATATGCATTTGACAAAATCTTCACTTCTACAGTTTTACTGTAATAAGAGGTTCTGTTATGCTCTACACGTATCTAACAGTGTTTTGCAGACAGATGAGCAGTGGTGGATAAAGTACTTGAAAACCATACAACCATAAAAGTATAGATATCTTACCAGAAAATGACTGGTAGAAGTTAAAGTCACTGTTTAGAATATTACTTGAGTAAAAGTTTTAAAGTATGTGATATTCTTTTGCACTTAAGTATGAAAAGTATTATTTTTTTTTTATATTAAACGTAGTTAAGTACTGAAAGTAAATGTCAAACACAAAAGAAGCAAAAAAAATATAACATTTTTCTATACACATTGTTCAGTTTTAACTATTTCTTATATTTTGTTTTCTTTTAATTAAAAAAGGCAAAATGTTTATTGTAAGTTTTAAATATAAAATATACTAATATATAAATTATATATTATACTTTATATGTATATTTTCACACATTATTTGGCTCTGTTTTAGAAAACTTGATGATTATCTAATCAAAATATGTGTTAAAGTGCCAATAAAAAAAAAAAAAAAAACAGAACTGAACTGAAATCGAATACGTTTCTGTTGCTGCATGATGAGGATACAGTTTAAATATGCAACTTTGCTGGATAACGAATGCATAAAAGTGAATAAATGGATATAAACTAATGCAAATTAATGGTAACAATCGTGACATTAAACAGTTGGTGTTTTTTGTCACATTGTTTTAACCGCTTAAGGTACTACTAGCATCCTCTCAGCCTTGATGGCAAACGTACTACTGTTCTCCACTAATGCAGCATCTACTCAACAAACAAATTACTTTATAATGATATGAAAACATGTACTTTAGTGTACACTGTATAACATACCGTTTTGTTGTGTTTTAAATCCATTTTTGAAGTGTCCCTCTCTGTGCAGCGTGCAGCCTCACGTCACGTGTCAAAACAAACTCTACGAGGCATCAGTGTTAGTTTTTATTTCGCCTCTAGAGGTCGCTCTCATACTGTATAATGACAGCGCACTCTTCTCAGCCGCTCCAGCAAAGGACGCAACCCGGAAAATGAAATCAACCGCGGTTGTGCGAGCACTTGTTTGCACATGCTTGCTTGCAGTCTGTGTTCTTCTGACTTTATTTTGTAGTAAGTAACGAAAATGCTTTGGGAAAATGTATTGGAGTAAAAGTAAAAGTTGACAGAAATATAAAAACTCAAGTAAAATACAGATTCTGCCAAAAAATACTCAAGTACAGTAAAGTATTTTTACTTTGTTACATTACACCACTGCGGATGAGGTAACTGTTTGTGTGTTTCTCCAGCAAAGCTTCGGATGGAGAGTTCGAGGTGTACCTGCAGAGTGTGAAGGCTCAATCTGAAGCATTTCGCGGAAACAGTCAGTTCCCTTTAACACATTGAAATAAGAATATTATTAGAATACATGAATTTAAATGAAAAATATGAATCTCTAAATGCTAAAATCTGTATCAACTGTGTCTGTGTGTTAAGGACTCAGCTCTGAGACGAATGTGGTGACCCCGAACACCGAGAGCAGCTGGGACTTCACCAGTAAGACTGACGCCACATCACTGGACCTGGAGTGGGAGGATGAGGAGGGTGAGTGAGTGCACAGAACTGTGATAACATTTGCTTCCTGCATCCATTTATGAGCACTAAACACACTATAAAGGAGTCGAGTCACTAAATGCCAGTTTGAATGTTAACGTTTTGCCGTTTGATTCTGTTTGCTTTAAATGCCACATCCAAGTAAGGATTTATGTTCAGTAATTTCACTTTAATGGCAATTAATAGGTCCTTTTCATTGCCATTAAAGTGAAATAACTGAACATAAACATACAAGCTTGATTAAAAATTCTCATTTTAGAAGAACATTTCAGACGGCACTTAGAAGCTTCTTAGAAGTCTTCTAATACACTTATAAAATCAAAATGTGTCTGTTAATGCAATGTGAGCAAACACTGAACCACTGTATTATTTTTAAAGTGCTCCTATTATGGTTATTACCTTTCATGTAGTGTGTAATATATAAGGCCTTATGATTTCTGCAATTCTGAATAAGCGGACGGAATCGTGGAATCCAGTCAAAAAAATGGAATTTACTGTGCAATGCGCAATATCACGGAATTTGTCAAATTTTTGATGAATAATTAAAAAGCAGGTCAGCACACTTAAATCAAATCACAATATAGACTAGTGTCTGTGAATATTAAACTGCAAAAAGACTATTTAAATATGAATCCTGCTTGTTCTGCATCTCTGTGTGAATGAACCACACACACACACACACACACACACACACTCACTGAGGCACGAGTGACGCTCACGGTGTTTTCAGCCTCTGCCGCCTCACTATATGAGGACATGAATGCATGAACTTCATCTCCAGAGCCGCACTGAGAGTCACTTTGTAAGAATTTTACTGTTTCATTTGAGAAAAACTATCGTCATATCATAAGCACACAGAAACCCAAAGGTCTTCACGGCAACCTGTCACAATAAAAGTTGTTTAACTTGAAGAAATAGTGACAGAAATATATTACTGTTGTACAGTAGAATTTAGCTACATCTCAATGTAATAATAACACTAATAATAATAAATTATTAAAACTTTATTTTTTTAAGGAGTAATCACAAGTCGTTTTTTTTTTTGTTTTTTTTAATGGCATGCACTGATACATTTTGCATAGGGACATGTATTAACAGAGCAAATAGGGTTAATATAATCCTATGCGCCTTTACTGTAATTAATTCATTTGTGGCATTACACAGGAATGAACCGAATGGGTCCTGCGTGGGAACGTTCCAAAACGGAGGAGGACATTTTACGGGCGGCGCTCCGTCCTGGCGGGAAACAGCTGGACAGCGGCCCAACCTCCACCTCTGAGGACTCCAACGCTCTGGAGTGGGAGAACGACTTTGTCAGCGCACATCCTGAGGACAGTGGTGACCATGGCGACGAGGACTTTGAGGGATTTGTTAATCCAGTACTGGACACGCCCACTGAGGAGGCGGAGCATAAGGCCAGCTCTGACCAGCAAGAGAGATAGTCTACGGCAAGAGACAGTGAAACTGCAGCGATTTCAAATGCCTCATTCCAATTCAGTGTGATGTGACTGCGGACGGTCAGTTCAAATTAATGTATTAAATGAAATTCATAATTCTCAGTGTGAGAGAAAATACAAGGAACAGAAATGCTTTTTATGGTTTGTACTTTGTCATTGGGTGAATATCATGAAAATCGTCATAATTTATTCCCCCCAAAAAATTATATATATATATAATAATTAGAGGTAGCATTGTGACATTCTCACTACTTTGATGTATGTTTTATTTTGATGTAATTTTTTTCAATATTTTACTGATGTCTGTATTATATGGAAGCTTAAATAAAAAAAGGTAATTGTGACTTTTTAATTTCACAATTCTGACATTATAACTCACAGTTGCGAGTTTATTTCTCACAATTTTGTCTTAGGGCCAAGCAATAATAAAAAAATAAACCTTCTCGAGATTAAAGTTGTTAAATTTCGAGAAAAAAGTCGAGATAAAATGTTGAGAATATACTCATTAAATTTCGAGGAAAAAAATCGTAAAATTTCGAGAAAAAAAAGTTGAGATAAAATGTTGAGAATAAACTCGTTAAATTTCGAGAAAAACTCATTAAATTTCGAGAAAAAAAGTCATTAAATTTCAAGAAAAAAGTCGAGATAAAATGTTGAGAATAAACTCGTTAAATTTCGAGAAAAAAGTCGAGATAAAATGTTGAGAATAAACTCGTTAAATTATGAGAATAAAGTCATTAAATTACGAGAAAAAAAGTCGTTAAATTATGAGAACAAATTCGTAATTTATCGAATTTGTTCTCGTAATTTAACAACTTTTTTCTCATAATTTAATGAATTTATTCTCGTAATTTAACGAATTTGTTCTCGTAATTTAAGGACATTTTTCTTGTAATTTAATGACTTTATTCTCAACATTTTATTTCGACCTTTTTCTCGAAATTTAACGAGTTTTTTCTCGTAATTTAACAACTTTAATCTCGAGATGTTTTGATTATTGCTTGGCCCTAATCCTCTTCCGTACAGAATTGAGATATAAACTCACAATTGTGAGAAATAAAGTCAGAATTGTGAGAGAGAAACTTGCAATTCTCACTTTTCTCACAATTGTATGTTATAAAGTCAGAATTTGCAAAATATATACGGAATTCTGGGAAAAATATTTTTTCCTTAGAACTGGATTTTATAATTTATATAACACAATACTGACTAAAACTCGCAATTTTGAGTTTATATAACACAATACTGACTTTATAACTCACATTTGCGAGTTTATATCACATATTTCTGAGGAAAATTACCTTTTTTTTTTTTTTTTAAATGACCAATTACCTTTTTTTTTTTTCTTTTTTTTTTTAATTCAGTGGCAGAAACAAGCTTCCATAGTATTACAATAAAAATACTGTGATACAAGAATTTCTAACTTTTAAATCAGCATAAATTAGAGTCGATACAATAAACGCAGCCCTGTATATACATTTCTCAATTTTCTTTTTTTGCATTATGGTAATGAGAACTGGGTGGGAAATGTGCTCAGTGGTCACAATCTTTATGGATCTAACAGAATGCTTCATTTTCTTTATGCAAAATATAATTTCTTTTGGGATGAAATATGACCTGGACATGTTTGTGACCAGTTTCATGAGATTCACTCCATTAGGTCACAGATTCATTAGGATTTGTGTTCCATGGGTTTATTTGCTCTGGTTTTGAATAAGTAGATGCATCTCTAATTTATTTTTATTTGTTTCATTTGATAACTGGGTGAGAAATGTCTTGCGGTCGTTCAGCCTTATTTCAGAAGTTTTCATTAAAGAACCGAATCAAGTGCAATTTTAGAAGATGAGGGAAATTTCTCAAAAGCCACAAATGTTTTCCAGAACCATCATATTTTTTTCTTTTGCATGGTTAATATAACACTTATATCATACATTATGTGGTATAACAGGTGTGTGACTGTCAGGGAATGTGGGCCCTGGTATGATGCATATGAGACACTGGACAGTTTGAAGCAAAAGATCTTTTGGCTACAATTTTCTTCCTTAAGAAAACAAAAATGCATTGGAACACATTTAAATTCCATAAGTGCTTTTAAAATAGTCACTGATTATATGGCTGTATGTGTCTGTGGGTCAAAGGGTTTGTGGTCGACACTTCTTGGAAATAGCTAGCGTAAACAGCCAGCTTTTTAAACTCTGCAGTTTTGGACAAAATTGGTCAGAAAGAGGGAAAATACTTCTTGGTGTAACATGGATCGTCATATTCTACCTCTGGTTTTGATAATCCTGATGTTGAATAATCCTGAATGAATTCATACTGTCTTACTCTATCTAAAAATGATCAATGATTTGATGTGCATATCTTTCAGGAACATGTACAAGTTGTGAAGTCAAAGAAATATTTTGCTCAAAGAAAATAAGGCATGTTTTTGGCATCGATTGTGACAATATTTTCATGAATTCTTATATACAACACATTATTCTTTTTCCTGTGATGTGAAATGTCTCAATTCACAAAATCACAGTGGGACAAAAATATGCTTATATTTTCTTTTATAGTATGATATTATCTTTTTTTTTCCATTTAATTTCGAATTGAAATATGACCCGAACATTATTTTTGTCACCATATAGATGCCATATATATATATATATATATATATATATATATATATATATATATATATATATATATATGTGTGTGTGTGTGTGTGTGTGTGTGTGTGTGTACTTTATCATTTAATTTTATTTTAAACGAGGCTGTGAGGGATAGATGTTTTGTCTTTACATTGGTATACACTGTATAAAGGTCCTAGATCATGTAATTTTCACAACTTGCAACTGTTTTTTTTTGTTTTGTTTTGTTTTTTCTCAGAAAGACGTTTCGTCAGCTGAACAATCGAATTGTTGTTAAACAATACGATCCATTAAACGCACTGTATTTCTGTTTCTCACAGCCTCGTTTTCATTCCTGTCAAAAATTAAATATGGCGTCTAACCTGACTAAGGTCTATAGTGGAACATCAAGTAACTTAATTGCTGATGGTATTAGCATCTTGTTCTCTTTTTTTTTTTCTGTCTGCCATGAACAGGATGAACAACCTCTTCCATTGACCCCCATATTTCCCTCAAATTCTGAATTCAACCTAATGCTTTTAAATGTTTTCATGAATTCTGATCTGTATATAATGGATTGTAAAGCAGACACTAAAGGCCTTTAAGAGTAGTGGAGACTCGAGTCTGACGCGACGGCGTCTGTAATCTAGTTGTAGGTCTCTGAGGACTGATGTGCAGAACATCAGCGCACACGAGAGATGTACAGCACAATCATGTCATGTCGTTTTCTTATTCTACCAGCACACCTCAAAAGAAATGTATTCATGTCATCAGAATGTAAAGTATGTATGATTAATGCAGTGTTTGTTGTTGATCCCCCCCCCTCGTCTGTTGACCATGTAACTCGTCCTGTTTGAAGTGTTTGGGAGCACATTTGCAAAGATACATGAATGTTTGTCCACCAGTCAGAATTAAATAGGTCCAAGTGATTGTAAATGACATGTAGCTGGTTTGTGAAATGACGACATTTGAAAATGCAGCCCTATCTGTGTTTATGGTGGCATATTTATGGGTTAGTAGCTTTAACTGATTCCCAAATGGAAACACTGTTACCAGGCCTTATTTTGCATTATGAGAAGTGTGTATATTGAAATAATATTGGCTGTTCTCAATTTGAGGAAAATAAAATAGATGCTGAACATTCCAAGAAAGGCTCTGGACTCACATTTCCAAAGCGCTTCCCAACTCTTCAACAGCTTAAACTTGCACAATTTGTTGAAATGTTTCCTTGTGTTGGAAGAACTTTAAATTTCTTTTTACAATTCTGATTGTTTGTGATGAACCTGTCATTCAGATAAACTGAACGTAATTACAGTTTTTATTATCCAATCTACAGAACATAAGACCTCGGGTTAGATATGACTGCTAATAAACAGATAATGATATTACATCTGTCTGTTTGCATCTCTATGAGGGAAAATTAATTTTATGTTACATGTTGGCCTGCTTCAGTTGGGGACACAGGGTGTATGGTATATTATTTTCCCCTAGTTTGTCTTCTGTATTTTTTCTTCTGCAGTTAACCCTTGTGCGGTCTTCGGGGTCTTTTTTTGACCCACAAAAGATGTTTGCTCAAATAAAAAAAAAAAAAGTTCTCTTTGTCCAAATGGCATGAGACTTTGTACGGTGGTTAACACTTTTAAGATCTACAAATAAAAAAAAATTGGAGTGATATCTTGTTTTTATGTTAGTGTAAAAAAAAAAAAAGTCTCTGGAGACCCCGGGCAACAAAATGTAATTTTGTAACAATATAATATATTTTTTAAAAACCAATGTAATTTTACTCTGTTTATTAATTTTTTTTCTCAACATTTGTGCAGTTTTTGGAGGATTCGTGATATCTTTTAAATTTATATAAATAAATTAAAAAATATTTTTTGAAATAGGTTTTTATGCATGAACAGCTTTTTATGTAAAATTCACTTTATAAAAGGCCCAGATTTCTAACTTTCATTCATGTGGATAACATGGATAATTTGACATGGCTTAGTGTAAGATTTTTGCCCATCTTTTGAAAAATGCAGTTTTAAAAGTAAAAAAACTATCACTTTTACCAGTAGATGGCTGCAGAGCTCCACTATTTGCTATGTGCTATTTGAATGACTGAAAGACATCTTTTCACACGTTTTTTTTTTTTCAGTTGGATTCATATCTAAATGTTATGAAATCACAATTAACAATAAAAATTACTTTGTCAAAGTTTAGCATTTTTTGTGCAGGGCAAAATCAGTTTTTCAATAATAATTTTATAATAAAAATAATAAAATAAATAATTTTTATTTTTGTGTGCGTGTGTGTGTGTGTGTGTGTGTGAGCATGTCCATTTTGTATTGAGGAAGTTTTTTGCATTTTTGGAAGTGTGCCACTTCATTTCTGTCTATGTGTGTTGTGCGTTGTTTCTGATTTTGAGAATGGATTTTGGCCAGTTTCTAAGTGGGGTCTCTGTGGGTTACATTATTGATGATATTATTGAAAAACTGATTTTTTTTTTTTTTTTTTTTCAGTACAAAAAATGCTAAACTTTGACAAAAAGTAATTTTTATTGTTATAAAAAAGACATCTTTCAGTCAGTCAAACAGCACATAGCAAATAGTGGAGCTCTGTAGCCATCTACTGGTAAAAAAGTTTTTTTTTTACTTTTATAACTGCCTTTTCCAAAAGATGGGCAAAAATCTTACACTAAACCATGTCAAATTATCCATGTTATCCACATGAATGAAAGTTAGAAATCTGGGCCTTTTATAAAGTGAATTTTACATAAAAAGCTGCTTTTGCATAAAAACCTATTTAAAATAATATTTTTTAATTTATTTATATAAATTGAAAAGATATCACAAATCCTCCAAATATTGTGCAAATGTTGAGTAAAAACATTAATAAACAGAATAAAATTACATTGGTTTTTAAAAAATATATTGTTACAAAATTGCATTTTGTTGCCGGGGTCTCCAGAGACCCCGAAGACCACGAGTGTAGTCCCTTAAACGAAGACCGCACAAGGGTTAAATATGGTGTTTTAATTTATTTTTAATCTCACACCTTTTCTGTTTCTGTCTTTACTCTGGTTATATTTGGTTTTCATTAGTTCAGGCTTCTTTTCAGAAAAGGCTCTCTAGTGGTGTGTTGTAAACACTTTTAACATAGTAGTTTCTTTCAGATATTTTTGGAGTTTTTCCTCCATATTTTTCCATATTCTTCTCATTGCTTTACCCTGTTAAAGGGACTAGCCTATCTGTAAAAATGGTCATGTATTAATCAATTTTTATTGCCGATGTGTGAACGAAACTGAAAACGAGACCTTCCCTGACTCCCAGGTTGTCTATGAAAGCCCGTAAAATGATAATTATGTGAAGGACTCGGGACGTTTTTGCTGGGAAAATCAAAAGAAGCTGACATTTACCCACACTCCTGAGAGCTTCTCTTCCGTTTAGTGACACATAATGATGAAAGAGCCATTCTGTACTATAATGTCAATGTGTCATGCGAAAAAAGGGATACATTCAAACTATAGTCTCACATTGTCAGATATAGTCTAGTCCCAAATATAGGCTTCTTTATAATCAAACTATCATAACAGTGTTTAGTTTAATTACCTCATCTGACATGATGCTGGTGAATTGCAGAGCTTGTGCAAACACATCCACATCGCTATGATCAGATGCTTTCTTAACTGCTGTTTTCTCACCGCTGTCATTTTTGTTGTGTTTATTTTGTTATCGAGAGGAAAAAGTGCAGCTCATATTTTCATATTCATGTAAATGTCACTCTCAGCAGCATGGATGGTGTTTGGGGTGTTCGTTAAAAAGTATATGGCTGCAAAGTTCTTGAATCAAATCACTTTCAGTCTCTTGTACATTATGTGTGAGAGCATGAGCAATAAGCTCCTGGCTAAAGTTCACTTAACGACCACCGGTGTTGCTAATAAGAAGGTAATATGAATTTAGCCCCATGCTTTTCTCTGGCTGATTTGATTTAATCTTTATATATATATATATATATACATAGGCGTAATTTGCGGGTGGGACGGGTGGGACATGTCCCCACCACTTTTTGAAAGGGTCGATATTGTCCCCACCACTTTTTGAAACATCTCGCGGCATCTCGCGGATATCTAATACAAAAGAAACACCTCTAGTTGATTATCAATTTGAGTTAATAATAGGCGATCTGGCGCTAGAATGTGTTGTTTTTTGAAATCATGTTGAGTGCTCGTGGTCGCTGTTATCGGAGGCGCAACAGTGTTCTCTTGGCGCTCGTGCACACTGCGCAGTGTTCACACGGACGAGCGCTTCAATCTATCGCTTAACTGTCGCTCTCTATTCGTTACGTTGAATCACAAAACAAAATACACATAAACGTGTCCCTGCTCTTGATATACAATCACTGACGAACATCTTTGGTTTTAATGAGAAAAAAAAATCATACATGGTTGGATTCGAACCCAGAATCTCTTGCATGCTAAACGAAAATATTGCCTCCAGTCCATCAGGACAATATATTTCAATAGCGGATCCACGTATTTATTTACTACTATACATACTCTCGAGATATATTGTATTATAGCAGATGTAAGGAAGAAACTATCATATTAATTTTAATAAAATATTATTATTATTGTAATAATGCAATTACAATACCCCCCCCCCCCCCCCCCCCACATGCACATTCCTGTCCCACCCACTTTTTAAAACAAAGCACTTTCCAAAACATCCGATTTTCAAGATGCACGTGGAAAATTGATTCTGCGCTACTTAAATGTAATATTTTATGTGTTTTAAAATATTGTAGATTTAAGTAGCAAATAAGAATTGCTAAAATCATTGAATATATTTTGAGACAAAGGTCTTCTTAATGATTTTCAGTTTTGTTCTAGGTAATTAAACCAACAGTTTTTCAGTAACATAATAATAAAAGTATGGTATAACAGCAGGCAAACCTGCTGTTGGGGCAAAAGGCACCATATTTAACATGATTATAAATAGTTAGCTGACTTTTCCATTTGTTGATATGACATGGTTAAATTCAGATGGTAAATATATATCAAACTGGATATCCACCTTAGAGATAATCACCATATTTATAATGAAACCATCATATTTAAAAATATGATATCAATCATATATAATAAAATATCATATATTGTTACTACTGTAAATTTATATTAATTATTATGGGATCTCATTCGATGCTTTCCGAATCTTTACTATTTTTAATATATATTTCTATATTAGCATATTTTAATGACAGCATATTTATTGAACAAAAATTAATTCTTTTATTTGTCAAAATAAACATAAAATAGTACAAACTTTGATAAAGTGATTGTTTTGAACAAGTATTAACATAGTCATTATTAAAAAAACATTATTTTAGCTAAATTATTTGTATCAATACTGTGTGCCTTTTACCTCATGCTGTGGAGCCTTTTAACCTGTGTGTGGGGTAAAAGCCCCCCCTCGCCACCATACTTTCATAAGATTTTTAAACAAAATAAACCACTTTTATGATTTATTTTCACACAACATCTGTTGCTCCATAAATGTTCAATACAAACATATATATATTTTCTGCAATCATACACTATAGGAGTAATGAAAAGCATATTTTTCTTAAGGTGTGCCTTTAGCCCCGTTGTACCCTCTATATATAAAGAGAATAAGGGTGAAACCCATAGACTGTAGGTGAAACCACAATGATAATCTGTGATACAAATTTAATGTAGACCTGGAAATAGATTTTCAGTATTTTGAAAAATGTGAAACAAATATTTAAAAACTTAGGCTATTTAAGATTCTGCTATATTTCTATGTTAGCCTACTACTCAAATAAGGAAACTTTGTGATAGCCTTCCACATTAACTCATATTACCTTTAATAACTATTAAACTCATATTAGTAAATATTAACTTTTTTTTTTAATTATAACTTTCCTGCCTGTTCATGTAGCGCCATAATTACGATCTGTAAGTAATATTTTGCCCTTCCGTGGATTTCTTTCATGATAAATCATAGCATTCAGATTGAGAACAGAAACAATTTTTACAGTGAAAGCGCTACACAGACTGTAATGGCACAAATTAAACTGCAGGTGGCGGTATAGTTTCATGAATAAAATCAGTGAATCCAACAAAGTACATGGATGCCAATAGCTCCGCACATCCACAGTTTAAATAGCTTTATATGCTACAAAGTTAATTAATATTAAAATGCATTATTAAATGTTCAGATGTATTCATATATATAATCTTAGATTATAGTATCTAACTTCGTGTAAATCAGTTAAAGGCAGTTTATTCCGCATGCTATTGAGGGTCATCGATTGGAGGTCATAGTGTTTACTCTTTTCTTACAAGCACAATGATACAGGGATTTTGTCTCTTTCACAAGATGAAAGCATCAGCCCAGGGGAAAGAGCCTTGAGGTAAAAATAAATTGCTATTTTTCTCTCCTGTCTGCAGCTCCAGCTCCAGCAACACACACTCAGAAGGGAAACCAAAATGAGTAAGATATACGACACACAGAGAGAGGGAGAGAGGGAGACTAACTGCCGTTAATGCTCTTATTTGATCAATAGCGTTGTTGTGGTCTAATGAAATGAAACCGACGTCAGTTACAGTAACAAATATTTTATGATCTGTTCTTTATTTCATCCAAATATAAGTGTACAGCCTCAGATCAGTGATCGAGGAAAGGAAATGTTCTGGTAGAGATAAAAACGTGTTACGCTTTCTAATTTCCTGCTGTTGAAAATGACTAATGATTTAAGAGTGATGTTAAGGAACTAAGGCTCGTGAATGAGGGCATCTGTTGCATTGCTTATATGGTGACTTTTGGGCATGTATTATTGAAGACCACAAATTGTTAAAGGTGCAATCGAATTGAAAATTGAATTTACCTCGGCATAGTTAAATAACAAGAGTTCAGTACATGGAAATGACATACAGTGAGTCTCAAACTCCATTGTTTCCTCCTTCTTATATAAATCTCATTTGTTTAAAAGACCTCCGAAGAACAGGCGAATCTCAACATAACACCGACTGTTAACGTAACAGTCGGGATCATTAATATGTACGCCCCCAATATTTGCATATGCCAGCCCATGTTCAAAGCATTAGACAAGGGCAGGACGTCTGAATGTGCACAGCTGAATCATCAGACTAGGTAAGCAAGCAAGGACAATAGCGAAAAATGGCAGATGGAGCAATAATAACTGACATGATCCATGATAACATGATATTTTTAGTGATATTTGTAAATTGTCTTTCTAAATGTTTCGTTAGCATGTTGCTAATGTACTTTTAAATGTGGTTAAAGTTACCATCGTTTATTACTGTATTCACAGAGACAAGAGAGCCATCTTTATTTTCATTATTATACACTTGCAGTCTGTATAATTCATAAACACAACTTCATTCTTTATAAATCTCTCCAACAGTGTAGCATTAGCCGTTAGCCACGGAGCACTATCAAACTCATTCAGAATCAAATGTAAACATCCAAATAAACACTGTACTTACGCGATTAGACATGCTGCATGACGAACACTTTGTAAACATCCATTTTGAGGGTTATATTAGCTGTGTGAACTTTGTTTATGCAATGATAGAGTCGAGAGCTTGGGAGGGGGCGGAGAGTGTGAGCAATTAAAAGGGCCACAGCCCTGAATCGGCGCATTTCTAAATATGCCTCAAAATAGGCAGTTAAAAATATTAATAAAAAAAAATCTATGGGGTATTTTGAGCTGCAACTTCACAGACACATTCAGGGGACACCTTAGACTTATATTACATCTTGTAAAAAAAAAACATTCGATGGCACCTTTAAAGGAATAAAAATCTGCAATTCTGTCATAAATTGCCCACCCTTTTGTCATTCTAAACCCACTTTTTCATCATGAAAGATGTGAGGCAAAAGATGGGCAAGACTTTCAGCAAATAACAACCTAAATTTTATGTTTTAAAGCAGATGTTTGTTTGTTTGTTTGTTTTTTTGTTTGTTTTGTTTTTTTTTTTTTTTTTTTTTTGCTGGTGACTATTGCAGATTCTGTTTCATGCCAACTTTAACTGTGAGCAGGATTCTATTTACTAACTAAGAAAGTTTCAGTGTTTTGGAGGCTATATGGCAGCCATTGCTACAGTCAATTCCTAACGACACATTATTACAGTAGCCTGTAGATGCAATAATATAAGCCATATAATGCTGACAGAGTAGTGCGCTCACCTATAGCATCAGCCAGGCAACAACAGCAGTTATGGATTTTAAGATTAAGATCATATCTGTTTAATAGATAGCTTGGGGCACACAAGAGATATAGTCAAATTATAATAAATGCATATTGCATTTCTATTGGACTGTGTCTGTCTGTTTTTTTTTTTTTTTTTGGACAGTCACCTGGATTGTGAGTGTGACAGGAAGAGAAACACCCGTTCACCGCGATGCTGGAAAATCCAGCCTCACCACTGTACCAGCGGATGAGTCTGGTCGCCATTGAATCAATTCGATTTCTAGGGCGGAGCAAATCCGAGCAAGCAGGAAGCGGAGTAAACCAATCAGAGAAGCTCTGGTAATTCCGAGCTTGGAGGCCTCTGTTACCTGCTGCTCCATGAGTGCAAGTAGAGGAGACACCACGACCACAACAGGAGTTTCACACAACGACATCTTCTTTGCAACGAGCGGAGCTAACTGATATATTAAGCTTTTCCCAAAGCGAAAACGTCTTCTTTTAAAATAAAAGCTTTTAATGCTGTCAGCTGCTGGGGTTTTAATGACTTAATGTGTTTTTGGTCATTTAAAACTTAATTCACGGCTGAATAGAACAAACTCTCGGGTCTCGCGTGCGCCATCTTTGTTGATATTGAAGGGACTTTCGCTGTACTAGAGTGACGCTGTTTCCGTCACTGAAATAAACGAATCTGATTGTGTGGTACGGTTTGGAGTTGACTCGAGGCGCAACGGAGGGCGACTGACCAGACTGATATATCTTGTAGAAGATATATCATTCTGGACTTGCCAGGCAAGGACGTGGCAACATACGCATCAGAAATGTAATGCCTGGTTCAGACTACACGATTTTAGCCCGAATCTGGAACGATCCATTTGACGTAAGGTGTCGTAGGGATTCGTAAACGACAATGGATGTCGGGACGCAAGAATTGATCGTTTCATCTCGTATAGTGTGTCATAGTATACGACAACCGAAACCTCGTCTGCGATAGTTCACGACATCACGGCAGAAAGACTAGCATGTTGAATTTTTTTGCGGTCCTTCATGACGGGTTCCGTCACATGGGTGACGCTGACCAATCCGAGCACAGGCGCTTTTTGTACACAACTTTCAAACATGGCGAAACACAAAAGAGATGATGGTGCGGCTAGGTGGAATTACGAAGTGAAGTTCCCAACGTAATTTCGGGAGGAGTGAACCCATCTAATCTTTCAATTAGTGAAACTCAAACATAATCTCAAGAGGAGGGAACCCTAATCTTTCAATTACATCCAGAGCATATAAGCAGCTACTCACCCTGCTCTGGCATCAGTTGTTTCGATATCCCTTCACCTCCCCAACTCCACCACATAAATTAGGCATCTCATCTATCGTACTCCTCTTCCATGCACTAGTAGTCCCTGGGGGGTATATCCAAGCTCGAGTTGAAGCTGCTTCCTCGAGCCCCTCCACAGCGGACAGCAAGCCAAATACGCTTAACCTTATTAGCTTAAAGATTTTATGAGGAAGCGAACTCGTGAAATGGAGGAAAGGTTTGTGGAGCTGTGGCAACAGTACTCTTGCCTGTACGATGTCTCATCGAGGGACTACCATGACAGATTAAAGAAAGAAATATGCTGGCGAATGATAGCGGAAGCCCTTCAGCAACCCGGTGAGTACTGAAATTAGCTGTAACTCATGGCAAGCTTTTACTACTTGTTAATAACAAAATATTTAATATGAAAAGAACAATATTTTACCTCAAGTTTTCTTTGGAGGATTGACAGCCCATACTGTCCTCTTCGAGCAAGCCAGGAACGTGTCCATGTTCGGGTTTTCTTTCTTTTTTTGCGCTTTTCTAAACATAAGACAGCCAGTACAAAACAGGCCGCTTCAGTCATTGTTTACACTCTTGTTTCTCACGCGCGTTGTGACAACAAGTGACGATTGGTCGCGTAGCAAAGTGTAGTCTGACATGTTTCAAATCCAGGACACAACAAGATTTTTGGAGTCAAAATCGCGTAATCTGACACAGTGACTATCGTAACAGACAAAAAAAATCGTGTAGTCTGAACCAGGCATAATACGTTAGGCTTGTTTGAGATGCGCCTAGCCTCGCCTGAAGTTCAGCCGAGAGTAGGCGGCTGCAGTGAGGGGAGGAGTGAAAAAAGTGCAGGCAAGACGGACAATTCTCCTTTCTCGTAGTGCATCAGACACCTGCGAGATTAAGGCGGATATCGCGGGATTCACACTTGTGCGCTGTGTTGCTGATAAACTGGATGTAATTTACATTCTGTTGCTTTTATATGAAAATAAACATAATGAACAAGACACCCAAAGTACTTGTTATTTATTTCCATTCGAAGGATGTGTGTATCAATCATTTTTATTTTAATTACAGACATGTTTTTATATATTTTTATAAATATGATAACAATCACATAACCCATATAGAGATCACACTGTCAGAGACTTTTGGAATATTCACACATAATTTATACGCATAAAATCATGGCATTAGAGTTTTAAAATCAAACATTTTAAATCAGATCAATACATCACGGTTGTTTAAACCAATAAGCTTTAAGCTGTGTCTTCAGCAAGTCGTTTCCCATCGTGCTTTTGGTCAGCGCAGTCGGTGGAGAGCAACTGCGCTCGACTGCAGAATCCGATGAGGCCGCCTCGCCCTCGCGAGAGGTTTTTGACACACGTCAGCATGACATCAGAGCAAGGCGGACCACCCTCGGACACATTTCTAACCGGCATGCATCTCGCGGTGATCACCGTTGATCGGTTCTGCGCAGAATTTGCTCATCTCAAACAAGCCTGTTTTTGCCTCGATGCGACGCTCACGTTCGGCCCACACAGGGTCAAAGAGATTCATCAAAGATGGAATATCAACTCTGATACGAGGGGAAAGTCTTGCAGATAAATCATCATTATCATCATAATCCAGGACGGTGGAATCCAACATTTGAATGTCCCATCCACATTATCGGAGCAGGATCTCAGTGTGACACTGCATTCACACGGGGCTTCGGCAGTAATTTCTCATTAGGTGTGTTCGACATCGGCTGTGGCTGGATGTAACCGATCGGCGAGATTAGCCGCGTGCAGGCGGGGAGGATCTGAAAACGGAGACGTGAAGTCGGACACATTCTGCTTCCCGTAGTGACGCTCGCGCTGCGTTTGCATCGGTTTGCATACTTTATCACAGCTGAAGTGAAATAAATGCAATATTTGACTAATATGTTTCAGAGACCTTTTCATTCAAAACTTTATGTACTGCTTAAAGCGTCTGTTTTTACAAGAATAAAGTTCAACATAAGCATATGTTATTTAAATAACAATGTAGTGGGGTCTACGTTTTTTATCCGTTTTAACATGACACAATACAACATCGCGACTACATGAAAAGAGCTTTAACTGTTATAAAAACACAGATTTTTGAGCATTAGTGGAGCTGAAGGCGTGACAATAAACACGAAACACGTGATCGTTGTCATGAGGTGAATCCGGCCAATCATGAAACAGCTGTGTCGTCATCAGCGCTCGTGCAGCTCCTCTTGAGAAACTGCGCTGGCTAAGGCGGCTGATCTCGAATCGCTCTCGCGGTACTTTAAAGCCATACGTCACAGTCACATGACTTCAGCGCTGTCTCAAGTCGGACAACATTTCTTACCGGCATGCACTGCTTCAAGTCAGCCGCCGATCGGTCTTTGCGGCGCTGCATCAAGTCGAACAAGCCTATTTCCTTTGAATGCGTGACGTCATGCATTGTCGAACTGACTTCACTCACGTTGCTCATGGCAGAAGTTGAAGATTTCTCAACTTTTCAAGCGCCAACGCAGGCGTCAGCCAATCAGATCACAGACGCTAGCCAATTGTGTTCATGCAACTCCGGAAAGTAATGTGATTGGCTGTTGTCACTATGACGGTCGCGTCAGCGCAAGCTTCAGACACGCCCTCCGTCAAGCGCTAGGCTTGTTCGAGATGCATCGGCGCTGCGCAGACCGATCGGCGAATGACATCAAAGTACCGCGAGAGCGATTGGAGACCAGACGACTCCTTATGCTTTTGAATCGCTCTCGCGGTACTTTGATGTCATACACCAATCGGTCTGCGCAGCGCCGATGCATCTCGAACAAGCCTGTTGAATGCAGCGCGAGGCCTTCCCTTTATTTACTTACTTAAAGGGACAGTTCACCCAAAAATGAAAATTATCCCATGATTTACTCACCCTCAAGCAATCCTAGGTGTATATGACTATCTTCTTTCAGACCAACACAATCAGAGATATATTTAAAAAAATAACCTTATATCCTAATAGTCCTCCGAGGTTTATAATGGTTGTGAATGTCATTCTTTTATGTGAATCCATATGTCTCCAGGGGGTTAATAAAGGTCTTCTGAAGCAAAGCGATGCATTTTTAATATATCTCCGATTGTGTTCGCCTGAAAGAACATAGTCATATACACCTAGAATGGCATGAGGGTGAGTAAATCATTGGATAATTTTCCTTTTTGGATGAACTATCCCTTTAAGAATCAAAAGAACATGTTTTTAACCAGATCATGCATTCAGGTCCAGTGTTCTTGCTTCAGCTCTTTTTAAAGATTAATCAGTATTGATAATTAATTTATGTTCCTCTTCTGAGAGAGTGCTGCTGAAGGTAAAGGGATTGGTAATGCTACTGTAAAGGAGTGATGTTTGGGCCTTTGGGTTTTTGCTGATGTCTGTGGGCTTTAATAACAGAGATTTATTATTATGTCTGAAGTCAGACATTCTCAGTTTCATTCTCATTCGGTTTCATTTTATGGTACTGTATTAAATATTAATGGCCCCATAATCCACACAAGTGTAGGGGTATTCAGAGAGCCAGCTGTGATGGCCGAGAGGTTAAGGCGTTGGACTCGAAATCCAATGGGGTTTCCCCGCGCAGGTTCGAATCCTGCTCACAGCGATTTGGTTTGACTCTTTGATGAATGCACGTGGGCGGCAGGTAGGCGGAGTTCCGCAGCGGTCCGCGACGCGTTCAGCACGCATCGCGTTTCCATTACAAATGCGATGTGGTCGCACGTGTTTCCTGACAACTGGTTCAGAGATCCTATCACAAAACGTTTTAGACCTTTTGAATCTGTATTTAACCCTGACCATTGTGATTGGCTCATCAAAAACGCATCTTTAGACGATGGTAACAGGGCTATACTCCCCTTGCCAAATTATTTAAAGGGGTCACGACATTTATTATTATTATTATTATTATTAATTTAATATGTTACTTAAGGTTCACTTATAATGTTAATATAAAAAACCTTAAAACATTGTCCATATAAAATTTACAAAGCATTATGAAATCATTTACTTATGGTTTGTGATGTGATTGTTTAGTCATTTTAAGCTATGAAACTTGCAGGATGTTTTAATGGTACTAAGGCTAAAAGATCAAGGCAGTTTTGATTTCACATGTCATAACCCGTTTAATGCAATTAATATCATTCTTTTATGTGAAGAAATAATATTCTTCTATATTCTTTCACGAGTTTACATGTACATGAAATCAAAATAAAGTAATTCGTATAGTAATTTATGCGTATTTGGCGTGCTGTCCGGGGGATGGGCTCTGAACTCGGAATTTGGCCCGAACCCAGAGTACTCCCCCTCCTTAAAGGGTTAGTTCACCCAAAAATGAAAATTCTGTCATTAATGACTCACCCTCATGTCGTTCCAAACCCGTAAGACCTCCGTTCATCTTCGGAACACAGTTTAAGATATTTTAGATTTAGTCCGAGAGCTTTCTGTCCCTCCATTGAAAATGTATATACGGTATACTGTCCATGTCCAGAAAGGTAATAAAAACATCATCAAAGTAGTCCATGTGACATCAGTGGGTTAGTTAGAAGTTTTTGAAGCATCGAAAATACATTTTGGTCCAAAAATAACAAAAACTATGACTTTAATTACATTTTTGGGTGAACTAACCCTTTAACTGGGATAGAAACCAGCCTAGAGTGAGGTGATGGGGTGGTGGAGGGATGCTGTGAAACTTGTCGCGGGATAGAGGTGAGTCGGCTTTATATACCGGCTGTATTTATTTTAGGTCCTTCTTCTGTTAATGACCACAAATGACTACCAGTCTACATTTCTGATGTGAACATATGTAAAAACATTTGAAATTGTGAAATAGCCCATATAGAATCACATTGCGTGGACTCTAGTCTGCTGTAATGTCCCTGTATCCTCCCTGGTTGTCATGGCAGTGTTTTGACGTGTATTTCCAGCTCAGTGATGATTGTTCCTGCAACATTTGTAAACAGAAACATCAAAGATAAATGAAAGCAGAAGTCTAATATCAAAACTAAAAGCTCGTGCAATATTTTACATTTAAATAATCTGCAATTTTCAGGCTCTAATGATGCAAGTTCTGTTCAAAACATATTTGGAAGAGGAAACAGAGTTGCTTAATTACAGAGAAACATATTTAAGTATCCTTATATGTCGACAGATGTAATTATGCACAAATGCATCTAATTACTTTACCAAACCCCATATTAATAAACTACTACACGCTTAAAAATATAGGTTCCAAAGGGGGATAAAAGATTAATCTTTAGATTATTACATTGTTCTTTACACTTGGTTCTTTTAAGAAATGTTTACTGAAAGGTTCTGTGGGGAACCAAAAATTATGGCATTACTGCAAAAACACTCTTTTGGAACTTTTATTTTTAAGAGTGCAAGAACCATTTTGGGTTCCCCAAAGAACCTTTCTGTCATACAGTAGTTCATAGTGGGTAGAACCTTTTAATAATTTGAAGAACCCTTTTCCATTATAAAGAACCTTTTGTGCAGTGGAAAAGTTCCAAATTCTTCATGAAATTTGAGATGACTCTCAAAAAGACTCTTTTATTTATTTATTTTTTAAGAGAGTAGTTGAGCGTTAGTTGAGCCCACACTGGTTGAGCTCTGACTGAGAGATCAGATCCTGTAGGTATGGCACTGAGTGTGTGCTCCGAGTGCACAGCATTATTCAGGACTGAAGAGAGTTCAAAGATGAACGCCATGACATGGAGGCTAAATATAGAACAGACTGCTGAAAGTCAAGAGCTTTATTTTTCCTCCAGGAGAGAGAGAAGAGGAGACAGACAGCTATCTCTCAGGGTCTAAAGGTGAGAAAACAAGGGGAGCATCCATCCTGTATACAGTCACCATGAACATTAGAAGTATTTATATTTATGAAGTTTTAAGCAATTGCCATCAGCAGGTCAGATTCTCATTCTTCTAAAGCACTTGAGGAATTATTTGGTCTAAAAACATAGTCCAGGTAGTGATCATGATTTCAGGGCAGGTTTTATATTTTTAGTGTTACACTGTACAGTATATACTACCAACAATTTTTCAAAATAATTGTTCCATTATAGTAAACAGTAGTGTTGTAGTCAAGACCACCTAAACCGAGACCAAGTCAAGACCAAGAAGAGTGTGTGTCGAGACCAAGACAAGACCAAGACTTTTGGGTGTTTGAGACCAAGATCAGAACAGACTAGCACTGCTCAAATTCATCTGAAAGATCCACATTTACTATTTGAGAAATGTCTCATTTTTAATCAATAATTACAGTTAGAATAATAAGACACTATATAGAGCAACAAATTTCATCTTTACACTGCAGAGGTTGAACAGAAGTTGCATCTGAACTGGTACAATTACAAATGTATAAAATAAATAATGTTGAGATTAATGTTTGAAAAATAAAATTTTGTTTATTGAACATTTGTAAAAAAAAAAAAAAAAAAAAAAAAAAAATATATATATATATATATATATATATATATATATATATATCACGTTTGCAACTGTGCTCATATTTGTGAAACCAGCCCTCTTTCTTGTGATGTTGCTTAATTATATCATATGTTATAATATAAATATCAAGATCTTATAAAAGTACTTTTTTGCAATTGTTGATTTCTGACCTGGCACAACAGTAACAGAATAAATGAAATTAGAAGTTATTGATTGCATTTGAAGCATTTTACATCCAATCAAATTAATTATGTTTTATTACATTTTTTATTAATAATGCTTATTACATTATTAGTTAATTGCATTCTCTAAATTGTAATGTTGACATGCAATCCCATAAAGCTGCTTTGAAATGATATGTATCGTGAAAAGCGCTATACAAATAAATGTGAATTGAAATTGAAATGTGAATTGATGTTAACTCAGACAATGCAATGGCAATTTAGCGATATACCCGCAGTTGTGGTCTTCACCGGTCTTGAAATAAAATCCTGAGTCCTCATAGTCCAAGACCATCCCTGCGTCCCAATGTCCATACTATCCATCCTAAATAGTATGTGAGATTAAAATAAGTGTGTCCCAAAGCATAGTATGTTGAAAAAGAGTATGCCAAAAGTCCCCGGATGGTCTACTATTTCCGGTAGATTTTCGAAGTGTGGATCCGTGCACACTATAAAGGCTAATATTGCCCACAACCCATTGCGCGTTGTACGAGGATTCAGTTCAGAACTACAAACACGAGTAAAAAGTGTTTAAAAAACTACAAAACATGGCGGATATGCGCGATCGACGCTGAGAAGTTTGAATGACTAATAATCAGTTTAACCTGATAGAAAATATTTATTTAATGTTATCTGTGTTATTTTTCATCTGTAAGTACCAATGTGGACTTTTATAAAGATCTGATTGGCCAATAACTTTTAAATGCATCATTATGCATTAATATGAGGAGAGTTCTCCACATGAAAGACTCGCGACTGCAGATCAACGTGCTGCATTTCTCTCCGATACGGTAGGAAATTAGCTAAATTAAATGTGGAGGATGTAAGATGATTGACAGGGCAGTTTACGGTGACAGATGCGACAGAGAGAAAAGACGCAATTGTATGACGTGATAGTATGTCCCAAAGCTATACTCTTTTGCTACACACTCAAAAGTAAGTACTTTTTGTTCACAGAAAGAGTACATACTTTTAGGGCGTAGTATAAGTAGGCGAATTGGGACGCAGCACAAGACTAGACCAAGACCAAATGCGGCTGAGACCAAGACAAGACCAAGACCTTCAAAAAATGGTCTTAAGACCAGTCTCGAGTACTACAACACTAGTAAACAGTATGCTACATTGTTCCACATGTTCACTTTGGAGAGTTCTGTGTCATCAAGTGAGAGAGATGATCACTCTCTCATTGGTTGATTGCTCTAGTCTCCTCCCCCTCCTGCACCAATCAGAATACTTGAGTACTCGTTGACCACAGGTGCTCTTAGAGAGCTTATAAAGCTCCAGAGTAGGATCAGTGTTTATAGGAGACTGATTCTTAAGATTCAGTTTCCACATGCTTTATATATTTTTCCTCCCTGCGGTATGGTAATGTAACGTTTCCCGCTTTGATCACCCTACTCTCTGGGGTTTTGTTTTAAGTGGTTAAAGTTTGGACCTCATTTTGGGCCCTCCAGTGGGTGTTTGTGTTCTCACAGCACCTTTAAGGAAAATACTTTCTTTTGAGGTTGTTACTGGTTTCTCTTGGAGTTTTTCTCCACCTCATTTTATGTCAATCTGAATGACCTGAGTACAGGGAAAGAAAAGACTAGCAGACTAGAAAAATGGTGACCCGATCACCATACAGTATAAAAAAATGTCACCTCTGGACTGAGAATATTGCTTTTTCATATGAAAAGCGAAGAAACATTTTGTTTAATGTGGTGTTCAGCATACTATTCTGCTCCCCCTTAAGAGCCAGTTTATTAAATTAATTTCAGAGTGTTTTCTTTTGGGTGTTCTCTCTCCCAATGAAATTTCATCTCTCCCTTTCTTAAACTCAGTTGAAAACCCATATGTTATTCAAATATTGAAATATTTATGCGATCTGGCTCTTTCTTCTGAAAGCCATCAATTCATGCCACGTTTGTTAGGAAAACAGTGGAAAAGGCATAACAAATCTACTGCAATAAATCATTTCCCAAGCCTTTTCCAGAAAGGGGGAACGGATGCATCAAAGACATGCAAAGTCTGCCCACACCAACTGATCCAAACACAATAGAGATTTGTGAAATTATGCTTGTCCTAGAACCAAAAGGTTTGTTTACTAGAAGGCAGATATACAAAAAAAGAGAGATATGAAATTCCAAAAGTGACTTATATAACTCTCCACTGAAAGGGTTTCTTCTCAAAGTGTTTACTTAAATGTTAATTAAAAAACCCCAATCATTTTACCATTTGTTTTTATGTAAATGATGTTGCTCCAGGATTCAGAAAGCTTTTTTTTTTTAATTGTCAACCACTTACCAGGCAAAGAGTGCCCAACTGTGTTCTTCAGATTTTATATGTTTTGTATTCATGTAGTATGTCTCTTTGTTAGGCTTCTTTTATTTCAGTTCCAGTTGTTTCCTATCATTCATTGTGAAATGTCCTTGGGTACTTGATAGGTGCTATTGAAATACGTATTTGTGATAGAAGGAACTCATAAAATTGATTTGATTCACCTTCGATTGAAGGGAACATGAAGACACTCATATGATAGCAGCTTCAGTGTTCGACACAATCGTGTTGTTCTGCTCTCTCTATTTTTGCTCATATGACAGGGGAAGGCTGTTCAGGACTATAAATCACACACATACCTATTCACAATAATGATGGACTCAATCATGACCACCCAGCTGAAAATAAGACGTAATCTATTCATCAGTGACAGACGGAGAGGAGGATGAAAAAAATAGGCTATGAAACCAAGATTAAAGGAGAAACACATGCCTTCTAGGCTGAGTTTAGTAATGCTGATTTTTTTGTGACTTCTCAACATAGAAATTAGTGGCTGACGGTCATGTTTTATTTTACTGTTGTGTAGTTTTTGAAAATTTGTCATGTCACACAACCTGTCCATGTTGGCATCTGAATAAGTGGAAAAAAGTCTGTGTCGAGTTTGATTTGACGGCCTCTTACGTCAATGACAAAAGATTAGAGAATCGCTTTCTCCTTTTAAAAGCTGACAAGCCTGTTTATTGATTGAAATTGGTTGCAAAGGCCATTTCATGCTGACTTTTTAAACTGATTTCCTGCTAATAGAACTGCACTGATTGTGATGCATTTTATGTGTGCTGTACTAACCCTCAACATCTGGTGGCGCTGCAGTGTCAGTTTTATTCAGGTTTTCTTTTATAACTATCTCATTTAGCATCTGCACTGGGTGATCACTTTTTCAGCTCAGCCTCGTTTGGGAACTAAAACAGTCGAGACATTTCCATCAGGATTCATTTAAGCCCGATGTGCACTGAGTTATTGCCCATGAAACACACAAACCAGAGCTCTGCTGAAGTGATCAAAACACTGTGATTCGCTCAGTGTTTATACTGTAGGATAACAATGTTCAGTCACAGAAGTGCTGTAGAGAAACACCATGGTAAGAATAGAATCATCAACAAAGCAATAAGCATTACATAATGAAGGGATGAGTGAACGAGTTCAGTCTTTCTCTGAGCTCGAGATGGGTGGTCGGCCGCGCGGACCCACAGCGGGAGGATCTTCTTACAGCGTCTCTCTGGAGAGTCTCCTGCGCTTTTCAGTTCCTTATCAGAGCATCAGATGTTTACAGTCTTATATTTCATGCAGCCATTTGGCTCTTTTTTTTTTTTTTTTTGCTGCAAAGAGATCAAGAATACAGCATATAGACAGAGGGACTGAGAAGAAGTCTGGATTAATGCAACAAGACAAGCACAACAATACTGTAGATAAAAGAAAGAAAGGCAAAAAGAGCCAGGCTAATTTTGAAAATGGTTAAATATAACATTAGTGTTATTCATAAAATAAGCATTGTTTTCGTTCTCATAACTCAAAGTTGGAATTTCCAACTTCCTTAGAAAAGTGCAATAGTCAGACTTCCAACCCCCAAAAAAAAAATAAAAAAAGGATTTTTTTCATTGGCTTTTGGATTTTTTCTGAAAATAAGCTATAAACAAACCATGGTCACATGATTTCAGCATCACCGCAATTAAAGGGTTAGTTCATCCAAAAATGAAAATTCTGTCATTAATTACTCACCCTCATGTTATTCCAAACCCGTCAAACTTTCATTCATCTTCAGGCTTTTATTCCATTTAAGCTTCCAACAACTCTTCCAGTCTTTATTTAAAAAAAAAAAAAAAAAATTGAATTTGAGTTAGAATAGTTTGCAAGAGTGCGATCATTAACACAACGAGGCTGTGAAAGTGACTAGTGACTAGATGAGTTTACCTGTTTGGCTGATCACATTTAAAGGTGCCATCTAACGTTTTTTTTACAAGATGTAATATAAGTCTAAGGTGTCCCCTGAATGTGTCTGTGAAGTTTCAGCTCAAAATACCCCATAGATTTTTTTTAATTAATTTTTTTAACTGCCTATTTTGGGGCATCATTAACTATGATTAACAAATGAGATTTATATAAGAAGGAGGAAACAATGAAGTTTGAGACTCACTGTATGTCATTTCCATGTACTGAACTCTTGTTATTTAACTATGCCAAGGTAAATTCAATTTTTAATTCTAGGGCACCTTTAATGTCCTCGACAACCTCTGTAGTCTCATTTAGCCACTCGTTAGCAACTGCCTTTTACTTTACAAGACAAGTAAAAGCTTAAAAAAAAATCGCAATTAAGTGGGTATTACTGATGTATTTCGTGTTGTAGAATAAAACGTGAAAATATCTTGAGCTTGTGTTCACCACAGACATTATTTCAGGCACTTAACCTAACCCATTGACTTTACAATGATGGAAACAGAAGTGCTAAAATGCTAACTCGTCTCTGAGTTTTGCCCTACAAAAACACATCATCCCTGCAGCACTCTATTCTTAAACTCATGTGACTATGTGACATGGGATTAATTTGCAAATTGACTTTGTGATTTTATTTTCCCCATAATTTTAAATTCACAACTCTGACTGAAACATGCGACTAGTGTTTTGCAAACATTTGTGCAGAGAGCTACTAAATTTCTGGTATTGTTTGCTAAATGACTTATTTTTTTGATAATCGAATGCTTGCAATGCAAATCGCAGAGTTGCCATTTTGTGCACATTCTGAGCATCAGCCTACAGTATATGGTTGAAAGTGGAGAATATCAAGCAGGAATACCCCACATCTGACAGAATGGAACGCATCATTATCGTATCAACACCACACTGCACAAAGAATTTTTACTTCTCACTTAAAAATAAAGTATCATCCACTTGTCAGAAGGGTGTGATTTTGAAGTCACCTGTACCTCTGTGACCGTCCTCCTGTCTCTGAGAGGTATGGATGGAGACATGCGGTTTTATTAAAGAATGGATTTTCTTGTGACGTGACAACCTGATGGGTCTCTTAATTTATGGATGAAACTTCAGTGTTCAGTCAGAAAGAGCACTATTCTGCTTTAGTTTCATAACTGAATTTTGTGACATTAACATCACAAAATGAAAAATTTCTCTTTTTAGGCTTGCACTATATGAAAACAGTAAAAAATGTGGTCCCACTTTATATTAAGTGGCCTTAACTACTATGTACTTACATCAAAAACTAAGTACAATGTACTTATTGGGTTCATATTGAATTGCAAAACACTTTTGCTGCTTTTGAGGTGGGGTACGGGTAAGGTTAGGGAAAGCTTTGGTGGTATGGGTAGGTTTAAGGGTAGGGGTAAGGTGTATGGGTCATGGGTCAACAGTGTAATTATAAATGTAATTACAGAAATTAATTACAGATGTAATTACATGCAGGTGTTTTTAAAATATAAGTACAATGTAAAAACATGTATGTACACAATAAGTGCATTGTATCAAATGATTAATTTAAATGTAAGTACACAGTAGTTAAGGCCACTTAATATAAAGTGGGTCCAAAAATTTTGCTTGTGAAACTGACCCTCTCATGCTAATGAATGAGAGAAAGGCAAATACTAAAAGACATGTGTGTGTGTGTGTGTGTGTGTGTGTGTGTGTGTGTGTGTGTGTGTGTGTGTGTGTGTGTGTGAGATGGGATCTGGTCTGGTCTGTCACAGGAAAGGTTATACAGCCATGGTTTATTTCCCCACAGAGCCGCTGGTCACTGAGATGGTCAGCAGACTCACACCCTGCCTGATATAAAACTAAATCTGTCTGTCACCTCAAATGGCCCTTGTCTTTTTCTCAAAAGTCACCTGAGAGACTCTTTTGCACAGTTTCTTACATTTTAAGACACACTTCACTGCTGCCATCAAGACTGGAAAATGTTTTTCATAACTTGTGAACTGGTGAAACTAGCAATGGGAAAAGAGCCTCTTTTGTTCTTAATTTACAGTGACCTTTATCTGCTCTCAATGCATGCTTTGTTTTATTTGCTAACAACACCAATGTCCATGTAAAGATGCACAAAGTTTAATCCATAACTCGGAACTCTCCAATATTGATCATCATCATGCCGTTAATTAACATTTCACTGCATCTTCTCCACAAAAACTCTGTGTCCTCTTCACTTTTCTTCACACACACACACGCGCACAGAATGCTGATAGCTATCTCTGCCCTCACTAATGCCACTTTATCCTTTAAAAGCAACAGGTGAAGGGCAGAGGCACAAACATCCCCTCCAGAGTGATGAATTAATAACCGGGGTTAACCTCTCGCCCGGAGACAATGAGAAATACAGCAGCAGGGTTTAGACATCTCCTGATAACACACGACTCTGATTGCAGCAGCCGCTGACAGACAGATGAGATCCATCTCTGGACAATAACATGCTGTCAAACAAAGCTGTGCTGAACTACACGAAAGGTGTGTGTGTGTGTGTGTGTGTGTGTGTGTGTGTGTGTGTGTGTGTGTGTGGGTAAATAAACACAAAGAACATAGTTTTTGTTCTCTTAGAAATAATCCAGACAGAAATGCTTTTTCAGCATCATCTACAGTATGAGACATAAATGTTAAACCAGAGTAAATGATATTTGCAGCTAAAATGCATTTCATCCAGTATTTATTTATTTAACTTAAAGGATTAGTCCACTTTTAAATAAACTTTTCCTGATAATTTACTCACCCCCATGTCATCCAAGATGTCCATGTCTTTCTTTCTTCAGTCGAAAAGAAATTAAAGTTTTTGATGAAAACATTCCAGGATTTTTCTCCTTATAGTGGACTACAATGGGCACCAAACAGTTGAAGGTCAAAATTAGTTTCACTGCAGCTTCAAATTGTTCAACATGATCCCAGATGAGAAATAAGGGTCTTATCTAGTGAAACCATCGCTCATTTTCTGAAAAAAATTGAAAATTATATAAGTTTTAAATGCTCATCTTGAACTAGCTCTCTTCTTCTTCTTCTCTATATGAATTCTGGCAGTATAGACAATGCTAAGCGTATTACTGCCCTCCACAGGTCAAAGTTTGAACTAACTGTTATATACTATTGAACTAGCATATTGCATATACAAATTAGTTCAAACTTTGGCCTCTGGAGGGCAGTAATACTCTTAGCAGTGTCTACACTGCTGGAATTCTAATAGAGAAGAAGAAGAAGAGAGCTAGTTCAAGATGAGCATTTGTGGTTAAAATGTATATAATTTTCCATTTTTTTCAGAAAATGAGCGATGGTTTCACTAGATAAGACCCTTATTTCTCATCTGGGATCGTGTAGAACAATTTGAAGCTGCAGTGAAACTAATTTTGACCTTCGACTCTTTGGTGCCCATTGAAGTCCACTATAAGGAGAAAAATCCTGGAATGTTTTCATCAAAAACTTTAATTTCTTTTCGACTGAAGAAAGAAAGACATGGACATCTTGGATGACATGGGGGTGAGTAAATTATCAGGAAAAGTTTATTTAAAAGTGGACTAATCCTTTAATACAGTAATGATAATGTCAAGACAGATTACAGTCATTTTTTTTTTTTTTTAATATGTGCTTTCATGGAAATAATCACAAATAGAAAATGTTAACCATCTTAAAATACTCTTCTTTATGCAAAATGTTTTCATGGAAATTAAGCAAGTGTCATTCATAATTGTTCTTAAACAATTTCTTATTCATTAAGCTTTCTTAAAGTGCCCCTATTATGCTTTTTCGGATATTACCTTTCATGTAGTGTGTAATATAGCTGTTTGTAAAATTTTGTAAATGTAAATGTAAAAATTTGGCAAAATTTCAAAGGTCAAAATGCATAACAAATGGAGTTATTCTCCCAAAAGAAAGAGCCGATTCTGAACTGCCTGAAACGAGTCGTCAGTAATTCCAGTCTTACTTCCTGCACGAACCTGTAGGTTTGTAACAAATTTGCTAGCTGAGGCCTGGAAGAGTTTGGTTCCTGTTGCCAACATGTCTACTTTGCTGCACTTCCAAAGAATGAGGACTCAGGCTCGAATGGATATGGTAACCAACACCATCGTTACTGTTCGTATCACTGTGTACAAAGCACTGAAGAAGATCTGAATATGAAATTCAGATATTGTAATGAGCGTTTAGTTTCTGACGCGCTGTAATCAGACTGGGCCATCTGACCAATCAGAGCAGAGTTGGATGCATGTAAATCTATTGTAGTAGACCACCAAAACAAAACTATGAACCTTTAAAATAACATAATAGGGGTGTTTTAAATAGGAGATTGTGTGTGTTTTGTTTCAATCTATTGAGAAATGTCAAAACAGAAGTAAATGTGAATGTCAGTGCAGATCAGACACACTGGCCAGAAGTCACTGTTCATTCAGTTATTCTGATGAAAATTAAATATCAAAGGTGCAATAGGAGATTCTCTGCAGAAACATTTTTTGTTATACTGGTTGAAAGTCTCCTCATATCCTGATAGCGAACACTATGTTAAAACTGTCTAAATATATTTTTATAAATATTTATTGTCTGTGGAAGACGTAGGACCATAAAATGTTCATCCAATCTTTATATTCGATCCAAATGAAATAATACGGTATCCTACTGTACCTGCCTGTCAACGTATGTTTTTGCATACCCTCACGCACCCTGTTTGTGCAGACATCATACGTCATCAGCGTGTTTCATGCTATGCAGAGTTTATGTAGACAGACGTCAGTCACGGAGCACTGCAAACAAACAGCAGCCATCTTTTACAGTTCCTACCGAATCAAAACAACAAGCTTGTGCTGCTACTGTAATTAAAGTCCCCCTGTAGTCAAGAATTTTATCCTTTAAAACTCATCTTTAATCACCAAAATTACATATTTTTTTTCCTGTGAAAAAAATTCTTAACGCCTTAGAATAGCTTGAATGTAACTCTACATCCTTGCCTCATTTAATATACAAGTATCTATGAATATGATAATTAGCCCCGCCTCCACTCACTCGCACAAGCTCAGACGAGATCCACTCACTCAATTTACTGAGGTAAATGCTGCTCAATGGTATCGCTTTTTACAATGTCAGACACATAATGGTAATTAATACGATTAGACTTTTGCTTGACTACATTATCAAACAGCTAATAGTTACACAAACCATGTTCATATTCACGAGTCAGACAGCTGCCTTCTAACAATCAGTATCCTTACAAACGCTTTGAACACCTTAACGTCAGTGGAGAAAGGCAAATAGTTCATAATAATATCGTAATATGCATCATACACCCGCCATATTGCAGATATCAACAGAAAAAATATACTGGGATAACCTTCTTTTGAGACTCTTGCATGGTCAGTTAATGATATGCTAAAGCCCACCAGCACGATGACTTGATTGGTTACAAGGTAGTTTGTGACTGCGGGTTTGAGACTGTCTTTGGTTTACTGCAGTTTTAAATAAAAAATACTCAGCAATGGTGATGACATGAATTTGCACATGGTTTGTCTTAAGGCATGTTAAAAACACCAGATAGTCATATAAACAACATTAAAAACTTCACCACAGGGGGTCTTTAAGAGATGGCAAGCCGTGACATTTTAACCTCAAGACTCGGAATGATGCATTTCCATGTCAACGGTATCAACACCGAAATGAATCTGCTTTTATGTTCATTACTGTAATGTTATGTGCTTTGAGACATGAGGTAGTTCACTGCCATCTCTTGTGATACTTTGCTGAGAGCAGTTGTGTTTGTGTGCCTTGCGTGGCTTTGGACTGCAATTTGTAGGGAGGATGGGATGGTATGCTTTCGATGCTAGCAGGCTAACATTAGCATTTCCCAGATCTCCTACTGCACCTTTAATGGATGAATACATAAATAAATGATAGGATGTTATCAGAAGACTGTTTTCAGTATGTTTCTAACACCACATCTGCAAAAGTGTATGCAAAAATGAACAATTGAATCAAATTTTGCTAAGACAAGCATTGCTTACACTATGGATTTAAAGGGTTAGTTCACCCAAAAAATGAAAATTCTGTCATTACTCACCCTCAAAATAACCAAAAAAAAAAAAAAAAAAAAAAATCAACTTATATAGTTATGGCCGATTTCAAAACACTGCTTCAGGAAGCTTCGGAGCATAATGAATCAGTGTATTGACTCATGATTCGGCTCGCGTGTCAAATCACCAAACTGCTGAAATCACGTGACATTGGCGCTCCAAACCGCTGATTCGACACGTTGATTCATAACGCTCCGAAGCTTCCTGAAGCAGTGTTTTGAAATCGGCCATCACTATATAAGTCGTTATTTTGTTTTTCTGGCGCACCAAAAATATTCTCGTCACTTTATAATATTAATATTGAACCACTGTACTCACATGAACTGATTTAAATATGTTTTTAGTACGGGTATTATGGGTGTGAAACGGCATGAGGGTAAGTAATAAATGACAGAATTTTCATTTTTGGGTGAACTAACCCTTTAAGGCCCGTTCACACCACTATATAATGATAAAGATATAGTTGTAAAAATCGTTCTTAATATTATAGAATAGCAGGTCACACCACAGCTATAACAATAACAGCACAGAGAAACGATATCGTTGGAATCATTTTCAGAACGATTTTATCCAGCAGATGAACGATAAAAACACTGACAGCCATCCTGCTGTAACGAGCTCGAGCATTTAAAGTGACAGACAAGCATGCGCTTAAAGTAAACAGAACGATATCGTCCGCTGGTGTGGTCGCTAATATAGTTATTGTTCTTGGTGTGAATGGGCCTTTAAACTTAAAACAGCATAGCAACTCCTTGGCAACCACAATATTCCAGCTCCATAGACAACACCAATCACACTTTCCTCAGAAAATCTAGTGTATCTGAACACACCCTCCTGTCATCTCCTCAGGCCACACAAAAGCACGCTTCCTTCGTGCAGAATAACCTGTGTTTTGACAGGCAGGATTGTCTTCTCACCTCTAAATCGGCGCGCTCTCGTGCTCGCTGTTCTTTAGTCTTCACACAAGAGCCTGTTGTTTTCAGACCGTGTGGCAGAATGCAGCTGAAAGGAGAATGCCTGCGGGGGAGAGGCGAGAGGAGTGGAGAATGCAGTGAGTTTAGGCAACGAAAGAAAAAGAGAGAGAAAAAAAACTCCAGCTGTCTCTGGATGTCATATTAATGCATATCAGAGACACACTAACTCTCCAAAGCTATTTTAAAACATCCTTTAAAAAAAGTTTCAGAAAAGGAGCATGTCACGAGTGACGTTTTGATGCAATGACATTATCGGTTTACCTCATGCCTTAATCTGACACACATAAAAATATAGAATTGACAATTCTGTGAATTTTGAGCTGAGGCCGGTGTCGTGACAAATCGGGTCCTCCCTCGAAATCGAGTCTCCTCAAACGTTCAGTTAATGATTATCCTATAATTCATATATAACTAAGTAGTATATATGAATGAAATTATTTTTAAATAGGCCTACCCATATCGCTTACTATATAATGCGTAAGAAAACAAATTGTGTATAATAAAACCAACTGAACGTAATTTCTTAACTGTTAATAAATAATAATTATAATAACCTATTAAGTGAATAATTGAACATCATTAATTTGTATAATTTATAACTGAAATACTTGGACATTTAACACTTATTTTTTACTTTAAAAATACACTTATTCAGCTTAACACAGAATTACATTAAATATGATAGTAAATACAGGGTAAGTGTAAATGTGTGTATAAACTAAACTAACAGACTAATCTGATTTTTTTTTTAATTAACAGTTTGCAAGTAAAAACAATTAATATTCAATCCATTAACATATACTGACAGTTGAAATTAACAATGATTAGAACAATTGCTAATCAGGTATCTGTATGCCATGCATAAGCTAACTAATATGACATAAATTGTCATTATAACGTAGTTGAGGCAGCATTTATCATAACATGATTTTGTAGGAACTGTAAACAGGCGCTAAAGAGAAAGCAATTTGAACCAATGGGATCGTGTGGGGTCCTAATGGAGACCCAATTTTGGGGGACCCAATTTGTCACTACACCAGTCAAGGTTTAGCCAAAGCTACTGTAAGGCAAGCTGCAACCTTTAGCCAAAAAAGCGTAACGGCTAATGCTAACTCTCCGCCTCTGGCGGTACGCAGAAGCCGTTTTTTGAATGGATGTCAATGGATGAGAGGCTTCACCATGCTGATTAAACAGCTTTTGTGGGGAAATAGCTAATCATTTAATTAATTGACAGCCTGTTTGCTAATCTTCAGCAAGTTTTACACTAAACAATACTTTTGTTGGGAACTATATGTAGATTTTAGCTTGATAAAAATGTTTTTTTTTAAGAGAAGTCAGACTAGGGAATGTTGCGACAGGTAGGACTCATTTACGGCATTACCAACAGCAATGTGCCGCATTATTGTTTGACAGATAGAACAGTAGATGTTGTGTCAAAGCCACTGAAAGGAAAACCTGCAACCTTTAGCCAAAAAAGTGCTAATGCTAAGGCTCCGGTTGTGGCGGTACGCAGGAAAGGGGTTTTGAATGGCGGGCACTGATGTCACTGCCATTACACAATAGGCTGAGAGGTGCCGCACGTCATTAAGTTAACCGTTACGCTTTCTTAAGAGATACAGACCCTCTCATCTCCCTATAATATACAATCTCTGGTTTAGCTGGTTAGCATGGGTCAGTTAGCCTGGTAGGTGGTGCATTATTATGATTATTATTATCTGATTATTTTATTTATTTGAAAGAATGAAATGGACAGAGTGAATGGTCACATGGCTTATGACTCAAAACATGTTTCAAAACTTTTGTTTTAGTTCTTAATACTACTTGTTTACTGTTGTTGCTACATTTACTGTTGTTTTACGTTTTGTTTTGGTATTAGAAAAGCACAGTTTTTGTCAAACCAGTAAAATTGAAACAAACGAAAATTGAGAGTGAGACACTCAGCTGCAGTAACATGATGATGAATAGGTAAGGCAAGAGTTATTTTTAAAAAAAAATATATGATCACATAAACCACTAGAAAAACCATGATTCTGCAGTTCCATCACATCTTTCCATTACGGCTTTTAGATGTGCATTTTTCCTCATAAGAGGTAATATGAAGAGGATTACATAAAGATCACTGCACCAAACCATCATCCACTCCCACTCACCAGAGAGCTGCACATTCTGGTGTTCATTTAGCTGTGAGACGGGCCGGGATCACATCAGTGCTGTGTCTGCTGGCTGAATGTGCTGACTTCTGCTTCTCTACACAGCTTTTTAAAGTAAAGATATATCTGTCTTTATCCTTTCAGCAGGAAAATGCACCCTGTGCATGTGGCAAAGCACAAGAAAAAAAAAAGTGAAAGGGTTTATTTTTCTGTAATGTTCAATTTGCTGTCCTCTGTTGTTGTTGAGGAACCTTATGACATCACTGCAACAAGTGTAGAAAATTTGAGGGACTACTACTAAAACACATTTTAATAAAAACCAAGTGTACTCATGAGTGAAGGTCTTGAACAATTGGAATTTCCATGGCATTTTCACAGCTCATCTAAAATTTATGGGCTAAAAGCTCAGAAATACCCTGCTTGGATGAAACTCTTAAAAGAAGCAAGTATTTTCACAAGAAAAAAAGCATTTTATTATTAAACTCTGAGGCTGAGATGAGTGTGCATACTGTAGTCAGTGGAACAGAATACTACATCACCCTAGAGGCTCTGTCTCACAGGAGAAACAAAATCCTAAAACTATCTCAAAGAAACCAGCCTCATCAGCACAGACCTATTAAAACACAAATCACATCCTCGCCTTTTTCTTCCTCTGCTTGTATAA
Organism: Ancherythroculter nigrocauda; assembly: GCA_036281575.1. NCBI lineage: Eukaryota > Metazoa > Chordata > Actinopteri > Cypriniformes > Xenocyprididae > Ancherythroculter > Ancherythroculter nigrocauda. Next base: position 6,864,167 of record VTFQ01000023.1, on the reverse strand, counting down.
TCCAGCTCAGTATTTCTCAGGGAAAAAAAAAATGTTATGGGAATGGAGAATCTTTGAGGTTGCTGTTTTACTTTCCCAAGGAAAAAAAGATTAAGGGAGTGAAACAACAAGATGTTCACTACAGCAGATCTATCTACAGTGTCCTTCACAATTATTGGCACCCTTAGTAAATATGAGCAAAGGTGGCTGTGAAAATAAATCTGCATTCTTTATCCTTTTGATCTTTCATTTAAAAAATGCACAAAATTCTAACCTTTCATTTAAGTAAAACATTTGAAAATGGGGGAAAAAGCTCATTATGAAATAATTATTGCAACATCCCTTTCCCAAGATAACAGCTCTGAGTTTTCTCCTATAATGCCTGATGAGTTTGGAGAACACCTGACAAGAGAGATCATTCCTTCATGCAGAATCTCTCCAGATCCTTCAGATTCCCAGCTCCATGCTGGTGCTTCTTCTCTTCAGTTCACTCCACTCATTTTCTTTAGGGTTCAGGTCAGGGGACTGGGATGTACATGGCAGAAGCTTCATTTTGTGCTCAGTGATACATGTAGTGATACATGTTTGTTTTGGATCATTGTCCTGATGGAAGATCCAACCATGGCACATTATTGGATTTCTAGCAGAAGCGGTCAGATTTTGATTTTTATCTGTTGGTATTTGATAGAATCCATGATGTCATGTATCTGAACAAGATGTCCAGGACCTCCAGCAAAACAAATAGGCCCACAACATTAAAGATCCAGAAGTATATTTAACCGTGGACATGGGGTGCTTTTTATCCCTCTGTGCACCAAACCCATCTGGTGGGTTTGCTGCCAAAAAGCTCTTTTAGTTTCATCTGACCATAGAATCAGGTCCTATTTGAAGTTCCAGTCTTGTCTGAACAACTGAATATGCTGGAGATTGTTTCTGGATGAACGAGGAGGATTTTTCTTGAAACTAAAGACTTGAGCTCAACGTTTTGCTGCACATCAGAACTATATTCTTTGGTTTTACTCATTGTGATGAATGATTAGGGGAATTTGGCCTTTGTGTTTACACATATTTGTACTCCTGTGGAACAGGAAGTCATGGCTGGACAATTTCATGCTCCTAGTCACCCTGGTGTGCTAAAAAATGTAAATATGAATGGGATTATACTTATATTTTACTCACAAGAATTTCTAGGGGTGCCAATAATTGTGGCCAACATTTATTGGAGAAAAACATGTATTTCATAATGTGAGTTTCCCCCCACTTTCAATTGTATTACTTCAATGAAATGTTAGAATTTTGTGAAAGAAAGATCAAAAGGATAAACAATGCAGATTTATTTTCACAGCCGCCTTTGCTCATATTTACTAAGTGTTCCAATATTTGTGGAGGGCACTGCATCCATCCATCCATCTATCTATCGTCTGTCTTTCTGTCTTAAAGGTGCCCTAGAACTTTTTTAAAAAGATGTAATATAAGTCTAAGGTGTCCCCTGAATGTGTCTGTGAAGTTTCAGCTCAAAATACCCCATAGATTTTTTTTAATTCATTTTTTTTAACTGCCTATTTTGGGGCATCATTATAAATGAGCCGATTCAGGGCTACTGGCCCTTTAATTCTCGTGCTCCACGCCCACGGAGCTCGCGCTTGCCTTGAACAGTGCATAAACAAAGTTTGCACAGCTAATATAACCCTCAAATGGATCTTTACAAAGTGTTCGTCATGCATACTGCATGTATGCGTCGGATTATGTGAGTATTGTATTATATTGTTTACATTTGATTCTGAATGAATTTGAGGCTGTGCTCCGTGGCTAACGGCTAATGCTACACTGTTGGAGAGATTTATAAAGAATGAAGTTGTGTTTATGAATTATACAGACTCCAAGTGTTTAATAGTGAAAATAGCGACGGCTCTTGTCACCGTGAATACAGTAAGAAACGATGGTAACTTTAATCACATTCAACAGTACATTAGCAACATGCTAACGAAACATTTAGAAAGACAATTTACAAATATCACTAAAATATCATGATATCATGGATCATGTCAGTTATTATTGCTCCATCTGCCATTTTTTGCTATTGTCCTTGCTTGCTTACCTAGTCTGTTGATTCAGCTCTGCACAGATCCAGACGTTCTGCCCTTGTCTAATGCCTTTCATAATGTTGGGAACATGGGCTGGCATATGCAAATATTGGGGGCGTACACCCCGACAAATGAGATTTATATAAGAAGGAGGAAACAATGGAGTTTGAGATTCACTGTATGTCATTTCCATGTACTGAACACTTGTTATTTGACTATGCCAAGATAAATTCAAATTTTCATTTGAGGGCACCTTTAAAACTAACATTTCATGAAATATTTATCATATTGCATGCACATAGATTAGATGGGGTTTAGAAGTTAGAAGTTTAGTTTAGAAGTTAGCACACTGTTACAATGAGAGCTTTTGAGGAAAAAAAAAAAAACCTAATTGCTGGATTTGATTTTGCAAATGGATCTGCAAATGGCCAGGCTTTTGTCTTAAACGTGTGCCCACAAATTGCCAAAGCACCATCTGCTTTTGTTTTCAGAGTTACATCTCTGAAATATTCAGCACTTATTAGTCAACACCTTTCACACAGAGCATTGATCTCAGAAAATTGCCATAGAATTGCTAGAGCGCCTTCTGTTTGAACGCAAACACGTCCCAGGATTGATCACGGGATGGCGACCTAGTAACATTGCTGGGACCAGTCCCGTAATGTGCCCTGTGTGAACAAATGGCAGGACCAATGCCGTAAGGGGTGTGTCGCTGAAGCTGAGATCGTTCGCCAGCTTAGTGGAATGGTTTGCGATGTGGTTAGTTTAAAAAAAAAGTGTGGTTCCTCGAGAGAGAAATCGCAGATCATAAGCAAACTTAAAGGGTTAGTTCACCCAAAAATGAAAATTCTCTTATTAATTAGTCACCCTCATGTCGTTCCACACCTGTAAGACCTTCGTTCATCTTCAGAACACAAATTAAGAGATTTTTTGATGAAATCCGAGAGGTTTCTATATAGTTAAAATAGTCCAAATGACTACAGTTGTTCAACCTTAATGTTATGAAGCGACGAGAATACATTTTGTGCGCAAAAACAAAACAAAAATAACGACTAAGAAATTTCTGTCATTAAAAGGTTAGTTCACCCAAAAATGAAAATTCTGTCATTAATTACTCCTCATGTTGTTCCACACCTAAGACCTTTGTTCATCTTCAGAACACAAATTAAGATATTTTTCATAAAATCCGATGGCTCAGTGAGGCCTGCATTGCCAGCAAGACAATTAACACTTCAATGCCCAGCAAGCTTAATGTTATGAAGCGATGGGAATACTTTTTGTGCACCAAAAAACCCCAAAATAATGACGTTTTCATGAAGCAGTGTTTTGAAATCGCTGAACCCATCACTGAACTGTTTTATATACATCTTTAGTACCTTTCTGGGCTTTGAAAGTGTTAATTGTCTTGCTGGCAATGCAGGCCTCACTGAGACATCGGATTATAGGAAAAATATCTTAATTTGTGTTCTGAAGATGAACGAAGGTCTTACGGGTGTGGAAAGACATAAGGGTTTGTATTTAATGACAGAATTTTCATTCTTGGGTGAACTAACCCTTTAATGACAGAAATTTCAATTTTGGGTAAACTAACCCTTTAAGACGATGCGGAGACATTACACATCAATTCAATTCAATTCAATTCAAATTTATTTGTATAGCGCTTTTCACGATACATATCATTTCAAAGCAGCTTTACAGAAAATGGATGTCAACATTACAATTTAAAGAATGTAGTTAGCAAATAATATACTTTAGGTAATTAATTACAATCACTGTTAGCAGTTTAACTGAAGGTAGAAGCAAAGAGCTCCTGGAAAATGAATTACATTAACAATAAATTAGGATATAGAGATTGTGCAATGTGAATGTTGATCCAGATGATTGCGTCTTCTGAAGTCCTCGCAGGAGCTGGCGCCGTCTCTTCACAGGTGATGGTCATCTGAGGTCTTCTTAAGAGGCTGGATCCAAACTGAAGCTGATGTACTCTCTAGTCACCTCAGGGCGGGTGTCCCGAGGTAAAACAGAAAAGCAAAAGGAGAATAATTAGCGTAGCTGCTGTTCATAACTTTAAGCAAAGATAGTCATGTGCAGTTGATCTGGTATGAGATGCATTATGTGAATGCTTGGCTAAAGAGATGCGTCTTTAATCTAGATTTGAACTGGGTGAGCGAGTCTGAGCCCCTAACATTATCAGGAAGGCTATTCCAGAGTTTAGGAGCCAAATGTGAAAACGCTCTCCCTCCTTTAGTGGACTTAGCTATCCTAGGTACAACCAGAAGTCCAGAGTTTTGTGACCTTAGAGAGCGTGAAGGATTGTAGGGCGATAGAAGATCGGTTAAGTACACAGGAGCTAAACCATTTAGAGCCTTATAGGTCATTAGCAATACTTTGTAATCGATACGGAACTTAATAGGTAACCAGTGTAGAGATGATAAGATTGGTGTTATATGATCATATTTTCTTGACCTGGTAAGAACTCTAGCAGCTGCATTTTGTACTAATTGTAGCTTGTTTATTGAGGAAGCAGGACAACCAGCTAATATAGCATTACAGTAATCTAGTCGAGACGTCATGAAAGCATGAACTAACTGTTCTGCATCAGAAATAGATAACATATTCCGTATTTTAGCAATGTTTCTGAGGTGAAAGAAGGCTGTTTTTGTAACATATGAAATATGATTTTCAAAGGACAAGTTGCTGTCTAATATAACACCCAGGTCTTTAACTGTCGAGGATGGAGTAACAGTACATCCTTCTAAATGCAGATTGTAGTCTGAGAGATTCTGTGTACAGGTTTTTGGTCCAATAAGTAATACTTCAGTCTTATCTGAATTTAATAGAAGAAAATTACTAGTCATCCAATGTTTTAATTCTTTAACACACTCTGTCAGTTTGGATAATTTAGAGATTTCATCTGGTCGTGATGAAATATATAACTGAGTATCATCGGCATAGCAGTGGAAACTAATTCCATGTTTTCTTATAATATTGCCGAGTGGCAGCATGTAAATTGAAAATAGCAGAGGGCCTAACACAGATCCTTGCGGCACTCCATAGTTTACTATCGTTATCTTAGATTTTTCCCCGTTTATATAAACAAAATTGTGACGGTCTGATAGGTACGACTTAAACCACCGTAATGCCTGTCCCTGAATACCAGTGTAATATTGTAGTCGATCTAAGAGTATTATATGATCTATAGTGTCAAACGCAGCACTGAGATCAAGTAACACTAGTATTGAGACACAGCCTTGGTCAGAAGCTAGAAGCAAGTCGTTTGTAATTTTAACGAGCGCAGTTTCTGTGCTATGATGAGACCTGAATCCTGACTGGAATTTTTCATAGATAGAGTTTTTTTGCAAGAAGGAGCACAATTGGACCGACACTACTTTTTCTAGTATTTTAGACATAAATGGAAGATTTGAAATGGGTCTGTAATTTGCTAATATGTTTGGATCTAATTGTGGTTTCTTAATGAGAGGCTTAATAACTGCTAGCTTGAACGATCATGGGACGTGACCTAGAGATAAAGACGAGTTGATAATATTGAGAAGAGGTTCTTCTGCTACAGGTAACAGTTCTTTCAGTAGTTTAGTGGGTATTGGATCTAATAAACATGTTGTTGGTTTAGACGCAGTAATAAGTTTATTTAGCTCTTCCTGTCCTATAGTTGTAAAGCACTGCAACTGTTCTTGAGGGGCGATAATTGAGGCTGAATCATAAAAATCTGTCAAAGGTTGTACATTTACAATTTTATTTCTGATACTTTCGATTTTTTCATTAAAGAAATTCATAAAGTCATTACTACTAAACTGTAATGAAACATTTTGTTCTGGTGATATCTGTTTATTTGTTAATCTAGCTACTGTACTAAATAAGAACCGTGGATTGTTTTGGTTATTCTCTATAAGTTTGCGAAGATGCTCAGCCCTGGCTGCTTTTAGAGTCTTTCTATAGCGGGATGAACTGTCTTTCCATGCGATTCTGAAGACCTCTAAACGAGTTTGTCTCCATTTGCGTTCTAGATTACGAGTTTCTCTTTTCATAGCGTGAGTAATACTGTTGTACCATGGAACAGTATTTTTCTCTCTAACCTTTTTTAATCTCATCGGTGCAACAGTATCTAATGTACTAGTAAAAATGGTGCACATACTGCTAGTCATTTCCTCAAGATCATTTGCGTGTTTGGGTACGATGAGCAGCTGAGACAGATCAGGCAGATTATTTGTGAATTTATCTATAGTTGTCGGGAGAATTGTTCTGCCTAGTCGATGCCTGCCTGCCTAGTGACATCACATCCTGATGTCACGTGTCTTTATGGAATCTTTACGGGATGTGCATGAACGCATGCACAGATTACAGAAAATCACTAACAGTGTGAATGATCCAAAATACACATTATCAGTGTCCAGAATTTCTGTGTGAAAAGGGCACATTGCACTAATTTCTTCAGTCTTCTGTTGGGCTAAAAAAAAACATATTGTAATAGATTGAAATAAATGAACAAGAAATGTTTTTTGTTATTTAACTTTGTGTTTTTGGGTTATTTTGGGATGTATATGACGTGTTATCAACATGTTTGATTATAAACATGTTTGATGTTTGATTTTCATCCCACTCATGTGGCACCCTTACACATATGTTATGCATATTCTAGTCCTCATTTTTTCACTCCTAGTCTTGCGGCCTTAAGCCCACATATCTCCAGCATTTAAAATAATGCAAATTATGTAATGAGAGCACATCACAGCCTGAGGACGTTCCACAAGAGACCATCATCTACGCTCCCCAGAGGATCTCCTTACATTTGAACAACCTTCCTTCTGTTTTTGCCCTCAGCCACAGATAATTATTCCTGCAGTTTCACTGTTTTCATGGGCTCTTAAAAAGTTTGACTACTTCAGAGCAAAGATGGTGAGCACAGAAGACACTAACGGAGCTTTAAGCTGACTATGAACACTCTATTTAGTCTTTGCAATGAGCTGGAAAAAACAATTTGCACAAGTACTTCAGTCACTTAGGACTGACCACACGGGTACATCTGAGTAGCTCTGAAATCAAATCTAAAGGCATACCATTAATGAACTTGTAACCATGCGTGATGATTTATTTCTTAACTTGTTCATGGGTGTTTGTGCAGCATGTTCATGAGCAGGGTTTTCATTTGCGCAAATAACAGTATAAATCTCTGGGAGAAAAGATGCTCATTAGGTGATTGTGGTAATGGGCCATGTTCCCGTGTCTCTTTTCTGGTGATGGAGGAACTGGAGGGAACCGGTACATAATTGGCTGTGTCGCTTCGTTAGCCATTTTTTAATTAGCATAAACAAGTCTTATTCATCAAATGTTCAGGCTCATTAGTGACCCATCTCTGCTAATTGTTCAATGGCAGGGTGGAAGAACTGCATGTGTGTTAGAGAGAGGAATAGAAATGGCTCCTATGGGACGACACTGCTGTTGTCCTATTTGATTATGATATGTGTCATATTGTCCACCCTTTCCCCTCAATTCCCTGCTGGATGGGACCTCTGGTCTTCTTACTGTACCCAGGCCAACTAAATGGCTTGTATGTTTATCATAAGACAAGAATAAAGAATAGAGAAGAGGGGAAAAGAGAGTTTTTGACATTTTTCTAAACAGTAATTAGATTAAATGGACAGCAAATGGAAAAATGATGACTGTTTTCAAACTGGTTTCCTGAATGCTCCCCATCACTGCTTAAGGAAACAGTCCTGCTCCAGACTTAGATGTTTAACACCCCTGAGGCTAAATACAAATGATTGATTGTTGTCTTTGCATACTAAGCTTGGATATGAGAAAATATTTTAATATAAAATAATGTAGAAAATTACTTTTATTTTATTCATTGGGAGTTGTTTGGGTCATGAAAAGTGGTCTCTCTAACACATGGTCGGAAAGGAGAGGCTGAAAAATAAGAGGGCTTAGTGACGCCAGCCAAAAATAAGTTAGGATTAAGTTCATTACAATGTAAAATTCAATGTGAGCATTGGTCGGGATTTTTCAGTGAATCTTTCTGCGGGTTACATACATACACCAGTAGGTGGCGACAAGTGACTGTTTTATATGAGAGAGTCAATTGCTGCCTCCCAATTCAGAGTGTTGCCAAGTGTGCCTTTTTTTTTTTTTTTCCCGCGGAATTGGGCTACACTAACACTGTTATCGCGGGTTGTTTTTCATGTCCGCTGGTTGAAGCGACCCCAAATAACATGATATTTAGTCCCTGAAATGCGACTAGGCTAGTTTTGGGCTAGTTTTTTTTAATAGAAATTGGGCGGGTTTTGTTGTGAAAACCTGGCAACCCTGATCTCTATCCTTCGAAGGCTGCATTTAAAGGATGATTGCGTCACTGAAGGCTGTCCCAATTCAAAGGCTCCCTCAAATGCGGCTTTCAAATACGTCCTTCGTTTCCCATGCAATGAAGGATACAACAGATCCTTCATGACCTGCCTACCCCAGAATTCATTGCCCGTCAGTGACGACAGAATTGTTTTGAGAAATTGCAGAATTACACTTTTAAACTTAAGTACTAATAGTTAATGATACAAATGTAAAAATATTAAAAAAAAACAACAACTTTAAAGCAGTTTAAATGTTGACTTCTATCTTACTAAAATGCGATATATAGTTTATATATATCTAAACTATATATATAGATATATAGTTTATACTGTTTATTACAAATATGGATCATGGTGAGCATATTTAGACAGTTTGTGAGCCCTGTTTTTTTCAGACAGTTTAATAACTTTCAAAAAAAAAAAATCAGCATGCAAGTGCATATAATGTAAACAACACAAACGATTTTGTTCCCTTTTTACCTATGATGTCACAGCTAGCATGCTCGTGACTCTTCAGCTCCGCCCACAGCACCGACGGCAGACACGCCTCCAGGAGCTCGGCTTTTTTCGGAAAGACTCGGTTTAACGTATTTATCTTTTATAAATATGACAAAACTAAAGACTTTTCGGAAATATGAAGTCAAGTGAAGTGACTTGTGGCCAAGTATGGTGACCCATACTCGGAATTTGTGCTCTGCATTTAACCCATCCAAGTGCACACACACAGCAGTGAGCACACACACACCGTGAACACACACCCGGAGCAGTGGGCAGCCATTGCTACGGCGCCCGGGGAGCAGTTGGGGGTATGGTGCCTTGCTCAAGGGTCTCACCTCAGTCGTGGTATTGAAGGTGGGGAGAGTGCTGGATATTCACTCCCCTCACCAACAATCCCTGCCGGACCTGAGACTCGAACCCATGACCTTTGGGTTGTAAGTCCGACTCTCTATCCATTAGGCCACGACTGCCCCCAGAAGGATGCATTGTTACTCTATATGTACTCAAGATTAACATGAGATTGGCAGAAACTGTGTGTGATTACCCCCCCCCCCCCCCCCCCCCTTGAAGCTTTACGAATCTTTTGTTTCAAATCAGTGGTTCGGAGTGTGTTTCAAACCAAAGTCACTTGATTTCAGTAAGCAAGGCTTCATTAAGTCGCAAGTGTTTAGAAATTTCAATGGTTCACCACTGGGGGGCGTGATTTTGGAAGTTTGATACACGCTCCAAACCATTGATTCGAAACAAAAGATTCATAAAGCTTCGAAGCTTGATAAAGCAGTGTTTTGAATTCGCCCATCACTAGATATTGTTGAATAAAGTAATTAGATTAAATGGACAACAAATGTCCAGTCCAGTCCAGTAGCTACAAACATTACTGCCACTCATCAACGGGAAAAATAACACAATTCATTCAGGAATGAAACAAGTGAGCCTCATGCATTCATGAATCATTGGATCAGCAGATTCATTCAGTATTGTATGTTACTCTAAGACCTTCATTTGGAACTATTTTCGTTCAGCGGAGCAGAAATACTCAAGGTAACTGTTTCACAGTTGTTTTATTATGAACTTCTGAGCAATAATAAAAGTTCGCTTTTGAGAAAATTTCCCTTGGAGAAAACTGATAGTTGCAGAGCGCTGTTACCATGGCTCACCCGTTAGTTATTTATAGAGACGTCTTTGTTGATTGGAATCTGCTCATACAGGCTACTGTGTTTTATAGTCAGATCCAGTATCTGACATTTAAACTGCAGTTTGAGCTCCAATCATCTCTGTGACTCCATCAAATGAGCCACAGTCACAGAATTGCCCAAGAAATTATAGGGAAAGATACACAAATGCGCATGAGCTAGTGTGTTTGTGTTATTGTCTCTGCCGACGTGAGCTGAATTTAAATACCGGACCCCCGCTCTCTCGGTAAACAGCACTCCCTGTCATGTATATTCAACACTGAATCTAATTAGCATTCACTGTGCAGAGCAGTAGATTACATTCAGAAATCAGAAAGAGACCAGAGGTCTCTGACCCAGACTTTCATTCCTCAGCCCCGCCCATACATTAGCATAAGACACAGATTTTAGTGCTGATAGGGAGCACGTGCAAACGAGATTTATGGTGTTGTGGTCAGGCTGTAATCAGAGACCTGAGAGCAAACGCTGTCGCGCAGGATAAAATTTATACAGCAAATGAAATGCTATTACTTGCCCTGTTACGGGGTTGGTCGGGGGCTTTCTTCCCTGTTCTTCCCCGAGTCCCAAATTGGGATTAATTGTCAGAGTGAAAGATGGCTGTGTGTTGTTTTGTTGCTGTGAATCTCCATAATGAATAAAAATGGCTATGCACCATTAGCAGATTGATCTCTCTTTTTATTTAAATCATTAAAATGGGTTGGGGAGAGATTCATTTATGAAGTTAATGTGTTTTTCTGTCACATGGCTTCATTTTTTCTCTGCCTGTTATTGCACTTGGTAATAAAGAGAATTTTTGGCTGTGAGCACATCAAGACCCTAAGTGTGACTGTTGGCTTCATAATAGTGCTATAAAACACGTCTCAGGATGTAATGGTAGTGTTTGTATTGTTTTGCAATGTGCTAAGGATCACTTCCTTCAGAAATAGACACCCACAATTACATTAAAACATCAGAGATGTACAAACAGATGCCAATAGTGGTCTTTATATATTCCAGCAATGAATATACACCGATCAGGCATAACATTATGACCACCTTCCTAATATTGTGTTGGTCCCGTTTTTGCTGCCAAAACAGCCCTGACCCATCGAGGCATGGACTCCACTAGACCCCTGAAGGTGTGCTGTGGTATCTGGCACCAAGATGTTAAAGGATTAGTCCACTTTCAAATAAAATTTTCCTGATAATTTAGTCACCCCCATGTCACCCAAGATGTTCATGTTTTTCTTTCGTCACACGAAAAGAAATTAAGGTTTTTGATGAGGTTTTTGATAAGGTTTTTGATTCAAATTATGGAACGATTGCGGCACCAGTATTGTTTTTTCCGTAAGTAAAATAGAATTGGAATTGGAGATTCCTTACGCTTGCCCATTTTTCCTATTACTAACACATCAACTTTGAAGACAAATTATATATATATATATATATATATATATATATATATATATATATATATATATATATATGAGCAATATCACACAAGTAGCCGTGTGATATGGCTGTATATCAGCACGCTGTGATTCGTCCGTAAAACGTCACTTTAGAACTAGTAACGAAGGAACGTTGAGTCGCTTCATTGAAACACATTGAATTTTGTACAGTATTAGAGAGAGAGAGAGTGAGCGAGCGAGCGAGAGAGAGAGAGAGAGAGAGAGAGAGAGAGAGAGAGTAGGCTATTACCTGTGTCTGGTATATTGCATTACATTCATTCTTCAAGTCGATGTCCATAATATTATATCCTTTATACAAGTCCGTTTGAATGTCCGCTGAGGAAAGCGATCTTTGTCTTTTTTACAGTTTGGGAATTTTCCATAAAATCCATTACACCACAGCGCTAAAACAACTTCCTTTTGCAAACGTTCCTTTCAATTTAAAAGTCTCTTGTGCTTCACTGACTCATTCTCCTGTAAAGTGTTGCCGCCATCTAATGGCGTATTAATGTAATGTTCACTCAATCCATATTACTTAATGGACATATTTATATAAAATCATATTTATTAACAATAATATTTAGAACAACAAATAAGCACAATTGTACAGTTCAGTCAAACATAAAGCACTAGTTATTAAAAAAAAAAAATAGGTCACCATTTACGCTTGTATGTGGGTTTTACAAATATTTAACGAATGAAAAGGATTTTAAAGAGCTTGTGACAAAACCTCCTAACTCCATTGGATCCTCAAACTGTCAATCAAGCCTCATTAATCCGCCTCCCCTCGTGAATGAAGTGCGCACACAGTTTGGACATCTCTGTGCAATGCAAAGGTAAATAAAGATCTGATGTTTGTAAAAAAAAAATTGTAAAGCGTTTTCTTTACTCAAAAAACCATATGTTTATAAAGTTTAATGTTTTACGTATTTGAAGCGGAGAAGAGTCTATGTCCCGTCTAGTTGTAGCCAATGTGCTATATAAGGATGTAACGTAACGTTTATTATTATCAAATTTAATATAGCACAATTCGACTGTAACAAATAATAGATTAATAAGACCAAAGATTGCCCGTTCTTGTACTCAAATTGAATTATGTCTCATGTTTAACCACTATAAGAGCCAGCGACAAATCCCCGAGGCACTGGCCGAGATGAAGCTGTTCTCGGCGGTTACAGAAGCACTGAACGGCCGCTGACGCACTCGAGATCGCATCTCCGAAAACGTCAAAACAAATTGTAAAATAGGCTCTGTTATTAAATATGAGTCACATATTTCAGGTCTAAACAACTACATTCTTGCCTAAAAAACTATTAAAACTACAGTTCGTGGTACAAGAAGTAGTATTTGTAAAAATTACGGTTGATTTGATCGGCCGCCATGACGGTCACTTCAAGCGGAGTGATACAAACGGTGAAAAGGCAGTAGGAGTGCTGTTATCACTGAAATATCGCATGGCTATCAGCCAATCAGATTCGAGAACCAGACAGAACTGTTGTATAAATATATATATATATATATATATATATATATATATATATTAGGGCTGTCAAATGATTAAAATTTTTAATCAAATTAATCAGAATTTTCAGTGGATTAATCAGGATTAATCACTATTATTATTATCATTATTATTTTTTTTTTTTACATACATATAGTGTTAATTTCGCCACCTATTTTTAATTTAGTCTTAAGTCTTAGTCTTGTGCCAAATGTCCTTGTTAGTTTTAGTCATATTTAGTCATTCACATATCTTTTTTTGTTAGTTTCTTGATAACAGACCGCCATGAAAAACAGAGCGTTGCCATGAACACACAGGATTCTAACCGTAGAGACGGAGCGCACTATTTTCTTTAGCGGAAGCAATACAATCGTTTTTAAATCAATAAACTCCCTTTTAAATCATAATTTTGTGTCAAATTATTGATTTATTTGGTAGGTAGCAATGTAATAAGCGGGATCCGAACTCGTTCTGAATATTTTAAAGGTGTAACAGCTGATGAAAAAGCAGAGACGATTGTAGACGAAAATTAAGAGAGATTTTATCTTAGTTTTTATTTTATGCAAAACATTTTCGTCTCGTCTTTTTTCGTCAAATTCATGTTAAATTAGTCTTAGTGAGCGTTTTTGGACAGTGGTGCAGTCTTGCCATCGTCTCGTTTTAGTCATGAACAAACGAGACGAAATTAACACTACATAAATGCATACATGTTATTGATATTTGACTTGGTTTAACCTTGTAGCCTACTTGTTTACTGTACCATCATCATTCTTTTTAAATTTGAATCCGTCAATAGGCCCACTTTGCTCACCTTGCTCCATCTGGCCTCTAGCTCCCAACCACTTCCCTGACTTTCCTGACCTGAATAATTTGTCACACTGCGCATGCGTGAAATGCGTTAAAAAAATTGACGTAATTAACAACAAACAACTAATTAACGTCGTTAACGCGCTATTTTTGACAGCCCTAATATATATATATATATATATATATATATATGCCTGATCTTGTCTGTCTCTTAAACTCTAATCTCAGAGGAATTCAACAGTAAAATGCCTGCATATCAAAAGTTAGTTTCTTTGGATCTCAGGACAGAACTGTTATTAAATATCTTTGTGTCTGACCATGACATATGTCAAGAAAACAATATCTCCCTTGTCGTTTCCATCCAATCAAAAGTGAAAGACTCTCAGGAGTGGAGGAAGTTGTCAGATCAGGCACCAGGTGGTGTCTTCCTTCTCATAGTCACAGAAAGCCTTCAGCCATTGAGCGCTGAGGTCTCAAAGGATTGAATAGTGAGAGTTTCTGTGAGTGATGGATTGAGCGAGCGTGTGTATGTGTGTGTGGTCGAAGCGGCAGATCTTGTGCGCTCCCCCTTTTTTGTTTTAATTGTGCCATGGTAGCAGTCACCCTTCTGCCTCTCTAACCCTTCCTCTCGTCTCCCCGTCACTCATGGTGTGTAATTAGAGAGAGATCTTCCACAGCACCTCGACACAAAGCTTGACTGACAGCAGGCCTCTTGAGCTGTGTCTATGTTACACTTTCAATAAATATAGTGTAAGGTCTGTACACTGAGCCAGTGGAGACCATTAGCGCTTGGAAAAGCACATGTTCCAACATCGGAAAGTTTTCTTGATCGATCTCTAAATCTAACATGGGAATGTGCAACTGTTCTCAAGGTGGTGATTTCACATGATTTTATACAACATAAACGTTTGATTTTTAGAAAAAAAAAATGGAAGCATAAAGGTCGAACCCTAAACCTAAATGTCAGTCTACCATAAGCAGATTGTTTGAAAATGCAAGAAATAAGCTTGCCACCAATTCACCAAAATGTAAAATGGTTATGAAAGGGTTATGCTGCAGTATATGTTGGAATTACTGCAATTAAGATTTTTGATTTGCAAAAAAACATGTCTTTCAATGAAACTGTAAACTGAAACTATGAAAGCACCATATTCTCTCACTATTGTGACAATATTTGATATTTTCATTTTTTAAAGCTCAATAGCATCCATTCCCATTCAATTCCATTGTATGGAAAAAGAGCATAAATTCTGGTTGTGTTCTGGTGAAAGAAAGTCATCGATTTAGAATGAAATGAGGGTGAAGTGATGTTTTTTTTTTTGTGAACTATTCTTTTAACCTTTTTCTAATAGAGAAAGAATCCAGAGCAGAAACAGAAAGCAGAGAGTGATTGAGTGTCAGAGACAGAGAAACTGTGAGAGGAATGCAAGAACAGTAAGGACAATCATGTTCCTACTCACGGATACAGAAGGATTGTGGTGTGTAGGATCGGATGCACAAGTGGGCGTCTCTAGCTAGGTGGGAGATTTTGAGATCAGTCTGCAGTCAGGGATCAAACAGCTCTGAAGTGCTTCTTACTGCCTGTAATTTCAAGTAAATGTTGAAATCTTACAATTTTAAAATATTTTATCATTTTAATATTTAATATATTTTGTACTTTGCAATTCACTGCGTTCCAATTCAAGCCAAGCATCATTACTGCAGTTTGTTATTTTTTGGGGATTATTATACTTTGGCATGGATGTGGTTCGCTAGTAACTCCCTAGCAACACAAAGGACACCCTAGCAACCGGACAGACACACACAAGAGCACAACTCACATTTTCATCAGAATAAACAAATCTTGTTTAATGTATACTCTATGAAATTAATAAATCATACCTGCAAACATCGGATGGGTGAAAAAGGTGATTTTTATATTTTTCCTTCTAAAAATTTAGAAGAAAAGCATTTGAAATCATTTTGGAAAATTCTAATTGAATAGTATGTTTAGGAAGCAACTTTGTTCTGAAACAACACTAATGTCTGTAGCAACATCCTAAACTGTAAAATGACCAAAATGATGCTTTAAACAACTTTACTGTTCAAATAAGTTTTGACAAAAAAAATAAATAAATAAATAAAAGTTTTATAAAATGATAAATCTCACATTTTGGCTTTATAAATGATTATGTATGGTACAGTATACATAATTGGTCTGAAAAAAATGGCAGATGGGCTGAAAAAAAAGCAAATTCACTGTTTGACAGTAGGCGATGTTTATGGAGAAGCAGAAATACAGCAGGTACCATGGTTAATCTTGTACACAACACTTTAGGACGCATTATTCAGAGGTAAGATAAAATAAAAAATGCCATCAAAACTTTTCTGAAGACATTCAGTTCCCTTCAGAGATACATTTACATAACAAAACACAAGTCATATTTCAGGACCATGTCTGAAATCGTCACAATCCGCTCTGACACACACAGATCGAGGATCCAAATGCAGCTTTATTAGGGTAATCCAGAATCGTAGTCCAAAATACAAGCGAAGGGTCAAACCATGGGGCAAACAATCCAAACAATAACAGGGAAATCCAGAAAAAATGGCCATAAGGTCAGGACCGTAACACATGAGATGAGAGAGCAGTCAGAAATGCAGTGTGACACTAACAAGACTTTGCAAAGAATGACTGAAAACACATGGCTTATAAAGACAGAGTCAACAAGGTGTTGAGACACAGCTGAAAGTAGTGACACATAATGAGTCCAGGCAATGGATTATGGGTAATGCAGTTTGTGATGAGATAGTACAGGAGACGAGAGGCATGCCCTCTAGTGGAATTTAAGGGCACTTCAGCTTGTGGATAAAACGGAAACTTTGTATTGCTAGCTTTTCTCATGATATTGCTTAACTGTCACCCCCCTTTTTGAGCATAGACATAAAAAAGTACTATCCAAACCTAAAAGGTTGTAATTCAAGAATATGTTGGAGTATAGACATAAGGTTGGTCTCATATTAAAGAAGATTATTTTTTACTCTACAATTGCTATCAAATCAAAGCCATATGTCTAAACAAGTTGTGTTTCAAATTTGAAGTTGATATCACAAAAATTGAAGTTCCCATGAGATTTTATTTAGGCGCTGTCCCAAAAATATCCACCGGGTATCACCCACATTCCATTGACATTTTTTGATGCACTCTCCTGTAACAAATTTATAAATTTCTATCCAAAACAATCACCAAATATGGAACCTTGAGACTCAGACCTTTCCAACGATATGTGTGTTGTCAAGATTAGAAAAAAAAATGTAAATATAAAGTAGTTTTTTTTTTGTAATATGAAACCTGACACCACCCACTAGGGGAGGAGCCTGTTAAAAGAATTACGAGTACCGTTTCCATGGTAAAGTCCAATTTCAAAACGCAGTCCAATTTTGAGTTTGTAAGCTTTCGAATGATACCTAATTTATGATGTTTACTCAAATATGTGATATGAAAAAATGCTCTAAATAAAAAGAGCGCCAAGCGTTCCGCTAATGGGGCAGTGACAGTTAGGGGGTTAAGAAGAATTGCTTGTTGTATGTTGTTCGCTTGTTGTTGTTGCATGATGTTAATGTTTAAAATATCTAAATATCTTCATGCCTTAGTTATTGCAACAAGTTTGCAGGTATGATAAAAGCAAAAATATTAAACCCAAAAAATGTAAATAAATGTTTAAACCTTTTTTCCTTACATCTTGAAAATGTCATTCTCTCGCTTTCTCTTTTTTTTTTTTTTAGTATTGTGCCTATAATCACCTTCAATCAAAAAGCAGAAAAGTCCCTCATTCCCTTCTCGAGTCCCATCAGCCCACAGCATGCATATGGAGGCCCTTTGGGGACAAAAAGGTGTCATGTTTGATGCCTCCTAAAACGTTTATCCTACGCCTCTGCCATTCCCATCTTGATCCTCCCAGACACAAAGTGGGGGAAAACCCCGGCTACAGGTAGGCTATTTTTCCTGGATTCTGCATCCCAGGGGAGGAGAGGATGGAATGCCTGGCAGAAAGAAATAACATGTCCATAGTGAGCGAGAAGCATTGTGTGACTCGATAGGAGGACAAAGAGGTCTGAGATAATGAATTAGATTAAATAGGGGAAAAGTTGAGCAATGAAAAAAGCCACACAAAGGCAGCGCAGAGAAAACAACAGCGGTATAAAAGGGGAAGCGAAAAAATAGCCACCCTGATCTGACTGGTTATTTTGTAGCTTTAAAGAAGCAATTAAAGCCATTGTACATGGTGAATGGTGCTATGAATGCAGATTATGAGTGCAATGGAAAGTTGTACTCATTCTCAATTATCTTTTTTTCTCTGTACTTCATGTCTAAGAGGAGATATTTCACTCACGCACACACACAGGGCCTCAGAGACGTCTTCCTTCTATTTTGCCAATTCTAAAGGTCACAGCAGTTTTCCCATCAGCGAGCATGAAGTATTAGCCCAACGCATGTGGAGAATAACAGTTTTCCATCTTCATTCCCCCTCAGGTGCATTTCAGATGCTCTTTTACACAGGTCTCTCACAGCGCGTTAAAACACACATGCGGCTGTTGATGCCGTAGGTAACACTCAATAGACAGGCCAGTTGTAATGATATTCCTGCTCATTTGCATAAAGCGCAATGGTTTGTGGGTGCCATCAGTTAGATCGATGCTGCTGTGCTGTCTGAAACAGATGAGGGCGACTTGCTTTTGACCTTATTTAAAAGACGACGCTTGAATAATCGCTAACTCTATCATTTATCCCAAAAGGCGGTTTAGAAAGCCAAGGAAGTACTTTTGAAAACTCCCTTTTCTATTCGGCTGTCATTGGGATGGAGCTCTGTGCTGTACCCCTGTTGTTTGGACGGGTTATAAATGTTATCTTGATGTACTGTGACACGTTTGTTAGCGAGAACAGAAGACAATGTGCAGAGAGCCAATGACAGCTGACCTCTGAGCCGCTGGGAGATGGAGAGAACTCTGGTTACCATGGCGCCCAAATGACTTCCAAGAGAGTTCCGAAATCGCCATTGAAGCATTTCCATTGTTTCACTCAGGTCATCATTATTATGTATTCACCACAGATACAAGTTATTATGTTTATAATATTACCCTTTTTGAGAACTGTAACTGACATTTGGTTTCAAATTCTGTTGCTGTAATAGTTGTTTATACAAGTTGGATTTATAGATTTGTTATCAAAATAAGAAAAAAAAAAAAAAAAAGTCTGAATCTCCCTGAAGGAGCACTGTAAAAAAATATATATTTTTTGAAGATTACTGGAGTGTTTTAAAAGAAAATACTATTCCAGTCTTTCTACTTCAAATGTCACATTTAATTCAATGTAATTATCTTTGTAATTATTTGTTAAATTTGCTAGCAATTCTGAGTTCTTTGAGTTCAATTCTTCAAAACTTTTTTTTTTTTTTTTTTTTTTTTCAGTGGGAAACTTTACCCTTTTGCCTTTGACAAGGAATCATCCGCCTATAAAAAAAGAACATCCTAACAAATACATATCAACACGATAAAAAACAAAAAAACAAACAAACTAGGATTTGGAACTGATAACCAATTTAAAAATACATAAACCGAATGCCGTTCAGCTCTATAAATAGTTCTCACATGTGCATTATTTCACCAAACAGAACAGAACCGAATAGTGAATAGAGTAAAATATGGTGCTATTGAATTTACAGTGCAAAATAGACAGCAGGATCAGTATAGTTCATTATAGAAAAAAATGACTCTTACATGGTTCTTTTTAGTGAATCAAAAACATACAGCTTACAACCGCGCAACCTACATCAGTTCCTTTGATAAGATTATGAATTTGTCATTAGTATTTTATTTTACATTATGCATTTTGTCAGTAGTATTTTATAAAAAAAAAAAAAAAAAAAAGGAAAAAAGAAATTAAAGAAATGTTGAGAAATAGCCTTTAGTGTTGTTTTTATTATTCAGTTATGGCCAGTTATTGTAATACCTAGTTCAGTCATGAAACTCTAGATGGCGCAGGCTGATAGATCCGTTACATGCAATCTGCAAGCAATCACATCGTCTGCATCTGAAACACTTACACGTTGCAGCAGCAAAGTAGCAGATCTAGTCCACTAAGACTAAATACATTAAAGGTGCCGTAGAACATCTTTTTAAAAGATGTACTTTAAGTCTAAAGTGTCCCCTGAATGTGTCTGTGAAGTTTCAGCTCAAAATACCCCATAGATTTTTTTTTTTATTAATTTTTTTAACTGCCTATTTTGGGGCATCATTAAATATGCGCCGATTCAGGCTGCGGCCCCTTTAAATTCTCCTGCTCCCCGCCCACGGAGCTCGTGCTTGCCTTAAGCTGGGGACACACCTAACGATTAGCTGAAACATTCTAAGACTGAACTGAACACACATACCGATTGTTTCCTTCGACTGGAGCCGATTTTAATCGTTGACAGTCGGAGAAGAACACAAACGTTTACGATTGAGACCGCTGCTAAGCAACACACTGTGCGCGGGATCTTGAAAATGGATTTAAACAAACAGCTGGCGCTCTTCATCTGCAGCTATATTTGTGCGGAAAATAACAAAAAAAGAGGAAAAACGCGCAGGATATGGGTGAGGTCCTGGCTGAAGAGGCAACATGGACTTTGTTCTCTACAGAGAGAATTTGAGGTGAGTAACTTTGTTAAATTAATCTATTTTTAGAGCTTGCACTCCGGTAGTGTCGGCCGTTGTTAAGCAACACTGTTGCGCCTCTGATAACAGCGACAACGAGCACTCAACATGATTTCAAAAACAACACATCCCAGCGCCAGATCGCCTATAATTATCACAAATTGATAATCAGCTAGAGGTGTTTCTTTTGTATTAGATATCCGCGAGATATCTAAAGGGGCAGGGCTCTTTATATTCTCTCTGTATATATTGTATCATCAACTGTTAATTTTGTATCCGTAAAAAAAAAAAGTCTAGTCATCATCTTTATCACTTGTTGCCCCCCTATTGGCTGGTGCCCCAGGACACTCGCCCAATCCCGTCTATGGATAATCCGGCCCTGTACCTGACACGTTCAAAGCTTCCGCAATAGCAGCCCAGCTTCTTTCCTTATCACTTCTATTATGGTATTCCTTCGAAGATATGTTGTATAGACATTCGTAATCTTGCCAGAGTTAAACCAGTTTTTCTTCCATACTGGTTGTCCAATGTGTTTTTATGTTGCAAACTTTTTTTGACGCCATTTCGCCGCTTGTTTACAATCGCCTGACACAGTCTCCAAGGAAACAGAGACGTCAGCGGTCGCAAATATTATGCTGCCTTCACGTGCACTCAGAGCTTTTGTAAAGATGACTTTCCTTGAAAAAAATTGAACGCGAATTTGCTCGCAACCACTACTTCAGAAGTTGGAATTATCAAATTTGAGAAGAATCTTTGTGAGGAGGACTGGCAATGACTGTTTCTAAAATTCTAAGACTAGAATCTTTAGACACAGCACACTGCACGATTTTAAGCACCAACTGTAAACACCGACTGAAAGCAACTGGCTTTGACTCGGCGCGATTGGACATGATCAGTCGTAAGTATCAAATTACATTCATAATCGGCCTTACAATCGTTAAATGTGTGCCCGGCTTTAAACAGCATAAACAAAGATCACACAGCTAATATACCCCTCAAAATGGATCTTTACCAAGTGTTCATCATGCAACATGTCTAATCGCATAAGTATAGTATTTATTTGGATGTTTACATTTGATTCTGAATGAGTTTGATAGTGCTCAGTGGCTAAAGCTAACATTACACACTGCTGGAGAGATTTATAAAGAATGAAGTTGTGTTTATGAATTATACAGACTGCAAGTGTTTAATAAATGAAAATAACGACAGTCTTGTCTCTGTGAATACAGTAATAAACGATGGTAACTTTAACCACATTTAACAGTACATTAGCAACATGCTAACAAAACATTTAGAAAGACAATTTACAAATATCACTAAAAATATCATGATATCATGGATCATGTCAGTTATTATTGCTCCATCTGCCATTTTTCGCTGTTGTCCTTGCTTGCTTACCTAGTCTGATGATTCAGCTGTGCACATCCAAACGTTCTGCCCTTGTCTAATGCCTTGAACATGAGCTGGCATATGCAAATATTGGGGGCGTACATATTAATGATCCCGACTGTTACGTAACAGTTGGTGTTATGTTGAGGTTTGCCTGTTCCTCAGAGGTCTTTTAAACAAATGAGATTTATATAAGGAGGAAACAACGGCGTTTGAGACTCACTGTATGTCATTTCCATGTACTGAACTCGTTAGCATGAAACCCGCTGATGACATATGATGTCTGTGCGAGGGTATGTAAAAACATACGTTGACAGGCTGGTAGGACAACATATTATTTCATTTGGAAAGAATATAATGATTGGATGAACATTTTATGGTCTAATGTCTTCCACAGACGATATATTTATAAAAATACATGTAGACTGTCTAACATAGTGATTGCTATCAGGATATGAGGAGACTTTCAACCAGTATAACAAAAAATATTTCTGTAGAGAATCTCCTGTTGCAGCTTTAAAAGAGAGCTTACATACTGTATATAATCAACACCGTTAATATATTGCTCTCACTGCACTGACAAAAACCTCTTGGCCATTGTATTGCTTTGCTCATTGGACAATATTCCTAACTAGATTTACTAAATAGAGAATTTGTTTGCAAATTTCAAACATATTAACGATCAGCAAAACATTTTAACAAAAGAAATTTAATGCAATTAAAAAACATACTGATTGCTTGCCTCCGAGTGAGGGCTCCTCGCTGTTCTGTTTTGTTCCTGGAAAATGAGCAGTAATTGCTTTTACCGTTTTACACAATAGCCATAGCGGGGGGTGGAGGAATTGGTTTGCCGCTCACTGTAAACATGTCTAATAATGCTTGGATGTTTCAGAAGTGTGCAGAGGAGAGAAAGGAGCCGTTTAACAACCCAGCTTTGGTGTGAACAATGAGGATGTGCTGTTTGCATAGATTTTCTCTCTCGCTGAAATGGAAAAGATGCTCAGAGCGGTAAACTGCGTGAACATGTGGCCCATCTCTCCTCGGAGAGCTTTAAACCATCTCCACCTATCGTTTAGCCACCGCTGCACAGACACGTGCATCAGGCTGAAAACTGAAGCTGGAATCTCCTGATAATGAAATCCTTTTTGGTTTTTATGACCTGGTGCACGGACCCTGGAATGGGAAGTGGCATCTGGAACGAGTCCATTAGCACGATTCCTCTCATAGAGAGCCGAAACCATCCCTGCAGGCATGCCACCAAAACAAACAAGAAACAAGATGAACGATTCCCGGGGTGTCATGCTGCGAGGAGACACCTGACAGTAGAAAAGAAAACATGCACGCATGGGGAATGGAATGCAAATGATGTTTTTGTGGTTATCCTTTCATTTCGAACATTACGACAGCAAGCGAAAGAGAGAAAGAGAGAGCTATAGAAGAGGGTGAGATAGAGGTGTAATCTGTCTCTTTCCCTGTTATCTCTGACTGCAGTTATGTCACATCACCTTTAAATATTCAGAATGTGCCCATTTTATCCCAAAGGGCAGCATTCGAAATCATAACGGCCCGTCCGTTTAATTGCCAGAATGTCACCCAAGTTCTGGATCTGAATGATGTTCGTTCTATTATTAATGAGG
This sequence comes from Ancherythroculter nigrocauda, assembly GCA_036281575.1. NCBI lineage: Eukaryota > Metazoa > Chordata > Actinopteri > Cypriniformes > Xenocyprididae > Ancherythroculter > Ancherythroculter nigrocauda. The sequence goes on along the minus strand of VTFQ01000023.1, from coordinate 6,840,618 downwards.
CCCAAAAAGCACTTTGACATTTTGTATTTTGCTGTAAAATGCAAATGAGGCTGGTGTGTTACTTCAGGAATATAGGAAGTGCTGCGGTGCAGATGATCACCCCCTCCTGTGCACATACTGACCAATCAGAAACAAGATAGTTTCAGCAATTTAATTTTTGAAAGTTTGAAAGTTTTTGACATGCTAAGGCAAGCAACACTATTACTTTTAGAGATCTTATATGATACCTATCTATCTCACATTCTCAAATCTAGTTGAGGAGAGGTGTGCCAGTACTTTTCTAAGTGTCTTTACAGTATGTTTTTATTTTTTACCTGCCAGATGATAAACTGGCCAGAAAAACAAAAAAACAAAACATTTTTTTTTTTTTTTTTTTTAAAGGAGACAAAAAGAAGATATTTCGACAAATTTGGGTAACCCAACAGTTGATGGGCCCCAATGACTTCCATAATATGGGGGAAAATACTATGGAAGTCATTGGGGCCCATCAACTGTTTGATTACCTATATTCTTAAAAATATCATCTTTTGTGTTCAAAAGAAAGGAATTCATACAGGTTTGGAACAACTTGAGGGTGAGTAAATGATGACAGAATTTTTATTTTTGGGTGAACTGTCCCTAGGAACCCTGAGCCCTGTCTAGCGATCTAGAGAATATTATACAAATTTGCGGGTATCCTCTTCTTGATTTTGCCCAGGAAGTAAACATCTAGAGCATCCTAGCAAGCAACTGCATATAAATGCCTTAGCAACCAACCAGAACACCTTAACAACCATACAACAACACATTTAAACACTCAGAGGACCTTAGCACTATACATAGCAACACCCTGACAACTTCCCACAACACTCTAAAAATTCTGGGTTGTTGTTTGGCTCAAATGTGGCCAAACCCAACTGTTGGTTTACATTTTTAGAATTTCTTTTAAACCCAATGTTTGGGTTTTCCATATTTGATCCAAACATGGATTGTTTCTTCAGAAAACAAGTTAATGTCACATTTGGGTGCTGCTACACTCTAAAAAATATTGGGATGTTTCAACCCATGTTTGGGTCTAATATGGACAAACCTAACCATTGGTTCAAATTTTTAAATTAAAATTTTTAACCCAATGGTTGCACTCTAAAAAATGCTGGGTTAAAAACATCCCAAGTTAGGTTGAAAATGGACAAACCCAGCATTTGGGTTAAATGTTTAAATCAGTTAAAAATCAGACAAATAATTACTAGAGGCAACTATAATAATCAAAAGGTGAACATTTATTAATAGGCAATTTAAAGAGGACATATCATGAAAATCTGACTTTTTCCATTTTTAAGTGCGAGTGTGAAATATTTAATGGACTATATGTCTGCCTTTCACAATTTCAATCTCATTCAATGTATTCAATGTGAATATGGTGTAGATTCTGACTAAAATGTATTGGTATGTGCCTTCCGTTTTGGTGCAGATGGTAGGAACACTGCACTGCACGACTTCCTGTGAAATGTAATTAAATGTACGTTCTGATGTGAGTCATATATGTGAAGGTGACCGGCTTGAGCCGAAAGAGTGTGAGAGTCAGAGGAGAGAGTGATATATTGGAGAGAAGAACAGATGAAGGATGGAGGCAGATACTGTAGGAGGAGAGAGAATAAGATGTGCTGACAGGTTGTCAAGGAAGAGTTCAGAGAGTTGACCCTTTCCCACTACTGCCTCAAAAATAAAACCCACTGCCTTCAAAACCGACACGTATAATAGTCAGACATGAAAATGATGTTTATAAAGCAATGTCCTTCTCTCAAACGCCCTTTCTGGAGTTGTTTGCATGTATAGGCAGAGAAACTTTCTTTATGCTTCAAGAGCGGCGATCTAATAAAGATGCAGGGAACAAGTGTTTTTGATCTTTGGAGCAGGAAGAAGAGAAGGCTGTGATGTTGTACAAGTTTGGACTGTTCTTCTGAAGTGCATGTCTACATGAGTTATACGGCTCTGTGGGTTAAATTGTTTACAACTAATTTAATTTTTCTGTCATTATTAGATGAAACCACTCAAATAAATGCAAACTGAGTAAAGAAAAAAGATCAGTTTTCAAACAATTGATTGAAAACCTTCCGAAAGATGCTCATTCACATGAAACATGTCCCAGCATATTTAATGTCACACATACTTCTGTAGATTGTGTTCATGAATTCCTGTCTGGAGTTAAGGACTTTGGTTGCACTCTTAAGTAAATGTTCATCAAAAAAATAATGTGCACTGCATCTAAAATGATTTTCCTTTTCGGCTGACATCACCTAGGCTGGGTGGGCAGAGAAAAATAATGTTAAAATAATGTCGTTTTAAATGACTTCTGTGGGTAATGCAGTCTTTCTAAAAATGCTAACACCATAATTTAATGTCACTAAAATATATAGCAAATAAACAGATTTGGAAGAAAAAAATGCCATCTATGGGTGTGTGATATTGACAAAAAAGGATGACAATAATTAAACATTTTTACCTTTATAAAGGCATGTTTAACCTAATTACAGCAAAATCCCCAGAGTTAAATCAACTCTGCTCAGATTACATATGGTCCCTATATAGTGTTAAAGTAACACTAAAGCAGAGTTAAAGTTAGTGAGATAATTAAGTGATTAATTAAGTTATGATTGAGCATTAGTGATGAACACCTGCTGTTAACAAGCAGAATCACCGAAGAGAAACACTACAAATGACTTCCAGTCTTAGATGAAATCAACTGAAGATACAAGACATTAAATCTCTCAGGATCTGATTAAACAACTCCACAAACAGCATATTATCTCATTAACTTTAATTCTGCTTCAGTGTTATTTTAACTCTATGTAGAGAGGGACCAAATGTTCTCTGAGCAGAGTTGATTTATCTCTGGGGATTTTGCTGTGTATGTATCATCTTTAAACTCTTACATTCAATAAATAAATTCAATTAGAATAATAAGACACAAAAGTGCTGTTACCAATAAAATGAAATCAGTATCAACAAAATTAATCTTTGCAATGCAGAGGAAACACAGAAGCTGCATCTGAAGTGGCATTTAGATGCATTGACACAGACTGTTTAATGCAGTTCAGAGGGGACATGAATGCGTTTAACCTGCAGTTACAAATGCATAATTAATGATTTGATGTTTTACACATAAAATGTTGAATACTGATATTTGAAATTACTTAAAGTCTCCCTGTGGTGAAAATCAAGTTTTTAATGTTGTTTATATGTCTGTGGTGCTTTTAATATGCTATAAGACAAACCATGCACAAATTCATAAGTCAACACCATTGCTGAGTATTTTCTGTGTTTGTGACATCACAAACTACCTTGTAACCAATCAGGTCAATGTGCGGGTGGGTTTTAGCATATCATTAACCATGACCACTCTGAAGCAGGAGAGTCTCAAGAAGCCAGGTAATTCCAGTATAATTTTCTGTTGATATAAATATAGCAATATAGCGGGTAAATTATTTGACTTAGATGGTGAACAGGAACACGGTTTGTGTAACATAGCAACACATTATTAGCTGTTTGATAATGTTGTCAAGCAAAAGGCTAATCATATTAATTACCGCTATGTGTCCAACGTTGTAAAGAGCAATACCATTGTGCAGCGTTTACCTCAGTAAGTTGACCGAGTGGATCTCTGAATTTGTGCGAGTGAGTGGAGGACGGGCTAATTAGCATAGATCCGCAAATATTAAATGAGGCAAGGGTCACATTCAAGTTATATTAAGGCATTTTTTTTTTTTTTTACAGGAAAAAAAATGTTTAAATATGTCATTTTGGAGATCAAAAATTTGTTTTAAGTGATAAAATTATTGACTACAGGGGGACTTTAAAAAATAAAAAATAGTTTATATGTGTAGTTAAAACCGCCAGTAGGTGGCAGCAAGTCACCGTTAATGAGTGAGTCATTGAGTTTCAACCGATTAATTCAAATTCATTCAAAAGGCTGATTCATCCAGGAATGAAGCATTTGACTGTCTCAATGTGTGGGTCATTGAATCATTCATTCGATTCATTCACAATACACCACTGTTTTGCTCAGAGAAGCAAAGCAGTCCTGTGGCTTTGTTTGGAACTATTATCATTGGGGAAATAGAGAAAAAACAGGCAATATTGTGTCTAAGATGTAAGTCACTTAATATTAACTTGTTTATTGAACTGATGTATAAAATCAATATCACATTGTAATCATGCTGATATTTGGAATTTTTTTTTTGCCCCCTTAACTTGAATATTGGGGGCATTCTAAATGCATTTTAATAGACTCAATAACATAGTGTATGCGTGCACTCTCTAGGCGTGTTTCTGTAAAGCAATACTGTCAGATCACACATCATTAAAACAACAATCACGATATTATCGTATACGATATAGACTATATAGGCCTAATGCCAACCCTAATGCCATCATGTAAATTCCCAATGGATTCCCTTGTTGCACATTCTGATTCACTTTGAAATGAACATTACATAAGTAAAATGGATTGCAAATGCAGTTTTATGTTGAGAAGATATATCTTTTCAATGGTTCTTTGTAGCACCTTCGGTTGAGCAATGAACCCTTTTCTTATCAAGAATCTTTTTTTTCTTTTCCATTTTGTGCTCTATGGTTCTTTTGAGAGTCAAGCTATTGATGTTGCATATAGATTCTTCAGATCACTGTATTGGATTGCTTAAAGCACCAGTAGGCTATAGATCATTTTCTAAAGAACCACACAGAGGATTGTTCTCATATGACATCAGACTATAAAATTCTTTTGCTTCAGACTGGAGGCTTTATTTTTAAGGGTGGGATGGTGCCTAGTGTTTCTCTCAGGGTGATTCAGCCCTGTTTCCAGCTGAAAGTGGGTCATTGTAAGGATGGAGTGTCTGGACCCCAGCTCTGCTTGTCCTCAGGCCCATTCGTTTCACTCTGCTCTGGGAACGCTTCCTGACCATTAAAGGATTTCATTTTCCGTTCCAGAGTAAAAGGGACTGACTTGTCCTGACTTGGGATGTCTAAAGGACGCTGGAGTACTTGCTTCCCCTTCAAACCCAACTTAAGAGTTGTTTTTATACAAAATTGGGTTATTCAGAGAGCTGTAGTCTTTTATTTAAATAATGAAAAATAATGCAATTAAAACCGATAACCCTATACGTTAATTTCAATGTCTGAAATTTAATTTGGAATAAAAATAAAAATTTAATTAAATTATAATACACTCTTAGAATAAAGGGACTTATATAGAAACTTGAACCTTTTGTCAGGTGCTTCATATATGGAACATTTTAGGGGTTTTAGGGGTAATTTTTGTCACAGTCACCATCTGTCTCACCTTCCATGAACTCCATTTCTCATCATCCCTCCTTCTGCTCACATTCAGTAATCACCTGCACTTGATTGTCATCACCTCATCACACAAGCAGCATATAAGCACACACCTCACCTCACTCCAGTGTCTGGCCTCATTTGCATGTAATGGGCTTCTCCTTTGTCTTCTGGTACCTACCTGTCTCCATTCTCCAGTATCTACTCCTTGTCTTTGTGCTCCATTGTCTTCATGTGAGAACTTACCTTTATTGAGTGCGTGTGATTCCATCTGTCGTCCATCCATCCATGATATCATCACCTGTAAGACAAAGACTGCTTTCAGTATCTCTTCATCATCCGATATGTCTAAATATCCTGTTTACTTAACTGCATTCCTGTTTAAACCTGCTGTCAATAAACGCCATTCATCGTCATCTCCTGTGTTCTGAGTATATGTCTGTAACAATTTTGTTGGTTTAGTTTTAATTTATTTTGCTTTCTCACTTTAACTTTTAATTACATTTTATGAATTAAACAGGCTATTATCACTAGAGAAAAAAAATGAAATTGAAATAACCATCAATAATTTAAGACATTTTTTGGCATTTAGGGTTCTTTTAAAGGTGCCCTAGAACCAGTTTTTACAAGATGTAATATAAGTCTAAGGTGTCCCCTGAATGTGTCTGAAGTTTCAGCTCAAAATACCCCATAGATTTTTTTTATTTATTTTTTTAAATTTTAACTGCCTATTTTAATGGCCCCTTTAAATAACGTGCTCCCTGCCCTTATAAAGAATGAAGTTGTTTATGTATTATACAGACTGCACATGTTTAAAAATGAAAATAGCGATGACTCTCTTGTCTCTGTGAATACAGTAAGAAACAATGGTAACTTTAACCACATTTAACAGTACATTAGCAACATGCTTATTCTAGTCTGATGATTCAGCTGTGCACAGATCCAGACGTCCTGCCCTTGTGTAATGCTTGAACATGGGCTGGCATATGCAAATATTGGGGGCGTACATATTAATGATCCAGACTGTTACGTAACAGTTGCTGTTATGTTGAGATTTGCCTGCTTTTCTGAGGTCTTTTAAACAAATGAGATTTACATAAGAAGGAGGAAGCAATGGAATTTCAAACTCAATGTATGTCTTTTCCATGTACTGAACTCTTGTTATTCAACTATGCCGAGGTAAATTCAATTTTTGATTCTAGGGCACCTTTAAAGGGGACCGATTATGCCCCTTTTTACAAAATGTAAAACAAGTCAGTGATGTCCCCAGAGTGTGTATGAGAAGTTTTAGCTCAAAATACCCCACAGATTTTTTTTTTCTTTATAGCATGTTAAAATTGCCACGATTTGGGGGTGAGCAAAACGTGCTGTTTTTGTGTATGTCCCTTTAAATGCAAATGAGCTGCTGCTCCCGGTCCACCTTTCAAGAAGAGGGCAGAGCTTCAAGAGCTCACACAACAACAAAACAGGACAATGTCACAGTGAAAAGTCAAACTGTCACTAGCGTTGTTCAGCCTTATATATTCGAACCGGAGTTGGACAATGATGCCTAAAGAACCGGGGGTCCGTTGTTTGTACCTCGCTTAATACATCTGAGATGATTTGACAGATGCCAGATCTTCTAATCGTGATAACTGAACTCTGGCTAATTTGGTTCTACAAACGAATTTGTGGACTGAATTAAAATATCTGGATTAAATTATCTGCGATTACTGCACGTTCATGTGTTCCTCGAAAAGGGCAGATGTATCGATACTCAACCACGATCGGCATGCAGCGATTGGCTGGCATCAAGATGGAAACATAGTGACATCATAATTAAAAAAGACACCTGACAAATTTCTGCACCTTTTGTAAGAAAACAGCCAAGCAAAAAAAAAACTAAAAAAAAATTATAATAAATGAAATGTGCACTGTTTTTTTACATGACTCCCATTATTTAGGCTATATTCACAATTTCCTATATATTTGTGCAGGCTTTACATTTTTATTTCAATGTTGTAATTAGCAATTTATTTAATTTTAAATTTAAAGCAGATTGTTACATGATAGCATTAATTAACTTGATCTTGACCCTTAAGAAACTTTATCTGCATCTCCTGTGCTGCATTAAGCCACTCCCATAATAGCATCACCATTCAAATTAATGCACGCACGGCATAGACTAACTGTATCCTACATCATGTGTGTAAGACTCCAGTAAAATGATTAGGCAATTATTTCCTCATGAATAAATCTCTCAATGAGTAAAACTGGTGGTCTATATATTATGATAGATTACACAACATTATAATATTATTTGCAAATTTATTTTTAAATCATTATTATTGTCCCTCGTATGTTTGTAAGAAAGTAGCAGTGGCTGGGACAGATTTTAAGTATCACCTCCACTTAAAAAGATGCAATCTAATCCTGTTTACATGAAATAAGCCTGCTCCCGAGCAGGTTTGAGTTTACGGACCTGTTGCTATGACAGCAAGTCCAGGATGAGCATCGAAGAACCGAACAATCCAAGATCATGCCAAATCGTCATCAATCAAATCCAGCTAACTGAGTTAGCATTGTATGAAGAACTTTATATCCGCAAAACAACTCTCTCCCTTTCATTACAGTTGTAACCAGTATCGTTCTATAAGCTGGATCACGAATAGTTGGTACTGATTCATCTTTGAGTAACGCAAAGCCTGTTTTGTATTGTCCCTTTATATTGACCCTCCCTCGTTTACAAAGCAGTCTGGTGTAAAATGATTTGAGCAGACATAAACAAATTTAGGTATATGGGAGAGCAGTCGCTTCAAAAATTAAACTAATCCACTGTGTCTTCAGCAGCTGTGATGTCGGAAGTACACAAAGACTGTTGTGTTCACTCTTGCATCTAACAACAAAACACCCGAGTTGCTTACCAGATATTCAGCTGCTCCGGCCTGGAGAAAATGGCGGACAGTGTGCTTAGGGCGGAAACTATGCTAATACGGCAGTGTCTGTCAGCAGTTCTGGGCGGGGCCAGTACAAAGTGACGTCACTTTTCCCAGAATCTGTGAACGGCTTGTTCTGTGACACTGCTTTAAGATTAATGGGGATTAAAAAAGGAGTGGGTGGATGTTTACACACACGGTCAACACACATTTATGTTCAAACACCATGTAAAAGTGATTTTTGCATAATACGTCCCCTTTGAAATTGAGTCACGAAGCCTTTTTAGAACCACATTGAACCTTTTTTTTTTTTTTTTTTTTTTTTCAAAAGTGTACCTTGTGCATTTTAAGAGCCCCATTAGTTTACTTGTAGTAAACATGGCCACCTGGATCACATCAGCATAGTAAATAAATTCTTGGCTTTTCTATACAGCTGGTTGAGATCAAGTATCGGTTTGCATGCTCCAAATCCTGATGAAGATTAACTCATTAAAGGCCTCGGCCAGGGTTTTAGCAACAGGAATCAAGCAAACACTTTCCCTCCTCGACTACATTTACTGATATAAATCATGCACATAACTTATTCCTCCGCCAGACACACTCATCTAATCATATATGCCATCTCTGACCGCTTCATTTTACTGGCTAGGATGATGTATGTGGATAAATTTATCTGTGACCTCTGAAGGTCAGAAAACCCACTAAAGATGAAAGGAGGAAATCGCAAGCTGTCAGTGGCTGTGAAGATGTCATCACACGGCAACGGCTCCCAGACCACCGCAATTTCAGGAAGATTGATCATGCAATTAGGGTTCGGCCAGAAGGATGTGACAACGTGCAAATATTCATACTGTACTAACAGACTGCAAATGTGTCTGTCGCTCTGTCATCAGCTTCTGATTAGAGAATGTCGCCCACCTTTAGTAGCAGTGACCTGAAGGACAACAGGACAGAGCAGATATTCCTTATTGTAGCAAAGTGCAATGATAGTATCTGATGCAAATTCCTTAGGATTATTGCTGGTTGCATGCAACCCACTTAATTATTGAAAAGCATTACGAAACATTCACTATTGCTAAACTTTAACTACTAACTAGAATGCCACTAAAAACATCAAAACTCTGCTGAGGAAGACTCCGGAGCTGAAATTCAGATATGGTAATGGGTGTTTGGTTTCCGACGCGCGCTGTTATATATATTATTAAAAAATAAAAGTGTTTTTTGACCTTGGATGCATGTAAAACTATTGTAGGAGACTCCAAAACAGTTGCTGGAAAACTGAAGAATTTGCAGGACCTGGAGGATTTTTCTGAGGAACAGAGCTCAGTTTAACTGCTCAGAACAAACAAGAGACACATGAACAACCATCACAAAACATAAAAACAGTCGTGGATCATCAGGTAACCACACACAGTATTAAGATCCAAGGGTTCCCAAACTTTTGAATGGGATTATTTTAATAAATTCAGCTATTTTTTTTGTCTTGTGAACTAAATGTAAACATCTTTTATGTAAAATATCTTACTCAGCACAGTACTAAACAAAAAATAACATGCATTTTGTATGATCTCTTTTGTTTTGTTAAAAATTTTCACATTTTCACAGATTCTGAAAGGGGTTCCCAAACTTTCGATCCCCACTGTAAATGTGCTGCATGCATTCCTCTCAATAACAAAATAAACACAACAAAAATGACAGTGGTGAGAAAACAGCAGATAAGAAAGCATCTGATCATAGCGAAATGGATAAACTCCCATTTATCCACTCACGTCATGTTTATTTATAGCACTTATACAATAGTTTGCTTCAAAGCAAGCAACTTTACAGTATTAAACATGAAAAAACTCTAAAGCAGTTATCCTGTGCGGACATCTCACTTCGACAGACTGAACAGCAGAAATTAACCAGAGAAGATATCCACATCAAAGAAGGCGGAGCATCAGAGCCACACCTACTTATATGTCATTGCCACGGTCCAATGATAGTTCAAAGATGTTTACTAGCCAAAACAAACTTTTTCAAAAAATTTGCTTTGGAAAGCTGTTAAGAACTCCCGAAACTAACACCAAATTAACTTAATGTTGGCCTGATTTTGTTCGAAATGATATCACACCAGTTTGTTCTTTGATTTTCCTTGAAGTATATCAGGGCCTTTAGGATAAGCCAAAAACATGGTTTGGAAGATGGCTTTACTCACTCATTATTTAAAATGTTAATTTCGAACATAAAAGTTATATAGTGTATGTAACACAGTTCGTATATACGGGAAGAAGGAGGCGGGAACCGGCAAACATTCAACAAAACTTTAATTTCAAAATAAACAAAGAACAAAACGAAAGTAATGCCGGCAGACCTTCACGGACATCTGCTGGCCACACAAACATAATAAAACATAAAATAAAGTCCAGGCCTGGTCCTCTCACGTCCTTCACTGTCGTCACTCCTCCTTTTATGCCTCCGGAGCTCCTCCGTGAGAGACTCAAGGCCGGCGCGCCTCGCAGGTGACGCTCATTATCACTTGCGTCACCGGCCTCGCGCTGTTCCCTCACGGCTCTCGCCCGCTCTGGTCACCACATACCCCCATCGCCCCTTGCAGGCCGGGGGGTACTCCCGCGACTGCGCTCTACTCCCCCCCGGGGCCTGTCTCGACGGCCGCAGCACCTGTGGGTAAGGACAGACGAGACGAGAGAAAGGAGACGGAAGCAAGGGGAGTGACAGAACAAGAGAGAGGAGAGAGGAAAAAGAGAAAAAAAATTCTTGGTCCGGTTCCCAGACACACTGCCGCTCGGTCCTCAGCCAGCCGAGAGGCTCTTCCTCGCGGTGCCATGCGATGGTACTGGACGCTCGGTGGACGGCTCGATCCTCCTCCGCCCCCCTGGCGGCCGGTGATGGCTCCTCCGACTGAGGGCAGCCAGCAGCGAGTCCCCCGTTCCCTGCTCCTCCCCTTCATGGCGGACGGTAGCAGGCTCCGGCCCACGGCAGACGACGGCACTCCTCCGCTCCCTCCAGGACGGCAGCCACCCCACCTCGTCCCAGGGGCATGGCACCGAACTCTTCGTCTCACCTGTCACTATGCTCCAGCACCACCGCCTCGGGCAGCCTCTCGCGGTCTTCACTCCCCCTCTGCCCGAACTCCGCAGCACCGCGATCCCCCTCAGCAGGGAGGGCTCTCCGACAGCATGTCCCTCCTTCCTCCCGGGTTTCGGCACCAATGTAACACAGTTCGTATATACGGGAAGAAGGAGGCGGGAACCAGCGAACATTCAACAAAACTTGAATTCCAAAATAAACAAAGAACAAAACGAAAGTAATGCCGGCAGACCCTCACGGACGTCTACCAGCCACACAAACATAATAAAACATAAAATAAAGTCCAGGCCTGGTCCTCTCTCGTCCTTCACTGTCGTCGCTCCTCCTTTTATGCCTCCGGAGCTCCTCCGTGGGAGACTCAAGGACGGCGCGCCTCGCAGGTGACGCTCATTATCACTTGCGTCACCGGCCTCGCGCCGTTCCCTCACGGCTCTCGCCCGCCCTGCTCGTCACAGTGTAAATTTACTAAATTTAATTAAGTGTAAAAATATAAATTAAGCATACATACCCTTAAGAAATGGAAAACTGCAATTGTTGTCCATCTGTTTATATCAAAGAAGATCTGCTTCGCTTTGACAATACATAAAAGCTCAAAACCTGTTATACATTCATGGGGAAGATGAGATAAAAATCAATAAATACACATGTAACAAAAATCAGATGTGAAATTGTCATGTGTTTAATTTCAAATTGTTTACCCTGCTTGTTTGGAGAGATCAAAGTGGAATGACAGACTGATTTACCTCCGGCTGTGTTGCTCTAATAGCTGCAGCTCAGAGCAGAGAACATTTTACTGTGTCAACTCAGCCATGATAAAACAGAATTAATTTTAATTAAAGGTGATGTACTTTCATTTTAGAGTGCTCATGCCCTGTTGCTGGAACACAATTACATCCTTCATGCACATTTGTGTGTTTACAGTGCTAGTTTTCAAATAGGCTAACTAGGTTTAGCTACTGTTAGCATTTTACATCCATTTCAATGATGGATTTGATTAATAACAAATGCAAACTTGTCTTTAGGTCACAGCAGACCAGATTGAGTTAAACTCTAAAGGTTTTCTGGACTCAAGTCCAGAAACTTGTACAAGCAACAATATCATGAAATATCTAAAAAAAAAAAAAAAGCTGCCTTATATGTCAAAAACAATTTAATGCCAACTAGTCACCCAGCAAGAATTGCATGGGTGATCTCTGACGGGGTTTGTGTTCATATTCTTGCAAAAACTTTGCCAATTATGTGAAATGGTTTTGAGGGTGTTCTTAGGGCGAAACTGGTGCGATTGCACTGTTAGTGCGTTTCATTTGATTAAGTGTGAACGCTGCCATCCAAACGCTGCACCAAACAACCGAACCAAGACCGCTGAAAAGGTGGGTCTCAGTCTGCTTTCAAACTAACTCTAGTGCAATTCGACTGAAATATGAATGCACAGACCAAAGATGTCTAAACAAGCCAAAAACAGGATGTGATGTCACAAAATGCAACCCTAAAAAGGTTTTTCCCGTAACAGGAGCTATGTGGCCCATTATAATTTAGTACGGGTGACAGAAACATTGTCTCCTTGCAGCAGATCTTCGTTTGTGTGCAACGAAGGAATTCCTGCTGGTGTTTTTACTCATTTACACATTTTATAAGCTCTTTGTGAGCTCTCAGCTGGTAAAAATGCCATCATATGTATGCATTTAGCCCAGCACACTGCATTATTTTGGATGTTTGTAAGTTCTGTATAGCTTTGTGAACCTACATCGGCATCCAAATATGGCGAATCCAACGTGTTTGTGCAGCTCACCGTAATTTGTATAGACAGAGATTACAATAGTTTTTAGCTGCTATTTCAAAAAATGGCAGTCACAAGTTTCTGTTCATCTTGGTTATGATGACCCCACCCCCAACCCCTGATACAAGCAGTTCTTACTTCTAGAACAGCAATGTTTTGGTACTTCTTACGAACCACTTTTCCTGGTTCAGAGCTGGTGCTCCGGGTGTCGAAAGACAAAGAACTAATTTGAAACTAGACTCTGGCTCTGGCTCTGAACCAGCATTCAAATCTTGGTGGAAAAGAGACATAAGAGAACCAGGACATATCATTTTGTTTTTTGCTCTGGACCAAAAGAACCAAGAGAACTGGACTACAAGTGTGTATTTCTTTACCACTGTTGAACTGAATAGTCACAAGAATGTAGCACTCGTTTACCAGCCAGTTTAATTTTTCTATGCAATATGATGGTTTGGGTTCATATTCTTGCAAAGACTTTGCGAATTATGTAAAACGGTTTTGAGGGTGTGTTCTTAGGGCGTGTTCATACTTGGTTCTCACTTGCGATTGCACTGTTAGTGCGATTTGTTTGATTAAGAGTGAAAACTGCCGAGAAAAGGTGGGTCTTGGTCCGCTTCCAAACTAACTCTAGTGCTGTTCGAATAAAATATGAATGCACAGACTAAAGAAATCTAAACAAGCCAAAAGCAGGATATGATTTCACAAAATGCAACCCTAAAAAGGTTTTTCTCGTAACAGGAGCTATGTGGCCCATTATAGTTTACAGGTGACAGAAACATCTGTTTCATTTTTCTATGTAATATGATGGCTGTCTAAACCGGTGAAGGCAATCTCCAGAACTTTTAAGAATACATGCACAAATAACCTGTCAAAAGTTCCCTTGCAATGTCTGGGGTTATGGAGGGTCACAGGTGTACAGTAGGTGGGTGCTTTAATCCACTCATCTTTGTGCTGTAGGTCCCTCCATGTCTCTCTGTGAACAATTAATGTCAGCCATTCAAAGCGCAGCTATTGGTGGACCGCGGGACTTCAAAGGACAACCTCCTCAAAGGCTCACAGCGGAGAAATGGTCTTCAAAACTTCACCAGGCCCTCTAAGGCACAGAGAGAGTCCTGTTTCTATGGGTCGGCGAGGGAGGGGAAGGCCTGCACTCTTTATGAAAGGACCTACTAACACGAAGGAAAATCTCCATGGGATTAAAAACTTCCATTCAGAGTGCCGAGGAATGGCAAGATGGAGAATCTAAAGATCAGAAATGCCTGGTACAAGAAGTGAGTTTTCAACATTGCCCAATTGTACTGTAGTTGTGTTATTTCTTTAAGTTTTTAAAGGCCATTAGAAGCAGTGTTCATGTACGTGTTCTTTTTTTTTTTTTGGCATTGACTGGACTGGCACACAGCCAGAGTTTTCCACCTTTGTATGGAGCCGAGCTTTGTTCACTGGTGTGGACCATTAAATCCCATCATCCCCCTCATTTTTAAACCAAGGCCACTGAAAGACCGTGAGCACCTGTTTAAGTTAAAAAAATTAAGAGTCCATTGGAAGCATTTAAAACCCAGATTAGAGAAGAGAGTACAAATGGGAAGTATTAGGATTTTCTTTCATACTTTTTCTTTATTAGCAGACCTACATGCAAGCATTTTGGCTGCACAAAGATGGCTGTAGCCCCCCAGTGACCGGCTGTGCAATTCAGTCATTAGCCACAAGTCAGGGAGTTGTTAAAATTCAATAAACCATAACATTTAACGCCCTTTCAATTCAGAGTTAATTTTAATGATCAAAAGATTGAGATTAGCACTTATTTTCTTTCACCTTTCATCTTTTGCAGAGCACACAGGTCCAGGAAGTAGTCATTTTGCAAGACGCTTTTATTCAAATTGACATGTGGAGCTTTTGGTGCAGACTTGAGTCTATTTGACATCAGATAATGATTTGTTTGGCAGGTCTGTTTTCCGAGCTTGTGTGTGGTTTGCCAGAGACAGTATAAGAAAGACGATCTGAATGGAAATCACTGGGGGAGTGTACCAAGATGCCCGCAGAGTCATGCAGTTTATACTACAAATATTGTCTGCTGTTATGTAAAATTGCTTGTGATGTTCCTCATTTGCAAATCTGTAAATTAATAAACATCTAACAGCAAATGTAAATGTGAAAAAAACTATGATGGGAAAAATAATATAGCAGGGGTGAAAATGAACTCTAGCTCACGCCAAGTATGAAAACAACCTTACAGTATACTTCCCACCTATTGTAAGGGTAAACAAATACATCTTACCTGCATCTGCAGCAACAGCGACTTCCAGTACCTGCTGAGAATCTTGTCGACTGCAGGTGACTTTCTGCGCTCTTTGTTTTGTTTGGTCTGGCCTCTCTGTCCTCCTGCTGTGACCTCAGCGCATGTTTCTGGCACGTTAGAGATGCTCTTGCTCTGATTAGGGTAATTACAAACCATCTCTGCTCTCCCTGCTCCTCAAACCCCACTTGAGTGCGTATTCATCCATTTGTCTTAAAGTAATGAAATCCCTGGGGGAGGGGCAGGAGGTGCGGCGTGGCGGGGCGCCTCATTTCAGGAGCTATTAAGTAGCGAACGCGCTACTCGCTAGCACTTTTATCACTGCGCTCGTTAATCTCAGAGCCCTTCCGCTTCGTGGAGCGGCTGCCATTGCGGTAATCACAATAAATCACACCGACAACTGCTGCGGCCCAACCGTGGTGCAACGGAAGAGAGCAGAGTAAATGCTAGAGCCCGCTCAAGCATGGAAGACCTGGTGGCTCTTTCCAGTAGCATGGGATCTTTATATACAAAGTTAAAGTTTTTCTTCCATTAACCCTCTGGTATTGGAGGTCACATTTGTGTTGTTCGTGGTCAAAAGTGACCAAACACCTGAAAATGTAACTTTTTCAGTAAAATCAATGTGATATATTTTTCTTCAGTATTTTGAGATAATTTTATGTTACTATGTTACTAATCCAGTTTTTCTGGTGGGAATTAAAAAAGAAAAACATCTGTAACGCCATGGCGTAACCACTAGATTCCTATATAGCACTATATAAAGAGGCCTGTAAATTCTGAGGTGGTTTTTAGACATACAAACTTACTTTTATTAGGCTGAGGATTTGTATATTTAGGCATTCTCAAAAGACTACTTTTTGTCAAGGTTTAGATGTATTTTGTTTGAAATGTTGATTTGAAATGTCAGTTTTTGCATACATTTTACTACAGTCAAACTTACATATAATATCAAAATTCAATAAAAATTGAAACAGCCTGAACAGGAATTCTTTATCAGAGCTCAAATCAATGTGGGTCTATTGTCAATAGTGTAGTGATGAAGCACTGCTTACACAAAAGTCACTTTCGAACCGTGTCCAACTTGAACCTGTTGCGAAATTTGAGGAAATCTTTCGCCCTCATGCAAAACTCCCAATCGCACACATTCCTATTGATAGTTTTCACGTGTCGTCACACCCTGAGGGGAACGCCTCCCTGGTGGGCAAAACAAGGCTTTCCTCCATTGGCCACCAGTCATTTTTACCAGGTTTGTAGTAAGATCTAATGCAGTAAGACAGTGATATTAAAAGACCAAATTCAATATACACCTTATTGACTATGCATACTTTGTACAGGCAAACAAATGAACACAGAATATTAATGCAACACAAGGTTTCTAGTTAAGCATTTTTTTTCCATTGAAAACCATTATAAAGAAAATGTGTTGCGTTCATATTCTGTGCTCATCTGCTTGCCTGTATATAGTATGCATCATCAAAAAGGGTTAAACTGAATTTGATCTTTTAATATCACTGTTTTAGTACATTAAGGCACTTTAAGGGTGGGTTGCACTAAGGATTCTTTAGCCTGGAGTCGGTTCACCCTCTGCCTATGCTGCTTGATCAGCCCTTTCATTCTAACGGTCCTTCTGCGTCGTTAATTTTGTGTATAAAATTAAGTGTTGCAACACAACTCGATTTAAAATAAAACCCAGATCAACAAATCCTCGATTAGTGTTAAACTTTGCTTATTATAACCACCCAATGTTTTTTACGTTAGCTTTTTAAAAAATCGTCCTGCTGTTTTTAGTGATTGAAATCACTGCAGGTGCAGTATATGGATAACAAGTGCTCAAAACTTGCATCTTGTTTACATATTTTTGCTTTTAAGATTAAAATTGACAGGCTTGTGCTGCAGTTACATGGCTGTTTTGCCAGCCAGGGCTCCGCAACAGTCACATGACTGAAAACTATGAATTGGAATGTCTGGATTTTGCCTGCAAATTTTTTTTTTTTTTTTGAGCAATGGTAAATGTGATTGCACTAAAACTGATTATGCAAAATGATGCATGTTGGAAAATGTGCATGTGGCGACATTTCTTCAAAAAATTACATTGATTCTTGCACATTTTGCAACACTTTCAAAGTGAAATGTTCAGCAAGTGGTGCTAAAAACATGTTTGACTTTATCCAAAACAGATGAAATGTGAATCTGCTTTTATTACGTTGGTTGTTGTACATATCACAGCTTTCAAAAATGAAATATTCAATGACTTTTGCTAAAAGATTAATCCTAAAAGGTAAATCGCTTTTGAAAATAATGCAGCACTTACACTAAACCCTACAATAAGCCTGAACGATAGTGTTAACAGAAGCAAATGTGAGAGAAAAATGCATTTTCTGAAACAACATCAAGACATTTTAGCTTGCTTCTACATGTCTTTGAGTTTTTTAAAGGTGCCATTGAATTGAAAAATGAAATTTACCTCGGCATAGTTGAATAACAAGAGTTCAGTACATGGAAATGACATACAGTGAGTCTCAAACTCCATTGTTTCCTCCTTCTTATATAAATCTCATTTGTTTAAAAAACCTCAGAGGAACAGGCGAATCTCAACATAACAACGACTGTTACGTAACAGTTATTGTCAGTTATAGCCTCAAACTCATTCAGAATCAAATGAAAACATCCAAATAAATACCATACTTACGCGATTAGACATGTTGCATGACGAACACTTTGTAAAGATCCATTTTGAGGGTTATATTAGCTTTGTGAACTTTGTTTATGCAGTGATAGAGTCGAGAGCTCGGGAGGGGGCGGAGAGCACGTGATTTAAAGGGGCCGCAGCATGAATCGGCGCATTTCTAATTATGCCTCAAAGTAGGCAGTTAAAAAAATTAATTTAAAAAAAATCTATGGGGTATTTTGAGCTGCAACTTCACAGACACATTCAGGGGACACCTTAGACTTATATTACATCTTGTAAAAAAAACGTTCGATGGCACCTTTAAGTGTGACTGGTGTTCTACGGGACTTGTACCTGAAGCTCTTCACGTCAGTGCAATGCTGTACCAGATGAGCTACCCAAAAATTGGTATGATTTTGGGGTTTTGAGCATTTTTGAAGCAAAAATGTAGGTAGAGACACATTTTGTCTAGTACCTCAACATAACCTCATCTTCTCAACACAAAGCTGCTTCTCTAAGCTTATTTAAGCTTTTGGTGATCAAGTGAAGTCTTTGTGAAATTTCTGGTCCCTCTCTAGTGAGCTACAATAACCATATATCTTCCACAGAAAGTTGCTCACAGTCCAAATACGCTGACATAAATGAGACCATATGCAGCGATATTCTTTCCAACCCAATAGCCCTAATGAAGCTCTTTTTATTTCAGTCCATGTGTGATACAGCAATAACACAGACGGCACCTTAGCGGTGTGGAAAAGCTTCGCTGCTATTAACATATCTGTAGCTTGATGTATGAGTCCTTATGGAGGAGTATCCCTGCACAGTGATTGTAAGCAAAAAAATAAGCTGGCTCAGGTCCTTCGCTAATTAACTGGAGTTAATCTCTCAAACGCTGCAATATAATTACAGCGACACTTAATGCACAGCGTGTTAAGTTTCCTGTACTGGTATGCATGCCTGCGTGTTAAGCGGCGTTGTGTTGATTGATGTTTGGGGAAGCCGGTGTCAAGAGGTGTTTATTTCACAAGCGGTGGGCTCTCTGACAGTCCTTTCATATGTGTGTGTAATATACAACCGAGACAAAATTTAGAGCAGCCCTGCACACTACACTGAACCCCTTTGAAATGCTGTAACCCAACAAGTGCAGGCGCCGTGGGCCTCAAGAGCGATACGGCCGGCTTTTGTTCTGCTAGAGCGGGGCTTGACACGCCATTAGTCACCAGCAGGTCAATAGAGACACACCGAGCAAGAGGAACACATTTTTCCAACACATTAGACCAGACCAAAGAGTGCAAAGAGTACAGACACTGATAAAAGATATAGAAAGAGAGAAAGTGCATGCTATCTAAAGTTACTAAATAAACAAAAAAGGAGAAAAAAAAGGATATACAGGTGCTGGTCATATAATTAGAATATCATCAAAAAGTTGATTTATTTCACTAATTCCATTCAAAAAGTGAAACTTGTGTATTATATTCATTCATTACACACAGACTGATATATTTCAAATGTTTATTTCTTTTAATTTTGATGATTATAACTGACAACTAAGGAAAATCCCAAATTCAGTATCTCAGAAAATTAGAATATTACTTAAGACCAATACAAAGAAAGGATTTTTAGAAATCTTGGCCAACTGAAAAGTATGAACATGAAAAGTATGAGCATGTACAGCACTCAATACTTAGTTGGGGCTCCTTTTGCTTGAATTACTGCAGCAATGCGGCGTGGCATGGAGTCGATCAGTCTGTGGCACTGCTCAGGTGTTATGAGAGCCCAGGTTGCTCTGATAGTGGCCTTCACCTCTTCTGCATTGTTGGGTCTGGCATATCGCATCTTCCTCTTCACAATACCCCATAGATTTTTTATGGGGTTAAGGTCAGGCGAGTTTGCTGGCCAATTAAGAACAGGGATACCATGGTCCTTAAACCAGGTACCGGTAGCTTTGGCACTGTGTGCAGGTGCCAAGTCCTGTTGCAAAATGAAATCTGCATCTCCATAAAGTTGGTCAGCAGCAGGAAGCATGAAGTGCTCTAAAACTTCCTGGTATACGGCTGTGTTGACCTTGGACCTCAGAAAACACAGTGGACCAACACCAGCAGATGACATGGCACCCCAAACCATCACTGACTGTGGAAACTTTACACTGGACCTCAAGCAACGTGGATTGTGTGCCTCTCCTCTCTTCCTCCAGACTCTGGGACCCTGATTTCCAAAGGAAATGCAAAATTTACTTTCATCAGAGAACATAACTTTGGACCACTCAGCAGCAGTCCAGTCCTTTTTGTCTTTAGACGCTTCTGACGCTGTCTGTTGTTCAAGAGTGGCTTGACACAAGGAATGCGACAGCTGAAACCCATGTCTTGCATACGGCTGTGCGTAGTGGTTCTTGAAGCACTGACTCCAGCTGCAGTCCACTCTTTGTGAATCTCCCCCACATTTTTGAATGGGTTTTGTTTCACAATCCTCTCCAGGGTGCGGTTATACTTATTGCTTGTACACTTTTTTCTACCACATCTTTTCCTTCCCTTCACCTCTCTATTAATGTGCTTGGACACAGAGCTCTGTGAACAGCCAGCCTCTTTTGCAATGACCTTTTGTGTCTTGCCCTCCTTGTGCAAGGTGTCAATGGTCGTCTTTTGGACAATTGTCAAGTCAGCAGTCTTCCCAATGATTGTGTAGCCTACAGAACTAGACTGAGAGACCATTTAAAGGCCTTTGCAGGTGTTTTGAGTTAATTAGCTGATTAGAGTGTGGCACCAGGTGTCTTCAATATTGAACCTTTTCACAATATTCTAATTTTCTGAGATACTGAATTTGGGATTTTCCTTAGTTGTCAGTTATAATCATCAAAATGAAAAGAAATAAACATTTGAAATATATCAGTCTGTGTGTAATGAATGAATATAATATACAAGTTTCACTTTTTGAATGGAATTAGTGAAATAAATCAACTTTTTGATGATATTCTAATTATATGACCAGCACCTGTATGTATGGATGTATGTGTTTGTGTAATGCACACACATGTTGGGTTTAATGATTTTTATACTGTACAAACTGTAATTCTATCCCCCAACTATAAACACTAGGGCTGGGTATTGACACAATGTTCACGATTCGATTCGATTACTATTCACATGCTTTCGATATCGATTATTTTGGATGTAGTATTTCAGTTACAGTACATGGCAAATTTTCTAGAGGAAGAAAAATCTATCAACTAATGCTGTAAACTACACATTTAAGTCAGTTGGTACTGCTATAATAATATAGAAACGTTAAATTAACTTATTTATATACAAAGGCTTAAATTATTACACTCAATGATGTTTTTATTATAAATAAAGTTTAGAATTACATAATCATATTTCTACTCCAATTCGTTTTTTTGAAATATAAACATTTAAATCACGGCTGTCATAACTGATTTATTCAAACATTCATTAAATATTGAAGAACATTAACAATTATAATGAATATATGTAATGTGCATAGCTTCTCTTTAACTGAGGCACTAAAGCGATCTGTCACGCCACATTAAACAGCGCCAAAACGGTATTTATTTTTTGAATCTCATAATAAGATGGACGTCATTTGAAATCTGAGACTTTGCTTCATATCAAAAAAGTAACAAAGCACAAAGATTATTGCCATTTATAGGATGGGAGGCGCGACAGAATGCTAACCCACGCTTTTTCAAGAAATCACGGAAAGATGAGCAAGAAGGAGAAAATAGCTTACTTCACCTTTTCAAGTGAAGCGAGTGAAGCGGCACCTGTGGCTTCCTATTTCCAGGAAATGCATATTCATCACTGGATTCTAGTAGTGAGACTTCCACGACACAAATCGGCACAATGCCAAATGATTTTGTCTCATTATAACAGCAGAAACAACTTAAAATACTCTGTAATGTATGGTCATACAGGTAAGAGCAAGGCATCATTTGAAACTGAGGGATCTATTTTTATTTGTGTAAAATTACAATAAAAACAAAACATTGTGCTTTTGTAAAAGCTTTCTGCCATCCCAGTTTCCTTACTGTGAAGCTTGTGAAGTGCATCAAAAAAAAAAAAAAAATGTATCGAGCATATAGCTTTTGCGTGCCATCTGAACTCGCCATTCCTGTCTTGGGTTGGTGCATAGATAATCTCTTCTTCTTTTGCTCTCTTTCCTGTTGTGGCAGTTAGCAAACAAAGTTGCATTACCGTGTACGCCCCCTTCTGGATTGTAGTGTGGATCATATATATATATAGGGGTGTAACAGTACATGTATTCATCCCAAACCGTCATGATTCAGTGCACACAGTCAGACGATGAATATAGTCAGTATATATATATATATATATATATATATATATATATATATATATATAAACCCTTTTATCCAAAGTGACTTACAAATGAGGAACATTACAAGCAATTTATCAGAAAAGGGAATCAATACTGCCAATACCGCAATGCTCATTTTAAAGAGTATGGACAAAAGCTGGTAATAATTAAAGGTGCGGTAAGTAGATTTTAAACAATGCTGTTGGACATTGTTGATATTTGAAATCAACCCAAACAAACCCACCCCTCTCTTCATTGCTCCGCCTCCAAATCTCATACTCCAATCTCAACCACTCTGCTCCGAGTCGGTCTTGAACCCAGGCCCGATCGCTGCTGGCATGCGAGGCGAGTGCACTAACAATGACACTAAACACCTCATTCTCTAGCGGTCATCAGTGTGCAGTAGTTTAACTGCAAAACTCTCACTATCTGGCCACTGTTACACAAGCAATCGAGTGGATGATGTCTGTTTATCACAGCTGACGCGCAACAAAATGCTTCACGATAAATAAAGAGCAGTTGATGAACGAACGACAAGGAAGCACAAAAAATGAACGTACAGTACACAAGAGTAAATACAAAGCGTTCGTTGTTAGTCGCAAACAGCACAGCAGGTCCAAACAATCAAAACTGTGTTACTTACATGAGAAGCGGGATCAAAGCAGCCTTTGCGTCTGATTTCAGGCCAGCCCGCTTAGCTCTCTCCAGCACTGGAAAGCTTTTCTAATATAAACGTGGGTCCTAAAGCGCTTGCCCAGTCCTAAACCTTCATTCCAGTGATATTCTTTTGAGCTCTTTTGTATTGTGTTCACTGCTGTCTTAAAGCACAAGCTTATAAACAAATTAGTTTGAAGCTTAGTGTCTTACACAAGTTCAGTCAAAAAAAGAAATATGTTCTTCTAATCAAGGAAATACCATGTTTATTTTTATCACATTTCCAGTAAAATAATTGTGGCCTAATAACACATGCTTGAGTTCATGTTGCATTATTTACACTAACATACAAACACAACAGGGCTGACGGGTCTGACCGTACACAAGGCCTCCTCTGATGTGTGTCAGAGTTATAAGCAAACCCATTTGCACTGCCTGTTCTGGTAATGTCTTTGCCCTTCATATAAACCCTTCCAGATGGCACAAGTGTGTGTGTGTGTGCTTTTTTTGTTTTGTTTTTTTGCCATTGCTTGGGAAGCATTGTTCAACATCTGTTCTTTGGCTTATGGTACATAACTCTGATACACACAGTCACAGATTGAGCACCGTTGGCGCACTGTGTGGTCCAAAGCCCAGGGGGAAGGATGCTCTTAATAAAACTTGACCCATCTGAACCAAGAACTTATTAAACCAGTTATCTCAAACATCACATGGACCACAATGCTTTTTTGTACATGGAAAATTATGTATCGACTCTTTGTAGCAGCTTCATTTAATTCTGTGTCTTCTGCTATTAGCAGCAGAAACCCTGGAGAATTTCTTTCTAGCAGCTTTTCCAGAAAGCACTAAAGTAAACTCAGCTAATCAGGGTTCGCAAAGTGTCTCTTTTACATATTTCCCATAATATCAGTCTTATGATGTGTGTGTATATATATATATATATATATATATATTAGTACTGAATTGGTAATACCATTCTTTAAAATGTCTTCTATGGTGTGAATATTGTAATAACGAAAATGTGATTTTGTTTTTGTTGTGGTTTTACCATCTGATAACATGTTACACACTGTTGTTCAAAAGCTTGGGGTCGGTAAGATTTGTTAATGTTTTGGAAATAAGTGTCATGTTTATACAATCAAAAATGCAGTAAAAACAGTTATATTAAAATATTATTACAATTTAAAATAACTATTTTTTATTGGAATATATTTTAAAATGTAATTTGCTCCTGTGATGCAAATCTGAATTTTCAGCATCATTACTCCAGTCTTCAGTGTCACATGATCCTTCAAAAATCATTCTAATATGATGATTATTATTATTATTATTATTATCAGTGTTGAAACAGTTGTACTGCTTCATATTTTTGTGGAAACTGTGATACTTTTTTTAGGATGCTTTGCTGAATAGAAAGTTCAAAAGAGCATTTATTTGAAATAGAAATCTGTTCTTTACTGTCACTTGAACAATGAACATTACTTACACTTGCACTTATACTTACACTTGTTATATGTGTGTGCATTTATAGCCATACGAATGTTGGCTTTACCTGAGTATCACCCAATTTATCTAAAATTTGCAGTAAAATTTTAAATTATGTTTTTTTTTTTTTTTTTTTAATCACAAATGAGCAAAGCATCACACACACCAGTGTAAATCTGTTTCTCTGTGTAGTCGTTTATTATCATGCTTCTGCTGCATCTTTGTATCACAGAGCCACTCTTTGAAACGCTGTGCACATATACTTCAAAGAGTGACAGTTCCTTTGCATTAAGGTCTCTTTAGCTCTGCCATTAACCAGATAATCAGTCTGAAATGAGTTCACTGTGCAGACGACGAGCCTTTGGAAATATTGCCATTTAAATTTAAATTGCATTTTTAATATATTCCATTTCAGACATCTCACATTTCTTTTAACTTATTTCCATAATATGTTTTTTTTTTCCCCACCACCGTCTTTATATCCTGTAAGTGTATGCACGTTTTTAAAGGTGATCATTTTAGTTATGCTGTGAGCCCATATGGAACTGAGGTACAGGAAATAGAAAACAGCCCAGATGAGCCCTCAACTGCCTGAAGATCAGCCACGCAAAAACATCTTAAACCCAGCATCCACTAGTACAAAACATATCTCAGGAGACATAAATAAAACATAAATGAAAACTTAATGAAAGGATTAGTTCACTTCAGAATTAAAATTTCCTGATAATTTACTCACCCTCATGTTATCCAAGATGTTTATGTCTTTCTTTCTTCAGTCGAAAAGAAATGAAGGTTTTTGAGGAAAACATTCCAGAATTTTTCTCCATATAGTGGACTTCACTGGGGTTCAATGGGTTGAAGGTCCAGATTGCAGTTTAAATGCAGCTTCAAAGGGCTCAACATGATCCCAGACGAGGAATAAGGGTCTTATCTAGCGAAACGGTCATTTTCTAGACAAAAATAAATAAATAAATATACTTTTTAACCACAAATGCTCATCTTGCACTAGCTCTGCAATGCGCCACGCATTACGTAATCATTTTGGAAAGGTCACGTGTGATGTAGATGGAAGTACCGCGGTAGGAACCTGCAAAAATCCTGGAATGTTTTCCTCAAAAACCTTCATTTATTTTCGACTGAAGAAAGAAAGACTTAAAGGTTCCCTAGAATTAAAAATTGAGTTTCAAACTCCATTGTTTCCTCCTTCTTATGTAAATCTCATTTGTTTAAAAGACCTCCGGAAAACAGGCGAATCTCAACATAACACCGACTGTTACGTAACAGTCGGGGTGTACGCCCCTAATATTTGCATATGCCAGCCCATGTTCCCAACATTATGAAAGGCATTAGACAAGGGCAGGCAGTAACGTCTTGATCTGCACACAGCTGAATCATCAGACTAGGTAAGCAAGCAATAACAACAGCGAAAAATGGCAGATGGAGCAATAATAACTGACATGATCCATGATATCATGATATTTTTAGTGATATTTGTAAATTGTCTTTCTAAATGTTTTGTTAGCATGTTGCTAATGTACTGTTAAATGTGGTTAAAGTTACCATCGTTTCTTACTGTATTCACGGAGACAAGAGCTGTCGCTATTTTCATTTTTAAACACTTGCAGTCTGTATAATGCATAAACACAACTTCATTCTTTATAAATCTCTCAAACAGTGTGTAATGTTAGCTTTAGCCACGGAGCACTATCAAACTCATTCAGAATCAAATATAAACACCCAAATAAATACTATACTCACATGACCCGAAGCATGCATGCAGCATACATGACAAACATCTTGTAAAGATCCATTTGAGAGTTATATTAGCTGTGTGAAGTTTGTAAATGCACTGTATTATAGAGTCGCGAGCTCGATGGGCAGGGAGCATGAGATTTAAAGGGCCAGCAGCCCCTGAATCGGTGCATAGTTAATGATGCCCCAAAATAGGCAGTTAAAAAAATTAATTTAAAATAATCTATGGGGTATTTTGAGCTGAAACTTCACAGACACATTCAGTGGACACCTTAGACTTATATTACATCTTGTAAAAAAACGTTCGATGGCACCTTTAAACATCTTGAATGACATGGGGGTGAGTAAATGATCAGGAAATTTTAATTCTGAAGTGAACTAATCCTTAAATTTGTCTATATAAAAACAGACACAAATGAGAAATTAAAGTACTTCTATTGTGCTTTTTTGGATATTACCTGTCATGTAGTGTTTTAAAAGCTGTTTGTAAATGTAAAAGCTCTGCAAAGTTTTAAACATCAAAGATCACAATAAATAAAGTTGTTGTCTTCTAAATGAAAGAGCTGACTCTGAACTGCTAAAAAGAGTCGTCAGTTATTCCAGTTTTACTTCCTGTTCAAACCTATGCAGGTTTGTAACAAATTTGCATAATATCAGCCTATTGTCTTCATTGGCTGCCTGTAAAAAATGTTTACATTGACTCTCAAACACTGTGGTTGTAGCTGAGGCCTGGGAGAGTTTGGTTGGTGTTGTTGACATGTTGAGAAGATGCTGTTTCCAATCAGAGCAGAGTAGACTCTCGGAAAGGAGGGGTTTAAAAAGACTGAATCCTTTATCGACTCGTTTCAGAGACTGTGAGAAAAGAGATCATGATACAATATATATTATGAGAAAATGAAAGTGTTTTTTGATCTTGGATGCATATAAAACTATTGTAGGAGACCTCTAGAACAAGATTATAATATCTTAAATGAGTAAAGTGTGAGACATTTGAGAGCTTATTGAAATTGGAGGATGTACATGCAGCTTTATCTGAGAAACAGGAGACTTCATATAATCTCATTGCTGTCCAAGAGAAATAGAGATACTGAGATTGAGATTTCCATTATGATTTCTTCCCTATGGGATGTACCAACAAGAAAACAACAAGAAAAACGGAAGTGTTCTCTCTGTAAGAACAGACTTTTCAGGATCACCACTGAGAAAGTGTATTGAGTCTTGAATCAAAGAGCTTGTTTGAACAGACATCAGCTTTGCTCCAGTTCACCACTGTGAGGATTTCTCTCTTCATATCTGAATGTGTGTTCTTTTGTCTTCAGTGATCTGCTGTCTCGTAACATTTCACAAAAAAAAAAAAAAAAAAAATGACCAAAGGGGTTTTCTGTGGTTTAGAAACAATCTCTTTGTTTACTCTCAGTTCAGTTGATGCTGAATTGCGTTTTGAGCTCAACAGCATATTTTCAGGATATTCGTTTCAAACAGCATGAAGGACATCAAAGCTTTCTAGTATGTGTGCTGAAAACAGATGAATTCCTCACATTACAGTAAACCTCTAGAGCTCAGATTGATTAAAACCACACAGTGGAATTTATGAATAAGGGTTAAATCTCATAGGTTATTACAAACATCAAATTGCATTCAATAGTGGTGTCTGTTCAGAAAGTAGGTAACACAGCAACAAAGCTAGAAAACAGAAGCATGATTACAAAATCAGTCTGGAAAGTAAAAGAAATCTGAATGGCTGAAGAACTTTTTTTGACTAGTAATTGCAGGAATTTGACCAGCTGTCTGCTCTGGGTTTGATTTCCATGGGAGACACAAAATGATCAAATATAGTTTGAAGTCGCTTAGGATAAAAGTGTATGCAAATGTAAAAGATCTGCAAAGTTTCAAAGATCAAAGTGCATGATAAATAGAGTTATTGTGTCCTAAATGAAAGAACCTGATTCTGAACTACTTGAAACAAGTCGTCAGTAATTCCAGTCTTACTTCCTGTATGAACATTTGTAGGTTTGTACCAAATTTACATAATGTCAGCCTATGGTCTTCAGTGGCTGCCCGCGAATAACATCTACACTGACCGCCCTCAAACACCTGCAATGGTTCGGTTCATGTTGTCGACATGTCGAGAAGATGCTGTTTTCTGCACTGCGGAAGCAAATCCACTTTGATGAACTTCCAAAGGATGAGGTTTGTGCTCTAATTGATATGGTAAAACAGACGCCATTGTTACTATTCATATCACTGTGTATCAAGTGCTGAGGAAGCCTCCGGAGCTGAAATTCAGATATGGTAATGGCCATTTGGTTTCTGACATATGCTGTAAGCGGTCAGCCAATCACAACAGACTGGGCCATCTGACCAATCAGAGCAGAGAAGGCTCTTGGAAAGGAGGGGTTTACAGAGACTGGATCCTTTATACTACCATTCAGCTCACTGAGAGAAAAGAGGTGATTCTGCAATGTATATTATGAGACAATTAAAGTGTTTAATTAGAAGTATTAGAAACCAAATTAGAAGCATAATAGGGACACTTTAACCCTCTGTAGTTGTTCGGTCATTTTAGTCTGAAAAATTTGAAATTTTAAAAATCTCTACTTCATTGGAATGGTATGAATCTCAATGACTTTTGTGGCGGTTGCTATGTGACCACAAAAAAAAATAGAAATAGAAAATGAATGGGAAATATTTAAAAATAAGAAAATACAGAGAATTTTTTTTTGTGTGTTTACAATCTACAAATCATCCACAATGCAGGAAAAAAGTGCATAGCAATGAAGGGGTGACATTATAAAATATCAAGAGTGCAAAATAGACACGTTGTGCCACATGGCCACGGGAAGTGGGGGTGCTGGGGGTGCTGCAGCACCCCCTAGTGACGAGAGGGAGATTTAAAAAAAAAAATGTAGGCCTATTAAAATATTTTGCACAATTTATAAATTCCTTATGAATATTTTAGAAAATGATTTTGACACACGTAGGCTATTACGTATATTTTGGATTTTAATTTCATATTTTGAGGCCTAATCAACACAGGTTCGGAAGTTACGTTGTCAACGTCAGGCAGGCAGGTTTGGTCGCCGAGTAAAGAGGTTTCCTGCTCGTTCCATGCAGAATACATCCATCTTTGGCAGCAGCTGACTAGTAAATTTACATAGTTTAATGACAGAAACGAGGTGAAAATATGTCACAGAAACGGATTTTGGACATTTGGACACCTGTAACCAGGGCACCCCGCCTGCATGTAGCTCAGGTAAGAGCATGGTGCTGGCGCGCTTGTAACATTTATTTTTTTGGCAACAAGTGTGGGATCAGCTTTGACTAGCCAAGCAATTGTAAGTAGTACACTATAGTAATTTTGTAAGGTGGTGGGGATGGAGATGGAGAGTATTATTTCGTTCGTGTGTTCTTTGCGTAATGGTTGTGGAGAACTGTTAAATAACGTTTAAATAGTCGGAGATTATTTCCTTGTGGTTTGTTTAAAAAGGTTGGAGATGGAGACAGAAAGCTTTATACTGTGCGTGTGTTCTTTGCGTAATGTATGTGGAGAACTGTTCAATAAAATTGCTTAAATAGTCAGAGATTATTTCCTTGTGGTGTGCGTAAAAAGATTTTGGAGTTAATAGAGTTGCGTGTGACATAAACGTGCAGTGACTCAAGCCAGCTGACCAAATCGATTGCATTGTTTTAGCGTTATTGTGAAGTTTGATTAATATTATATTTTGTTGTAATATTATTTGTTGTATCTAAATAAGTTGCATGTATGTATAGGCTATCTGAAATTGTAATGAAAGTAATTATTTCGTTTTCTTTCGATTATTAAACTATTATTTCTGATTCTGCTTCTGCTTCAGATTAATAGCGCATTGCGCATATCTGAGAACTGATGTCTGTGTGTTTCAGACCCTGGCTGGCTGTGCACTGAAGTGTATATTACAATAAAGTAGTAAATCTCAATGTATTTATTTTTAAAATGTATTTTAAATAGGCCTATAGGCTCATAAGTTTTTTGTCAAAAAAAAAAAAAAAAAAAAAAATTCACAGCACCCCCTGTTCAAAACTACTTCCCGCGGCCCTGTTGTGCCAGAAGACTCAAATAAGAGGTTTGATATAGCTCTGACAAAGCACTCCTGTGCATTTTTGTTACATTTTTGTTGAATTTTGATGTTATGTGTAACAAAATGTCTTTATTTGTGTTCAGGTTTGACTGTACTAAACTTTCTGCAAAAACCGACACTTCAAATCAACATTTCAAAAAAAAAAAAAAAAAAAATCTAAACCTTGACAAAAAGTTGCCTTTGAGAATGTCTAAATATATATCAAAATTTACAACTTAATAAAAAAGTATTTGTCTAAAAACAATGAGAATTTTAAGCCTTTTTATATAGAGCTATAGCAATCTGCTTGTCACATATGCCTTCAGAAATTGGATTTTAACTGTATTGTCTCTATTTTAACATGAAATACTGCTTTAATTGAAAAATAATACAAAAATATTAGAAGAAAAAAAGTCACTTTTGACCACGAACAACACAAGTGTGACCCAAAATGAAAAATACCAGAGGGTTAGCAAAATATTATTTCTGTACTATAAAAATCGCCAGCGTAAAATTTATTTGAACCCATACTTAAAAAAAGCATAGCTACTCAAAGCTATGTGTGTTAAACATAAATCAAGTAAAATTCTGAATACAGTATTTTATTTAAAAAGAATACTATTAGTTCTTGTCAGATCCTGGCAATATTTTAACGTTTGGGTTATAAGCATAATCTCTTTTCAAATAACCAGCGTTCTCAGCTCCAGTAGTTTATGAGATCAGCTCGAGTCAATGTTTTCACTCATGGCTTGTGTCACACAATGAAAACCACACATGCATGTTTGCTCTCTAATTAATCACTTCTGCCACCAAGCTGTGGCTTCCTGTTTACTCACGAGCTTTATTTATCAAGATAGATAGCTGATGAACGAAAAAAAACACACTAGCATTTTGTATTTGCATGCAGCATTAAGTTTCTGTCAAATTTATATGTAAATGAATATTTGCACATTTACAAGCAATACATCATAATTGATTTTTTTCTGTCAGGGTGATTTGGAGTCATTTCAACGTGGGGTTCACAAAAGCAAAAGAGCGTGGCGGACAAGCCGACTGAAATAAATACTCAGTGCTCTGAGTCAAACATATCGCCTGGGAGAATGGCACACAAACTGTGGTTATGAATGAAATTATAAAGCAATATACAACTATTATTCACAATGTTTAAACAAACAGCTATGACATTTTATATAATCTGATAAATGCACCCCAAAAATAAATAAATAAATAAATAAATAAGGCTAAGTATGCTTCTGTGAGAGAGAGAGAAAAAAAACCCTTATAAGATCGTTCACCTGATTATGTATAAGGCCGAGAATAGAAGCAGCCTCCAGTTCTTGTATAATGAAAGGTCAGGAAGGAAAGCATGTGGAAATGTTCCTGTCCTGTGGCTGTTTTACTTTCACCTTTTAAGGTTTTGGAGTCAGACTTTTCCACAGGACCTGCTGCTGCAAGCGGTCAAGTCTCTTTGACTGTAACTTATTATAAATTTAGAGCAGATTGGATCCGATTACAGGGGCTGGAGGCTTCTTACACCATCAAAAGTTTAGAGTTCATCCTGAAATTACCAAAAAACTCCCAAATAGGATGTTGAAAATAGGCTGCCAGAAATGCATTATTTCTAGTGAATTTTAACAGTGTCCATCCATTCATATACATCCATTTTTTTCCCAATCGAAGTCAATGGCTACCATCAAATGTTTGATTACCAACATTCTTTAAAACATCTTCTTTTGTGTTCAACAGAAGAAAGAAACAACTTGAGGATGAGTAAATGACATAATTTTCATTTTTGGGTGAACTATCCCTTTAAGGAACAATTAATTTTACAGTAGTGAATATAGCAGAATTTGCATTGACATTCAGACATTTTTAAGTGTGAAACACTTTTTAGGAATACTTTACAAATATATTTAATACATAGTGTGAGTATTCAGATTGTGACACAGCCTTTTTATACACGTTCCTATGCTTTTTAATCAAGAGCTAGTCATACTCACTAATATTAGAAAAGTAATAAAAGAGGGAATGAGACTATGAGAAAGAGTCAAGCTCCCAGCTTAGATATTTTTAGCAGTTTATCATAATGAGTTATAAATGGGTCTCCCTCACTCAACAGGAGCTCAGCAGACCACTTAAGATGATGTAGCCCATCCTAATGACAGTAATGACACACACACACACACACACACACACACACACACACACACACAGACACAAGCCTCCTGTCCTTCCTTTCCAGCTTAAAACATTTAATTCTCTGTCCACTCTCCTCTCCTCACCCTTTACGCATCACTGACCTTTAATCTGTGTCGCATGGAAATGCTTAACGTCTTCCGGATGCTAATCTGAATTCCCATAAATGGGCTTTCAGCCTACAGATTTCACGATAACATTAACAAAAACATAAACAGAAAACAAAAGAATTAGCATTAGCAGGGAGATCTCATGGCTGAATGAATACACATATGAAATGTAGCACATCACAAGATCCAGATATAATCCTCAGAGGAACAGGAAGTGTTTCTGTTTTGCTGAATGACTCTGTCAGAACATAATACAATAAAACTACTGATATGACCTTTTTTAATCATATCATGTGGCTTTCGGTTTTGTAGTCTCATGGTCAGTGCAAATACAATTTGATAAGCAGTCCCTATTATTTCAACTTATTTTTGAAATAATCATGTTTAACAGGAATCCCTGTTGAAAAACTAAATTACCCTATACAGAAAATTGCACAAATCAGAGAGTTGAAATAAGAAAGAAGTGCCAAAATAGCTCTTTAGCTCCACCCACTCCCATGAAGCACTGCAACTGATGTAATTGTATATATAATGTGTGAAATCAGCACTTGTAAATGAGTAGTTCTACATTTCTCCATCGTTTTTAATTTGATTATGATGTTCGCAATGCTTCATGGGATTGTAGTTCTTTTCTTCACTAAAGTTAAGTCTTTGCCTTTTTGTCCAATTTTTAAATACTTTTTTGCTTCAAATCAAAGTTTGTAGTCTTGTGATTCACTGTTTAGTTTGGTTAATGGCTTAAACTCTTTAACAAACACTTTTTAAAATAAATGAGATAAAAAAATAAAAAAAAACCTTCCGGAACCAGCACCGCTGAAAAAAGGGGACGGGCACTGTTGAACTCTGGAACATATAAAACACTATAAAATTATGGTAATATATTGCCCCTTATAGCTGTTTGTGCTAAACTCAAGCTAAACTCATTCCCTTAAAACCCATTATGACTTAACTTACATGTTATAGACTGCTGTGACTTTCTCCTCAATCTCTTTTCTTTTTCCAAAAAAACATGCAAAACCATTGTGACAAACTCTTCTTCTATTATACAAGGTGTTGTGAGTAATCAGATGAGAAAGTATGCACTATAAAAAATATTTTATGTACAATATTAAACGTTTATAGGAGTACGTTTTACATAAAAATTCTACTTCAGTTTTTGTACTTCAAAAATCATGTTTTTATTCAGTGTGTTACTGATTCTTTGTAATTATTTGTTCTTATAGCAATATCTGAGTGATTTTTCTTCAGTGCATGCACGGATTTACTTTTCAAAAATCCACATTGTGAAAAGAAACAAATGTCCCCTTTGAGATCTCTTTGATATATCAATTGATTTCTGCTAGACAGCAATGAGATCAAGTCCTGCTCGTCTGATGTTTCCCTAGAGAACAAGACCTCAGAAATCTCACACAAATCCCCTCTAAAGTTTCAGAAGAGATTTCAACAAAGCCTCACGTTTGCCAAGATGCTTGTTTGCAATCAAAAGACAGTGATCACAATATGAACGCAAACATTTCTCATTAAATTAATCCAGATGATCTGAGCTGTCCGTTCATTTTTATACCACAGTACTGCATGTGAACAATTTGGGTGTATATTTAATTTTCTTTAGGAATTTTAAGAGACATGATACTTGAATGAAACATGGAGTGACTTGAGCTATAAAAGAACAATCTACATTCAGCATACTATGATTTGCAACACAATAGTCCTAATCTTGCATACTACATATACACAACAAACAGCATATGAATTAGATGCAGCCAAACAAAGGAACAATGTGCTCATGATTTTCACAAAAGTAAAGGGGGGAAATGCAAAGTCCAGGTACTGATAATGCCTTTACTACAGCTTATGAACATGTTTGTTTAATGTTTTTTTATTTTAAGATGACTAAATAATGAAATAAAGAGCTGAAGCAGCATGTAAAGAGTGTGTTAACCTCACTCTCACATAATCTCTCTCTATCACGCCTCCATTAAAATCAAGGACAGGATTAGAAAGCAGTTTCTGTCAATCCTCCCGTGTCTAGTCGCTGTTTACATTTTCCCAGGAAGGTGCGCTAAAACCTGTAACCATGGAAACAACCAGGAGCCAATCAGGAGTCCTTTTATGCGCATCACGTGACCCAGAGCCTGTTGAGAGATGCATTGAAGTTGGCAGTCAAGCTGTCTGCTGACTGCGTTTTATTAAAAGAAAAATACAAACCATTGAGACGGAAAAGCTCCTTAGAGCACAACGGAGAGGGAGAGCCGGGGGAACGAGAGGGCTACGGCTTTTACAGGTTGAAAAGGAAAAAGATTGTTGTCCTTTCATGTTGAGGATGCATTTCACAGCTCAGAGAAGGTGAATGAGTTGTAAACGATGGGGTGGATGTTTGCTTTGCTGAGACGATTGCTTATTCTAAACCATATATTTCTCATGAGGTTTGACAAAAATTAATAACATATCCAGGGATCCTCTGCTGAAGAATCTTCTATTTCAACAGTCAGCTAGAAATCAAACCGAGCCCAGTGACCTGCGTCTCTTTCTAATGTCTACATATAGGTAGCATCCTTCTAAGAGATCATCCTCAATAAAATGGAGCCTCGTAAGGGATTTGAAACAATACACATGAGCAGCAACTTAAATAATGCCATCAGAGTCATCAGAGATTGGTGTTAGCATGTTGCTATGCTCATGAAGCATAAACTATATTTATTTGGGTATATGTGTACGACTTCAGTCAATGTTAGGGAGTTATCATGCTTTTCACTTTAAAATACTGATCCAAATAATTAGTAATTCCTTATCAAGAATGTAGTAATACTTGAGTCATGACTAGTGGGTTACCATGATCATTATTCAAATTATTTATGAACCTGTATGTAATGGTTCTTAGTAGTCTCCGGGAGGCATGAAAAATTAGTACAAACCCGATTCCAAAAAAGTTGGGACACTGTACAAATTGTGAATAAAAACAGAATGCAATGATGTGGAAGTTTCAAATTTCAATATTTTATTCAGAATACAACATAGATGACATATCAAATGTTTAAACTGAGAAAATGTATCATTTTAAGGGAAAAATAAGTTGATTTTAAATTTCATGGCATCAACACATCTCAAAAAAGTTGGGACAAGGCCATGTTTACCACTGTGTGGCATCCCCTCTTCTTTTTATAACAGTCTGCAAATGTCTGGGGACTGAGGAGACAAGTTGCTCAAGTTTAGGAATAGGAATGTTGTCCCATTCTTGTCTAATACAGGCTTCTAGTTGCTCAACTGTCTTAGGTCTTCTTTGTCACATCTTCCTCTTTATGATGCGCCAAATGTTTTCTATGGGTGAAAGATCTGGACTGCAGGCTGGCCATTTCAGTACCCGGATCCTTCTTCTACGCAGCCATGATGTTGTAATTGATGCAGTATGTGGTCTGGCATTGTCATGTTGGAAAATGCAAGGTCTTCCCTGAAAGAGAGGACGTCTGGATGGGAGCATATGTTGTTCTAGAACTTGGATATACCTTTCAGCATTGATGGTGCTTTTCCAGATGTGTAAGCTGCCCATGCCACACGCACTCATGCAACCCCATACCATCAGAGATGCAGGCTTCTGAACTGAGCGCTGATAACTTCTTGGGTTGTCCTTGTCCTCTTCAGTCCGGATGACATGGCGTCCCAGTTTTCCAAAAAGAACTTCAAATTTTGATTCGTCTGACCACAGAACAGTTTTCCACTTTGCCACAGTCCATTTTAAATGAGCCTTGGCCCAGAGAAAACGCCTGCGCTTCTGGATCATGTTTAGATATGGCTTCTTTTTTTACCTATAGAGTTTTAGCCGGCAACGGCGAATGGCACGGTGGATTGTGTTCACCGACAATGTTTTCTGGAAGTATTCCTGAGCCCATGTTGTGACTTCCATTACAGTATGTGATGCAGTGCTGTCTAAGGGCCCGAAGATCATGGGCATCCAGTATGGTTTTCCGGCCTTGACCCTTACACAGAGAGATTGTTCCAGATTCTCTGAATCTTTGGATGATATTATGCACTGTAGATGGATAACTTCAAACTTTTTGCAATTTTTCTCTGAGAAACTCCTTTCTGATATTGCTCCACTATTTTTTGCCGCAGCATTGGGGGAATTGGTGATCCTCTGCCCATCTTGACTTCTGAGAGACACTGCCACTCTGAGAGGCTCTTTTTATACTCAATCACGTTGCCAATAACCTAATTATTTGCAAATTGGTCCTCCAGCTGTTCCTTATATGTACATTTAACTTTTCTGGCCTCTTATTGCTACCTGTCCCAACTTTTTTGGAATGTGTAGCTCTCATGTAATCCAAAATGAGCCAATATTTTGCATGGCATTTAAAAACATCTCACTTTCAACATTTTATATGTTATCTATATTCTATTGTGAATAAAATATAAGTTTATGAGATTTGTAAATTATTGCATTCCTTTTTTATTCAAAATTTGTACAGTGTCCCAACTTTTTTGGAATCGGGTTTGTAGTTATTGATTAGCTAATAGTGTACTACCACATTCAAATGAGCACTATTACTTACTAATTCATTAATCAGAGTTTCTTGTTAGTTAATAGTAGTTTCTAGATTGTTAACTCATTTGTACTCATTTGTTCCTGTGTAGATATTCATTAATGACAGAACAGTATTCTAAAGTGTCACCAATGTTTTTACTGTATTTTTGATCAAATAAAGGACGCACTATAATGTCAGAAACGGTGAATACATGCTGCATGGAGATAGAACAGATATAGTTTAGTTTAATTACGGTTAGAACTTATATTGTCATCTTGTTTTTATCCACTATATTAGTACAAGCCTGTTTACCAATGAGATTTATAACGTTTATTGTACTTCACACAAAAGATGAAGCGTCCGTTTTCACTCTAGAAAATCACTGTAAGAGCTTAATAAAACACTGCAAGTGTGCATTAAAATATTATCCATAAACTCTCTCTCTCCCTTGCATTATCATCAAGATACACAGCAAAGTACACAGAAAAACTCGTTACAATTAACAGTAAACAAATATATAAAGACCTTATGCCTTTTCGGGTGGTGCTAAATAAACTGGTAAACTTTATATCCTTAAATCAACTCCAAAGAACTGTAATAAAGTGCTCTTATCTTAATTACTGCCATATCCAGTATCACTCTGGAGACTTTAAGCTGGATCACGAACAGTTTGTACTGATCTATCCTTGCGTAACAAATTTTTAGAACAACCTCTGTTTTGTATTGTCCCTTTGTACTGACATTCATTCACAAAGCAGTCCGGTGTGAAATGCGCAGATATAAACAAATTTCAGTAGAGTTGAGGGAGCATTTTCTTTGAAAACAAAATTAATCCACCTTGTCTTCAGTGGCACAGATTTAAGGAGTAAATGGAGAGAGCTATGTGGATTAATCCATCCAGCTACAGAACACCTAAAACACTTGGGAGTCATTCTCATCAGTGCAGCAATGGCGGACAGTACAACTCGTTGTGAACTCGCTCAGGGCGGTTCTATGTTAAAACGGCAGTGTCTGTCAACATTTGTGGGCAGGGCCTGTGGCTAATGTGACGTCACACTGCCAGGGCTCTGGAAACAGCTTGTTCTGAGACACTGCTTATGATTTA
The DNA here is from genome assembly GCA_036281575.1 of Ancherythroculter nigrocauda. NCBI lineage: Eukaryota > Metazoa > Chordata > Actinopteri > Cypriniformes > Xenocyprididae > Ancherythroculter > Ancherythroculter nigrocauda. The sequence goes on along the minus strand of VTFQ01000023.1, from coordinate 6,802,314 downwards.
TGGGGATTAAAAAAAAAAGAGTGGTTGGACTTTTATCATTATGTGGTTGTGTTCGACATACTGCCAACACACATTTATGTGAATTTTGCATAATAGGTCCGCTTTAATGTTGTATGGGGACTTTCGATAGACACAATATATACTGTATACTGTATTATATATAATTTTAAACTGTATATTCCATCCCCTACCCCTTTTAAAGAAAACTTTCTGCATTTTTACATTTTCAAAAAAACATCACTTAGTATGATTTATAAGCTGTTTTTGTCATGGAGGTCAAAAAAAAAAAAAAATGTCCCCACAAAAATAAGGATTTCAGATATTACCATCTTTGTGAGGACTTTTTGTCCCCATAACATAGGGTTTACTGGGACCACACACACACACCCACACACAGGTTTGTTTTTGTGAATTGTGGGGACCTTCATAGGCGTAATGGATTTTATACTGTACAAACCGTATTTTCTATCACCCTACACTAAACCTACCCATCACAGGAAACTGTGCACATTTTTACTTTTTAAAAAAAAAAAAAAATAAAAATAAAACTCATTCTGTATGATTTATAAGCCTTTTGAAAAATGGGGATATGGGGTAATGTCCTCATAAGTCACCCTCTCCTGTAATACCTATGTCATACCCATGTCATTATACAAATTTGTGTCCTGATATGTCACAAAAGTGCGCGCGCACACACACACACACACATACATACACACACACACACACACACACACACACTATTCTATTTTTACCTGCCATGAACACTGTTTCTTATCAGAGGCCTTGAAACTACCTGTCCACCTCAATCAACATTCTCGGATTTCAGCATTGAGCCTGATGTGCTTCAGTTATTAGAGCATAAGATCTCTCTCTCTCTCTCTCTCTCTCAAACCTTTCACTACCTCTCTCCATGTTAGTGAGAACGGCAGATTCCATTCTCTTTATGGAGCACCATGACCTGCATGTAAGAACACCGGCCTTGGTTTCTCCCTCTGAGGTGATTTTTCATGTTTTGCTCCATTAAAGATTTCTCAGCACTACATGCTACTGCAGTATATAATCTACATGTTGTCACCTGCAGGATATTAGGAACCAAAGCTGTTGCAATGTGTCATATTTTAATGCATGTAAATGAGATTTGAGAGCTACAGCAGAGGGGAAGTTTTTCAGCAAATAATGATCTAAATTTTTATCTCTGTCACGAAAAGTTAAATATGGCCTTCAAAGGATAGTCCAAAAATAGTCCACCAAAAATTCCAAAATCTATTATTCCAAATCTGTATAGCTTTCTTTTTGTTCTTTGCAAAACAAAAGATGTTTTGGAGAATGTTGGAGTCATTGGAGCCCATTGACTTCCATTGCATGGTGAGGGAAAAAAAAAAAAAAAAAAAAAACGGACAAATTTTCTTTTGTGTTCCACAGACACATAGATCATTACATAGATCATGTAGATCATGCTTTTGGGCACAATAAGCATGGTAACATGCAGTACATTCCATATCTTTCATTCCATTTAACCCTCAAGGGTCCTTCGGCAAAACATCCCCCCCCCCCCTCCCCCTTAATCTGAGCGGTACAAGACTTGGCTACTTTCCTAAGTTTGCCACCTGAACACACATAAAATGGACTTGATTCAACAATGTTAAGTGGTTGAAAAGTTGGGGGTTATACGAATGATGATTGAGGGTTAAATATATACACATTTCAATATATATAAAATATAAAAAAATCTGTGCTGTTTTTGAAGAGTGCACACATGCATAAATGTGTAAGAGATCCCCGGAGTAATACATAGTGGGAACCCAGGATGAATCAAACATCAAAAAAAGCAAAATGACAGGTAGCAAAAATAGTGTAGTCCTCAGATGCCATGTTTGTTCCATCAACATTTCAGAGAAATTACGTTGTGGAGAAAACTGCTGATTGAATGAACTGCATACTGTATAAGGCAACAAAGTGTACACATGATTTATAAAATGAATATCGTTCTATTGTTTTGTGTAAATGAACTATAATAATCTGACATTATTGCAATCTATTAAAGTTATTAAAGGTTATTACTCGACCACCTGCGCATGACGTCAAACAACGTCATATTGTTGGTTCATTGATGGAGGTATGAACACGTTACTACAGGAAAACAGTCCCTGTTTAGTTTTGGGTTTTGATTTTACTTTCATGTCTTTTATTTTGTAAAATTTCCATAGTCATGTTTCCTGTTTGTCAAGTGATTTCCCCTTTCCTCATGTGATCTTGCTATGTGCTCCTCCTGTTTGTGTGTCATGATCTGATTGGTTGTTTTGGTCATGTGTTTCTCAGTTCTGTTGTCTCATTGGTTCATTGTTTCATTGTGTTCAGCTGTTTCTCATTTGCTCATTAGTCTCTGTGAATAAACTAAAAAAGATGCAAAAATATGGCACAATGTACTGTATTAATTTGAAGAGATTTTCCATATTCATTTTTTACAGGTGTTTTCCCTGTATTTTGAATTTTCTGCTGCATTGCGTTGTGTTTTAGATTTAAAGGAAATGTCAATAAAATTAATGGATAATATCCTGGTAATAAGATGCCAGTGCTTTTTATTTTACAGATTTATTTCTTAGCCTCATTTATTACTTAGCCTCAGCACCATTGTCTTTGGTCTAGCTATGTTTCATGTAACCACTGTTTGGTTCAAGTTTAGTTCATGGTTCTGTTTCAAGTCAAGTCTTAGTTTATTTTTGTATTTGTTCAAGTTTTGTTAATAAAAGACATAATACAAGACAGAAACATGACAGACATGAGGGTGAATGCTGTTATTGGTCATTATTTTTGGAGCTGGAAAGTCTCCATCCCAGTTCAATTTTAATTGTACAGAGAAAAAACAACAACATTCTGAGGAAAGAAAGAAAGAAAGAAAGAAAGAAAGAAAGAAAGAAAGAAAGAAAGAAAGAAAGAAAGAAAGAAAGAAAGAAAGAAAGAGAAAAAGAAAGAAAGAAAGAAAGAACTGTGGACTTGTGCGAGAGAGTGGGTTTAGATCATCTGGTGAATTTCCATATCAGCTTAAGAGATGCAAAAAGCCACCAATAGATGGAGACAGAAGCGCGAGGAGAGACAGACAGGAAAACAGAAAAAGAGCTGCTGAAAATGAGGTTATTAAAATTACCAGCATATAAATAAGTGTCAGTAATAGGGGTGCAATATTAAAACTACATTCGTCTGAGGATTATTCTGAGGGGATGGCAGTTCTGTGCTTAAACTAACTGTTTTATGAGTGTTGAGACACTGGAGGAAGACTTTTTTCCCCCTCACGATCAACTGAGCTGTCCGAGACTCCAGTGAGAGTGACCTCCGCTCAAGTATCCCAACCTCTACTCGGCATTCACCTCTACACATGGACAGATAAGTGATATCTTTCAGAAAAACAAATACGGACCACCACCATTCACTCAATACAAATCCTCTCTTGGTAATTGTGCTGCGTTGAAAGACTGCTTTACATGTCCGCGGCTCCCAGCATGCACTCCGTTCACCTGGTGACACCAACAGAAAGAGCGAATTTTCTAGAAGCCAGAGCACAGCGGTGAACTACGCTAAGTGGCCGGCCTTTGTTGGTTCTTTTAAGCTCACTTTTTCTCTATTGCTTTTCCTTTTTCTTTCCGACCATCCAGGCAGCAGCGACAGGGAATCAATCCTTTAGAGATCCCCAGCAGGTAGAGCTCTCCCTGCCTGTCTCTCTCTCTCTGACTCCCTGTTGATCCGCATTCATCAGGCACATCAAAGGGCAGCTCAGGATGCTGCTGTGTCCCCGGTTTGCCGGCCCCTCCTGGTTGATTCTGCCTCCCATCAGGAAACAATCTCCCCTCCGCTGCACAGACTCATCTAATCAATGTCGAGGTTTATGGCTCTCAGAGTTCCTATGGCTCCTGCGAGGAGCTAAAGGCCTGTGAGGTAGAAAGAGTCTTAGTAGAGAATGACTCCACACTGAGACACCAACTGCATCGGAACCCACCCGGCGAAAAATCACCAGTCTTTAGTGTCAGTTGTTTCTTCTCGACAGCAATGAGATCAAATGGAGAAGTTTCCAGTTTCTCAGATTTTTCTCTTATCATCCAGAATTGCCAACCTAAGCTAACAAAAAATGTTTTAAGAATGTTTTGCTGAAGTTCCCATTAAGTTATGAAAACATTATTTCTGAATGTTCTCTGAACGTCCAAACATCCAGGTTTTTTTTTTTTTTTTTTATATATGTTTTAAAAAGATTTTTCTTGATTACGCAGACATTAAAGGGTTAGTTCACCCCAAAATGAAAATTCATGTCGTTCCAAACCCGTAAGATTTGTTTATCTTCAGAACACATTTGATGAAATCTGAGAGCTTTTCTTCATAGACAGCTACGCAAATTTGATGCTTCAAAAAGTTTATAAAGAGATCGTAAAACGAATCCATATGAATTAAGTGGTTTAGTCCAAATTTTCTGAAGAGACTTGATCGCTTTATACACTGAACAGATGGAATTTAGGCTTTTATTCACATAAAAACATTCATCAACTCACACATCAGTTGTGGTAAAGGGAAGCTCAAGTTTGCTTGATGTGCGAGAACAAATGAGGTTCATTCTCGTGTGTTACGCAGCACGTTTGAGCTTCTACAAGAACCCATGAGGTTAATTCTCGTGTGTTACGCTGCCCGTTTGAGCTTCCGCAACAACCAATGAGGTTCATTCTCATGTGTTATGCAGCCTGTTTGAGCTTCCGCAAGAACCAATGAGGTTCATTCTCATGTTACGCTGCCCGTTTGAGCTTCCGCAAGAACCAATGAGGTTCATTCTCATGTTACGCTGCCCGTTTGAGCTTCCGCAAGAACCAATGAGGTTCATTCTCGTGTGTTACACAGCATGTTTGAGCTTCCACAAGAACCAATGAGGTTCATTCTCGTGTGTTACGCAGCACGTTTGAGCTTCCGCAAGAACCAATGAGGTTCATTCTCGTGTTACGCAGCACGTTTGAGCTTCCACAAGAACCAGTGAGGTAAATTCTCGCGTTACGCAGCACGTTTGAGCTTCCGCAAGATCCAATGAGGTTCATTCTCGTGTGTTACGCAGCACGTTTGAGCTTCCGCAAGAACCAATGAGGTTCATTCTCGTGTGTTACGCAGCACGTTTGAGCTTCCGCAAGAACCAATGAGGTTCAATCTGGTGTGTTACGCAGCACGTTTGAGCTTCCTCAAGAACCAATGAGGTTCAATCTCGTGTGTTACGCAGCACGTTTGAGCTTCCTCAAGAACCAATGGGGTTCATTCTCGTGTGTTACGCAGCACGTTTGAGCTTCCTCAAGAACCAATTCATCAACTCACACATCAGTTGTGGTAAATGGAAGCTCAAGTTTGCTTGATGTGCGAGAACCAATGAGGTTCATTCTCGTGTGTTACACAGCACGTTTGAGCTTCCTCAAGAACCAATGAGATTCATTCTCATGTTAAGCTGCCCGTTTGAGCTTCCGCAAGAACCAATGAGGTTCATTCTCGTGTGTTACGCAGCACGTTTGAGCTTCCGCAAGGACCAATGAGGTTCATTCTCATGTTACGCAGCCCGTTTGAGCTTCCGCAAGAACCAATGAGGTTCATTCTCGTGTGTTACGCTGCCCGTTTGAGCTTCCGCAAGAACCAATGAGGTTCATTCTCGTGTTTTATGCTGCCCGTTTGAGCTTCCGCAAGAACCAATGAGGTTCATTCTCGTGTGTTACGCAGCATGTTTGAGCTTCCGCAAGAACCAATGAGGTTCATTCTCGTGTTTTACGCTGCCCGTTTGAGCTTCCGCAAGAACCAATGAGGTTCATTCTCGTGTTATGCTGCCCGTTTGAGTTTCCGCAAGAACCAATGAGGTTTATTCTTGTGTTACACAGCACTTTTGAGCTTCCGCAAGAACCAATGAGGTTCATTCTTGTGTTACACAGCACGTTTGAGCTTCCACAAGAACCAATGAGGTTCATAGTTGTGTGTTACACAGCACGTTTGAGCTTCTGCAAGAACCAATGAGGTTCATACTTGTGTGTTACGCAGCACGTTTGAGCTTCTGCAAGAACCAATGAGGTTTATTCTTGTGTTACACAGCACGTTTGAGCTTCCACAAGAACCAATGAGGTTCATTCTCGTGTGTTACGCAGCACGTTTGAGCTTCAGTAAGAACCAATGAGGTTCATTCTTGTGTTACACAGCATGTTTGAGCTTCTTCAAGAACCAATGAGGTTCATTCTTGTGTGTTGCGCAGCACGTTTGAGCTTCTGCAAGAACCAATGAGGTTCATTCTTGTGTGTTGCGCAGCACGTTTGAGCTTCTGCAAGAACCAATGAGGTTTATTCTTGTGTTACACAGCACGTTTGAGCTTCCACAAGAACCAATGAGGTTCATTCTTGTGTGTTACACAGCACGTTTGAGCTTCCACAAGAACCAATGAGGTTCATTCTCGTGTGTTACACAGCATGTTTGAGCTTCTTCAAGAACCAATGAGGTTCATTCTCGTGTGTTACACAGCATGTTTGAGCTTCCACAAGAACCAATGAGGTTCATTCTCGTGTGTTGCGCAGCACGTTTGAGCTTCTTCAAGAACCAATGAGGTTCATTCTCGTGTGTTGCGCAGCACGTTTGAGCTTCAGTAAGAACCAATGAGGTTCATTCTTGTGTGTTACGCAGCACGTTTGAGCTTCAGTAAGAACCAATGAGGTTCATTCTTGTGTGTTACACAGCACGTTTGAGCTTCCACAAGAACCAATGAGGTTTATTCTTGTGTGTTACGCAGCCTGTTTGAGCTTCCGCAAGAACCAATGAGGTTTATTCTCGTGTTACACAGCATGTTTGAGCTTCTGCAAGAACCAATGAGATTCATTCTCGTGTGTTACGCAGCAAGTTTGAGCTTCAGTAAGAACCAATGAGGTTCATTCTCGTGTGTTACGCTGCACGTTTGTTCATCACATAAAGCGATTTGAGTCTCTTCAGAAAATTTGGACTAAACCGCTCAATTCATATGGATTAGTTTTACGACCTCTTTATGAGCTTTTTGAAGCATCAAAGTTTCAGTTGCGTAGCTGTCTATGGAGGGACAGAAAGCTTTCAGATTTCATCAAAAATATCTTAATTTATGTTTTGAAGATGAACACAAGTCTTACAGGTTTGGAACGACATGAGGGTGAGTAAATAATTACAGAATTTTCATTTTGGGGTGAACTAACCCTTTAAGGAAACATTCTATCTTGAATTCCATTTCTTTGAACATTCTGAAACAGGTAGTAACATTTAAAACGTTAGATGAACATCCAATGAAAACATTAACAATGTATAGATAGATGTTTTTGTACTAATGTTTTGAGAATATTATTAAAAACCAGATAACTTTGAAGGGAAGAATGTTTGTTCATAACTTTGAGAGAACCTTGCCAAATGTTCCCTGTTAGCTTGGAAAGTCTGCACTCAAACGCTGAGATCTCAATATGAACTCAAATATAGGCCTATATCAAATGATCTTATTTTTATAGCAGACTTTGATACCTGAAAATAATACAAAAAAGATCTGCACACTGTTGTTCTCCTTTTATTTAGAAAAGGTAAAAAATGGCAACGTTTTGGTCAAAGACCTTCGTCAGACACACACTTTGATACCTGAGCACAAATGATCAGACAACAATCATCTTATTTGTGTCTATTTTTATTTCTCATTTGGACTTTAGGAGAAACATCTGAGATAATACTGATCTTTAAATAAATAAGATATAACCAAGAACACCATTATGTCTCCTGACATATGAAAAGAGCAAGATATTATATGGGGATCAACTGGAGACTGTTGACAAAGTCTCCTATAAGAAAAGACCCCACGTAATCTCATTTCTGTCTCTGACTTGCCAAGACACCAAAGTCTGCGATCGAAAGTCATATTTCAACACAAGCTCTACAAATACTCATCAGATTCATCCAAATAATCTTAGCTGCAATTCACATTGATTTTATACTGTACATCTATATTTTTCTGTATGAAAGCAAATATAGGAGAAACATCTGAGACAAAGTTGATACGTCACTAAAACAGAACTAAGATCTTATATCTTCAGAGCAAACTCTGAGCATTGAAATGTTCCTCTGGGAGGCAAGAGAGAAAAATGGGTGTGTTGATTAACAGCAGGGTGATGAGATGGTAAAGTTAAGTAGGGATGAGGGTTGTGTAAGAGACTAACTTCATGCTGTGGTGATCTGACAGCGTTTGAGAAGGGAGGAGCTCGCAGTTCTGTGATCCAGAGACGAGCCGAGACAGAATAAAGCCTGAGAGACAGATTATGCTCAGCTCCAAGACAAATGAGAAGAAACATCTGAACTCTATCTGCAGTGGCAAACAAAAGGAATGAAGGGATTAGAGCAGTCAAGCAGTCCTTCCCTCTCTCTCTGTCACGCACACACACACACACACACACACACACATACGCATAAGTAACTTCATATTTATTCACAACACTCTTTCACACACACAGCATGTTTTTGACACTTTGCTCAAGTTATATTTAAAAGCACAGGATGTTCCATATGGTTCCAAAAGGAATTGGCGTGTGTGTATGTGTGTGTGAGAGAGAGGACATTTCTGCCAAGAATTGAGCTAAATCTCATAACTAGAGACATCTATTACAAAGTGGTTGCTACAGCATTGCAAGGTAGTAGCTACAGCATTCTAGGTGGTTGCTATGGCATTGCTAGGGTGATCTGGGTGGTTGCTAGTGTGTTGCTAGGGTATTCTTTGTTGTTGTTTTTTAACACCTGCAATGTGATTCAGTTGCTTTCAGTAAGTTATCTTCAACAGGTTCACTCAAATGGTAGAGCAACAACAAGGTCATGCCTTAAATTCCCATTTATGCTGGTCTAAATCAAAACCAACATAAATCACTTCGGATAAAAGTAACTGTCAAATGCATAAATCTAAATGTAACAAGCTGAACAATTTGAAGGTATCATTCATGCCTGTAGCTCAAACCCTTAACATCTGCCACAAAAAAACATAACGCATTGATTAGATAAGCAGATAAAGTATTCTTTAAAATCTGCATGGGTACAAAATGCTTTTAAAGTCCCCATGTAGTTAATCATTTTAACCCTTAAAACTCATCTTTGATCACCAAAATGACATATTTAAAAGTTTTTTCCTTGAAAAAATTAGCATCAATGTAACTCTACACCCTTGCCACAATTAGTATACACGGTTCTATGAATATGCAAATTAGCCCCGCCTCCACTCACATCAGGATTGCGTTCCACTCCGCTTTTAGACACATACTCATGAACTTCCCCTCGGGGGGATCCCTGCCGCCATTTTGAAGTGCATTCCACTTTGTGAAATGGATGAGGGACGTTTATAGAGTACCTCAGGGATGACGTGTTTTTGTAGGCCAACCCAGAAGTTAGCGGCGCACTGGTTCTCTCGATCGAAAGCCAATGCATTTTTCCCAAAGACTTTTGGAAAATCACAGAAAATAAGCTCTGTGTTTAACAAAGGGTTATGACACTTACACGTTTTGTCTATCAAGATAATCTTTACAAGTTAACACAACATTTATAGATTTTGAAGCCTAAATAAAGTCGTCAGTTATAAAAGGTTAACAGTAGGCTATAAACGGACTACAGCACACCATGGTCGCGGATCAACGTCACCACCACCAAGCTTCCTCAAACTTTATAAACAACTTTATTTATAAACATGCTCGCTGATTATGATCTGTGCTGTTATGAATACTTACCCAATTTCATGAGAAATGCTGTCCAAATGTCCCGTTTTTAATAATGATGTCTAAAGTCCCCGCCAAAGGAAGTAGTCCCATTTAGCAATTTGTTAGCAACCGCCGATTTGAAGACACAGTAAAAGTTTAAAAAATCACAAGTGGGTTATAACTGGTGTGTTTTATGTCATAGATCAAAACGTGAAAGTATTTAGAGGCTTTGTTAACCACAGACCTTATTTCAGGCGATTTAGCAAAAACCCATTAAAAAAACCCATAGACTTTACGGCGTTGGAACCGGAAGTCCTAAAATGCTAACTCGCATCCGGGTTTTGCCTACAAAAATGCGTCATCCCTGAGGGACTCTATATGAACAGACCCTCGCTCCCTCGATTTGGACTGAGGGAGCGAGTCTAATTCATATGTACACTTTAGGCAATTTTTTTTTCTTTAATATCTAAAACAACCCAAACACATCTATATACATATAGAATGCTGCATTAAACAGTTTTGTAAGGAAAAAATAAATAAATCAATCAATCAACTCCATAGCAGATTCAAAGTGATCAAGGGCTTAGGACGTTCCAATTCAGTCAATTGCCAAGGGTTCCACCAGTAGTGGGCACTCGTGCAACGTAAGCAATGACGTACATCCGAGTCAACAAGACGGGAAGTTAACGAGGGAAGGGCATAAAAAAATGAACTGGAACGCAGACCAGCTCAGAGATCCACTCATTAACGTGATTGGTTACAAGGTAGTTTGTGATGTCAGAAACACCAGCGATTTCAAATTGTGTTTTTGAGACTGTCTTTAGATCACTGCAGTTTTAAAGGGAAAATACTCAGCAATGGTGTTCACTTATGAATTTGCACATGGATTGTCTTAAAGCATATTAAAACACCACATCATAAACACATATAACATATAAAAAACTTGATTTTCACCACAGGGGGACTTTAAAGTGCCTCTCCTCTATATATATACTATAGTATATGTCTTCCCTACACATCTTATTTCTCAGCCACAATAAAAGCTGCCAATCTCAAAGGAACTGTATTTTCAAGGCTGTTCAGATATGCTCTCTGAAGAGGAAAAATACTGAATCTCGAGTTCCTGTTCATGGCCTCAGCCTTTTTATCAGCGCGCTCAAACGATCCGGTGTGGAACCCACGATTGGGCCTTGGCCTGATCAATAATGCAACAGCGCTGCAATCCAGCCACCTTACAAATCAATTAAAACCCATTACTGGCCCGTGTTCATTCGCCAGCAGCTGTGTGTTTATTTAGCTCTGTCAGCTCCGGGTGGGAGAGGCTGATCTCGCTGCGGTTTGTGCAGGTGGGACCGAGAGCAGACGTGTGAAAAGGAGGCATTGTGCAGGCGGGAACGTGTGAGCTCGAAAATTCCACGAATGTGCATTTCATCCGCAACTCACAATCTGCTCACTTGTTTCGGCGGAGTTTGGTTTGGCCGAGCGCTCACTGGCAGTCGTGACTTACAGACCCCTTCCAACAGGAGCTGTGATGGAGTCCAGGCCTCTCTCTATAGCTCTTCCGACCGTCCGCAGGAGTGTCGGCTTTCGTGAGGGGAATGTGTTTGTAAGTCTTGGCACTGTCAAAAAGCCAGAGGCATTACCACGGACTGATGATCAAAACTGAACTCCAAACCACCTCTTTCACCATCTCTCTCGCTCACATATGCTTCACAAACACAGAGGTTAGGCTTCAAATGTTACCATGCTACAGGTGCTTTTTCTGCAGTATGTAGAGTATGCAAAATTTCAGTATACATAGATTACCTGGATGGCTTATATTTACATCTATGCTTTCCACAGACAGTTTTGCCCTGTTTATACCTGGTATTAAAGGGATAATTCAGCCAAAAATGAAAATTAAGCCATCCTAGGTGTATATGACTTTCTTCTTTCAGCCAAACACAATCGGAGTTATATTAAAAAAATATCCTGACTCTTCCGAGCTTTATAATGGGAGTGAATGGTACCATTATTTTGAAGCCCAAAAAAGCACACCAAGTCATTTTAGAAGAAATCCATATGGCTCCAGGGGGTTAATAAAGGCCTTCTGAAGCGAAGTGATGCATTTTTGTATGAAAAATATCCATATAATATATGAGTGCTCAGTGTAAATGAGTACACCCCCTTTGAAAAGTAACATTTTAAATAATATCTCAATGAACACAAAAACAATTTCCAAAATGTTGACAAGACTAAGTTTAATATAACATCTGTTTAATTTATAACATGAAAGTAAGGTTAATAATATAACTTAGATTACACATTTTTCTCAAATTAGGGTGATGCAAAAATGAGTACACCCCACAACAAAAAATCATTGTCATGTTTGAAAAGTGCACGACAAGAGAGTCCTAGTAGTCTTCATCTTTGTCAGCATGGGCTCTGGCAAACTCTAGGCGGGCTTTTTTGTACCTGGGCTTTAGGAGAGGCTTCTTTCGTGGACGGCACCCATGCATGCCATTCCTCTGCAGTGTACGCCATATTGTTTCACAGGAAATAGTCATCCCAGTTTGGCTTTCTACTTCTTTAGATAACTGCAGTGAACTTGCATGCCGAATTTCTTCAATACTTCTCATCAGAAGACGCTCCTGTTGAGGTGTTAACTTCCATGGACGACCTGGTCATCTCCTATTATAAAGCTTGGAGGAGCCAGGATATTGTTTAATATAACTCTGATTATGTTCCCGGTATTTTAATCCATCTTTTTTTGTCCACTTTCAGCCACTTCTGTCCTGGGCCCGTATTTATCAAGTTTCTCAAAGTGCCATTTTAGTCTTAAGTGCTGAGAATTCATGAAATTTACTCCTACTTTCAAACTTAAGCATAAAAGCAAGTTATTAAAATTTATTAAAGCTAAGAATCACTATTTAAGACAGCTCGAGAGGTCTCTCAAGTGGTTATGAGTTACCAGTAGGGGCTTTTGATGGCACTGAGGAGACAGAGACATGCGCAAAACTTTCAGGGGAGCAAGAGTGTTTTTGAAATGTTTGACGATGAGCAGTTAATCAAACGGTATCATTTGGACAGAGCAGGCCTCATCTTTGTCAGCGCTGGTTAATGTTGAGCTGAATTTGTTTGACTAATTCAGCAAGCAGTAGCGCTTCTTCCTCACGCCAGTTCGGTTTTCTTTCGGAATCCATGGTGGCTGATTATATCATAAAATCTAGGCTACATATAGGCAGGTCAGTTAACAGCACAGTGGTTTAAAATTTGCAATTAAGACATGCTGGAAAATGTGTTTATCTTTCATTTCCAATGTGTATATCATAATGTATTCTCTTGAAAATTCTTTTTTGTCAAAGGTGTGTTGAATGTAAACTCCTCTAAGGAATTTCACCATTCAATATTCTTAAATAAGGAAATCTATTCAGTGATTGTTCCATGCCTACATTGTCATCCAAAATCCCGTTTGTGGCACATCAAAGTGTGGTGAATCATCCTTAAGACTGACACTTAAGATTTAGTCCTACACTTCACTTAGATAACAATAATGATATGCTTGATAACTAACTTTTAAGCGCAGCATTGAGCAAAGAATTTTTTTAATCTTAAAGGTGCTGTAAGTAGTATTTGAACAAAGCTGTTGGACATTGTTGATATTTGAAATAAACCCAAACAAACCCACCCCCCTCTTCATTGCTCCACCTCCAAAACTCACACTCCAATCCTAACCATCCTGCTCTGAGTCGGTCTCGATCCCCAACCCGATCGCTGCCGGCATGCAAGACGAATGCACTATCAATGATGCTAAGCACCTAATTCTCTAACAGTCGTCAGTGTGCAGTGGTTTACTGCTCAACTCACACTATCTGGCCACTGTTACACACGCAATGCGAGTGGATGTCTGTTTAGCACAGCTGACGTGCAACAAAATGCTTCACGAAAAATAAAGCACAGTTGATGAACGAATGACAAGGAAGCACAAAAAATGAACATACAGTACACAAGAGTAAATAAAACGTTTTCGTTGTTAGTTTCTGACAGCACAGCAGCTCCAGACAATCAAAACTGTGTTACTCACATGAGCGGAATCAAAGCAGCCTCCATGTCTGTTTTCAGGCCTTCCCACTTAGCTCTCTCCAGTGCTGGAAAGCTTTTCTAATATAAACGCAGGTCCTAAAGCATTTTGCCCAGGCATAAACCTTCATTCCACTGATATTCTTTTGAGCTCTTTTGTATTGTGTCGCATTTCTCATTCTGCTGTTTATATATAATGTATGTGTGTTTAATATAATGGTTTTTTTTTTTCAAATCTCCCTCTTGCTTATTCTCTCTCCTCGACCATCATACGCCCCCTAATGCTGATTGGTTAGATGTTTGTTGTTGGTATCGGCCCGACTATCTTACAAAGACTGTATTTGAAATGCTACTGAGTCCACCTTTAAGTCAATTCTTAGCAATGTTCTTGTGAGTAATTCTAAATACAGCCCCTGATTTCTTTGAGGGGAGGGTTTATGGGCGGGTAAATGTAAGGGCTTTTTTAGACCTTTCAATCTAATGGATGAAATAAGCATGCGCAATTTATATATGAACGCGATAGGAGATGATGGAAAACATACGGAGAGCAGAAGGTTTAGTTTCTGCTCTGACAGTCGCAAGACCATGGCAAACGCTGTGAGTACGTGTAAGAAAACAGGTATGGTGAGAGAACATTGTGCTGGGTACTTTTTCGTTTAAATCCCGTCTGGCTAGTGCGTTTCCCATAATGTTTACGCATTAGGTCAGTAGGTGGAGAGTAGGAGGTCTTTTGTGGCTGTTCAAACACATTCAACCACATGAGCATCTACACTACGAGAGCAATCTGGTCAAATGCATTTTCGACTACCTCTGGAAGTGGTCAAAAGTGGACAAGCTGTATTTAGCGTTGATCCAATCAACGAAAATGCTTCTTTATACCAGATGTAAACAGAGCCTTTTATCCAAAGTGAATCACAATGCATTCAGTTTTTTTCATGCTTTCCTTGGGAATCAAACCTGTGTGCTCACACTATGATATGATAATGCCAAAGTGTGCAGTATAAAAAATAAATTTAAACTAAGTTTAAATATTTTTTTCTGTCTTTCTTTAAAATAGTGTGCAGTATGCAGTAAGCTTTACAACAGTATTCCATTTCCAACACAGTTTAGAAGGATCACTAGTGTGGTGATTATGATGATCTGTGCATTATATACTGCATAATGAGTAAAACTATTTTGAAATAATATGTGAAAGTATGCTATATTGTGATATATGCTATATTGCTATATTGTGGTATATGCTATATGTGATATTGCATCTGGTTCACACTGGAATTTTTTTTTTTTTTTTTTTTTTTTTGCATTTCGTTCCACACAGTGAGCTATATTCAGAAGGTCTAAAATCACACTCTGCATCATCAGAAATGTTTCTGATTGGCTATTTCACCAAGTTCAGTACTGTTTGAGGCAGAAGTCTGGATTATATTTAGTGTCTGACCTTCTTTTGTGCTCAGAATATCCAGGCTAAACGTCCCTCAGCCAAACAGCCCAGTCAAATGAGCTAAAACAGTATTGACACTGTATAAACAGGGGAAATTCCTCTCTCAAATTGGGTTACCGTTCTCTTAAATTAAAGATGTTTTCATTTCTGAGCTCTTCAAGCAGTGCTTTCTCTCTCTCACTCTTACACACACACACACACACAGCACTGTTGTGCAGACACCGCTATGTGTCTTTTTTTCCCCTCAGGAGATGAACATTGTGCTGGGCTCTCATGATTGACCGGCTTCCCATGTTACTCTGAGAGTGATTGCCATAAATATTTCATCACCAAAATTGCTTCGTGCCATAAATACACAGCAGTGTGTGACAAAAGAGGGAGAGAGAGAAAGGACACACTTCCTCCTTATCACCTCAGACGCCCGGACAATTAACACACCACCTCATACATCATTCTAGAGCCATTTACGTGGACATTTCTCACTCTTGTCTTCCTTTCTGCTCGTTCGCTCTCACGATTCCTTTTAAATACAAAAACACAATGCTTTTAACAAGTCTCATGTATACATAAACATTAACACAAAAGCACATAAAGGTGTATTTTTTTTTAAATGTCCCCTAACCCTAAACCATTTTTAAATAGTTTTTACTTTTATTTTGTTCTATTATTGTATCTGTAATACAGTATAATTTAATATAAAGTACACATAATTAAAAATGGTTCATTTACTATTTGAACAATTAAAAAAAAAATACATTTCTGCTTGTTCGCTCGCATGTTTCCTTTTAAATACACAAAGAGTCAAGCCTCATATATACATAAATATTAACACAAAAGCACAAAAATATGTCAAGTCCCAAAATCATTTTAATGTATTATTTTACTATTTTTTTTTACTATTTTATTTATTTTTTTATTTACTATTTTACTACTTTTTATTTATTTTTTTATGTTACATTTTGCAACATGAACCATTTTTAATTGTATTATTCTAAATTATATTAAACAATTAAAACATAATATTTGAACAATTAAACCAAGTCACCTTTATTTTTATAGTGCTTTATACAACACAGATTGTTTCAAAGCATCTTTACAGTGAACAAATGGAAATGATGATTCGGTGATGCAAACATAGTTCAATTCAGCTGTAAAGCAGCTCTTAAAAAAAAAAAAAAAAAAAAAAAAAAATTGTTCAGCTGTTGATTCAGTTCTATTGTAAAGTTCTATTGTAAAGATCATCAATTATTAAATGAGTTCAATTTGGCTCTGCAGAAAACAGTGATTGTCCATCTCAGTTCAGTTGTCATCCAATAGTGTCAGTGCAGTCAAATCAATAATATATTTGAATATTAAGTGTCCCCAACTAAGCAAGACAGAGGCGACAGTGGCAAGGAACCTAAACTCCATCAGATGACACAATGGAGAAAAAAAAAAAAAAAAAGTCAGCTAATAAAAAGTATTTTAAGCTTGCAGCACATTTCATTTCTGCTGTCTGCGTGTCTCTTTCTCTCTCTCTCTCTCTCTGCATGTAACGACTCAGTTTTTGCGGAGATTTACTGTGTGTTATGGGAAGGGGATTTCCTTCTGTTCTTCACGGCCACTTGACTAAAGAACAGAGCCTGACCTTGTGTCGTTCACACACATATCTGCTCTCCACAGCTCCCCACAGTACTCACGAGCTTATTAAACACATTAAATCTCAATGTCATAAGGCAAGATTATAAGTGTTTGGCTGAACGCCTACCTATAATCCACCTCTCAACTCTGGTTGGAGGTCTGTTGAGCACTTCAGCATTTCCATTCAGCTCTTGTTACATAAAAACCCTCTGTGCAGAAATAGATGACTTCATTAAGTTAATAAGTTAATTATGAATGAGACTTCATTTTTGTGGAGTATAATAATGTCCCAAAGCTCAAAAACACAACAAACACATTTCTTCGAAATATAAACAGTGTTAAAATGCATTAAAATTACCATATTAATAAATAGATATCAGACATGAGTGTGTGTGGCTACCGTTCAAAAGTTTTTGATCGAAAATATTTTTTATGTTTTTGAAAGAAGTCTCTCCTGTTCACCACGGCTGCATTAATTGGATGAAAAATGCAATATAACAGGAATATTGTTAAAAATTATTACAATTTAAAATAACTGTTTTCTATTGTAATATATTTAAAAAAGTAATTTATTCCTGTGATGCAAAGCTAAATTTTCAGAATCATTACTCCAGTCTTCAGTGTCACATGATCCTTCAGAAATCATTCTAATATTCTGATTTTGTGCTTAAGAAACATTATTATCAATGTTGAAAACAGCCAAGCATATGAGACATCTTTTAAAAACATAAAAAATCTAACCAACCCCAAACTTTTCAATGCTAGTGTATATGCTTTATATATAGTATTTATCTATATATACTGTATACTAATACTGATGTCAGATAAATTGATGATTTTAAAGTTCTATATTGGTTTAATAAACAAAAATAAAACACCAAATGTGAATTTACAGTGAATTTAGACCCCACAACATTATAATGCACAATACAAAAATGGATTTACATTTGGTAAGGATTACATGTTATTAAAATATTATTGATTTTAATAATTTAAGTGCCTATTAGATGACAAAATGAAATCTAATGAGGATGCAAAATGAAATATTAAATACTAAAATGCTGCATTAGATTTATTAAAAAATATTATGAATGTCTATATATATATATATATATAGGGAAAGTGGTACAGGCACCTCTAATTCAATCACTTGTGCATTACATTCTATATAAGAGAAGAACGTAACATAACCTAAAGGGAGAACATCTAACTGAATACAGGGATTTATTAATGTCCAAAAGTGCTTTCTGACTGTCCTTTAAGTATACAGGTATACTGCCCTCAGCTCTGGTCAGTTATATTTGCCCAGGTGTGCTTATTTGAAGTAAATTGAGTCTGGTACACAGGGACACAGTTTAGTGAGTGTTTCTGAAGAGCACTACAAACTTCTTCCACAGGAGCTGCCTGAACACACACATTCATGTTCAGGAATGACGTGCATCATGCATTCAGCTCTGCAGTTTTTATACTGTACAAACTGTATATTCTACCCCCTGCCTACACTAACCATACCCATCACAGAAAACATTCTGCATTTTTAAAAAAAGTGTATGTTTTTTAAGCCATCTGCTTTACGAGGAAACAGGAAGTAACCTATCCATTAAAATAAACGTTTGGCTGATTTATAAGCCTTTTTAACAAGTGAGGAACAGTAAAATGTTCTTACTAGTTGGTTGTTATAATATTTAAAGGGGTCCTTGATTATGATTTCACTTTTTAACTTTAGTTAGTGTGTAATGTTGCTGTTTGAGCATAAACAACATCTGCAAAGTTACGACGCTCAAAGTTCAATGCAAAGGGAGATATTTTCTTTTACAGAAATAGCTTTTTAAGAACTACAACAAACGGCTGGTAGGGACTACAATGCGCTTCTTCCTGGGTTGGTGACATCACAAACCCTAAAATTTACATAAACCCCGCCCCCGAGAACACACAACAAAGGGGGTGAGGCCACGTTGGGCTGCTTTAGAGAAGAGGAAGAGTTGTTATAGTAGAGTGATGTTGCCATCATTTTACACCGGACTGCTTCACAAACGAGGGTCAATTCAACGCTGGATTTGCACAAAAGATTAACATGACGGCACATGCTAGTCGATGAGTTGAATCAACTCCACAGCAACTACATACATTTATTCACTAACCATTCAGAAATGTCCAGATTCATTCTAAAAGTCCTGAGTCTCTCCATCAGTGTCCGACTCCGGTTTGAACAATGTAAGGCTGAACACCGTTACTGACAATCCTCATTTTGGCTGCGTGAGATTCTCCAGCTTTGTTGTTGTTGAGCTGTTAAAGCTCCGCCCTCTTTCAGAAAAGGGGCTGGGAGAAGCAGCTCATTTGGATTTAAAGTGACACACAAAAATGTTTTTGCTCACACCCAAATAGGGGAAATTTGACAAGCTATAATAAATGATCTGTGGGGCTGAAACTTCACAGACACATTCTGGGGACATCAGAGACTTATATCCCCTTTATATCCCCTTTGACTACATAGGTGAGGACATTTGACCCTCACAAGTATAGCCAAACCTGTACGTGGCTGTTTTATGGGGACTTTCCATATAATTTATACTGTACAAACTGTATTTATCTATAGCTATAACTCTATATATAACTCTATGTATATAACTCTAAACCTACCCATCACAGAAAACTTTCTGCATTTTTAGATTTTCAAAAAACATCACTTAGTATGATTCCTCATGTCTGTATGAAAATACCTTTTTTTGTGTTGCCTATTTTAACACAATTAAGACATTTGTTTTTTGCAATGTGACATTATTTTCATTACACATATGCTCATTCTCTTTACTGTAATGGGAAAAATCTATAATGTGACAAATAAACATAATAAATAAATAAAATATAATGTCAATATTTAAATTGTTAATATTTAAATTGTTTTCCTCATGAGGACCAAAAATGTCCCCACGAAAGGATTTCGGATATTACCATCTTTGAGGGGGGTTTACCAGGACCCCCCCCCCCCCCCCACACACACACACACACACACACACACACACATACACACACACACACACAGCAATCCATTTCTGCAGTAATAAGAAGAGGCTTTCAAATGGATTCCAAACAGGTGTGAATCTAATTCAGGAGCACAGGGGGTGTTGATTAAGAGAGCTGGAGCTCATGCCAGAGAACAGAGATAAAGTCATTTCTCTCTGTCTGTCTCTGCTGGTGTACCAGACAGAGGCTGGACGCTGGCTGACTCTATTACAGGTGAGAGAAAGAGAAAGAGCTTCTCCTTTACAGTGAGTTCATCATACAGTATACAGAGGACAGTAAAACACAAGCTAGTCTGTCTAATAGTCACATAAACATACAACTCAAACTACTCGCAGCATCTAAACGCATATGTGTAGTTAACTATCGACCAAGTCCACTTTGCAGCTTATTTTGACACGTGAAGCAATCAAATATGATTCATATTGTTTTTACATGCCATTTATAAGACGTTTTATCTGAAATAGATTATACCACAATGAGGTAAAAGCTCTTAAAATGATTGCAAAGCAGTGTCTGACCACAACAAATTGTGTAGAATTTGTCATTTAGAAACCTAAAGCAGAATATACTATGGAAGCTTGTTTCTGCCATTAAATAAAAAATAGAAAGGTAATTGCGACTTTTTATCTCACAATTCAGACTTTTTTTCTCAGAATTGCGAGATATAAACTCAGAATTGCAAGATATAAACTCGCAATTTATGTTATACTTATGTGTTATATTGTGCAATTTTGAGGGGAAAAAATGTTTTTTTTTTCTCAGAATTGCGAGTTTATATAATGCAATTCTGACTGTATAACTCACAATTTTGAGTTCATATCTCACAATTCTGAAAAGTCTTGCAATTCTGATAAAAACTCACAAGAAAAAATGTCAGAATTACGAGATAAAACATTGCGATTGCCTTTTTTTTTTTTTTTTTTTTTTTTTTATTAAGTGGCGGAAACAAGCCTTCATAATATACACTTCTGCCACTGTTCAAAAGTGGAGACGGTAAGATTTCTTTTGTGTGTGTGTTTCTCCAAAAATAACTGTAAAAAAACGAAACAAATTTACACAGTAAAACACTGTTTTCCATTGGAACGGTAATATACAGTAAAAACAATGCATTCTGGGTATATATTATTTGTCATTTTCACATTATAGGCTACTTTCTAGAAAACGACAAATATTACCCAGAATGCATTGTTTTTACAGTATATTACTTCTGTATATTACAATGCATTCTGGGTAATATTATTTGTCATTTTTGAGGAAGTAGCCTATAGGCCTCTTTTCTTAAAATGACAAATATTACCCAGAATGCATTGTTTTTATGGTATAATACTGTTTCAGTGGAAAACAGTATTTTACTGTGTAAATTTGTTTCATTTATTTACAGTTACTTTTTAGAGTGAAGGCTGCATTTATTTGATCAAAAATACAGTAAAACAGTAATATTGTGAAATATTATTATAATTTAAGATAACCATTTTGTATTTATAATGTAATGTATTCCTGTAATGCAAAGCTGATTTTTCAGCATCATTAATCCAGTCTTCAGTGTCACATGATCATGCTATGCTGATTTGCTGCTCAAGAAACATTTCTTTTATTTTAATTATTTATTTATTCATCTATTTATTTTGTAATTCCCAATTATTCTCAGTAGTGATTCTCATTAGATTTACCACCATGATGTATAGATATTTTACAAATTAAATAATAATATTATATTTTATCCTTTTTTAAGTACAGAGTGTGTATACATGTGTTAAAAAATAATGTCACAATGCAAAAAATATTCTTAAATGGAGCTAAAATAAGCAACATAAAAAAGCTGGAGTGAAATTTAAACTAGACATGTTCTTGACATGCACATTTTTCAGTGGCACTGAATTCACAAAATTCTTTCTGACCTTAGACTTCTTTGTTTAAACCGTTAAAGGTCAGAGGTCACTTTTAACAGTGCTTTTTAAAACACATGAAAATACCATTACTCGAGACTTCACTGAACTTAGAAGTGAACTACTGCTGTTCAAAGAACAAATGAGCCTTTCTGAATGCCGAAGGCTCTGCCTTTTACACCGGCGTACCGAGATGACCTTGGTTTGGTTATTTACGAGCCAGAGTGCAGCTGTCATCATTAATTAGTTCCTTTCATTAACGAGAGGATGGAAACGTACACTTTCCTCTCACCTTGTCTTTTATTTTCTATCCTCTAGTGGTCTAATGAGAGCTAGACATCAGAGAGATTTCCAGTGGGCTGTATTTATATACATAAGTAATGTCTGAACCGGTTTCAGATGCAGCTGTAATGATTTCAGAACAAGAGGAGAGAAATTAAAAACCGGAATAGCACTCCAGAGACATAAAGCCTATTTGGAAAGTCCTAGGAAATGATTTCATTTCTTTTACTGTGTTTTTTGAGAGTGTGTGTGTGTGGATGTTCTGGAGATGGCCTTTCTCAGGCCTGTGTCGTTTATGGGTCGTTAGCTGAGACCCACTGCTCCATTAACTGAAGCACAGCGCTATGGGTAAAGTACAAGCGCTCATATATTCTTGTGAGGGAAATGGCTGCTGTTTTATTGGCATACATCTCCCAGTGGTGCACAATAACTCAAACACACACACACACGCACAAACTAATAGGTAGTGCACACTAACACACACACACACAATATCTCACATATTATTTACACCTTTTTTTATTGGGCAAACGTTGACACCAGTGCTTATGATGGATGGTTGTGTTTTCTTTCTAGCTTTCTTCCCTTTTTTCGGCTATAGTAAAGTGGGCCAACCAAAAACACGCACACACAGCCCTTAACATCCACCTGTTCCCATACACAGGAAAAGGAAGTGACTCTAAGAATGTGCTGGTTTAGTGTGTGACTGATAAGATGAAAGTATGTAGATAAGCATGAAACCGCTCTGAAACCCTGAAACCTCACAGTACTTCAATATGACAGCAGAGAACAGCTCCAAATAAGAGACTGATCGTTCTAATTGGCTTGACCTGTGAGTCACGGCGTGAGTTTTAATTGCATCATTGTGAGTCTGGAGCTTGATTAAGCCTTAAGAGGAATGATTGCCATTAAAGTCTTTATGGGAGAAAGGTGATATAATACAATAAAATATACATTAAAATACTGGGATAGTCTTTCAGTCCAATCATTTTCATAGCAGTTCAAACAATATACAATATCTTTGTCTGATAACACTTTCTAATACAAAGAGGAACAAAAATTTTCCTATCAACTCCATAAAACCACTGCGCGTATGCACATTTGATCTTAGAGTGTGCGTATGCTTAAATCTACGCCAATGCTCATATTGACGTGGAAAAGTGCTTAGCGCCACGTCAGGGTCTGAGCAGACGTACGCACTTTTCATTGTCACACTGTTAGACTTTTTATTGTATTTTTGCGGTAACTTACTGGCAGCACTATTGCCAGTAAGTTACTGTAACTGCCCCTTTACAGTAGTTAACTGTAAATAACATATGGTATTTTACTGGGATTTTTTGCGGTAAGTAACTGTAAAATTACAGCAAAGTCTAACAGTGCAGATTACTGCAGGTTTTTGGAAATCTAAGCTATTCTTGCAGCTCGCTTAGGATTTGGATGATGACTGTTGATCTTTTATATGTAAATGACATGAATTAGCGGAGAACTTAAAACCATTCAGCTGCGCGCAAGTTCAAAATCATTTTGCGATTTATAGATTTCACATCTGAAAGAGAGACGCACACTCGTTTTCTGTGTATACGTTAATTGAATCACACGTACGTACATCTGAGAAATGATCATAAGATCAAATTTAGGATGGTTTCTGTGCAACATTTTATAAATGAGGCCCCAGATCTCCAATACCCTTAGTATTTTTAGTATGCACCAATCAATCAACAAATGAGTTAATCTCAGAATAATAAATAGAAAAGGAGACTTGTTTTTTCAACAGATTTAAGATTACTGAATCATCCGAGTACTTCAAAATGTAGTTCTGTAAGTACCTACTTGAGCACTCATTAGTGTACATCGCAAAAAGAACTGGTGAGTTAAAGGGTTAGTTCACCCAAAAATACAGTAAAAAAGTACAGTGGTTCAATATTAATATTATAAAGCAACGAGAATATTTTTGGAGCGCCAAAAAAAACTAAATAATGACTTATTTAGTGATGGCCGATTTCAAAACACTGCTTCAGGAAGATTCGGAGCATAAATTAATCAGTGTATCGAATCTTGATTCAGATCGCGTGTCAAACTGCCAACGGCTGAAATCACGTGACTTTGGCGCTCCAAACAGCAGATTCGACACACTGATTCATCTGTGCTCCGATGCTTCCTGAAGCAGTTTTAAGTCGTTATTTTGTTTTTTTTGGCGCTCCAAAAATATTCTCGTCGCTTTATAATATTAATATTGAACCACTGTACTCACATGAACCGATTTAAATATGTTTTTAGTACCTTTATGGATCTTGAGAGAGGAAATGTCCATTGCTCCCTATGGAGGACTCACGGAGCTATCGGATTTCAACTAAAATATCTTAATTTGTGTTCTGAAGATTAACGAAGGTCTTACGGGTGTGGAACGGCATGAGGGTAAGTAATAAATGACAGAATTGTCATTTTTGGGTGAACTAACCCTTTAACACAGCCCTGTGGAACGCCAGTATTTTACTTGAGATAATTATTTACTTTGACTCTCTGAGTTCTATTTGTTAAAAAGGTTGGGTTGGGAGGAGCATGAAGAATCATTTTCACACATGAATTGACACCTCGGAGTACAGACCTTAAATTCATTGAAAGTCTTTGGGATGTGCTGGAGTAGACTTTACAGAGTACTCACCACTTGCATTGTCAATACAAGATCTTGACCAAAAATTGATGCACTTCCTGATAGAAATAACATCACAACATTTATTTCCATCACAGGGTGCATACATTTTTGGTCAAGATCTTGTATTTGCATATTTAAATCCAAACAGCGATTTATTTTATTTATTTATTTTTTTGGCCGGGTTATATATACAGTATAACATAAAACATGTCCAGGTCACATTTCTAAGGGGGCCTCTAAAAACCTCTCACAAAACTTTTTGTGATGGATATAATATGAGGTGGGAGGAAAAACTACAACTTTTGCTAGCGGATGAAGTTTCTCAGGGAATGCAATGAATGCAAAAGTTTTGCTAGTGAACAGCTCTTTTTTTTTTTTTCCCCATCACCATGTCCAGTTAGGGCTCTGTACATTTAACCCCAAAATCAAATAAATAAATAAATAAATTAATTAATAAAAAATAAATAAATAAAAATACATTTAAAAATAAATAAATAAATAAATAATTATTTGTGACTTTTTTCCCTTACAATAATTAGGAACATTTCCTGCCAAAATTTCTATTGTCACAATGCACCCAGAAAATTTTACTTTTAACGTAAAATTTATTTTGTTTTATTTATTTATTTTATTTTATTGTTATTTTTGATAGTGATAACATTCCTACAATAAAATATGATTTTTACATTTAAATCAGCATAAATAAAATGAATCACAACCAATACCATTATTATGTATAAACACTTTACAGTTTAAATATTGACATTATATTTTATTTATTTATTTATTTATTATGTTTATTTGTCACATTATAGATTTTTCCCATTACAGTAAAGAGAATGAGCATATGTGTCATGAAAATAATGTCACATTGCAAAAACAAATTTCTTAATTGTGTTAAAATAGCCAACACAAAAAAGGTATTTTCATACAGACAAAAGAAAAAAAAAATATAAAACTAGATAATAAACTAGATATGCTCCTGACATGCACATAAAATATTCAGTGGCACTGAATCCACAATTATAAATACAAATGCCGATGCGCAGAGAAACAAAACATGAACATAATATATATTTGTTTTATGATACACATGGAAATTTCTCAGACATTATTACAATCAAATCTAATTAGCCTGTCCTTTCTAGAGCATCTCGTGTTCAATCTAATAAATCTAATCAGGCTTCACTGAATACGATTATAAAGTTAAAAAGCTCAACGCTGCCGAGAGCACGATTCATTCTGCTGCGTGAGTGTTTTTATTTTGAATCATGCATATTAGGCCTGAAATGTGAAATGCCTCAATTGCTGCAATCTTTACTAAACTGTTTATATGCTCCTCAATTCCAAATCCATGTAAACAAACACCACAAACAATCAAAGACCTCCAGCTATTTCAAATGTTCAAAGAGTTGAATGAATGTTTATCAAAAAAGAAAAAAAAAATTGGATTGTAAGATCAGTTACGGCTCCCCAGCTGTGAGAAAACAAAGACATGTCAGGCAGGTCTGAACAAGATAAAGGAAAGCTGATTCCCCCCTCCTCATTACAGGACAAATTTAAATAATACCGCAGAAAACAGCAGGCCTCCCGGACCTAGTGTTGGCCATGAAAGAATGAATAATAAAAAGTTAATTTACAGTTCCTCCAGCAGATGTATTGAGACAAACATCGCAAACACACGGCTCTCAAAATACATTTTCCCCGAGCCTGAAAGCCGTAGGGACCCTCCTCTTGTTGAAATGTCATGGTCCTGCGTGCAGGAGGCAGCAGTCGGGGATTTGCAAATAGATTCTCTTTGAGGCAAATTCTAGTGAATATGTATGCCCCCTCTCTCTCTCTCTCTCTCTCTCTCAATCTCTCTCACATGTTTTCTTGTGAGCGCTCACTGATGCGCTCTCCTCATTCAGCTCACTGTGCCATGGAAACACTGAAATCAGAGGAGATCTCCTTGTATTCGCAGGCTGCCGAAGCTACACTACTGAGCTGTGCTAATATCTCCAGTTATTTTACTGTATGTGGAAAGCTGAAATAAATGGGAAGAAACATCATTATGTGTTATATATCCCCGGAAATGATTCCCTTTCAGCTTATTTTCTTATCAAATTAGTAACTGATACATGTCATTTCCTTAAATGGAATGTTCAACATAAATCACTGCAAACTATTTTACTTCATACCAAAACAGAGGCAGAATGAACAAGTGTTTCCTAAAACATTGAATTTCTTTGTATTTCTTTCTTCTTTTTTTCTGATCAAAACCACCCCACACACACAATTTTCAAACTCATGAGTAGGAACATCCCAGAGGACTTGAACAGGTAAACATCACTGCTTCAAGGCCAAGAGGGGTCAGACTTATGTTTATGCACTAAAGCTGTAACACAAGGTCAAAGGTCAAATCTCATTAAAGCATTAACCCTAGATATTCATTTCTGACGGTGTCTGTCTGTCTATCTATCTATCTGTCTGAGAATGAATTATCATATGCAGTAAAAGATAACAATGCTCAAGCACTGTTTTGCCAAAAACTCGACTGACTGGCTTCTCTCTGTATGATTTCATATGAGTCTCTTCAGACCTTAGAACTGTACATGAATTATGAGCGTCTGCAACTTTTGACCTCCTAACTGAACACCTTTCCACAAATTGATTATAGAAACAAAAAAAAATATATAAATAAAAATTAATATTTTTTTTCTTAGTCTTATTAAGTGAAAACAATAAGTGCAACCATAATCAAAATGCAAATAGAGACCAAATTTTTCTTCAAGCATGATACAGAGTTAAGAGATGGTTACAACTGCACAGCCCAGCCTAAGATACACTGTAAAAAATGACCGTGATTTTAACAGTAAAAGACTGTAAAAATGCAGCGGTGAAAAACTGTCAATTGGTTTACAGAAAGTTTCCGTACTATATACGGTGAATAACTGTAATAGATCTAATGGTACATTTAATGTAATTTTACGGTAAAATACCGTTAAATTCACAGTTTTTGGAAGTGAAAAATAACAATTCATTGTAAAATTTACAGTGAAAAACCGTAAATTGACATTCCCACAATTCCCTGCGTGACACTTCAAATTTGATATATTTTAGTTGAAATAACTCTGTTTCTTCTTAGTTTTTCTCATTTTTTTCTAATTAGTTATGTACATTAGGGTTTTATGTTACATCTAATGTTGTTAAATTAATGTTTATTGCATTTTTAAAATTTCATGCATGTTACTATGATGGTGTTTAGTGTGTGTGTGAATGACACTGTGTGCACCTTCTATATGTTAGTGTTGTCCTTCTCAGCTTGTGGAAAAGCTGCTTGTGATGAACTTTGATTCAACATGTGACTCTTATCACCACTGTTTTTGGTGACTGTCAGTGTATTATAAAGGTACAAAACAGATATTAGTACTTCATTAGGTTGGTAAATTAACATTATATCAGTTAATGAAATACGTTATTTTACCGTAAATTTAACAGATTTTTTTTTACGTTGCTACTGTATTTTTTACGGTAAAGTTCTGGCAACCACAGCTGCTGGTTTTTTACCGTAAATTTTACTGGGATTTTTTTTACAGTGTAGCTTTCATACTGTGAGATATTTGTATGCGTCAGGGAGCTGCTTTAAAAACGCAGGGTATTGAAATCACGTTTGAATGCGCGCTCGCGTTTTACTTTCGATTTCGCGATTGTGCTTACTCTGTGAATAGGGAGCGGCGGTGCTGAGCGCACATTCTATAAGATCAGACATTTGTTGTGCAACGAATCCTCCTCCATGGTCTCGTCACTTACTCTCGTCATGTGATCAGTGAACTCAGATTCCTGCTGCACTACGTACGACAGCTCGTGTTGGATGAGCTGGGATTGAAGTGACCATTATCCAACAGAATTAAATGGTTTTCAACAGTGGAGGAATAATGTAAATGTAGCAGTGACATATTCTATCCTAATTTCACTCTCACACTCCATGTTAATATCGCTAGAAAGCTTTTTGGTAACACTTTACAATACGGGTGCACTAATAAGCATTAATTCATGCTTAACTAATGCACAGATAATCATGAGTTAATGTATGACTCATGAAGAACTAAACCATTAATTAATGATTACTGTATCAGTAACTAATAAAGAGTCTATTTGATTAATGGATTAAGTAATATATGATTTTGCTATTAATTAAATAATGTAATAATGTATTAATTCCTTAATAACATATTTTATTAACTAATAGTCTAAGTTATCATTATTACTTAAAAATTAGTTAATAGTCAAGTGCCTCAACAAGTAAAGTCATAACATAATGATACATTTTCAAATCATTAATTAAAGCAGACAACTGGAAGTTGAAGTACATGGCTTCAACCCATTGTGGTAATTAACACATTAACTTAGACTATTAGTTAATGAAATATGTTATTAAGGAATTAATACATTATGACACATTTAATTAATAACAATTCATATATTACTTAATCTATTAATCATATAGACTCTTTATTAGTTACTGATGCAGTAATCATTAATTAATGGTTTAGTTCTTCATGAGTCATACATGATTATCTGTGCATTAGTTAAGCATGAATTAATGTGTATTAGTGCACCAGTATTGTAAAGTCTATCTATCTATCTATCTATCTATCTATCTATCTATCTGTCTGTCTGTCTGTCTGTCTAACAGGGAACATTCTCAGAACTTTGGCTAACGTTCTGGCAAGGCTCTCTCAATGTTATGAACAAATTATCTTTCAGTAACATTAATAGAATGTCAGTTCAAAGTTATCTGATTTTTAATAATGTTCTCAAAACATTAGCACAAAAACATTATCTATACATCATTCACAGAATATTTTTTTCTAAAACGTTTTAATTGGATGTTCGTCTAACATTTTTATATTTTACTAGTTTCAGAATGTTCAGAGAACATTCAAAAGTAAAAATCCCACAACATTTGCAAAACGGAATGTTATCTTAATGTTTGCATAACCAAGAAAAAACTTTAAACTTACATTTTTAATCTTCAAAGAGCATACAGATCATAAAATGCATTTTATCCACAAAATGTTTGTGTACATTCTATTTCATGATTTTCTGTCACAAAATGCATTTCCTTCACAAATTGCTCATTCTGTGAATGAGATATGTATTTCATCCAAATATTTTGTGGTCCAGACAGCCTCTGTTGGACCAAATGCATATCTTGTTTACAAAATGAATCGTGACTGAAATGCAAAAATTTCAGGACAAATTCCCCTTTTGTATTCCATGAAAGAAAGCACCTTGGAACGACATGAGGGTGAGTAAAAGATGAATTAAACATTTTTTTGGTTGACCTGCTCCTTTAAGAAGACCGTCTTGAGCTACATGATTGTGTCTCTAGGCATAAAGGACTTTATTCTCTATTGCTTCTGCCCCTGAGCCCCTTTCATTCTGTTTATTAAGTTTCTCTTGACAGCGGATGGGTCTCCCTCCATTTCTGAATCCCTCGGGAGATTCTTTTCTTTCAAGCTTAAATGTGAACGCTCAAAATCAAATGCTACTGGGGTCTGGAGACAGTACTCAAACGCTCTCGGCAAGAGTGTAGCAGGCATGGACTCGAGTCCGCTGACAGTCGTGATTCAGTTTTGCAACTGCCGGGGGGGTGAGGGGGGGGTTAAATTAATAAATGAAATCAAATCCGTCTGGAGTGGGTGAATCTGAATTATTCACCATGATCTTTGTCACCCCTGTTTCCTTCCCCCAGTTCTCATAACTGTCACAAAACAAAATGTGCCAACACAGACTCAAAAATTCAGGGGATGATGACAGCTGATAAAATATTAA
The DNA here is from genome assembly GCA_036281575.1 of Ancherythroculter nigrocauda. Classification (NCBI taxonomy): domain Eukaryota; kingdom Metazoa; phylum Chordata; class Actinopteri; order Cypriniformes; family Xenocyprididae; genus Ancherythroculter; species Ancherythroculter nigrocauda. Next base: position 6,771,807 of record VTFQ01000023.1, on the reverse strand, counting down.
TTGTCTTGCAGTTGTTGCATTTAACTGACATCCTCTTCTCTTCACTCACTGTCCCCGAGGCAGACGACCACCGCTTTGGTTGATGGGTCATTCCAACAGCCAGTGTTTGGTAACGTTACATTAAGAAGTGGCGTATAACAATAAAGCATTAAACATAACTAATTATGTTGCATCATTACTTTTGTTGGAAGGTTACTTTTCCCTCACCATGAGTGAGAATCTCTCTTCCAGACTGCACTATGATTGGTTGGCAGACGCTGGAAGTGGTATTTTTTCAACCCATATTCATTTGAAAAATGTATGGAAGCTTGTTTCCACCACTGAATAAAAAATGACAAAGGTATGAATGTGACTTTTTATCTCACAATTTTCTTCTTGCAAAGTTACAATTACGAGATATAAAGTTGCAATTCTTACTTTTTTCTCTGAATTGTTTATATTTCGCAATTCTGACTTTATAACACACAATTGTGAGTTATAAAGTTGTAAATGTGAGTTATAAAGTCATAATTGCGAGTTATAAAGTCACAATTGCATGTTATAAAGACAATTGTGAGACATAAGCTTTTTTTTCTCAGAATTGTTTATATCTCGCAATTATGACTTTATAACACAATTGTGAATTATAAAGTCAGAATTGTGAGATATAAACTCACAATTCTGAGAAAAAATTTTAGTCTTTTTTTTCCTCAGATTTGGAATTGGAAGACTCGTAATTGCAAATTTACATTTCACAATTTTAAGAAAAGAAGTCAGAATTGCAAGTTTATATCTCGCAAATGTGAGAAAAAAGTCAGAATTGGGAGAAAAAAGTCAGAACTGGGAGTTTATATCTCGCAATTGTGAGAAAAAAGTCAGAATTGGGAGAAAAAAGTCAGAACTGGGAGTTTATATCTCGCAAATGTGAGAGAAAAAATCAGAATTGGGAGAAAAAAAGTCAGAACTGGGAGTTTATATCTCGCAAGTGTGAGGAAAAAGTCAGAATTGGGAGGAAAAAAGTCAGAACTGGGAGTTTATATCTCGCAATTGTGAGGAAAAAGTCAGAATTGGGAGGAAAAAAGTCAGAACTGGGAGTTTATATCTCGCAATTGTGAGAAAAAAGTCAGAATTGGGAGAAAAAAAGTCAGAACTGGGAGTTTATATCTCGCAATTGTGAGAAAAAAGTCAGAATTGGGAAAAAAAAGTCAGAACTGGGAGTTTATATCTCGCAATTGTGAGAAAAAAAGTCAGAACTGGGAGTTTATATCTCGCAATTGTGAGAAAAAAGTCAGAATTGGGAGGAAAAAAGTCAGAACTGGGAGTTTATATCTCGCAATTGTGAGAAAAAAGTCAGAATTGGGGAAAAAAAGTCAGAACTGGGAGTTTATATCTCGCAAATGTGAGAGAAAAAGTCAGAATTGGGAGAAAAAAGTCAGAACTGGGAGTTTATATCTCGTAATTGTGAGAAAAAAGTCTGAATTGGGAGAAAAAAATCAGAACTGGGAGTTTATATCTCACAATTGTGAGAAAAAAAAAGTCAGAATTGGGAGAAAAAAGTCAGAACTGGAAGTTTATATATCGCAATTTGTGAGAAAAAAAAGTCAGAAATGCAAGTTTAAATCTCGCAATTGTGAGAAAAAAGTCAGAATTGGGAGAAAAAAAGTCAGAACTGGGAGTTTATATCTCGCAATTGTGAGAAAAAAGTCAGAATTGGGAGAAAAAAGTCAGAACTGGAAGTTTATATCTCGCAATTGTGAGAAAAAAGTCAGAATTGGGAGAAAAAAGTCAGAACTGGGAGTTTATATCTCGCAATTGTGAGAAAAAAGTCAGAATTGGGAGAAAAAAAGTCAGAACTGGGAGTTTATATCTCGCAATTGTGAGAAAAAAGTCAGAATTGGGAGAAAAAAGTCAGAACTGGAAGTTTATATCTCGCAATTGTGAGAAAAAAGTCAGAATTGGGAGAAAAAAAGTCAGAACTGGGAGTTTATATCTCGCAATTGTGAGAAAAAAAGTCAGAAATGCAAGTTTATATCTCTCAATTGGGAGAAAAAAAGTCAGAACTGGGAGTTTATATCTCGCAAATGTGAGAGAAAAAAGTCAGAATTGGGAGAAAAAAAGTCAGAACTGGGAGTTTATATCTCGCAATTGTGAGGAAAAAGTCAGAATTGGGAGGAAAAAAGTCAGAACTGGGAGTTTATATCTCGCAATTGTGAGAAAAAAGTCAGAATTGGGAGGAAAAAAGTCAGAACTGGGAGTTTATATCTCGCAATTGTGAGGAAAAAGTCAGAATTGGGAGGAAAAAAGTCAGAACTGGGAGTTTATATCTCGCAATTGTGAGAAAAAAGTCAGAATTGGGAGAAAAAAAGACAGAACTGGGAGTTTATATCTCGCAATTGTGAGAAAAAAGTCAGAATTGGGAGAAAAAAAGTCAGAACTGGGAGTTTATATCTCGCAATTGTGAGAAAAAAAGTCAGAAATGCAAGTTTATATCTCTCAATTGTGAGAAAAAAGTCAGAATTGGGAGAAAAAAAGTCAGAACTGGGAGTTTATATCTCGCAATTGTGAGAGAAAAAGTCAGAATTGGGAGAAAAAAAGTCAGAACTGGGAGTTTATATCTCTCAATTGTGAGAAAAAAGTCAGAATTGGGAGAAAAAAAGTCAGAACTGGGAGTTTATATCTCGCAATTGTGAGAAAAAAGTCAGAATTGGGAGAAAAAAAGTCAGAACTGGGAGTTTATATCTCGCAATTGTGAGAAAAAAGTCAGAATTGGGAGAAAAAAAGTCAGAACTGGGAATTTTTTCTCAGAATTGTTTATATCTCGCAATTATGACTTTATAACACAATTGTGAATTATAAAGTCAGAATTGTGAGATATAAACTCACAATTCTGAGAAAAAATTTTAGTCTTTTTTTTCCTCAGATTTGGAATTGGAAGACTCGTAATTGCAAATTTACATTTCACAATTTTAAGAAAAGAAGTCAGAATTGCAAGTTTATATCTCGCAAATGTGAGAAAAAAGTCAGAATTGGGAGAAAAAAGTCAGAACTGGGAGTTTATATCTCGTAATTGTGAGAAAAAAGTCTGAATTGGGAGAAAAAAATCAGAACTGGGAGTTTATATCTCGCAATTGTGAGAAAAAAGTCAGAAATGCAAGTTTATATCTCTCAATTGTGAGAAAAAAGTCAGAATTGGGAGAAAAAAAGTCAGAACTGGGAGTTTATATCTCGCAATTGTGAGAAAAAAGTCAGAATTGGGAGAAAAAAAGTCAGAACTGGGAGTTTATATCTCGCAATTGTGAGAGAAAAAGTCAGAATTGGGAGAAAAAAAGTCAGAACTGGGAGTTTATATCTCGCAATTGTGAGAAAAAAGTCAGAATTGTGAGAAAAAAATCAGAACTGGGAGTTTATATCTCGCAATTGTGAGAAAAAAAGTCAGAATTGGGAGAAAAAAAAGTCAGAACTGGGAGTTTATATCTCGCAATTGTGAGAAAAAAGTCAGAACTGGGAGTTTATATCTTGCAATTGTGAGAAAAAAGTCAGAATTGGGAGAAAAAAAGTCAGAACTGGGAGTTTATATCTTGCAATTGTGAGAAAAAAGTCAGAATTGGGAGAAAAAAAGTCAGAACTGGGAGTTTATATCTTGCAATTGTGAGAAAAAAGTCAGAATTGGGAGAAAAAAAGTCAGAACTGGGAGTTTATATCTCGCAATTGTGAGAAAAAAGTCTGAATTGGGAGAAAAAAATCAGAACTGGGAGTTTATATCTCGCAATTGTGAGAAAAAAGTCAGAACTGGGAGAAAAAAAAGTCAGAACTGGGAGTTTATATCTCGCAATTGTGAGAAAAAAAGTCAGAACTGGGAGAAAAAAAGTCAGAACTGGGAGAAAAAAAGTCAGAAATGGGAGAAAAAAAGTCAGAACTGGGAGTTTATATTTTGCAATTGTGAGTTTATAACTCGCAATTCTGACTTTGTTTCTCTCAGTTGTGAGTTTATATCTTGCAATTCTGACATTATAACTTGCAATTGCGAGTTTATATCTCACAATTTTTGAGAAAAGTCAGAATTGCGAGATGTAAACTCACAATTGTGAAAAAAAAAGTTGTTAGATAAAAAGTTGCAATTACCTTTTTTACTTTTTATTGGCGGAAACAAGCTTCCATAAAAACATACTGATGAGACATTAAACAGAGGTCCTGACTGTTGTCATTAAAAATCCCAGGATGTCTTTCGAAAAAGATTAGGGGTGTAACCCCGGCATCCTGGCCAGATTTTCCCAGTGGACTCTGTCCATCATGGCCTCCTAATCATCCCCTTCATCACTCTCTCTTCTCCACCAATAAGCTGGTGTGTGGTGGGCATTCTGGCGCAATATGGCTGCCGTCACATCATCCAGGTGGATGCTGCACATTGGTGGTGGTTGAGGAGATTCCCCGTCCCAAATGTAAAACGCTTTGAGTACCCAGAAAAGCACTATATAAATATTATACCAATAGTGTTAACAAAAGCAAAAGTACAATAAAAACACACTGGCTGAAGCAGCCATGTCACTTTAAGGCTGTGACACACCAAGCCAACATCAAAAAACTAGTGGTGTCACGGCCTTTAGCTGTTTCTACAAGTCTTTTAGCTCTTTTATCATGACTCGTGTTTCACAGGATTCATACCCGAATGCTTCACATCACAAGTGCAAAGCTGTACCAGATGAGATACTGAACTATTTTACTATAGTACATCAGAAAACCCACACATATGGAGCTGGTTATATGATGCAAACATAAATATGTATTAGTTTACAAATCATGCACTATAGTAACAGTGTTTTGAGGTCATAAAATAGTATTGTGCAAGAAACCATGTGAAAATAAGTCTTTATTAATCAATAACATGCCCCTGTAATCATAATTTGTGTAAATTATAAAAGTTGGTGTTTTACTGCAGTGTTTTGTCAGCTGGAAACTGCAGTGAATTGTATGTATAGGTATGTTTTTGGAGTTTTGCAGAAATGTAGGTAGAGGCATGTTTTTCCACAGAGCATATAATATGTAGCCTATAATATAACTTTGCTGCATTCTGTGCTTGAAATGCTATAAAATAGCCATTCTCATACAGTACATACAATAATTCCTACAGCATTTGCACACATTAAATATACCCTTATTTCTCCCAACATCAGGAAGTGAGGGGTTTTCAGTTGTATTTATCAGTAATTGAATGTAATGCACCTTACTTATTTAAAACAGTAACTTGAATATTATGGTGAAAACTTAACAACTGACACACAACTTTGCTTTTTACACAAAGTTACCTAGAAACTGATCATAACAGGTGAAAACAAACTTTTAAACTTCAGACTTTGAAACTTTAAAGCTTGATTCCTCTCAAACTCACACTGATTCATCCAAACAGCATCTGGACAGTTCAAAGGACGAGCCGGTCTTCCTCTTCAATAACTCTGGCTGTTTGCCCTGGCTTTTTGTCCCTCGAATAAACAATACCACTGATGAAAGGCACTTTTAGCCTAAAACCATGCCTTCAGAGTGAGTGAGCGAGAGAGAGAGAAACTCAATAATGAATATGTGAGCACTACACTTGATATAATGAGTGTCTTTGCTGCTTTGTGAGACCTGAATACTTCAGTGAGTGGTTCTTGCAAGGGAACAAAAGGAGGCTTCTTGTGCACTGCAGTTCATCATTTATAACATTCTCAACCAGAGATTCGGAAAATGCCGGAACTGGAAAGTTGTTTCCCAGTGGACCGGCGTCAAATGTAAACATATAAAGTATCTGTGAGGCTTTGAAATGTTTTGACAATCCTAATCTAAACTTTACTTTCCCGTTGTGTTTAAACGAGGGCTTGATGCTCATTCCCACTCAATCACCCAAATCAGCTGTCAGGCTTTCAATAGTCCAAGACATCTGAAAAATAGAACAAATCTAGGATCGCATGCGCCTTCAGCAAGAGCTAAAGTGGATCTGAGCTTCTAGATAGGCTAGTGTACCGATATACCAGCATAAACCATAAAATCATGGTCTTTTCAGCAGGGAAGTGAAATAAAATAAGCCTTCTTTTGTCATATGAATGGTTTAGCTCTCATTAAACCTGCTATTTTAACTTGGCAAAATTTTATTGTCCTCTTTAAGAGTTAATTATCTTTCCACTACATAAAAGATTAATTTTATTGACCTGTGCGATCTGCTAGTCTGCTGAATTCAGCTGTAGTACCTTTCCAGAGAGGCTGCGGCAGTTTAACTCTAAAACACAGTGGACACGGTACAGATGTCCTGATGAAAAGTCTGCTTATGACAGTTCCTTTCTCAAAAATAACAAGGAGGAACTTTCGAAAACCTATTTAGCAAAGCGCCCCGTTTGCAGTAGCAACTCCCAGCGGAATTAGCACAGCCTCACGGAGCGCCTGGAGCACAATCACAGCTAAAAGCCCAACAGATTCCAACACCTGCCGTTGATGCCACCGGGAGACAAACAGAGAACCCCCTGTGCCAGTACTTATAATCGAAGACAAACAGGAGCGGTGAGGATCAACCAAACCTAGAGGATGGGGGAGAGTCTCTCACACATTCCGTTCTACAAGCACCCGAATGATAAACAGCTAAACAAAAAAAGGACTTGACCATTCATTCTCTAGCTATCTAAATGGGGACTTTTTTTAAAGGGGACCTATAATGCTCCTTTTTCAAGATGTAATATAAGTCCCCAGAATATCTGTGAAGTGTCAGCATAAAATACCCCACAGATCATTTATTATAGCTTGTCAAATTTGCCCCTATTTGGGTGTGAGCAAAAACACACCGTTTTTTTGTGTGTCCCTTTAAATGCAAATGAGCTGCTGCTCCCGGCCCCCTTTCCAAAGGAGGGTGAAGCTTTAACAGCTCAAGCTTCAGTTGCTCAACAACAACAAAGCTGGAGAATCTCACGCAGTCAAAATGAGGATTGTCAGTAACGGTGTTCAGCCTTACATTGTTCAAACCGGAGTCGGACACTGATGGAGAGACTTTTACATTGACTTTTACAACTTTTACATTAACATTAACACCAATAATGTGTTAAAGTAAGTATTGTTAACTCAAACCGTACATATAAAACAGTCTGCTAGTACTCAACTAATGGCTGATTCACACTGGGCGTCGGCGTTAACGTTTCTCATTTACTTTGAAAGGGTGACATCATCCTTTGCCGAACTGAATTGTGGGTTCTGTTGCGACACGTTAAGGCAGGAACGCACCAGGCCGACGCCGACGAACTAGTGGCGACGAAAGCAGACTGCGGGGTTGGCTCACATCGGCAGCGTCTGTGTCCAAAGTTGGCCTGACACACCAAACCAACGCTAGACAGCCGACAGCCAAGTAGCACGTCAGTTCTGCGCCTGCGTGAGATGAAATGCCTTTCCGAACCAGCAGGTGGCAGTATCTGAACAGCCAATCAGAATGATCAGATGGCCCGACGGACCGACGAGCTCCGACGCCGATTCAACATGTCAAATTGGACGAAAAAAAGGCGACGAGGACCAACTTCAGCCAACGGTGCGACCAACTTAGTCGGCCGACGAACAAAAACTGCCAGACGGCCAACCGTCGGCTTGGTGTGTTCCTGCCTGTGTTGCTAGCAGCAGAAGTTGAAAACTTTTCAAGTGCCAATGCAGGTGTCAGCCAATCAGATGCCTTATGCAAATACCCTAGTGCAGATGCTAGCCGATTGTGTTCATGCAACACCTTAAAATAAAGGAACATCATAATGGAGGAAAAGCTTATCATTGCGGTGGGTAAACACTCGGTTCTTTACGATCAGTCTTTATATATGCACCGGGACTCATACTAGCCTGGAAGGAGGGAGCAGAGGCGGTTAACGAATCTGGTGTATTTTGTGCTTGTATTGTGTCTGTGTACTCTGTTTATTATTGAATGACAGCTAGCATAGCATGTAAGTAAGCTGGAAGTAATGTGATTGGCTGTTGTCACTATGACAGTTGCTTCAGCACCAAGCTTCAGACATGCCCTCTGTCAAGCACTGATGCCGACTCCCCGTGTGAATCAGCCGTAAGTCCAATTAAGCCTAGTCCAGACTAAAATGCATGTTTGAGCTGTTTTAACTAACAGCAGCTTGCACTGACATATCTTAAAATATGCCATTGTTTTGTCTCAAGATGCACACTAGTAATATTTTTTTTTTTTCTATGGCACATTATAAAAGCTACTTAATATCATAAGCCCTCTCTGTGAAACCAGGTCTGAGAGTTAGCTGACATGTAGGTGCAACGTTACTTATAGTCAACGGAATGTCTAAAGGGGACCATCAAAATAAAGTGTAACTCTATTTTGACTGTATTTTTGATCAAATAAATGCAGCCTTGGTGAGCATAAAAGACTTCTTTCAAAAACATAAAAAAAAAAAAAAAATCTTACAGACCCCATACTTATGAACCTGTCCCCAGAGTATTGCAGAAACGAAATTAGTGTGAAAGTGTTACAACACTCAACAAAACTGGTCTTTTATTTTCTAATAAACTTTTTTTTTTTTTTTTTTTTTTGTAGAGCAGCCCACTAGCTGATTTGCATTTAAAACACATAAAAAAATAAAAATAAAATAAAAAAACAGTCTGTCCAATGTTGTTTTGGACATCTTCCCAGTTCAGTTCCCAGTTCCCTGCAGGAGTTCTCAGCAGGCCCGCAAGAATGATGATCTGCCCTCAGTAGAATACGAACAGACTGCTCTACTGAGAAGATACCTCACCAGGACATCTTTCACTGCAGGACTCCATACAGTTGAAGAAAAGAGCTACAATTCACTTGTGGCCTAAAATGCTTTGCTTTTGTTTATAATTACAGCTAATGGAAAAGAACAAGGAATTATACAGAGAAAAGAGTTTGAAACAAGATCAGTGTTTATAAGTGTTATAAGTCAAACTCAAACCTTGGTTTGAGCACAATGGGCGAGATGTGAGCACTCAGTGTTGGGGAAAGTTACTTTTAAAAGTAATGCATTACAATATTGAGTTACTACTTGCGTTACTTAGCTACTTTTTATGAAAACGAATGCGTTACATTACTATTGAGTTATTTTTTTTCACCTGCATGGGCTGAGCTTGCTTGTTTGTTTGTTTTTTTAATAACAACAAAAAAGTTATATTTTTGGCAAATTTTAAGGCCATTAATTTAAAGTGAAATGAATAAGCCTCAGGCTGAAGGAAATGCATATTTACACCTGTACAGTAGAGGGCGCAGCTCAAATAAACCTTTCAGCTGTGCTAAAGAATCCATTCTGGATTAACACTCTCGGGTCGGTGGTCACGCCGGCGTGATCACCGCGTTTTTTTTCTAACCAGTGTGAAAGAGACTCTGTCAATGTTGCACATACAATTAAGAGTTATACACCATTTTAATCTGTGGAATATCTTCTTTTATTTGTGTACACTCAGAGTAACAACAAAATGTTGTGCTTTTTGTAAAATAAAGAAAACTAACATGATGCATGATTTCTCCTCTCCCTCTGAACGAAGTCCAATCTGATAGTTCTCAGAAAATGAACTGTAACTTAGTGAATACTAATGACAAAAAAATTAGACTTATGTCTAAAAAAACATTGAAATGTCAGGTTTTAAATCGTGTAAGTCAAATAGAAAACAAATATTCTGTGTTTATGTAATCTGTATGAAAAGAGAGCCATGTCAGAAATCCGTGATTCAGCTCATTATCCGCTAATGCGGCCACGCCCACGGAGCCAGCGCTATTCAGACGCAAATTCTGAGTCAATACATGCATTCATCATCTCAATCGTGTATTTATCGTCTTGAAAAATGTTTTGAATAGCCATAGTTAGCGATCTCTGGCCTCTGTTAGTTCGGTTAGTTCCTGGATTGCCTATTCTTCTTTAGTGCTCAGGCATTTGTGGACTAAAGGTGTACAGAGCGCCCTCCGGCTGCAAGTATGAATTCAAAACACAGTATCCAGCACTCATAGTAATGACAATAAATCCTGAATAAATATTACTCTTCTGTATAGAAAATTGACAAACATATGAGAATCCATCAGTATTTCTCCAAATGTGTATGCTTTTAAGCTAAAAGCCTATATGAAATGCCATAGAGGTAACATAATTGATCAGACACTTTGCATCACAGAAATACATTATATTTTAAAGAATACAATAGAATACCATTATTTTAAATTGTAATAATATTTCACAGTATTGCTATTTTTTCTGTATGTTTGATTTACATTATGATGAGATTTGAGACATGATCAACAGAGGGTTTTTTCACAGCCTACCTGTCTGAAAGAGCTCATTATTTATGCAGCTCATTAGAGCTCTTTATGCAATTCTTTTGTCTTCTCAGGTGAGAATCACCCATTATACATCGGGATTCACGCCTCCACGCATACTGTGTTTCTTGACCAAAGATGTTTTAGAAAATTTAAATCTCTCTATTGTTTTATATGAATAAGCAGGCAGCATAATTTTTACCTCATTTTGAAGCAAAAACTCTAGTCTACAACCTCCAATACCCAGAAGTCTTGTGAACAAAGATTTAATATATATTTTTGGCCTTATTTCAGTGACTTAAGTTTTTTGTTTTTTCAATAACCACGCATAAACGTTATTCCTTCAAAAACACAAACATGTACATACATGTTCCTCACATATTATTGTAGCCTAGTTTGTGCTGAATACAGTGTAATGACACTTTTTCCATTAATATTTTTATGAACAACTGAAAAAAGCACAAATGTCAGGGCATGTCAAAACTTCTCCAAGGCCCCAAAAATCCTCAGACCCCTGAGGGTTAAAGAAGAATAGGATACAGGAGAAGGAAGTTCAACACTTTTTTTTTCTAAATCAAATCTAAAGTCATTTTTGCTTGTTGGTATAGTTGAATTGGTAACACTTTACAATAAGGTTCATTAGTTACTGTAACATTAGTTAACTACATTAGTTAACATGAACTAATAATGAACTGCACTTCTACAACATTTATTAATCTTTGTTAATGTTAATTTCAACATTTACTAATACATTATTAAAATCTTGTTAACATTAGTTAATGCACTTTGAACCAACACGAACAAACAATGAACAATTAGTAAATTAGTAAATGCAGTAACAAATGTATTGCTCATTAGTTCATGTTAGTTAATACATTAACTAATGTTTAACTAATGAACCTTATTGTAAAGTTTTACCGTTGAATTAGATCATTGAAGGTCAGCAGCAAATACATTGGTTAATAAATTGAGATTAAATAAATAATATATATTTGTGTAATTTATTATAGTTAATTATTACAGGTTTGCATAAAATTCTGAGATTGCATTTCACTGTTTTTTATTCATTCTGAGGAATACTCAATGTTTTTGTGCAAGTGAGATGTGTAAATGCATGTTCACATTTAGTCTAGAACTACAATAACCATCAATAACCACACAGCACCTCTGTACTTTATTTCTCTCAACATGGAGACAGGAGAGCTGTCAGTCAATACATGTGAAAAAGTAACTTGCATTACTTATTTGAAAAAGTAATGTGTTACTTTACTAGTTACTTGAAAAAGATTACGTAACTCAAGTTACTTGTAATGCGTTATCCCCCAACAATCAGAGCAATAGCACTGCTTTCATATTTCTGTCTATATGTCTCTGGGTGGCACAGAGAAACTGCTCTTGATTGACGCCGCAGAGGAAGATTACTAGTGGCACAGATGAGGATAGTTAAAGTCTGAAAAATCGCCCTAAACAAGCCCAGCAATGCCACAGATGCACAGAGATCATTATCAGGATTCACAAAAAAAAAAAAAAGAGAATACGAGGAAAGCAAGGAGAGGGAGCAAGCGAGCAAGAGGAACTAGTAAAGACAGTGATTTCGAGAAGATTATCTGAGACGAGGCTGAATTGCAGCAGAAAGCTATTGGATATAATAAGCTCCACATGTGAAACGGGTGCAGGCGGCTTTAAAGCTGAATTCACTTTTTTTTGTATTCTCTCTCTTTCTCTTTCTTCTTTTTGGTGCATCCGCAAATCATTCATGGCATGTACAGAGCTGCAGTGAACTCCAGATCTGAGCCGTGTTGAGTAATGAAGTTATGTGTGCTGGGAGCTGAATAAATGCTTCCAGGTGTCTGCGATTGCTCTGTCCTTCAGAGATTTATGAATGAACAGGCCACAAATGCTGCTGAGATTTAGATTTATTTGTGATCATGCACAGAACTGCAGAAAAAAATAGTTCAGTGCAAATGTAACTCTGTTTAAAACTTCAGTAAGTGCTTGTCTGGTTTTGGTTCTCGCTCAAATTTTGTTTCAATATAGAGGTTCTTGCTAAACCTGTTAAAAAGACCCACTGGTTTATGTTAGTTAAGCCAGTGAACTAGCATAGCTATGTTATTCAAAGCAAAATAGTGGATCTTTCTGAAATCTAGTCGGATATTAGCATCCAAAACATAAAATACAGTGTGAGGTCAAGCAGCACTATTAAGCTAACAGGGATATAACAGGGATATAATAAATGTTCTTCCAGTAACATTAATAGAACAGTTATCTGGTTTTACATAATGACCTAAAAACATTAGCACAAAAACATTATTTATACATCATTCATGTAATATTTTTTTTTTCTGAAACATTTTAGTTCAGAGAACATTCAAAAGTAACATTGCCATAATGTTTTCAAAATGATAAAATGGAATGTTCAGATAACCAAAAAACATATTAGAACTTTTTTTTTTTTTTTGCTGGGTATTAAACTCTTAAATCTTTTTGAGCAGATGTTTGTTGTTAGTTTTCTCAGGGATTTCTGCTATAGTCTTTGAACCTTATATAATGTTGACATAATCAAGTTTCAAAAAGCAGTTTCGACCTGTTGTTGCAAGCATAATCTTTACCTAATGAAAAATATGCTTTGAATAAGCAAAAGTGTGTGTGTCCAACTTGCACAAACGTTTCTTTAAATGCTGTAATGTAAAGACATGTAGAGGAAGTTGCTCTGGGCAATTTCACATGTTGACCTGCTAATGGATAGAAAGACAGAGAGACAGACCACACACACACACACACACATACACTCAAAATCTGAACATTGAAATAGATTACCATATAGAGTACTAGATGATTATAAAGCATCATTGAGAATGAAAGGGTAACATCTGCCTGTTTATATGTGATACGCATGACAACTACTCTCTCTCTCTCTCTATTATAAATTCTGTTCATAATCAGCCTACAGTATATTTTGTCTGCTCGAAAGCTTGGTTTACAGCTAAGCACACATAACAAAAGCATGAATCTCACAGAAACAAGTCTAAGCCATATTTCTAAAGGAAAGGAAAAACAAAGCTAACAAAGAAAGTAAGAACATTAAGATTTGTAGTATGCTGACATTAGTTTTACCCTACAAATGATCATTCCTGTAATATGTCTGGACATTTCACGTTTTTAGTTTTGTTTTGGAATTTACATTATTCTCAAAGGTGATACTCATAAATGTAATGTATTTGGCCCTTTTGTTTTGTTTTACTGCTTTTTAGTAAATTTAACTGTTTTATGGTTCACTTTTTTCACATTACAGAAATTTGATGTTTATTTGTCACAATGTAATAAAACAAAAAGATAAATGAACATAGATTGCACATTCACGCACAGAAACATCCCTTGAGGGTCGAGTTATCAAGGTAAAGGGTTGAGTTATCAAGAGAAAGAGAGAAAGACTCTCCACCATTTCTTGATTAACTGGTCTGAGATGAGAAGGATATAGAAATGGGGGATGGGAGAGGAAAATGCATGAAATGATTCAGAAAATGGGAGAGAAAAAAATGTGAAGACCGAGGTGAAAGAGTGACAAGGGAAATGATGAAGTGAGGAAGAAGGTGGGAGGAAGAAAAGAATGAAACAAAGGAGTAAATGGAGAGACAGTTAAAAAAGTGAGGGCGGCAAGAGAGAAAAAGAAAGCCGCTATTTGAGTTTTGTAGGAGGGCTGAGGAAGCGATTAACCCCTCTTCGCTCGGGACATTGCTCTAGGGGAGGGACTCTGTGGGGTGTCCCGTCATGTGCCGCCCCTCCTCAAACAGGGGTCATGACCTCTTCCCCTAAAGATTCAATTCGTCTGTTTCCACTTGACTTTCTCTTCCCCCTCTGTCACCTGAACCTCCATGACAGCCCTGCACTCCTAAACTGAATGCATGCTCTGGAAATTAAATATTATTTACAGTACAAAGATGCATTTTAAGTGAAACATTAGACATTAGAGCTGCTTCAGCTATACGCTATTCAAAGGACAAGCTTAGATTAACAGCCCTGCTGGTTTTGCTGGTCTAACCGTCATAGACATGCTGTTTACTAGCAAAAATTAGCTGGCGAAGCTTGCCAATTAGCATAGTAGTCACAAGTCAATATTGAAAAGCAGCTTTACCTCCATATTGTTTCAAAGTAGCTTTATTGAAAATCATGACTTAGTCTCACCTCTGGCCCTCAAGGTCCACTTTCCTGCAGGGTTTTACTTCAACCCAAATCAAACACACCTGAACAAGCGAATCCAGGTCTTCAGGATTACTAGAAAGGTATAAGCAGGTCTGAATCAAGGTTGGAGCTAAACTTTGTAGTAGAGTTTAGAACCCCTGCCTTAGTCTATCAGGCTACGTTCACACTGTCAGTCCAAATCCAATTATTTGTGCATCAGATTGGGATCTGATCTAAAATTATCGAAGTCCTCATTGTGTATCACAACTGTTAAAATCCAATTTGTGTGTCCCATGCCACTCTTTTGTTTTTTTTTCTGCATTAATGATGTTGCATTGGTAGGCATACCAACAACAACAACAACAACAACCGTAACATGAGGGGGTTTGCAATACAGATGTTGTCTCATCTACAACATGGCAATGTGTAGCCACCACTCTGGACTACCGCGTCTTATGAGGTAGAACCGTAGGATGCTGGTATGTGTGGCTTTATTCCACGCTGTTATCTTTGCCAGTTTCAAAACTTGTCTCCATTATATTGTCATTTTCCGTTCATTCGGCACTTTGCAACAACACAACTTTGTTTCTGCAGGGACTTTCAGCATGTTTCTACGGTGGCCAAGAGAGCTCAACGCGCTGCAAATGAAGAAAACATCTTCATCAGTTTGACAACACACGCGCTGCAAACTCCACAACACTTACAAATAGTGAAACGCGCTGCAAATAAAGAAAACATCTTCATCAGTTTGACAACACATGCGCTGCAAACTCCACAACACTTACAAATAGTGAAACGCGCTGCAAATAAAGAAAACATCTTCATCAGTTTGACAACACATGCGCTGCAAACTCCACAACACTTACAAATAGTGAAACGCGCTGCAAATAAAGAAAACATCTTCATCAGTTTGACAACACACGCGCTGCAAACTCCACGTTTTCTTTATTTGCAGCGCGTTTCACTATTTGTAAGTGTTGTGGAGTTTGCAGCGCATGTGTTGTCAAACTGATGAAGATGTTTTCTTTATTTGCAGCGCGTTGAGCTCTCTCGGCCACCGTATGTTTCCTATCACAACGTCTGATGTTTACGCTTAACGTGGCGTGAGAAAGTGACGAAAGTGAGAAAGTGAAGAGCGGTCAGACTGAAACGGATTTCCAGAAATTGATTTCAAACCACATATAAATATAGCTCAAAACAGATTTGTAAAAATCACATTCACACTTGCTAAATCTGATCTGATTTCAATCTGATATGCACAAAAAATGGATTTGGACTGGTAGTATGAAAGACCCTCGGTGACCAAGCCAAATTTCAAAAAGAAAAGAACGTCCAGAATTTTCTTCAGCAACTTGCAAAAAGGAAGTCATATAGGATCATAATGACATGAGGGTGAGTAAATGGTGACATAACTTTCATTCATAGGTGAACTAGTCCTTTAACCAAGTTCCTACACTGTGTTAAAAGATTACCAAAACAACCTTTTGGCTTTGGAAACGCTGATGAAATGTATATAATTTGACCAATTTGACTCATTTTGGTCCTGGAGGTCCACTGTCCTGCAGAGTTTAGCTCCAACCCTAATCAAACACACCTGAACAAGCTAATCAATGTCTTCAGGATTACTAGAAAGCAAGTGATTTTTCATCAGGGTTGGAGTTTAGCTCTGCAGGACAGCGGCCCAGCGGAAGTTGCCCATTCCTGTTTTAAGAAAATGAATGTGTATAGCCACGTTTCCACTGCAGGAACTTTCCCCAGGAATTAGGAACTTTGGGGTGGTACACTCTAAAAAATGCTGGGTTAAAAACAACCCAAGTTGGGTTGAAAATGGACAAACCCAGCAATTGGGGTTTTAACCCAACGGTAGGGTTAAATGTTTGCCCAACCTGCTGGGTAGTTTTATTTAACTCAACTATTGTTTAAAAATTACTGTATTGCTTAATTAAAATTAACCCAAAGTATGTTGGAAATGAACATTTATTAATGTTCAATGAATAATTATTAAACAATAAACATTTATTAAATTGCTTATTAATAAACTATTAAACTATTAAATTTATATTAATAAAATATTAAAGCTTATTAATAAACATTCACCTTTTGTCTATTATTGTTGTCTCTAATTGCATCTGGTTTGTAATTTCCCAACTATTTTGGGTTCATTTTAAGCTAGCCATATAGCAATTTTTAAATAATAGTTGGTTTAAATAAATCTACCCAGCAGGTTGGGCAAACATTTAACCCAACCGCTGGGTTAAAACAACCCAATCACTGGGTTTGTCCATTTTCAACCCAACTTGGGTTGTTTTTAACCCAGAATTTTTTAGAGTGTACCCGGTGTGTTTCGACCACAGGAACCAGCTATGGTCTAAATGAAGTTCCGGGTAAAAATTTCCCCCTCAGAAAGTCCCTGCTCACAAGGTAGTACTTTTACTTTTTCAAAGTTCAGGGACTTTTGGGGGTGGGACTTGGGCGTTGAACATGCTGATTGGTTGAGTTCACGCAGCATTTTGATTGGTTGACTCCACGCAGCATTTTATTTCAACCACCATATTTAAAAGTCTGTAGCAGTGCGTGCGGAAAGAGTTTTTTGCTATTCGAATTAACAGTGGAGTTTAAAAAATACAACCAATGGACTGACGATGAGGTTCAAAATCCAGTGGGAACAGGAAAGTTGTGCGCAGTGTTATGTCACCAGACTAATTTGCCAAATCTTCACAGTACCGTAGACCACGATGGAAACACAGACAGCAACAGTTCTGGGGAAAAAAGTTCCTGGGACAAATTGTTCTGGGTAATTTTGATGGAAACATGGCTTATGTCATTGTGTTTATTGTTTCCACCAATAATGTCCCTGCTAAAATGTCCAGTCACCAACTTATGTTGTGTTTTGGAGGCTAATGTCTCTACCAGACTTGTTAACTAGCTTAACCAGCAAACTTCCCTGATCAACCAGCTTCATCAGCTTTACAGTTTTACTGGTTGGCTATGCCAATCCGACAGCTAGACCAGTACCAAACCAGCCTGGAGGTTACTAATAATGCTTGATAATAATTGAAAAGTAGCCAATAATCTTAATGAAGCTCTTTAATAGTGGTAAATAAGAAAATCTCTTTCAAAAGCTGGTTTTACTAATCTCATCTGGCCCATGTTCAGTCACACACTTATCTTAAGCTTTTCCTAGAATTCTTTTGTGGCTTTACTAAAAAAAATAATCAGTCTCCTGGAACGAAAGCAAGAAAGAAAAAACATCTTTCACCATTTATTGTACAGCAGTCTTTTTTTTCCTAAAATATATGCCCTGCTCTTCTGCTCTCCCTCTTACCTTCTCTCGCTCTCAATGCATTGACAAAAGCATTTAGTCTGCGACTCACTGCACCTGAAGCCAACTGGAAAACCGATGGGCGAGCGAGTGTGACCTCTCTCACTTCTGCACGTCCATCGAATCCTGGAGTCGGACAAACAATCTCAAAACCTCAGTCACCGTATCCTCAGGCCAGTGTGTGCGCTTCGGCTTTTAATCCAACCTAGAAAAGTATTCACTCGGTCAGCACTTCTCCGAGCTCCTGGCATGATGTTTGTCTAGGCCGGACAACGGGCTGAAAGGCTCGGATAAATATCCACAGACCCCCGGAGGCTCCAACCATCAGGGCCTGTCACAACGTGTAAAAGAGCCAGCAGAGAGCTGGGCCTGCATCCCGCTCACCCCAGAGTCCTCTCAGCTCACGGATCAACAGATTCCAAATAGGTTCAAGGCCGTTTTGTGAGGTCCTGCTGGTGTGTGCGGTGAGCGTAATTGAACGAAGCAGTGACATCTGCTCAGGGTCAAGACTCAGAGAGATGACCACATTACAAGACCTGCTGATGAGTATCGTTTAGTACAAGATTATATTTACACTAGGTAAAGCTTCCTCAGTCCTGAAACACAGATTGTGCTTGATGCAATAGAAATTACAAATGCATATGTTTATTATTACAAATAACCACTATAGCAAATTAAATTGTATGTTTTCCGGAGCCCGTTTATAATAAGATCTCAGTTAACATCTTTTACTTCTTACAAACTTGCATATGTTTATGAAGTAAGCAGTGGACTAATAGTGACACTGACTATTTATTAAATATTTGCTTAAAGGCACAATATGTGAGATTTCTGGATTAAAATATCCAAAAACCACTAGAACAATATTATATATTTTGTTGACTTGTGTACTTACATTATCCCAAATGTTTCCAACAAAGGTTTAAATCCAGAGAAATCAGCTGTTTTAACCAGTGTAATTGACTGTGTGCATCGCCTGTCAATGACATCATATCTGCTTTATCCTCAATTTCCATTTTTTTTTTTTTTACTTTTGTGGAAACCATGGAAATACCAAAGACACTTTAATATATTATGTGTTTTATTAGACAGGTGAGCAAATGTATGGATGCATTCATCAAAATGACAGTAGTCATTGTTAAATTGCTCAACATGGTTAGTCTTATTATTTGAATCTCTTGTTTTCTTGATTTACCGCTCCCAACTCCCATGATTCCACGCTTATTCATGGCATCAATAAGCTATGCCTTTGTTTTGAATAAGTGACCTCTAGTGGTGAAAATTACATATTTTACCTTTAAATAAATCTCTTTTGACATTTGTCAGCTTTCCTTGTATGTCATCAAGGCAAATATGGCAGTTATACTCACGCTCTGGTGACATTATCCCAGTGGAATTCTCCAGTTCCGAATGGGTGACTGAGCACTGCGCATGTGTTGAAGGTTTGTTCAGAATACATAAATGCACAGCTAAATGAAAATGTGAAGTTTAGGCTTCATATATAAAAAAAATAAACTTTCAGAATTTTAAATCTGATTGAATTCATGTGGTTAAATTAGTGCATGTAAACATATACCTGGTGTGCCAGATCTCCAAAAAAAAACCAAAAAAAAAACGAGTGACACAAAGAAAAACAAGAAGAGTCAATTACTGGACCGCATCAACTGAGCAAACGTTGATGATGATGATTTAGAAAAGTATAAACAGCAAAAAGGATTCTGAAAGAAAAAGAAATCATTCAAAAAAATTTTTTTTTTTTTTTTTTGCATATAAACCTTTTAATCTACCAAGAAGTCTGAAGATGTAAAATAAATTTTATCATTTAGAATTATAGATATACAAATCTATACAGAAAATGAAAAAAAATAAATAAATAAACACCATGTGTTTTTTGTGTATATATATATATATGTTTTTTTGTTGTTTTTTTTAAATAAATAATGCGAAATTATAGATCCTGAAAATTTGGGCAGTCACTGATAAATCTATAGCAATACGAACTAAATTGATGTCTGAATCATTCAGAAGTGCGGTCCTGGTTGTCATATCCTCAGTGTGTTCTCAGTATGTCAGGAGATGTTGCATCTTATATAGAAACCTTTGTTTTTCAAGTTCATGTAATCTGTTAGAGCTCAACCCCACTGTAAACAAACAACCCAGATATGATCCATCTGCTGTTGATTCTGTGTTCCAGACTTAAAAGTTCCCTAATTAATTCCCTCATTCAAACACACACACACACACACACACACACACACATGTTTGTTTTTGTGAATTGTGGGGACTTTCCATAGACTTCAATGCATTTTACACTGAACAAACTGTACATTCTATCCCCCTACCCTGCCCCTACCCCTAAACCTAACCCTCACAGGAAACTGTGCAAACTTTTACTTTTTCACAAAAACTCATTCTATATGATTTATAAACCCATTTACATTGTGGGGACCGCTGGCTGGTCCCCACGATGTAGGTGAACTCAGGTTTATATTACATCATGGGGACATTTGGTCCCCACAATGTAATATAAACAAAAGCACACACACACACACACACACACACACACACACACGCACACATGTTTGTTTTTGTGAATTGTGGGGACTTTCCATAGACTTCAATGCATTTTACACTGAACAAACTGTACATTCTATCCCCCTACCCTGCCCCTACCCCTAAACCTAACCCTCACAGGAAACTGTGCAAACTTTTACTTTTTCACAAAAACTCATTCTATATGATTTATAAACCCATTTACATTGTGGGGACCGCTGGCTGGTCCCCACGATGTAGGTGAACTCAGGTTTATATTACATCATGGGGACACTTGGTCCCCACAATGTAATATAAACAAAAGCACACACACACACACACACACACACACACATCCAGTCATATTTACAATGAAGGACACAGATAGTGTTATATTTTTATTATATAAAGTAAGTGACAATGTTATTTATTGTCTGTAGTGTCTCTAAAGATTGTGTCCTTCAAGAAACTCCTTGAGAAAACAGTGAACAAATAAAGACTTTTACTGAATGACACAAGTTACTGTACTTTGAAAAATAGTCACACCTCAAAACAACACTTTAGTGAATGCTAGAACAGAAGAATGCTCAACTAGTCTCTGACAATCTTAGATCTTTACTTTTTCAACTGCAGCGCCATTCATAAATTACATTCTCACACAAACTAATGCACATACGTAGCTACATGACAGCAGATTCTTAACATGACAAATGGTGTTTTTGCACTAACTTGCACAAAACAAGAAAAAAAAAAAAACAAGTCGAAAAAATATGGATTAGCTGGGGGACACGAGCACCTGCTTCCTACTTTAACGTCCTCTAACAGTGAAGATATGTATAATGCTACAAAATATTTCTATTTCAAATACTGTTTTGTACTTTATATTCATCAAAGAATACTGAAATTATCACTGAAATTTTCACAAAAAAAAAAAAAAAAATGTTTCTTGAACAGCAAATCAGCATATTATGATGATTTCTGAAGGATCATGTGACTGAAGACTGGAGTAATGATGCTGAAAATTCAGCTTTGATCGCAGGAATACATTCAATGTTAAAATATATTCAAATAGAAAACAGCTATTTTAAATTGTAATAATATTTCACAATATTACTGTTTTTACTGTATTTTTGATCAAATAAATGCAGCCTTGGTGAGACATAAAAAAAAAAAAAAAAAGTACCAACCCCAGACTTCTGAACGGTAGTCTATGTTTGGCATTTTGTCAGTGTATAAATGTAATCAAAATATTTTATGTAACGACGTTTTAATTAAAACTGAAGGTGTTCCAACTCATAATGAGTGTTAAAGTCTCCCTCCCTCTGTCTGTCACTCAGTGTGAAGTGGGATTTGACTTGAGTGCTGAGATTCCAGTGCGGTTTCATCTGGTGATAATCCCCACAGATCTGCATCAGTGTCCACTGGCACCTTTGATCTTTCTGAGACTCACTGCGTGTGTCAGCGCAAGAGCTCTTTCCCAGGATGCTCTGCTCAAGCCGGGGAGGTAATGGGTAGTTTTGTAGGGGCTTCCCAGCCGCTGAAGTCATTCAGTTCAGACGTCAAAGCAATCAAGCATTTCTCTCAGGTGACTGAGCTTCCTTGGATCGGCTCATGACTCTTGTACGCCTCCACTCTTGTTTTGAGTCAGATTCCTCTTGATGCAATAGCACATGACATCAGTGAGCCAAGTTCAGTGGGTTCGGCACAGGTGTCGCTTTACTGAACTAAAAAGCCTTTTTGGCCTTGCAGTAAGAGAATTAGTGATATTTACAGCTGCAGCAAAACACTGGTAGATGAACGTGTTGATGCAGAGATGATGTTTTTACATGGTTTGAAACTTTCTTTTTAAAACAATCAACTCTGAAATCTGATGAAATTGGATGAGGCACTGTCTGCACATGTACATGCAACCTCATTACAAGGGAATTCTATATAAATGTGCCAAGTTTCTATAAACCATTAAAGGGTTAGTTCAACCAAAAATGAAAATAATGTAATTTATTATTCACCCTCATGACGTTCTACAACCATAAGACCGTTCATCTTCGGAACATAAATTAAGATATTTTTGAAAAAATCAGATGACTCAGTGAGGCCTCTATTGACAGCAAAGCCACCGAACAGTTCATGTGATTTCAGTGGTTCTACCTTAATATTATAAAGCGACGAGAATACTTTTTGTGCGCCACAAAAACAAAATAACGACTTTTCAACAATATCTCATGGCCGATTTCAAAACACTGCTTTTGAGCTTTACGAATCTTTTGTTTCGAATCAGTGATTCGGATCTCCTATCAAACGGCTGAAATCACAGGACTTTGGAGCTCCGAACCACTCGTAAAGTTCAGTAGCAGTGTTTTGAAATTGGCCATCACTAGATATTGTTGAAAAGTCATTATTTTGTTTTTTTGGTGCACAAAAAGTATTCTCGTCTCTTTATAATATTAAAGGTGCCCTAGAATTAAAAATTGAATTTACCTTGGCATAGTTGAATAACAAGAGTTCAGTACATGGAAAAGACATACATTGAGTTTCAAACTCCATTGTTTCCTCCTTCTTATATAAATCTCATTTGTTTAAAAGACCTCCAAAGAACAGGCGAATCTCAACATAACACCGACTGTTACGTAACAGTCGGTGTGTACGCCCCCAATATTTGCATATGCCAGCCCATGTTCAAGGCATTAGACAAGGGCAGCCAGTATTAACGTCTGGATGTGCACAGGTGAATCATCAGACTAGGTAAGCAAGCAAGAAAAATAGTGAAAAATGGCAGATGGAGCAATAATAACTGACATGATCCATGATATCATGATATTTTTAGTGATATTTGTAAATTGTCTTTCTAAATGTTTCGTTAGCATGTTGCTAATGTACTGTTAAATGTGGTTAAAGTTACCATTGTTTATTACTGTATTCAGGGAGACACGAGCCGTTGCTATTTTCATTTTTAAACACATGCAGTCTGTATAATTCATTAACACAACTTCATTCTTTATAAATCTCTCAAACAGTGTGTAATGTTAGCTTTAGCCACGGAGCACTGTCAAACTCGTTCAGAATCAAACGTAAACATCCAAATAAATACTATACTCACATGACCCGAAGCATGCATGCAGCATGAATGGCGAACAACTTGTAAAGATCCATTTGAGGGTTAAATTAGCTGTGTGAACTTTGTAAATGCACTGTATTATAAAGTTGCGAGTTCGATGGGCAGGGAGCACGAGATTTAAAGGGCCAGCAGCCCTGAATCGGTGCATAGTTGATGCCCCAAAATAGTCAGTTAAAAAAATTAATTTAAAAAAATCTATGGGGTATTTTGAGCTGAAACTTCACAGACACATTCAGGGGACACCTTAGACTTATATTACATCTTGTAAAAAACGTTCGATGGCACCTTTAAGGTAGAACCACTGAACTTCCATGAACTGATTTAAATATGTTTTTAGTACCTTTAGTATCTTCTTTTTGTCAGTGTTGTTATTGTTAAAGAATTAGTTCCCTTCAGAATTAATATTTCCTGATAATTTATTCAACCCCATGTCATCCAAGATGTTTATGTCTTTCTTTCTTCAGTTGAAAAGAAATTAAGGTTTTTGGAGGAAAACATTCCAGGATTTTTCTCCATATAGTGGACTTCACTGGGGTCCAACAAGATCCCAGACAAGGAATAAGGGTCTTATCTAGTGAAATGATCAGTCATTTTCTAAATAAAATAAAAATGATATACTTTTTAACCACAAATGCTGGTCTTGCACTGCTCTGCGATGCACCTCGCATTACATTGGAAAGGTCACGCGTGACGTAGGCAGAAGTACTGATCCAGTGTCTACAAAGCGAACGAGCAAAGACTAAGTCAAACGCACTTTACAAAAAAGGTAAAACAACAATTTCGGATGATTTTGAAATTGGAGGAGAAAATGAGATGTTTTTCGCCCTACTGCGGTACTTCTGCCAACATCACGCGTGACCTTTCCAACATGATTACGTAATGCGTGGCGTATCACAGAGCAGTGCAAGATGAGCATTTGTGGTTAAAAAGTATATCATTTTTATTTTTTTTTAGAAAATGACATAATTTCTCTAGATAAGACCGTTATTCCTCGTCTGCAATCAAGTCCTTTGAAGCTGCATTGAAACTGCAGTTTGGACCTTCAACCCATTGTACCCCCAAAAATGTTTTCCTCAAAAACCTTAATTTCTTTGAGAACTCTTAATTTAAATGTCCAATAGAAATAAAATCTTATTGTATTGCATTGTATTGTATCAAGACCAACAAGGATGTCTATCCAGTAACATTTCACTTTTCACAGTCATCCTTTTTTATATTCGTCATTGCTGGTATTTTATAGCAATACATCACTCAAGGCGGTGCATTACAGTGATTTCATCATGATTAAGCCTTGCCACCACTGTAAATTCACAGCTTCTCGTTGCATGATGGGAACATGTACGATTTACAATCTCAGATTTCCCGACTGTC
Source organism: Ancherythroculter nigrocauda (assembly GCA_036281575.1). Lineage (NCBI taxonomy): Eukaryota > Metazoa > Chordata > Actinopteri > Cypriniformes > Xenocyprididae > Ancherythroculter > Ancherythroculter nigrocauda. The sequence continues at coordinate 6,747,036 of VTFQ01000023.1, read as the reverse complement.
CCAGAAGGACGTAACAGCACGCATAAAGAGTGCAACGGCCGAATACCTTGAGTTGCGGCGCTCTAATGACCCGCTGATGAAAGCGCCTGCAAGATGATTCTCTTTGCTTTTTTTATCCCCAGAAGCAGAAACGTCGCCTTGCGTTTGCTGACTCATCAGTCTGATTTCATGGGCAGCTGGACTCTGATCCCCCCAACCAGCCCATCTGCTGGATATATATATATGTGTGTGTGTGTGTTTGTCTGTCTAGTCCACTGGGAAAAAATGAAGAGTCCTGATCTGTTGACTGAGAGTCCTGTGTGTGTGTTTGGCTCTGATGTTCTCAATGGACAGTACAGCTCAGCCAACTCACTCAACAGCTGCTGCCCTCAAAACCACCAACACAATTACAGCTCACACAAGCGCTAACCCACTACACTGCCATCTACTGCATATTCCACCCTCATGTCTGATCTCTTTCTGTTTGTAGAATAAACATTAAAAGGTCTAATACTGTATCTTACGGAAGAGGATTAGGGCCAAGCAATAATAAAAAAATAAAACCATCTTGAGATTAAAGTTGTTAAATTTCGAGAAAAAACTTGTTAAATTTCAAGAAAAAAGTCGAGATAAAATGTTGAGAATAAAGTCATTAAATTACGAGAAAAAACTTGTTAAATTATGAGAACAAGTTTGTTAAATTATGAGAAAAATGTCGTTAAATTTTGAGAAAAAAGTCGAGATAAAATGTTAAAATTACGAGAAAAAAGTTGTTAAATTATGAGAACAAATTCGTAATTTTACGAATTTGTTCTCGTAATTTAACAACTTTTTTCTCATAATTTAATGACTTTATTCTCATAATTTAACGAGTTTATTCTCAACATTTTATCTCGACTTTTTTTTTTAACGAGTTTTTTCTTGTAATTTAATGAGTTTATTCTCAACATTTTATTTCGAGTTTTTTCTCGAAATTTAACAACTTTAATCTCAAGATGGTTTTAATTTTTTATTATTGCTTGGCCCTAATCCTCTTCTGTAGTATCTGCACCACTAGCATCACCAAATGGAATAACTGTTTTCCTGAACACATGCTCCATCTGTGTGCTGCAGGAATGAGCCTTAAAACCCTGAAAAATTTATTTATTTATTTATTTATTTTTAAATGCCTGAAATGAGTATGGAAGCTTGTTTTGCCACAGAATAAAACAATTTAAAGGATAATTACGACTTTTTATCTCACAATTCTAACTTTTTTTCTCATAATTCCAAGTTTACATCTCGCAATTCCGACTTTTTTCTCATAATTGTGAGAAAACTTGCAATTGCGAGTAATAAAGTCAGAATTACGGGATATAAACTCGCAATTCTGAGAAAAAAAAGTCCATTCTGACTTTATAACGCAATTGTGACTTTATATCATGCAATTCTGTCTTCATAACACGCAATTACAAGTTTATATCACAATTCTGAATTTAAAATTTGCAATGCGTTTATATATCACGCAATTCTGAGAAAAAAAAAAATCAGAATTGTGAGATGTAAACTCGCAATTACCTTTTTTATTCTTTATTCAGTGGTGCAAAAAAGCTTCCATAAATAAGGTCGGTGGTAAAGACAACCTCAAGATATTTGCACACTTTATTCTACGACATAGAATATATAAGTAATACCCCACTCATGATTTTTTTAGCCCTGATGAGTCTTGAAAAAGACGGTTGCTAACAAGTGGCTAAATACGACTACAGAGATTGTTGGGGATATTAAATGTGATCACACCGAACAGGAATACTCATCGACTCACTAGTCACTTTCACAGCCTCGCTGTGTTTATAATCGCACTCTTACAAACTATTCTAACTCAGAATTTCAGCTAAAATACTTCTAAATAGACTGAAAGAGTTGATGGAAGCTGGACATTGAACATGACTTCAAATTGTAGTTCATTTATAGCCTCTGTTTTGTTTTTAAAGGGTTAGTTCATTTTAAAAAGAAAAATACCCCAAGCTTTATTCACCCTCAAGCCATCCTAGGTGTATATGACTTTCTTCTTTCTGACGAACACAATCCGAGTTATATTAATAAATATCCTGAAGCGTCCAAGCTTTATAATGGCAGTGAATGGGACCAAGAGTATGAAGCTCAAGAAAGTGCATCCATCTATCATAAAACGTACTCCACAAGACTCTGGGGGGTTAATAAAGTCCTTCTGAAGCGAAGCGATGCACTTGTGTAAGAAAAATATCCATATTTAACACATTTGTTGGTCACAAAGCTTATTTTCTGCAATGATCCAAAAACCAATGGAAAGATCTTACTCGGTTTTAGTAGAGGGAACCAAGGTGATGCAAACTTTTGGGTTGGCCTACAAAAGTACGTCATCACTGCAGCATTATATTGGTCAGACAAGCAGGTCTTGAGCTAATGTTGCTTTGTCTGGGTTAGTCAGATCCATGAAATTAACCTACAAATGGCTTACTTAGATATATCTATATATTAGGAGAAAGTTTTGAAAAACATCCATAGCTAAACATTCTTCTGGGCAGATTAAGTTCAGCAAAGAATCCATCTTATGAACAACCATTTTTGGCTGAGTTGCTATATGGTTCTTTGAAGATAAAACAAAAAAGTCCTTTATGTTACCTTACATGTTCTTGAGATCAGATCTGTGTACTGGTTCCAGGTTTCATTCATTAACAGAGAGAAGCCCTCCTGGATTCTTTGCAGCACTAGTCATGGATGTTTTTCAAGAACCATTTAACTTAACAAAGGTTCTCTTATCACATCAGGCTGTAATAGGAATGAAACCAGAAAACCACTTCTATAAAGTCAAATGTGACACATTGTGAAAGAAAACACGTGTCAGTCTATAAAATTTCCTCTAAGATACTGTCACAAAGTGTATTTTTTTCTTGTGCCAGTGTTTATGGAGCTCCACTTGATGGTTTTCTTCTGTAAAACCTTGTGTTATCTTTTTGTACCAGAAAGGTTAACTTCAAAATCTTTCACAGTCTTTGTATCCATCCACCGTAATGGAAAAAATATTGCACCATATAACAAACACAGTCTGTCAAGTGTTTCCTGGGTTTATTGTGTCTTCAGCGTCTTGAGTTCTGGGCATGAATTCCTGTGCTCGTGTTACAAACAGCCAGTAAATCTCTTGATTCTCTAATATGAGCCACATTAATACATACTCTGAATCTCTAGTCCACTCCTACAGCTGCTTTCTGTTATCTTACAAATGACTGTTTATGAAAGAAAGCCAGTGGCTCTGGACAAAGTCCTTTTAAGCATAAACAAGTTATTCATGGTTCAAAATAAATGCTCCAATTAGAAATAAAAAGGATTTTCCAGCCTGACATCATAAGAGAACTTATTAATTCTCTAGTTCTGTAGAAAAGCAACAAAAGTAGCCCAAAAATAACCCAATGCGATTTTCTTCATCGGGCAGCCAAATTCTGCATTGAATTTGTACGTTTGGGTTTTGTTTTAAGGGCTTTGACGTACGTACGGTGTGGAAATCAACCCAGGGGGGAAAAAATAACCCGTGGCAACAGCTTAAAAGTAACCCAATTATGCAGGAAAACTGTGGACTTGGCAACACTGATCTATGTTCTGGTCCTTTAAAGAACTCAGAAACCAAAATATCCATCTGAAGAACCTATAATGTCACATTTTGATCACAAATAGCCATATAGCAACTCAAGAAATTTATAACAAAATGATTATTTGTTGAACTTAAAAAGCTGCAAAGACTAATAAAGAACTGTTAAATAAAACCGTTACTGCTTGCAATCCTTAATGAAAACAAAATAGATCTTTTATAGTTTCTCCAATACAGCAAAAAGAAAAGTCATTTCACATGCAAGTTTCAGAAGGAACGTCTCAAACTCTGCTCAGATTTGACAGCATACTACAGTCTGTGATCAAATGTCAGAAATTTCAGTAAAAATATATATATGAGAAACAGAATGAGAAAAACTAAATCCATTTCATGCTAAAGCATGACTTGTTTTCATTCTTCTGTTTTGTAAAGATGAGTACCGCCAACATATTTCCCTCCAGAAAAGCAGATTGCTCTGTGACCTGTTTGATTCTGTCAACTGTGAAGATCAACATATCTTTACTCTTCTCTTACTCCATCTCGTTTGCTGTAGCTGAAATCTTACACCATCTAACACCTGTTCGGTTGTTCTTACAAGCGTTTCACTGCCGTCTCCATGTCACAGTCTTTCTTCTTTTACCATCTCTCTTCCTCTTTCTTCATCCTTACTCCCACACATTGCACTCTTTCCCTGAAATCACGCTGTAAAAAATGAGATGCTCCAACCAGATCTCATGAGAAAACAACTATTTTAGGTGGCAATTTAGTATGAATTCGTATGATGTGATTCATATGGAATTTTTTTTAAAAAGTGAGCATGAGGTCCATCCCTAAACTTAACCACCAGTGGGCCGACAGCAGACCGTACAAAAATGTACAAATGAGATTTGTATGAATTCATATGAATAGGCAAATGTAAAATAGTTTTGAATTGCCATGAGAGTGTTACAGTGCCCCTATTAGGCTTTTTTTCAGATATTTCTTTTCATATAGTGTTATATAACTGTCTGCAAAGTTTCAAAGATCAAAGTGTATTGCTATTGTCTCCCAAAAGAAAGAACCGATACTGAAACAAATCGTCAGTAATTCCAGTCTTAGTTCCTGCATGAACCTAGGTTTGTAACAAGTTTGCACAATGTCAGTCTATGGTTGTTGTAGTTGTAGCTGAGGCCTGGAAGAGTTTGGTTTGTGTTGTCGACATGTCAGGAAAACCATTTTGCATGAATTTCTAAAGATAAGACTGGAATTAATACAGTAGAACCGACATAGTTGTTATTGTTCATATCACTGTGTATCAAGCGCTGAGAAAACCTCCGGAGCTGAAATTCAGATATGGTAATGGGCATTTCATTTCTGACACACGCTGTAAGTGGTCGACCAATCACAACAGACTGGTCCATCTGACCAATCAGAGCAGCGTAGGCTCTCAGAAAGGAGGGGTTTAGAGAGACCGAATCCTTTATCAAACCGTTTCAGAGACTGTGAGAACAGAGATGATGATACAATATATATTATAAGAAAATTAAAGTATTTTTTGATCTTGGATGCATAAACCTGTTGTAGGAGACCTCCAGAACCAAATTAGGAGCCTTTAAAATAGCATAATAGGGGCACTTTAAACACTTAAGGCAATGGTGTGCATGGTTTGTTTGAGTTGAATTCATCAACATAATTATTTCAAATAAATGTGTTGACTGAACTTACAGTAAATGTCAAGTTGGCGTGACTTCTAAATAAACATCCCTCGCACACCTGGGTGATCATGGCCAGGTGCATACAATAGAAAAAATAGAAACAGTCCTGCACTTTCTTCTAAAACCTCATTACATTTTGTCAAAGATCTTAATCAGACGAGTAAACCTGATTTAAAATCCATCATGGTAACAATTACCTATTTAGATAAAGTACAATGAATTCTAAAGTTACTTCATGTTTGAGATGAGCGTGTCATGACGAGCAATGTGATTGTCATCTTAAACTAATATTTTATATGTCAAAAAACACTAAAATACCTTAAAAAGGCACACAGAGATCGCAAGAAATCCCAAGACAACATGTTGCTAAAACAAACACAACAAATACAGCTGGTGAATGGTCAAAAAATGCAACCATATTAAAGGGATAGTTCACCCAAAAATGAAAATTGCCCCATGATTTACTCACCCTCAAGCCATCCTAGGTGTATATGACTATCTTCTTTCAGACGAACACAATCCGAGATATATTTAAAAATATCCTTAGTCCTCCAAGGTTTAGAATGGTTGTGAATGGTAGGCCAAATTCTGAAGACAGAAAAAATCCATCCATCCATAAAAAAAATTAATCCATATGACTCAGGAGCAGTGTTAATTTCGTTGACGAATAATTTTCGTCATAATTTTCGTCAACTACATTTTTTCACGGACGAAAACGAGACGATGACTAAATAAAAATGCGTTTTGAATGACTAAAACTATGACTAAAATCTACTCTAATTTTCGTCAACGAATAAAAACGAGACGAAAATGAAAGAGAGGGACGATTTGGGAAGATATCCAGTCAGAACTGCTGTCCTGTGTGGAAGATGCGCACATTTGAATTGTAATGTGCTGATCTAACCGCGGGAAACGCGGCGCTGTTGCGCGCTCTACAGGCTCGTGCAGCAGCACATCTGACTGCTGCGCAATTAATGAATAGCGCACATTTATGCCATCCGATTGCTTATAAGCTAATGTTGATGAATGTTTACTACACGATGTTTATATGGTAGCATGTTTTAGACGGTTGAAAGAATGCATATTTATCTCCCTCCTGAGCAGCCTGCTACAGTGCAGACTGCAGACATTTCAGAATAAGAGTCACGGTGTATTTCGGGATGGTTTATAATTATTATTTTTTTCCTGGTCATTATTGTTATTTTGTTTAAACAATAAACTGTATTTAATTTAATTTCTGTTTAATTCATAGTAAACTACTGTATCTTTTGTCACAGGAAGGAAAGACTAAGAACATTATTTGACACATTATTCAATATATTTTACAAGTATTAGGGTTATTATTGTTAACTAAACCTAAAACCAAAGAAATCTTAATTACTTGAAATAAACATTAACTGAAATAAAAGATAAGTATATAAAAATGTAAACTTATAAAAATGTAAACTTAATAGTTTCTAAGCTTTAGCTTAACCTGAGGTATTAAAATAAACAAAAAATAAAAAGTTATAGACATTTAAAAGCAAAAACTAAAAGACATAAAAGGCATGCATGATATTCAGAAATCATGAATAATGTTGAAATAACAAAGATAATTTTCATTTCATTTCACAAAAAATTACTAAAACTTTTAACTAAAATTACAATGAAAGCAGGAAAAACTAAAAATCAAATCTAATAATTTTTTTTTAAATGTAATCTATAATAGTAGCCTACCTCAATGATAAGTGTGTCAATCCCTGAAAAGTACTGAATTTTGCTCTTTCACGTGTTTTTGCACTTGAACGGTCAAAAACCGTCCGCTTTGGTGAGCAAAGTACAGTTGGGTGAACATAAACAGTTTGGGGAATATCAGAAGTACCTATATCAGTGTATTGGATCTGTGGAAGCATTTTTATTGGAAATGCTTAATGCTTACAATTTAACTAAATTAGATTTTAGTCGACTAATTCTACTGTAGATTTAGTCGACTAAAATCTTATGATATTTAGTCGACTAAAACTAGACTAAAACTAAAACAATTTCCAATGACTAAAATATGACTAAAACTAAATGGCATTTTAGTCAAAAGACTATGACTAAAACTAAATCAAAATTTGCTGTCAAAATTAGCAGTGCTCAGGAGGGTTAATAAAGGCCTTTTTAAATGAAGGGATGTGTTTTTGTAAGAAAAAATATCCATATTTAAAACTTTATAAGTTCAAATAATGAGCTTCCAATTGTACGCATACTGAGCACGTCATTTTGGGCGGCAGAGCAACCTTTGACCTGACGCGATGTAATTAGTTTAAAATGAGAAATTTTAAAGAGAAATGTCGGAGGATTTCAATATAAGAGAAGAGGAGCTCGAGTTTGCTGCCCAGCTGTATTTGTTTGAACCGTGAGAGACGTCTAAGCTTATGATACTCCAACATCCTGCATCATACAGCGCGTCAGAGGATTACTCATCAAGTCGACTTGCGCATTCTGTGTGCGGTCTTTCGCTGGAAGCTAGTTGTTTGAATATATAAAGTTTTAAATATGAATATTTTTCTTACAAAATCGCATCCCTTCACTTCAAAAGGCCTTTATTAACCCCTGGAGTCATATGGATTCTTTTTTTTTTTTATGGATGGATGCATTTTTTTCTGTCTTCAGAATTTGGCCTACCATTCACAAGCGTTATAAACCTTGGAGGACTAAGGATATTTTTTAATATATCTCGGATTGTGTTCATCTGAAAGAAGATAGTCATATACACCTGGCTTGAGGGTGAGTAAATCATGGGATAATTTTCATTTTTGGGTGAACTATCCCTTTAATGATTCATGACCATGTGCATGCTGGGAACAGGGTGAATGCAACTGAACCACAAAAAAAAAAGATTTTTCAGCGTTGACCTATTTGGAAAAAAAAAATGCATTTATGCAATACACTTGTTACTTATCTTAATAAAGAAAATGTAATGTAATGTGATTTAATAATCTTCATTAACATTAGTCCATTATATAATATTATCTATGGAAGCTTGTTTCCGCCACTAAATAATAAATAAAAAAGGTAATTGCGATTTTTTTATCTCACTATTCTGACTTTTTTTTCTCACAATGCCAAGATATAGTCACAATTGGGAGAAATAAAGTCAGAATTGTGAGATATAACCTCACAATTACAAGAAATAAAGTCAGAATTTCAAGTTATAAACTCACAATTGTGAGTTTACAGTATAACGCAAAATTGTGAGTTTATAACTCACAATTTTGACTTTATTTCTCGTAATTGTGAGTTTATAAACTGTAAATTGTAAGATATACAAAACAAGATTCTCAAATTTGCGAGTTTATATCTCACAATTCTGACTTTATAACACACAACTGTGAGATTATATCACACAATTCTGAGAAAAAAATAGGTATAATGAGATGTAAACTTGCAATTGCAAGAAAAAAGTCAGAATTGTGAGATAAAAAGTTACAATTACCTTTTTTATTTTTTATTCAGTGGCGGAAACAAGCTTCCATAATTAACAGATACAACTTTTGATTGTAACAATGTATTAGTAATGTTGAGATTAACACTAACTATAAGATTAATAAATGCTTTAGAACTATTTGACAACTTAATTGTTAGTTCATGTAAACTAATACAGTTTTTTAATGTTAACAAATGTTAACAAATGGAACCTTACTGTAAAGTATTACCAAAGGAAAGCTGTATCAAGAAGTTTGTGTTCCTGAAAGTTGTTAGAATTTAAAACCAAAAAAGCATAATTTTGCTTATTTCTACAGCAATATTATTGATCTAAGAATCATCTTACATTCTCTCAGTCTGTGGTTTTTCTTTCTTTTTCCTTCTCTTTCTCCATGAAAGCATGTCTTTGTGGTTGTGTCTTTGGGTTCAGCTCTCGCCCTTTTCATCAGCAGATATTTGAAATCTAACTAACCCTATTCATGGTCTGCCAGCTCAGCCTGCGTCCGGCCTGCGCTCAGCCGGCGTTCATGCCACACAACACAGGCGGCCCGGTGCGGGGGAATCTCAGGAATTCGGTCCAGGAGACGCAGGCGGCTGACAGCTGGTTCCAGCACTTTTTTCCCTCACCGACCACCAACCACCTCAGCTCGGCACCATCTGTACACCTATCGTATTCTGCACAGATCTGACAATAGTCAGACTTTCCCAGGTTTAGCATTACAATCTGCACTTTAATGTAGCTTCTTACAGAGCGTCCCGATACTGAGCGGCTGACTGTTTCAGACTCTAAACGCTCAACTGAGCTAATTAGGATCATGGTTTTGGTATCAGTAAATCATATCTTGTCTGCAGATTTCTGATCAAGGTCCAAAACAGTACCAGTTAGTTTAACGAACAGATGGGGAACCGGAGACCAACGCAGATGCTGACGCTAACAAGTTAACGTTTATTTGGCAGAGACCTTTCCAGTGTTGGACAAGCTACTTTAAAAGTGTAGCTTGCCAAGTTAAAATGATTTAAAGTAAACTACAATCAAACTACTCTTAGCTACATTAATAAAATAAAATAATAAAATAAAATACATTTTAAAAAAAAACTTAAATTACAAAATTACACAATGAAATTACTTAAACTTTAACTAAAATGAAAACGGAAAATATGAACAAAAAATCTATATGATCTATATGACAAAATATGAATAAAAACTATAATAATCTCAATGATACTAAAACAACACTGAAAAAAGACATTAAAAATAAAAAAAATAAATATAAATGAATAATAAAATGCATTTCCAATATTTGTCTATTCTATTTCCTTAAAAATTACTGAATGTTTACATTTTTATCACCACTTTTAGTTACTCCACAACACTGCACAAAAGTAACTTGCACTTACAGTTCAAGCTCAGTGCATTTCTCATGTTTTATAGAGCAGCAGGGTTTATAAGTGAACATCTGTGTAGAATTTACTAGTCGGTGGAAGAAGCCAAAATGGCCGCACTTTGGCACAAGCTTAAGAGCCTCAGCATTGAAGTGCAAACAACCATCCTCGTTCGGCTGCCTGTTTGCCAGCTGCAGACAGAGGACCCCTTAGAAAAATGCTAGAGGAAAAATTTGTCCTGCATTTAAGACCAAAGAAAGTCATTTTTTTTATGAATGGAGAGGCCTTGAGACTTCTGGGAGATCGGAAGTCATGTTTACCCACAGGATACAGATGAAGTTACACAGGAGATTCTAAATGACAGCATTTCGAGATCCAGCTCTCGGGAATTTTCTAACACCTTCCTGTTCCAATTTGTCTTTATTATATACAGTGAATATTATCCTGAACTTTGAGGGCTTGATGGGTTACTAATGTAATGGTCTCTTCAAACAGACAGATTATTGTCTGATGTGCCGGGACAGAGTCTGTGTTTGCTGCTCACATGTGTGATTCATTTGCCATGGCAGAATATGGCAGACATCCCACCTCAACAACAGAGCCATATTGTACGGGTGTGTTTATATAATACATCAAAAGCAAAGGAGAAACACCCTCAGACAAATAATACAACTGCTGTGAAACAGAAAGTTACGCTTACTTATGCACAAAATTACTGTGCTGGTATTATGTCACAGTGATGGTATCAGACAGTAATACCATGTTATTTTGGTATGGTACCCTTGTAGTGAATGATATACACGTCTTCATATACATGGTATAAAGTTGTAATCTGCAATCTGTTACCTTAAAAAGCACATTTTACCTGACTTTAATAAATGAACTAAAATGTGTCTTGTGTTTCCTCCAGTGAGCAGAAAAGCACCTTCTGACAGCTAATTTAGTGTCTGAGTTGTTGTTGCCGCTGACAACTTCAGGTGTGTAATAAAAATAAATAAATAAATGAATAAAAAACCTTTCAGCTCTTAACTCTGTGGCCAAAGCTAAAGCTCCTTATCACATCTGCAACAATGGAAAAGAACAACCCGCTGCTGTCTGACCTGCTGTCGTCTTTCTAATATGCCATAAACAGTCGTGAAGGCGCACAAGCACTTCCTTTGAATATATTAGTTTTGATAAACCTCCTAAGAGTTCATTTCCATTCAGAAATAGAGGCTGAGGAGAGATTATGTTGATAAACACACCCACACACATTCAGTTGCGCTATAATGAAAGGCTCATGGGTAATAATAACCGATTTTTTTAATGTGCACAGAGAGAGATATGAGGTACATGTCCTCTGGAACTCCATGTTTGACAGTTTTATTGCTGTTAATGAAACGCGTGGCACGGGAGTATTAAGCCGTCATCAAATTGACATCTTTAATTAAAGTGGCAGCTTAATTAAAAATCCAATTAACTGTGAAACTCTAATGAATAGAAAAATGCAAAACGCAAGACTTGACCTTCAAATCGGAATGCTCCAGATTTCAACACACAGACATAATGCTTCTTAAATGAAGTTGGAATCTGGACCTGCAATGTTGCCCTGAGACACAATAAAAGAGTTTGTGTGATGCGGGTGATTTAATTAAAACCTGATAGTTAATTGTTACGACTGACAGTAGTTAAGAACTGTCAACACATCAAAAATAAAAAAAGAAGCTGCTTAAAATCCTGTTATTCAAGACATGAGTTAAATCAATAGGCAATCCTAATATCAGTGTCGTAGTTCTTAAAGGAACAGTTCACTAAAAAAATCAGCACCATTTACTCAACCAGTCACAAAAAAAAAAAAAAAAACAGATTGAATTACACATACTTTGTATTGACCCCTTTTATGATACTTTTATTTAGAGATTGACAGCACCAATCCTCATTAACTTTCACTATATATTGACTGTATTCTGTTAAAGGTGCCATCGAATGTTTTTTTACAAGATGTAATATAAGTCTAAGGTGTCCCCTGAATGTGTCTGTGAAGTTTCAGCTCAAAATACCCCATAGATTTTATTTTTTTTTTATTAATTTTTTAACTGCCTATTTTGGGGCATAATTAGAAATGCGCCGATTCAGGTTGCGGTCCCTTTAAATCGCGTGCTCTCCGCCCCCGGAGCTCGCACTTGCCTTAAACAGTGCATAAACAAAGTTTACACAGCTAATATAACCCTCAAAATGGATCTTTATAAAGTGTTTGTCATCCATACTGCATACATGCGTCGGAGTATGTGAGTATTGTATTTATTTGGATGTTTACATTTGATTCTGAATGAATTTGAGGCTGTGATCCGTGGCTAATGGCTAATGCTACACTGTTGGAGAGATTTATAAAGAATGAAGTTGTGTTTATGAATTATAAAGACTGTAAGTGTTTAAAAATGAAAACAGCGACGGCTCTCGTCTCCGTGAATACAGTAAGAAACAATGGTAACTTTAACCACATTTAACAGTACATTAGCAACATGCTAACAAAACATTTAGAAAGACAATTTACAAATATCACTAAAAATATCATGATATCATGGATCATGTCAGTTATTATTGCTCCATCTGCCATTTTTCGCTGTTGTCCTTGCTTGCTTACCTAGTCTGATGATTCAGCTGTGCACAGATCCAGACGTTCTGCCCTTGTGTAATGCCTCGATCATGGGCTGGCATATGCAAATATTGGGGGCGTACATATTAATAATCCCGACTGTTACGTAACAGTCGGTGTTATGTTGAGATTCGCCTGTTCTTCGGAGGTCTTTTAAACAAATGAGATTTATATAAGGAGGAGGAAACAATGGTGTTTGAGACTCACTGTATGTCATTTCCATTTATTGAACTCTTGTTATTTAACTATGCCAATATAAATTCAATTTTTAATTCTAGGGCACCTTTAAAACACTATCCCAGGGCTGCCAAGTTTCATAACAAAACCCGCCCAGTTGCAACTCAAAACTAGCCCAAAACCAGCCCAATTGCATTTCAAAGTGGTCCCCCAGTCCCCCAGGGGTTCAAAATTTGCATTTCAGGGGCTAAACATCAAGTTATTTGCGGTCATTTCAACCCACGGTCATGAAAAACAACCCACGGGAACAGTGTTAAAGTAGCCCAATTCCACGGGAAAACCACAGACTTGGCAACACTGCACTATCCCCCAGTTTCACAGATGAGGCTTAAGCTATAATGCATGTTTGAGCTGTTTTAACTGAAAGCAATTTGCACTGACATGTCTTAATATATGTCAGTGCCATTGTTTTGTCTCAAGATGACAAAACAATGAAGAAAACGAAAAAGACCAATAATGTTTTTTTTTTTTTTTTTCCTAGGGTACATTTATAAAAGCTACTTCAATGTCTTAAAGGGGTGGCTGATTTAGTTAGTGTGTAATGTTGCTGTTTGGGCATAAACAACATCTGCAAAGTTACGACGCTCAAAGTTCAATGCAAAGGGAGATATTTTCTTTTAAAGAATTTAAGGACTACAACAAACGGCTGATAGGGACTACAATGAGCTTCTTCCTGAAAACATAAACCCTGCCCCCGAGAACACGGAACAAGGAGGGTTTGGCCATGTTGTGCTGCTTTAGAGAAGAGGAAGTGTTGTTGTAGTAGAATGTCGCCATGCCGTCATTTTACGTCGGACTGCTTCACAAACAAGGGTCAATTCAATGCTGGATTTGCACAAAAGATTAACATGACGGCACATGCTAGTGGATGAGTTGAATCAACTCCACAGCAACTACATACATTTATCCACTAACCATTCAGAAACGTCCAGTTTCATTCTAAAAGTTGTAACTTCTTCCTGAGTCTCTCCATCAGTGTCTGACTCAGGTTTGAACAATGTAAGGCTGAACTGATAATCGTCATTTTGTCAGCGTGAGATTCTCCAGCTTTGTTGTTGTTGAGCAACAAAAGCTCTTCCTTCTCTGGAAAGGGGGCCGGGAGCAGCAGCTCATTTGCATTTAAAGGGACACACACAAAAACGCTGTGTTTTTGCTCACACCCAAATAGGAGCAAATTTGACAAGCTATAATAAATGATATGTGGGGTATTTTGAACTGAAACTTCACAGACATATTCTGGGGACACCATATTACATCCTGTAAAAGGGGCATTATAGGTCCCCTTTAAATTAACTAAAATGTTGATTGACTTCTGAACACAAGTGTGGAATAACGCTGCCTTCACAAGCTATCGAAAATGCCTACTTTCTACTTCTGAAGTCGTGATTATAAGCTTGTTACATTCAAGTGCTTTGTTGTTGGAAAAAACAGGAATCATGGAGGAGACCAGGTTCATACTTGCCTACTTATTGAAAAAAATCTTATATTTAGCATCTCATTCATTGACAACCATATAAATATTCAACGCGCTATCTACTGTAGATAGTCATCTCGCAGACAATTCTGGAATTTCAGTCCAATACAGGCTATTTTCGCTGGGTATATAACATACATATGCTTCAAATGATTAATCTGCACTACTTTAATGACAAGACAAGGCGATGTAGCTGTTGTGGAATTAATAAAGAATAGCAGTCACAGAAGCAATCGTTCTCCCCTTCACCATATTTTAAGTTTATGGCCCGTCCAACTTGGGTACTTGGGTATCAAAATTATCCCTGAGCTTCCCATTGGTAAATATCACTTTAGAGGGCATTCATGTCCAATTTTTTACTAGGAAACTGGTATTTATAATAATTCTGATGTGAAGGCAGCATATTTCATTACAAAAAAGGGATGTTACAGTTTTGTTCAACTGTGTACACACATTTTCCAAACTTTGTCTCTTTTTTTCAAAACTTTACACACAAATCCATGAATTGCACACACAAAATGCAAAATAAAGCACTGCATTCAAAATATCACAAACACATCTCAAAAGCAAACATTTATCTTACTTTGCAAGCACATTTGCCATAATATTCTATTTTTTGATATATCATATACACAGTTATTCAAAACCTAAAGCTCTTCTTTCATAAAAAAAAAAAAAAAAAACTAGCATAATTTTGAAAAAGGTGAATATTCCAAAGGAATGGTGTGTATGTGTGTCCTGGTAGGGGACCAAATGTCCCCTCAGATAAAGTAATACCAGTGCATTTTGACTTTGTGGGGACATTTTTAAAGTCCCCATGAGGAAACAAGCTTATACATAAATCATACAGAATTATGTTTTCTGAACATCTAAAATAGCAGAATGTTTTCTGTCAAGGGTAGGTCTACTGGTAAGGTTAGTGTAGGGGGATAGAATATACAGTTTGTACAGTTTAAAAACCATTATGCATATGGGATGTCCCTATAAAACATGGAGACCCAAAATGTGTTTGTTTGTGTTTGTGTGTGTGTGTGTGTGTGTGTGTGTGTGTGTGTGTGTGTGTGTGTAGGTGTATCTAGGCTCCATCTCTCCTCCTGGCTGGGTCCAGCCACAATACTTCATCTACGTCACATACATACAACACATTCTCTCTTGTGTATCCAACCTTGGATGGAAGCAGCGTCAGTGTCTCCATATGCCTCCTTCATTGCCTGGAGAAGTGTTATGTTGACATAGGGACAACGATCATGCACTTTCCAGCACCATGTGGAGAAAAAAACCTCAACAGGGTTTAGAAATTATGAATATGGAAGCAAGTAGACAACAGAAAAGTTGTTCAAAACCTATAACTTGACCTTTGGCCTATTTATAGGCCTATTCTAAAGCCATGATCGGTTGGTGTTAAGTAAAGCAATAAGTGTTTGTGCATGTGAGGAGTTGTGAGGCACTGATGAATTAGTGTGTCATTTTGATTGGTTGTGTTTGAAAAGGAAATCAAGATAAGTCCTGTTAGATTTTTGTGTTGTGTTTGACAAAAAGTGTTTTATGAAATTGAAAAATGAGTCAAAGGCCAAGAATTAGTGTGTGGTATTGCAGATTTGGTGTGTGGTTCTGCTGTTTGAGTGTCAGGTTTCAGAAATGGTGTGACAAGTAAGGATTTTGTATGTAAGCAGTTACAGTTTTTCTCAATTGTTTACACACAAATATTGGTACTTGAGACACAATGACCACAACATGTAACTCATGCACCAATCCCCTGAACCAATTCTGCTAAACTACAAGCACAATTCCTGTTTTACACTCACATTGCAGTTCTAAAACACACTTTTTTCAAAACACTACACACAATTCTCTGCATTTGGCACAATTTTCGGGCAGAAAAATCTCTTGTTTTCACAAGGAACACACTGCCATTCAAATATGCACACTGACTCATCACATGGGCAAACACCTGTCACACATTTTTACAATTAGCAAACAGAGCTTTAGCATAAAAGGGCAACAGGTGAGCTCTTCTGTTTTGGATGCCAACAATGGAAACAGAGGCAGAGCAGCATACTGTAGTTTGTTTTTATACTGTAAACAGTAAATGTATTACTGTATACAGTAAATTATTCTGTTGTTTTTTTTATGTATACCACTGTATGTGCAACTGTGCATTGGTTTGGATGTGCACTGTACATTGTTTTTGTTGGAAAAATAAAATATATTTGTTACCGTGTATTTGTGTGTTCTGTCTATAAAAACTATTATATATATATATATATATATACATCCAACCAGTTGAACACTGATGTGCTCTATGTAAAATATTTGTAGTATATATATATATATATATATATATATATATATATATATATATATATATATATATACTACAAATATTTTACAACACACTTATGTATGTACTGTCTGTATAAGTGTAACACTGAACCAAATAAAGACCAAAGTCATTATGATGAACTAGCACATTTAAAATGATAATGCATTCTTTTGAATTATATGTTATCCAGTATTTGTTCAATCAACATGATGTGACTTTTTAAAATATGTTCCTTTACTGTAAAACCTTATTTTTTCTTTAATCCTTTCAAATGGTGCATTTATTCTTAATCTTAACTGCTTTCAATAAGGACTGATCCACTTACAGGAAGGAAATGTTTCTGGGGGATATAAAAGCTGGAAAAAATTACAGAAAATCTCTCTCTCTCTCTCTCTCTCTCTCTCTGTCTCGTCATGCTCTGATTATCTCTCTTTTGTCGGAGCTGTTGAACACAGAGGGCTTTGGGAAAGCAGTGACTAGAAAATGCCGGCGAGGACTCTGAGTCCTCCACAGACAGTCACACCGTCCACTGCTCTAATAATCGAACTAATGACCGTGCTAATTATGACCAAGCTGCTCTAGTGGATATTTTGCGAGCTGCTATCAATTCTCATGCATCAGTGACCAGAAAGTAACACCTGCTATATTGGTTCTTGAGCCAAGAGAATGTAGAGCTGATGATTTCAAAATAAATTTTTCTTCTTTATTAGTTGAAGAAATAGTCTTGTGTCTGATCAGCTGTAGGATTACACCGATACTTGACCATACAACCACATCATCACATTTGTCATGATACTGCAGACCCTCTTTGTCACATTATGTAAACAATAGAATCTTGTTACAATTCATTACATTGCATATATTTGCACAAATATACTGTATATACAAACCCGATTCCAAAAAAGTTGGGACACTGTACAAATTGTGAATAAAAAAGGAATGCAATAATTTACAAATCTCATAAACTTATATTTTATTCACAATAGAATATAGATAACATATCAAATGTTGAAAGTGAGACATTTTGAAATGTCATGCCAAATATTGGCTCATTTTGGATTTCATGAGAGCTACACATTCCAAAAAAGTTGGGACAGGTAGCAATAAGAGGCCGGAAAAGTTAAATGTACATATAAGGAACAGCTGGAGGACCAATTTGCAACTTATTAGGTCAACTGGCAACATGATTGGGTATAAAAAGAGCCTCTCAGAGTGGCAGTGTCTCTCAGAAGTCAAGATGGGCAGAGGATCACCAATTCCCCCAATGCTGCGGCAAAAAATAGTGGAGCAATATCAGAAAGGAGTTTCTCAGAGAAAAATTGCAAAGAGTTTGAAGTTATCATCATCTACAGTGCATACTATCATCCAAAGATTCAGAGAATCTGGAACAGATTCTAAGGGTCAAGGCCGGAAAACCATACTGGATGCCCGTGATCTTCGGGCCCTTAGACGGCACTGCATCACATACAGGAATGCTACTGTAATGGAAATCACAACATGGGCTCAGGAATACTTCCAGAAAACATTTTCGGTGAACACAATCCACCGTGCCATTCGCTGTTGCCAGCTAAAACTCTATTAGGTCAAAAAAGAAGCCATATCTAAACATGATCCAGAAGCGCAGGCGTTTTCTTCCATTTAAAATGGACTGTGGCAAAGTGGAAAACTGTTCTGTGGTCAGACGAATCAAAATTTGAAGTTCTTTTTGGAAAACTAAGACGCCATGTCATCCGGACTAAAGAGGACAAGGACAACCCAAGTTGTTATCAGCGCTCAGTTCAGAAGCCTGCATCTCTGATGGTATGGGGTTGCTTGAGTGCGTGTGGCATGGGCAGCTTACACATCTGGAAAGGCACCATCAATGCTGAAAGGTATATCCAAGTTCTAGAACAACATATGCTCCCATCCAGACGTCGTCTCTTTCAGGGAAGATCTTGCATTTTCCAACATGACAATGCCAGACCACATACTGCATCAATTACAACATCATGGCTGCGTAGAAGAAGGATCCAGGTACTGAAATGGCCAGCCTGCAGTCCAGATCTTTCACCCGTAGAAAACATTTGGTGCATCATAAAGAGGAAGATGCGACAAAGAAGACCTAAGACAGTTGAGCAACTAGAAGCCTGTATTAGACAAGAATGGGACAACATTCCTATTCTCAAACTTGAGCAGCTTGTCTCCTCAGTCCCCAGACGTTTGCAGACTGTTATAAAAAGAAGAGGGGATGCCACACAGTGGTAAACATGGCCTTGTCCCAACTTTTTTGAGATGTGTTGATGCCATGAAATTTAAAATCAACTTATTTTTCCCTTAAAATGATACATTTTCTCAGTTTAAACATTTGATATGTCATCTATTTTGTATTCTAAATAAAATATTGAAATTTGAAACTTCCACATCATTGCATTCTGTTTTTATTCACAATTTGTACAGTGTCCCAACTTTTTTGGAATTGGGTTTGTATTTTTTGCCATATGAGTTGCATTTGTTACTTTTTTTATATAACTAAAAAGAGAACCGATACAAAAAAATATATAAAGTCCATCAGTTCTCTGTCATAAAGCAAAAATACCCCAAAAACCATGCATCAAACTTGCTCAAAATAGCATCAAGGCACTTTTGGCGTACTATTTTCAACATACTGTACTATGATTTTAAACACACTAATTCCAGTCGTATATACTATACACTGCCCGGCACATCTGGTAAGCTTGGGGATTCATTGTAAGTCTTTGGGATGTGCTGGAGGAGACTTTACAGAGTGCTCACCTCTTGCATTGTCAATACAAGATCTTGACCAAAAACTCATGCACCGGTGATGGAAATAAATGTTGTGATGTTATTGTGTGAGGTCAGAGGTGCCAATTCATGTGTGAAAATGATTCTTTGTGCTCCCTTCCTACACAATTTGAGCCTGATGAATCTTGACATTGTCATCCTGGAATATGGCCATGATGTGTCTTCCTATGGTTGTTTAAGAAATGAAAAGCTACACACTCCATCGATTAGGGTTAGATGTACTGTACAATAATGATCCAGTCATAGACTCTTAAAGGTGCAATATGTAAGATTTTTGCAGTAAAATATCCAAAAACCACTAGGTCAGTGTTATATATTTTGTTCACTTGAGTACTTGCAATATCCCAAATTCCAACTATTTGTAAATCGTGAGAAAATTGCAATTTTAACCAAGGCTCCGGGACGTGTGAGGAGTCGCCTGTCAATTGCGTCATACCTGCGTTACCCTTGGTTTCCGGTTTCATTTTGTAGAAACCATGGAAACACCAAAGACGCTTTAATATATTACATGTTTTAATAGACAAGGGAACAACTGTTTTGATATATTTATAGACAGAAAATGAATTGTTGTTATATAGCTCAACACATTTAGTCTTATTTTATAAATCAATTTTCTTGATTTTTTGCGAGTACCATGTTTTTACCATGCCTCAGAGAAAAACACTATTTTGTGAAGTAGCTAACATAGCATAATCAGATGCAGCTTTATTTTTAGTAACAGTAATACAGCATTTTCTCCATCATACAATATGTTTTAAAATTAATTGCATGCCATTTATCAACACAAACCATCCAACATATGATATTCTAAAATCAATCTATCTTACTGCAGTGTGTAACAGTGTCTCACAGTAGCCACCGAGCGAACGCACAGAGTAACGTTATAACATAATTTTCAACACACTCAAATGTATCTAATATGATAAACAGAGCTGTGTTACCTCATACTCATGACCTGAAAAGTGGAAGCATTGCCGCGACTGTGTCATAATAAAAGTTCCGCTGCTCGTGAGACGTGTGTTGCGCAATCGCTCCAGCGGCCTCGTTCAGCTCCCACAACACTTGGTCCTGCTTTGCTTCATACTACAATAACGTTAATAATCACATCCATGAACATGATTTCTTCCCAAGTCCTATCCCAATTCTTTTCCACCGGTCGTTGAGGTGAAGACCACATGTCCCAAGATTCCGCGCTCAAACTTGGCGTCATCAAGCTATGCCTTTGTTTTGAATAGGCCTCTAGCGACCTCTAGCGGACAGAAAATATTACATAGTGCACCTTTAAGTATTTGCCTATTTAAATTCAAACAGCAACCTTTTTTTTTTTTTTTTTTTTTTAGCTGGGATGTGATAGGATTGACAAAGAAGTGAAAGGTGTAATTAAAAGGTGTAATTAAGGTAATTCTGACACGACACACCTTAAGATTCAGCCTAGGAATCTCTTTTTTGGACTCTTGCTAGCTAAAATAGCATTAGAATTAAATTAGCCAAATTAAGTTAGACCAACCAAATTACATTATCTTTCCCTGTATTCAGCCTCTCAGATGTGTAACCTGATCCTCTCAACCTCAGCAAGCAGGGACACAGTCAGTTATTCCCACCCCGCAGAAGCATTTATTCATTTAGCATCAGGTGTTTGTGCTTTGGGCTTCAACAAACCCTGCTGGATGGCAACTCTTATGACAGAACGCCTGCCGTCGGCCACAATAAATAACCCAGAGCACAGGGTCCAGGCTAAATAGAGTGACTCAAGAATAAAAATAAAGGCCTGGCTGTGTGGTTGGAGAATCGACGGGTCTATAATATTGAATACGAGTGGTGAGAACGGATAGGGAGGTGTATAGCCGAGTCTTCTGTCATATTGCGTTTATGCTGGCCAAGTGCCATTTTCCTTTCACTTTGCCCTTTAATCATAGACATAATGAACAGCCCCTGGGCTCCGGCGATTGTAATGTGATGATACGATGGAAGATGGAAGACAGAGAATTGGCTGTATAAAAGGTGACAGACTGCGGTCACCCACCGTTTGGACACCTTTATTATATGCCTTTCTGTAATGCTAAGAGGTGAAGACATTTCAGTATTCGTGGTATTATGCTAGTGTTCCCAGATTCACATGGGACAAACTGGTTTATTAAAGTAACATTTCACCAATTTAATAAAAATCCATGTCATTTCACACTGAACACGAAAAGTAGCTCTTTTCCATACAGTTCAGTGACCATATCTGTCAAAAAGGGCACAAAACAAAACAAAACAAAAAAGCCTTATAAAAGTAGTTTATATTGTGTGGTACATTTCGAGTCATAAATTACTATTCACAGAAAATCTTGTATCAAGTTTGAAATCAATGACATTTGGTCACAAAAAAGGCATTTGCAACTTTGCAACACTAGAGTAAACCTAGTGCGGGTGCATCAACATACCATTTTTATAGTCCATCCCAGCTAACAGGGAATGTTCTCAGGACTTTGGCTAACATTCTGGCAAAGTTATGAACAAAATTATTTCAGTACATTAGTAGAATGTTCATTCAAAGTTATCTGGCTTTTAATAATGTTCTCAAAATGTTAGCACAAAAACATTATTTATACATCATTCATAGATAGTTCATCTAACAGTTTTTAAATGTTACTTCAGTTAACATTTGTATAATCAAGAATGTATAATATTTGTATAACATTTGTATAATCAAAAATGAAAATTATCCCATAATTTACTCACCATTAAGCATCCTAGGTGTATATGACTTTCTTCTTTCAGCCAAACACAATTGGAGTTACATTAAAAAATATCCTGGCTCTTCCAAGCTTTATAATGGGAGTGAATGGTACCCGAGATTTTGAAGCCCAAAAAAGCGCATCCATCCATCATAAACATTATCCATACGACTCCAGGGGGTTAATAAAGGCCTTCTGAAATGAAGCGATGCATTTTTGTAAGGAAAATATCCATATTTATAACTTTATAAAATATAATTTCTGTCTTCCGGTAATGGCCGTATGCAAATCGAGTTCCGGCAGAAGAGTGACCTCCAACCCAATGTAGGATGCAGGATGTAGGATGTAGGAGTAGCGTAAGCTTAGGTGAGAGTAGATGCCACTTGCAGTTCAAACAAATAGCGCTTGACCACTCTTATAACAAAATCCTCCAACATTTCTCTTTAAAAATTCTTATTTTAGACTTCTAATTCGTGACTAGTGTGTTGTTCTGCTCTATCCTCTGTGCGAGGTCACTCTTATATATATTATAAGTTATAAATATGGACAAAAACCCATCGCTTCACTTCAGAAGGCCTTTATTAACCCCTTAGAGCCATATGGATTACTTTTATAATGGATGGATGTGCTTTTTTGGGCTTCAAAATCTAGGGTCCAATTCACTCCCATTATAAAGTCTGGAAGAGCCAGGATATTTTTTAATGTAACTCTGATTGTAAAGTCGTATACACCTAGGATGAGATAATTTTCATTTTTGGGTGAACTAAGCCTTTAACAGAACACTCAGAAATAATGATGTGAATTGTACAAAAACATTTTTTAGGGGAAAACAAGGCATGAAGATCCACCCCTAAACCTAACCATCTGTGAGGCATAAGCAGATTATATGAAAATGTATACGAAAATGTTCAGACGAATTAGCCATCAATTCTCCAAAATGTAAAATAGTTACAAATTGCCATGAGAATGTGTTGGGAAGATTATCAGTGAATAATGACTTTAAGATTGTTTGGCCCACAAAGCTATTGTGTGAAATCAGAAAATTTGAAATAAAGCACTTGAGTCATAAAGACTACTTGGAAAAGAGCTGCACAAAATCTTTTGTATTCCATTGAAAGAAAGTCTTAGAATGGCATTAGGGTGAGTAAATGACAAAATTTTCATTTTTAGGTTAACTATCCCTTTAAGACATCACATTTTAGAAATGTGTTCCCTTCTTCCCACCTCCTTATGTTTCTAAATCTTGCATTACAGTTTCATAAAATATGATTCGTGCATTAGCTGCATGCTAAATTAGGGACAGCATTGAAGAGCTCACAAAGAGCCTTTGCCCCATTGAGCAAACCACAGCTCTGCCTGGAGCCGCTCGCCTCGGTAATTTGATTCACCTAGACAGAGTGTGATGGAATTTAATAACCTGAACAGCGATGATGTGTGTCCGGAAAGAGGAAGGCAACGAGTTTCTCCAGGAATCTGGAGGCGAGACTGAACCCACAGGAATGTTGAGCCCTGTGAGAAAAAAACTGCTTCTCTCGCTACCAAAATTACATGAAGTTTGAACAATCACATACTGTGCTGAGCTCTATATGAACATGGATATCTAAAGTTTTGAAACCTGAAGACATTGACAGGGTATAGCAGCTTGTTTGTTTAACTGCAAAGTTAAACTTATGGTACACCCAAAATCCAAAACACATTTTTGATGAATATCTTGGCCAGACTTTTCCATGTCAAGCTCAAAATGTTAAAAAAGAATCAAAAAGTATCATAAAAATAACGTTTGTATGACTCCACAGTAAAATAACAGCATATGGTTTTGGAGTGACAAAATGTTCATTTAGGGGTGAACTATTCCTGCAACTGACCAAGTTTAGTCACATTCACGTGTTTAAACTGAGGTTGTTTGTAATACATGCAATCTGTTGAGTTTCACACCAACTGTGTGTCATGGAGAGCGATCCTGTTTTAAGGTTCTTTGAGGGGGAAGTGCGATAGATCTTATTCAAATCCTCAGGAGACATCGATATGTGCTGGATGCTACTGTGTATATTTCCAGCTCAGGACTAATGCCAAACACAAGTCTAAAGCAGAGATGCATACACTGATCTATTGTTTCCTAATTGAAATTATGGATTTTCACAAAGCTGGGAAGTCAGATATTGTTTAGCAATTCTACACAATTATTATATATCTATTTATACTTCACCTTCAGGCTAAACATTCAGGGTCCAAAATTAACTTTACGGCTCACTTGCCAATTTTGAGTGAATTGAGAACATTAACTGGCAATGAAACTAGAATGATTTAGCATGGATTTCTGCTTGGCATAGCAGAGCAATTTAGTGACAAACAGAGCAGTCATACACAAAACATGCTAAATCATTGCAGTTTCCTTTCTAAGGCCAGCACTAATGTTTTACTTTTGTCTGGGAAGTTTTGCTCACTCTATTCCCCCTCAAGCGTTCATGTGTTTCTGTGATAAAGATTGGAGCGGATGAACATTGTGAAATCAGTAAATGCTAGTGAATATAAATTTAAAGATTCCCACAGATTTCTTTTTTTTTTTTTTTTACCTACCTGAATAATCAAGATTCTTTTAGCACTAGATACTGCTTTTATGGTGTAACTAGGGCATAGTGTCTCGGGGAATGAAAAGACTTATAGTGCTGAATGAATATTAAAGTATTAAAGGGATACTTCACTCAACAATGAAGATGTTGTCATTATTCATTCACCCTCATATGACTGTACTCCAAAACTTCTAAAGCCAAATGACTGATTTTAATGAGAACAAATTAAAATTTAAATCAACATTTGCTGCAAATCTTCCCTTAACTGTAGCTCTCATGTCTCAATTGTAATATTGCATAAACAAACAGATTCAAATAGGACACATGTGAGAAATAAATGGTATTTTGGCATCAGTTATACATCAACAAGACATATTTTCCCCCAAAGGTAAATATAAGGTATTGTAAGTAATAACAGTAAATTATGCATAATTGCAAGCAACTGACCCTAAACTAAACCCTAACGCTAATTATACAGTAAGTACAAGTTGTTAATTAATTTTACTCAGTACTTAAGTTTACATCTCACAATTCTGACTTCTTTCAGAAGTATAAAATAAACTCTTAATTGCGAGTTATAAAGTCAGAATTGCTAGATATAACAACTGTGCATTATAAACTCACAATTGCGAGATATAATTCTGACTTCTTTTCTCAGAATTGTGAGATATAAACTCGCAATCGTGTATATCTCGCAATTCTGACTTTATATAACGCAATTGCAAGTTTATATCATGCAATTCTGAGAGAAAAAAAGTCAGAATTGCGAGATAAAAAGTTGCAATTATACCTTTTTCATTTTTTATTCAGTGGTGGAAACAAGCTTCCATAGTTGAAAGCATGAGATTTATATAAAATATAAACATTAAAAAAAGAAACGTAATGTGTAAATGTTTTTGCACTGATTTTTTTAAAATATGACTTTAAAAGAATGAATGATAAATTATGTTTTTCATAATGAAACCCTTGTCTGAAGCAGAGTTAGACTGTCACTGCTAATTCTTCTAATAGACACAAATAGGGTTGTGTGGGGTTTTCAGGACAGCGTGGGCGAATGAAAGTGGGAAGAAAGTGGAGTTGCAGATTCAGCTCCATCTGTTTCCCTGGAACACTTCAATGGCTTTTTGTGTGCCTGCTATATGAACAAAGGAATCAGTTGCATCACGCTGAAGAGCTGCTTGTTCTGTAAGTCTGAGGATGTTTACAGTCACAGGTGATTATGCTCTCTAAGTGTCCTGACCAATCAAGTTCCTCCATTCAGCGAAAAATGTTTCTGAGCTGTCTGTCTGTCTGTTTGAAACATTAACCTCCCCCAACAGGTATGCCAAAGTTGATCCCATCCCAAAAACACCCCCGGCTCTACCAAATATGTAAACACGTAAGTGACATTACTGACATTCGATCATGTAATTTCTTGCCTGCCAAAATGCGCAGAAATTTCCCTCAGGTGCTTGTGCTTCTGAATAGAGTCGAGATATACTGTTGACACATGTACGGCATTACAAATGCAGAAATTATGCAGATGACATGTTACATATGATGTGGAGTTCATTTCCTATACACATTTTTATGTTTCTCAGGAGTGACAGAGCAAGAGAAAAAGAAGAGGGTGTGTTTAGAATGACATAATACATACTATTTTTGAAAGACAGCAATATGGAAAATGTGTGGAATAACTGTATGACAAACTAAATTTTCAGAAGACTAATCATATAATACTACAGTATATCCCACAATGCAATTTGCTTGATTTGACCTTTCATTTCCAGTATGACGAATGAATCTGAAGTGATACTGTATCTAACACAATTTTTAACATCTTGACACATTTTAAATTTGCTGTAAATATAACCATACTTATTTCTGCGATGGTAAGTGGACAGTACTTGTTGGATTATCCTTAGAACATAATGAGATCATATGACAACAGTTTACATGTGCATCAATAATGCGATTATTTCTCATAATCAGAGTAAGGTCTTAGGGTGCGTTCACACTTGTAGTTCGGTTCGTTTGGTTCATTTGGTCCGGACCAAAGAAGAAAAAAAACATTTAGTCCTGGTCCGGTTAGTGTTCAGATTGGCAATTTTATCACCGAACCAAAAGATACCGAACTTAAAGGCATAGGGATACATTCACAACGTGATTGGTCAGGATTTTATGACGTATTGCCTATTTTGAGACGGAACTTACCGAACATTCAAAACAGTGCTGTTTGCTGAGGTAAATGCGCTCGTTGTGTATGCGTAGCCTGCATATGATGGTATTTTGGCCAGTTGGGAACTCGTGAAGAGCTTATAAAATGTGTAAAGTAGTCAAAACAGCGGCGGGAATCCATCCGTCACACACACACAAACAATCTGCTGCGTGGAGACGCGCGTCTGATGCCTGTGATGAGCAAACTCGTGACTATGATGAGAAAAACCGACATGCGTGAGGATTCTGTCCTTTTTAGGGTCTCGTCTTCCTGTTTTTGGTTCGGTTACATGTCTTTGGTCCGTGTTGCGTTCATATATCATTCGAACCGCACCAGAGTTCGTTTGGAAGCGGACCGAGACCCATCTTTTCAGCGGTCTTGGTCCGCTTGTTTGGTGAACACCAGGGTTCAGATGGCAGCGTTCACATATGTTCAAATGAACCGCACTAACCGAGCAACCGCACCAGGGTTCGTTTTAATCGAACCAAACATGACAAGTGTGAACGCACCCTTAATCGCAGTAAGATGTTATACAACACTCAGTTACCGGCTATTGTTTTAATCTACTCACACCAAATTCAAAATAAATTTTTATGGACGTACTAGATATTATACGGCACCGTGATGAACATCGCAATGTCGGGTTTGCCTACGATGCCATTGCGTTTTTCGCGGTGTCTCGTTGAAGATACGGAGCAAAGACTGCGCAGTGAATTGTGTGACAGAGTTTAGCGAAAACTTTAGAATAATGTCACAGAGTTCATTCATGAAGTGTGAACAACACACGGCATCCGTGTAGAAACAAGCACAGCGCACTTTGGCCAGAGGGGTGATAATGCGATTAAGGTGTTTACATGCCTGTTTATTGCGATTAAAATGAGCTTAATCGGATTAGTTTGATCGAAGTATTGCGTTTACATGAGGTACAGTTTAATCGCAATATTGCCAAAATCCCATTATAATTGCATTATGAGGGTGCATGTAAACGCACTCAGTGTATCATACTATTTGATGTCGTACTACTATTATACTGTATGCCTTTTCCACACTTGCATTTAAACATTTAGATGGTTCTGTTGCACTGTAAAACCGAACAGTGAAATTAATTGAATGAAATGAGTTTGTTTCACTCAAATAATAATGAAAGTTGCATGAACTTACTAATGTGATTGAGTTGCAGCAGATTTCTAATTCTCAGCATGCTTTGTGTCAGACTGTAAGGAAAATAAATGTTGAAATTAAGTGTTATTTGTGTTTTTGCACAGGATTTACATATACTGTAAAAAAAATCCTGTTGTTTCTACGGAAAAATACCGGCAGCTGTGGTTACCAGAACAATACTGTAAAAATGACATCAAACCGTAAACATACTTACGGAGTTACATGTGAATTTTACATTTTAAATATGTATATTTAACATTGGATTTCAGTACACTGTAAAAAAAATCCCAGTAAAATTTACGGTAAAATAACATATTTCATTAACTGATATAATGTTAATTTACCAACCTAATGAAGTACTAATATCTGTTTTGTACCTTTATAATACACTGACAGTCACCAAACACAGTGGTGATAAGAGTCACATGATGAATCAAAGTTCATCACAAGCAGCTTTTCCACAAGCTGAGGAGGACAACACTAACATATAGAAGGTGCACACAGTGTCATTCACACACACACTAAACACCATCATGGTAACATGCATGAAATTTTAAAAATGCAATAATCATTAATTTAACAACATCAGATGTAACATAAAACCCTAATGTACATAACTGATTAGAAAAAAATGAGAAAAACTAAGAAGAAAGAGAGTTATTTCAACAAAAATATATCAAATGTGAAGTGTCACGCAGGGAATTGTGGGAATGTCAATTTACGGTTTTTCACTGTAAATTTTACAATTAATTGTTATTTTTCACTTTCAAAAACTGTGAATTTAACGGTATTTTACCGTAAAATTACATTAAATGTACCGTTAGATCTATTACAGTTATTCATTGTATATAGTACGGAAACTTTCTGTAAACCAATTAACAGTTTTTCACCGCAGCATTTTTACAGTCTTTTACTGTTAAAATCACGGTAATTTTTTACAGTGTAGGGAGACATAAGTTAGTGTTTAATGTTGTGTTATGTTGGAATTTACAGGAGATTCTCTGTTAGCTTAGTTTTTTTTTAGTTAGCTTAGTTTTTTTTTAGTTAGCTTAGTTTTTTGTTACCATTGTGGTGAAGAGTAGAGCCTGTGGTTAGGTTGAGGATGGGCTGCAAAACTTTTCAGACCACATATACTGTATATTGTTCATTATATACATGCAAGTATATAATGACAGTCTCTTTGATAGTTCTAATAGCATGTGCTATAGGGCTGGACGATTCATCGTAAAGTAATTGAAACCGTAATTCAGAACCACTAACCAATGTAATTTTCCCATGTCAGTTATTTCAGTTTTTAATCCTGCTTAATACTTTCTTCCTTAAAAACATACTATTGCATGTGTAGTCACGTGACTCCGCTCCATCCAGTCAGCAACACGGAGGCGAACGCCGAGTCAACACACACAGACATGCAGTGAGATCACTTCACTTGCGTATTCACTAAACATTATCAACTGTATGTGTTTTAAGCTGCCAGTTTGGACATTCAAGTGATTTTAGACCATCGAATGTGTATTATTATATTAAGCTACTGCGCTGATGCATTGTGGCACACGAACACTTATACAGATAGTAGCTGCACATCACAGAGAGGAACGCAGAAACTCTGTGTCTCTGTGTCCTTTGATTTCTCATAGCATATATTTTTCTACTTTTGAAGTAACTACTTACAACCCACAGCTTCACAATTAATAGAGAGACGGTTGCATTCAAATAATTGTACTCCAGGTACTGTGCTAATTTATCTTTATCTGATTTACAACGAACAGAAATCTGTAAGAAATGTTACGAACCATAGATAAAACAACTGCTGGAACTGAGCTGTTATGTCAGGACACTTTTTTATTAGGAAAAAATATCCCACCTTTAATAGTCATGTATATTTACAGTACAAACCTTGTAAGTGAATTATAAGGGCAAAAAAAAAAAAAAAATATATATATATATATATATATATATATATATATATATATATATATATATATTAGACCTACCCAATAAGTGTTTGCACCAGAAATGGCTGCGAGTATAAACTAATTTTGTCCATGTACAGTGAGGGTGGCAGGGTGCATATGAGAAATGCTGGGCTCATACTGTGAGACATGATCTGAGAGAAGGCCGCAGCGTCCAGGCCACATTTGATAATATCATAATACAGCTCTGCCCTGCACTGAGCCTGCAGTTGGGTAGGCCATGAATCATCACATTATCCATCCTCTCTATGGGAGGAAAAAGATCTTACACTCCAAGCTCCCAGACCGTGGTGGAGAAAGAAAGAAAGAAGAAAAAAAACACTGTTGGAACAGCTGCAGGGCAAGATTGGGAGGATTTTGAAGGTCAAAACCTGCGGATAACACATTAAACTGTCCTGAAACTCCACAACGAAAGAGAGAGAGAGAGATCCCTCTTTGTTCCCCTCTTTCATGACAGACATTTGGTGGAGTTCTTATCAGATTCCTCAGATGTTTGTTTCAGGTTGTTTGAGACCAATGAGCCTTGCTCTGGCAGTGACGGGAACCTGATGCCTTTTAATTTTAGCTACTGGCCCCCAAACAACGTTTTGGCCATTGTTAACCTGACAGCGCACGTTAAGGTATTATACTGCAATATGCAGCTCCCTGTCAGGAAAGAAACATAATCTTGCACTTCTTTTCTGGAATGCAAAGTAAGAATCACTGAGAACAAAACATCAAAGCTAATCAGAGTATGAAGACGTGCCCACACAAAGGAATGCATCTTCCCTGCATGACTAAAACAGCTAACTGTACTTAACTCTTTTCCAAAATTAGTGAGCAAATACTTTACCATTTGAAAGGTCAATAAGCTGTTTTTTTTATTAATACTTTTATTCAGCAAGGATGCATTAAATAAATCAAAAGTGACATTAAAGATATTTAAAGTGTTACAAAAGTTTTCTATTTCCAATAAATTATGTTAATTTGAACTTTCTATACATCAAATCCTTTAAAAAAAAATGTATCAGTTTCCACAAATGTTAAAGGGTTAGTTCAATCAAAAATGAAAATTATGTCATTAATTACTCAACCTCACGTCTTTCCAAACCTGTAAGACTTTCATTCATCTTCGGAACACAAATGAAGATCTTTTTGATGAAATCTGAGAGCTTTCTGTCCCTTCATAGACAGCTACACAACTTTGACGCTTCAAAAAGTTCATAAATAGATCGTAAAAATTTTCTGAAGAGACTCAATTGCTTTATATGATGAACAGATTGAATTTACCGAACCTGCATGACACGTGAGAATAAACCTCTTGCTGTGGTAATCGCGAACATGCTTGAGCTTCCGTTTACCACAACTGATGTGTGAGTTAATGAATGTTCATATGTGAATAAAAGCCTAAATTCAATCTGTTCATTATATAAATCGATTGAGTCTCTTCAGAAAATTTGGACTAAACCGCTTAATTCATATGGATTCGTTTTACGTTCTCTTTATGAACTTTTTGAAACAACAAATTGTCAGTTGTGTAGCTGTCTATGGAGGGACAGAAAGCTCAGATTTCATCAAAAAGATTTTCATTTGTGTTCCGAAGATGAACGAAAGTCTTACGGGTTTGAAACGACATGAGGGTGAGTAAATGATGACAGGATTTTCATTTTTGGGTGAACTATCCCTTTAAGCAGCACAATTTTTTTCAAAATTCAAACTTTCAGCAAACTAGAATGATTTCGGAAGGATCATGTGACACTGAAGACTGGAGTAATGATGTTGAAAATTAAGATTTTAAAGTATATTAAAATAGAAAACAGTTATTTTAAATTGTAATAATATTTCACAATATTTCTGTTTTTACTCTTTTTTTTTTTTTTTAAAGGTTTCATACTTTCATTGTCAAATTGTAAGGCAGCATTACAGGTACAGTATCTTCCTCAATAAAAGCAAAGCAGTAACGTATAATAATGAGCTCTGTGGAAAAAAAAAAAATCCAAGATGGTGGATGAAGCCATCTTAAGAGAAATGTTGATCATAAATATACAAATAATTCATAAAATAAATAAAAATATCTATAAAATTAAATAAATTCTTGTAGCTTTGTAATATTAAGGTTGAACCACTGTAGTCACATGAACATTTTTAAATATGTTTTTAGTAGTTTTATGGGCATTGAATAAGGGAGTGTTCTTGTTGGCGATGCAGGCCTCACTGAGCCATCGGATTTTATCAAAAATATCTTAATTTGTGTTCCAAAGATGAACAAAGGTCTCACAGGTATAAAACGACATGAGGGTGAGTAATAAATGACATAATTTTCATTTTTGTATGAATTAACCCTTTAAGCAAACTTAAAACTACTCTAATGAGACTTAGTTGACATGTGATTGCAAGGTTACTTATAGTTAGTACAATGTCTAAAATGGACCATCGAAATAGTGTTACCAAAAATGATGTGTATGCAATGTTTTCTTTTGCTTATCAACATGCTAAGTGCCAAACTACTGAAATTATTTGAGTCCATTCTTCTTTGCTACTATTTGTATGGTGCACACACTGCAAAAATCATAATCACTATCATATAGTGTTTTTGTCTTGTTGTGTTAAAAATTTTTTTCAATTCTTTTAAAGTTTAAGTTAAAAACAAGTGAAATATTTGCCAGTGCAGAAGAACAAAATACACTTCTATTAAAGTTTCTGATGCATTGATACTGGAAATCAAGTTAAAAAAAAAAAAAAAAAAAAATGCATTCCAAGCCAGTCATTTACAAGGTTTACAGCTCAGAAGGTTTTGAAACAGAGGCATGATTTACTAGTCCTGACAAGATTTATATAGGCCTACTAGTTCCATTTGACATGTTCACTAACATGGTTTCCAGCTATTGTTCCTTTAATGATCTACATACCTTAATATTTTATTCTTGGAGACAGTGTGGCTGAGTTTAACAAGTGTTTACACATCCTTCCTTTATCAAAACCTCCAGCAGCTGGTGTGTTTCCTGAGCGCTGTCTGTGGAGGGATGCATTCGGCCACTTTTAATGGAGGGTGATCCGCTGTGCCATTCAAAGCCCCTATAAAGTAAACGTTTGTCATTTTGACTTCATTGAGAAACTAGAGAAGCAGATTGGAACATCTTTTCCGGTCCCTTTTCACTCTCGACGGCGAGATCTCATGTCTCCGGTAAACCCCCATGCATTTTCTATCAGGGTAACACTTACGAAATGAGAGAGGCGACCCTTCCTGCCCCCACACCTCCTTATAAAAATCCTGGGGTTATTTTTATTCGTCTTTCTCCTCTGTCAAAAGGGTCAGCGATCCGCTCGTGTACCCGCGATTCTTCTCCGGTTTAATGCATTGCCATATTAGCATTTAGATAACCCCTCTGAATATGGGAGGACAGGGAATTGAAGGCAGGAACAGAATAAATACAGTGAATAATACATCATACATTTAAAATGAATGGCACTGGAGGTTTTTCCAGCAAGATGGGGAGCCAGAAATTAACAGATGCCCCAAATTTGCAGCACCAAAGTTAGAATTGACCAACACGATTCAATATATTAGGTTTGTATTATTTGGTTTTTGTAAAATTAGCTGTCCGGAACATGCAAACTAGATGTGGCTGTTATTATGCCCATTATTTTCGCTTGATTGATTTCAGTTTAAGATCCTTCTGTGATTTCCCTGCTCATCAGCCCTGCATTGTTTAGTGTGTTGATACTTAAACACTTTGAAACCCTCAAATATGTATTTTCCTCTCAGAAAATGAAACCTAAAATCAAAAACATCCAACCAAACACTTGCCGGCCTAATTAATGATTATATGCCTGTCGGTGCAGTAGCCCACTGTCTTTTGTTGGAGCTCTGTTGGCCACGTGGTTTATTAAGCCGAGGTTCTGACTGGATGGAAATGACTGAGGTCCCGCAGGGCCCAATCACATAGTCATCACGCTGGGAATGAGCTGAGAGCCCGTCTATGCAGATCAGGGTGTGTTAAGAGGCTACTCTGCAAATCTAATGGCCATTTAACCATCTGGGCTGAAGAGAAAAAGAGACAGACAGAGAGAAAGAGAGAGAGAGAGGGTCCCGCAGAGACAACTCCGGACCCATCAGTATTCTTGTCAGCATCTCCACATGTGGAACCAGAAGCGAAATATCGCCCAGTCGACCCCTCCTCAACAGGCTTTATTGAAACAAATTGCAGGTCCCTTTACCAGCTGCACTTTAAGCAGTGTCTGGGTGCGTGCGGCTGGGGTGGAGGAAGAGGAAAGCGCATGATTAAAACTCGGGAAAAAGGGTGGAGGTGTGTCCCGAGTCCCAGGTCAATCAACACAGAGTGATTTAGTGAGGTTGAGATGGAGTGTCTAACAACACGACCGTTTTCGTGAGACCTTTGAAGTCAAGTGGTGGAAAAGGGCAGAAAATGACACTTCGTGAAAGGTTTTTAGAAGTACAAATAACAGACTGTGCCATTGGAGGGTATTTTATACCATTTAATACAAATACTGAAATGGTTAACGTGCAAAATCCTGACTTACAAAGGATATGATGTAGAAATGTTCTCCAAATGTTCAGTTTTGGTTGTGGGAATGTTTAAATGATTTACTTTTCTGTGAAGCTTATGAGCAGGTGATTTTTATCATCTGCTCATAAGTCTCACAGAAAAGTAAAAACTCTCCTCTACAAGTTAATTTGAGGTATCATAAAACAAAGTTGTAGTATTAAACTTTGCTAGTACTTTTCTAAGCGATCCGACTAACAATTCTCGCTTGGCAGGCATTATAATGGGTGAAAACATTCCATAGACTTACATTTCAGGGATTCAATATTCTAAAAGCTGAATATAATAGAGATTTTGATTAGAACTAATAACCACCCCGAAAATCCTAGTAACTGCATAGCTGGATGGAAATCACACAGAACATCAGAACATCCTAGCAACTGCATAGCAACACCCTGGAAAGACCCTTGCAACTGTGTAGCAACATGATGGAAAATGCCCAGAACATAAGAACATCCTAGCAACACCCTGGAAACACACTAGCAACTGCATAGCCACACACTGGAAACTACCCAGAACATCCTTGAAACTGCATAGCAATACCCTGGAAACATCCAAGAAACTGCATAGCAACACCCTGGAAACACTCTTGCAACCGCACCCTAACAAAATTATAGAAACAACTTGGAAATCACCCAGGACATCCTAGAAACAGCATAACAACACACTGGAAACACCCAAACATCTTCATAGGAACAACCTGGAAACCACCCAGAACACCCTAGCAACTGCATAGCAACACCCTGGAAAGACCCTAGCAACTGCATAACAACATTATGGAAAATGCCCAGAACATGAGAACATCCTAGCAACTGCATAGCAACACCCTGGAAAAACCCATAGCAACACAATGGAATCACCATAGCAAAATTATTGAAACGACCTGAAAACCAACCTGGGCATCCTAGAAACTGCATAGCAACACCCTAGAAACACCCTAGTAACCTCACAACAACAACTTGTAAACCACCCAAAACACCATAGCAACAGTATTGTCATAAAAAAACACCTTTTTTGGAAAAAGTAAAAAAAAAAGAAAAGAAAAAAAAGAATAAGAATTAAAATTAATAGTACATAATATTAAAAATATGGCAACCTATATGAGAAGAGATAATCTGATTAGACAATTCACGCCTTGCAACTCACCTTTCACCCTAACAACTGCCTAGCAACACTCAGAACATCTCAGCAACACCCTAGCAACTGCATTATGTTTAGAAAAACACTTTTTTTGTTTGGTTTTTTAGTAAAAAAAAAAAATGATCTGAAAATATTAGTACATTAAAAAAGAAAGAAAAAATACATTTAAAATTATTAGTAAAGGTAAAAAAAAATGGGAAGCTATGAAGAAAAAAAATGAGCAATGAGAAAATATGAAAAACAAAGAGGCAGAGTGGCAGGTAAAGAACGAGAGAGAGACTCAGGCTCACACCTGCATGGTTCACACCTGTGCACAGACCTACAGCATCACAGGCGATGGCGTGTAGATCCTGCACTCTATTGTACCATGACAACCCCGCTGTCAGCAGAAAGGCATTTTGTTTTTGACACATTTCCCTGCTCATAGATTTATAGCCCTGGACACACGGGCCCATTATTGGCCCAGACTGTATGCGCACCTCTCCTCCACCACCACCCCCAACCATAATGGTATGTCCCATCAACGGGGGCCCTCAGCCAGGTCGCCATGGCAACAGTGCCAAAGCAAACAATGAGGTTGAAAGAAAGGAGCGTGATAAGATGAAAGGTGATTACCTAACCGAGAGAGCTGATTGGATGAGACCTTGAGTTAAAACTGTTACAGCACACCTCAGTAAACACACAGAATGAGGGCGTACTGTGGTCCTTCCATCTCGCTTACAGAGAAAAAGAGAGCGTTAACGGAAGGAACAAAGAACGTGAACAATAAACAACATCTCCAAGGAAATATAACGCTGTGCATGTGGTTTAACACTAAAGTGATTACCAACACTTAACAGATACGAATATGGAGAAAAATACCCAGAGGAAAATGCTTCTGAGATTTGCTCTTTCATAAATCATGAAACGTAATAGAGTTCTCAATAACTCTAAAAATAAATTGTTGACATGCAGTTATTTACATACAAAAAGACCTCAGATGTTTTAGTCTTGGAAGAACTTGAGAAATGAATTAGATCAAATCAAAATCTCTGAGTTGACTGCAAGGTATTTGCGAAGACTAAGCACAGTTTGAGACGTTTAAGATTTCTCTCAGTAGAAATATATATATTAAAGACATTAAAGAGCTCATTTGCATTTGTATTGTGCATTTGTATAAAATCTTATAGACATACAATATACACTACTGTACAAAATAAATACTGTTCTTTTGATCTTTCTATTCATCAAAGAATCCTGAAACAAAAAGGTTTCCACAAAACTGTTTTCAACATTTCAACATAAGAAATGTGTCTTAAGCACCAAATCAGCATTTTAGAATGATTGAATGCTGAAAATTCAGCTTTGCCATCACAGGAATAAATTACATTATAAAATATATTAAAATAGAAAAGAATTACTTTAAATTGTAAAAAAAAAAAAAAAAAAAAGGTGGGCCAAACCATAAATGTCAAAATATGGTGGGCATAAAATTAAATTTTTGCCACACCTGCCAATGGCCGGTGACTTAAGAAAATTTATCGTCCATATTTTTTTACATTTTTTTTTTTTTACCAGCCATGAAACATAGATTAATCCTTATTAAAGTTACAAAAGTTATTCAGTCTAGAGCAGTGAGTGATTGTTCTTTGTCTTTTGTTGTTTGAATAACATTAAAAACACAGACAGCAGCAGGATTATTAGGCTACTGTCACTTTAAGTCTAATGTACGGATCCAATATACTGATACACATGCATTTTCTTTACCAACTGTTTATATTCACTGAAGACATAACTATGTTTACAAGGATACTTGCCAAGATGGGCATTTTGACATAACTTTGTTTGAAAATGTCTGTTCAAGTGCAAAGAGACGTGAAAGAGAGCTCAATTCAGTATTCACGTGCTGTCTGAGACGTGGATTTCTGGGCACACTTCGGATAGGGTTGGGCGATGTCTACCAAATTGGCATCAGACGATGTCTACTAGGGCTGCACAACGATTAATCGCGATGAATCGTTTGCAAAATAAAAGTCTGTGTTTACGAAATAAATGTGTGTGTTCTGTGTATAATAATTATGTATATATAAATACACATACATACATGTATAAATGTAAGAAATATATGCATGTATAAATTTTATAATTACATAATTATATAATTTTATAAATATAAATATTTTATATATAAATATAACATTTTTCTTAAATATACATATGTATGTGTGTGTATTTATATATATACATTATTATACACAGAACACACACATTTATTACATAAACACAGACTTTAATTTTGCAAATGATTCATCGTGATTAATCGTTGTGCAGCCCTAATGTCTACAGTGAAACATCATGATGGACGATGATATCAGCGCTGAAATATCATTACCACAAACGATCCTGAGTGCTTGTGGTGTGATCCATACTACTGTTTTGATGCGCTCACTTCAACTAGAAACAATAAAATGGTGCTACCGTTCCGTCTCGCGGTCTGGATTGAAACACGGCGGGGTCCAGATGTGGACCGCAATCCGCTATTTGAATATCAGTGGTTTAGTTCATGTAAAACATTTAGTAGCCTATAATTCATTTGCCGTTTTAAAATCTTTACTGTTTAAATTGTGTTTATTGAACTGTTTTGAATGTAATTTGTATTGTGATCGGGAACAACTTCATTATGTTATAATTACCTAATTCGAAAAAAACTAATTTGAAGTAACTGCGCGGAGATTGAAAGCATGCATTGCACTGGGTGATATAGTGTGATTAATTAAGATGTTTTTTGCTGGCTCAACATTGTGATTGGCCCAACCCTAATGTCGGATGTTTGCATACAGAAAACTTTCCACACAGCGTGCAAGTAACACATTGAGTTCCCTTTGGTGTTTTCTTGAGCTTGAATATTTCAATTGTCAAGGCTTAAACTTTTGTGACAGTGCAGCGCTGGCCTGTCAACTATCCTGAACATCGTTCACATTTGTTCATGTTCTCACAATTTTGCATTGTTAGAATTAATAAAAATGTTACTGGCTAACTGGCGATTAAAACTGTTTCATATACTCGCCAACACTGATTTTTACTCAACGAGTGTTGATTTTAGGCCCTGATCTTTACCAATTTAATCACAAATCACTAGTCAGAAAATTAACAAAAAATTGCACAAATACTGTCGATAAAATAACTTAAAGTAACTACAGAATGGCCTTCCCTAACTTTTTACAGCTTTTTACAGGAAGACTCAGTGTTGCTCCACTCAATGTTAATGGCTTCAAACCGCTCATGAGTAGTTGAAAAATGCCTCCCAGTTCCGTTTGTGAGACCAAAAATTCACTATAGAGCTCAAATCTGGACTCTGACCAAAACATGAGCTTGATGGAATTATTCTCAAGTCACTTCTTGGTTGTCTTTGTAATTTGGGCAGGAGCACTGTCTAGCTGAAAAATAACATCTGATCATAACTCTTTAGATAACAACTTTTCATTTATGGAAGCAAGCCATTCTGCAATATTCTCCTGTACTCCGAAGCACTAAATGACTTTTCACAGTGAAGCAGCTCACCAAGACCAGCAGCTAAAAAGCCTCCCTACACAATGACATTGTTTCTTCCTCCATGCTTCACTGTGGTAGAGATGCATTTATTATTACATTTCTCAGCAGATTTTCAAAGACAGTGCTCTGGAGCATCACCATGCAACTCATTGGGATTCATCAACCCACAAACAACTTCCCATATTGATGTTTTTCTGAAACAGCAACAGCTTTTTAAGTAGTGCATTTGCTTCAATTTTGCTAAATATCTGACCAATAATTTGTGGTTAAGACAATAATAATAATAAAAAAAATACTGTTTAGCCATTTTGGACTTTGGACATTTTGGACAATCTTTGTGTATTTTTCAGACGGTAACACTCATTGTTTTGTTTTTTAGATGTGTAGCGCATTGTTTTTATATTTCTATCTCATTTGAACCATTTAGTACCAAATATCCAAATACACATGATTTAAATGAGACAGAATCCCACAGCGGTTAACAAATGCATCACTTCCATCTACACAAGCCTCTAAATTATAATAATTTCCCATCTTGTGTGTTCGCGTTATTCAGATTAGGCATTGTTTGAAGCTGAATTGGCCTACCCTCCTACTTTATATTCTGTAATTAACATATGCAAATAGTCACCTTGGAGACATGATTAGGTAAATGTGTGCAGATGTGACATTGAATGTGCACTGCATGAGCAACCAGAGCATATTAATAAACAAACTCGCTCTCTCTCAGTTACTCTACATATATGTCAATCAATGTAGCATGGCCAATTTATATTAATAAACACTACACACTTTCATTAACGCCAGCAAGGACGAAAATTAATCACAAATGGTCTGACTGGAAATCAGCAGCTTGAATTCACATTTAATTTTTGTATATTTGAGCTGATTACTAATAAAGACAGGAATTGATTCTCTTTCTGAATACTCTACCCTAGTCTGTTTATCACACGGGTGTCTGTTTTGGACAAAGACCCCTTGGTAACCATGGCAACCTGCCAAATTGTTATGGATCACTGCACATACCTGAAATAATATTCCATAAGCCCTGCCTGAATTCATTGCAAACATATGTGCGGCAGCCAGGCAGGTTTGTGCAAAGACGATCTCTCGCTGGAGAGCTTTATATCTCAGGGCGAGCCTGAATCTACTTTCAGACATCCAGGGAATAAACAGATTTTCCTTTCTGTTTTAACTCGGAGGATTTCAGATTGCTGTCTAATTTGTGTGTAATTCTAATTACCTTCCAACGAGGGCGGCGGGGGACCCCGACAGTCTTTGAAACCCTGTTGCTCAACCACCCCCAAATCAGTTCCATTTCCTCCTTCAAACAAAGAATAAAACAACTTAAACTGACTTTAAGAGGCTCAATCCCTTCATAGACTACATAAGGATAAGTCGGGCTTAGGGGTCCCAGGATGCTCTGCTGTCAGTTGAGCCCAGCGGTCCTGACATGCCCCAGCTCCCTCGTCAGCCCTCCCGGTCAGAGATCAAACAGCGACCCCCGGGGTGAAAAGGGCTGGCCGGCTTAGGTCTGTTCATTCATCATGCTCCACAACAGACAGATGAAATCAGACTAAAGAGGCTGGTGGACCTCCTCTCTTTCCTGTCAGGAGAGGCGAATGCTTGAAAGCTTTACACGCAGGAAGCGACAGAGTGACGTTGGAATGATTATGGGGCTGAAATGGAATAAAGTGCCTTAATCCTCAGTTAATGGACTCAAGATGAGGCCACACACCTGCAGAGCATGTCCATCTTCTGTGGACAACATATGTTCACTGGTGCAGGAGAAAGCAACACTATTGAAATACAAACAGCTCTAAAGCCACCCTGATCATGAATGATACTCTATCTATCTATCTATCTATAAGATCCATCTATCTATCTATCTATCTATCTATCTATAAGATCCATCTATCTATCTATCTATCTATCAAGACCTATTCATCCATCCATCCATCCATCCATCCATCCATCCAGATCTATCTATCTATCTAGATCCATCCATTTATCTAGATCTATCATCTATGATCCATCTATCTATCTATCATCTATCTATCTATCAAGATCCATCCATTCATCCATCTATCTAGATCTATCTATCTATAGATTTATCCATATATGATCCATCTATCTATCATCTATCTATCTATCTATCAAGATCCATCCATTCATCTATCTATCTATCTATCTATCTATCTATCTATCAAGACCCATTCATCCATCCATCTATCCATCTATCTATCTAGATCCATCCATTTATCTAGATCTATCATCTATGATCCATCCATTCATCCATCTATCTAGATCTATCTATCTATAGATCTATCCATATATGATCCATCTATCTATCATCTATCTATCTATCTATCTATCAAGATCCATCCATTCATCTATCTATCTATCTATCTATCTATCTATCTATCTATCTATCTATCAAGACCCATTCATCCATCCATCCATCCATCCATCTATCCATCTATCTAGATCCATCCATTTATCTAGATCTATCATCTATGATCCATCTATCTATCTATCTATCTATCAAGATCCATCATTCATCTATCTATCTATCTATCTATCTATCTATCTATCAAGACCCATCCATCCATCCATCCATCCATCCATCCATCCAGATCCATCCATCTATCCATCTAGATCCATCCATTTATCTAGATCTATCATCTATGATTCATCTATCTATCTATCTATCTATCTATCAAGACCCATTCATCCATCCATCCATCCATCCATCCATCCATCCATCCATCCATCCATCCATCTATCCATCTATCTAGATCCATCCATTTATCTAGATCTATCATCTATGATCCATCTATCTATCTATCTATCTATCTATCTATCTATCTATCTATCTATCTATCTATCTATCTATATATCTATCAAGATCCATCATTCATCTATCTATCTATCTATCAAGACCCATCCATCCATCCATCCAGATCCATCCATCTATCCATCTATCTATCTAGATCCATCCATTTATCTAGATCTATCATCTATGATTAATCAATCTATCTATCTATCTATCTATCTATCTATCAAGACCCATCCATCCATCCATCCATCCATCCATCCAGATCCATCCATCTATCCATCTATCTAGATCCATCCATTTATCTAGATCTATCATCTATGATTCATCTATCTATCTATCTATCTATCTATCTATCTATCTATCAAGATCCATCCATTCATCCATCTATCTAGATCTATCTATCTATCTATCTATCTCCATCCATCTATGATCCATCTATCATCTATATGTCTATCAAGATCCATCCATTCATCCATCTATCTAGATCTATCTAGATCTATCTGTCTAGATCTATCTAGATCTATCTCCATCCATCTATGATCCATCTATCTATCATCTATATGTCTATCAAGATCCATCCATTCATCCATCTATCTAGATCTATCTAGATCTATCGATCTATCTATCTATCTATCTATCTAGATCTATCTATCTATCTATCTATATCCATCCATCTATGATCCATCTATCTATCTATCTATCTATCTATCTATCTGGATGGATCTATCCATCCATCCATCCATCCATCCAGGGGTCTAGTTTGTGGGGGGATGGGGGGATAACCCCCCCAATATTCAAAGCCATCAGTTACAACCCCCCCATACAATACAACCATACCAACGTTCAACCCCCCCAAAGTTGAAACCAAATCTACGCCCTTGCATCCATCCATCCATCCATCCATCCATCCATCCATCTATCAAGATGGATACTTATCTTAAAAACTGGCATTGCAGATTTATCATTTAGCCCGTTGATCGTGTCGCTCAATCTTACATTAC
The DNA here is from genome assembly GCA_036281575.1 of Ancherythroculter nigrocauda. NCBI lineage: Eukaryota > Metazoa > Chordata > Actinopteri > Cypriniformes > Xenocyprididae > Ancherythroculter > Ancherythroculter nigrocauda. Next base: position 6,703,779 of record VTFQ01000023.1, on the reverse strand, counting down.
TGTGTCCCGCTTCTTTCTTCACTAGTAAATTAAATCAAACAGTGACTGCAATGAGAGTTGAAGTCAGTATCAGTGAAATCAATGTGAGCACACAATGAGGTCTCTTGTTCCCTGACCTTTATACAGAGGTCCAAATAACCAGTTCGACCCATTTCACCTTGCAAAAATGAAGAGGAATTGCCACAAACTGGGTCATTTAAAAATGGTAACCAAAAGATCATTGGTGTTTCGCATGCTCCAAACTGGTGTGTGACAAAAGTTTGAATCCAGTCTGGTGTGTTTTAAGTTAGTGGAAATGTTTAACAGAAAGGATATTACATATAACCATAAATCAAACTTTATTTCCCAAAGTGAGTAAGTTTTTACATAGTTGAAATTACTTGGTCAGGTGTTACTCAATAAAATGTTTTTTTTTTTTTTTTTTTTTTTTTTGAATGTCCTGTATCTACTGTATTATATGTGTACTTTGTGTCTATACAGTACCTGTCAAAAGTTTGGAAACATTACAATTTTTTATGTTTTTTTATGTCTCTGTATGTATTTTTATGGTATTAAATGTGTTCGTCTGAACTGTAACTGTGTATGTCTTAATAACTTAATAAAGTTCCTAGGCAAAACCCACCAACCTATCTATATATCTAAAAACCTTGAATCATAGCTGTATCAGTTTAAAACATTTATTTATAGCAATCAAACAAAGGCTAAGAGTAATTATTGGGACAAACTGTGTTCCGACTCTATGCAGGACATGGCTCATTAAATCAGGACCGTCCCGATTTTACCTAGATGTCTGGTCACCCTGTTTAAAACAGACAAAACATTCAGGAAAGAGATTGCTAGATTGTTATGAGTGTTGCATAAGTCTTTGGGGGCAGTTCTCTTGTTCTCTCTTTCTTTACTTGCCACAGCTTGTGTACTGCTCTTGCAAATACTTGAAATTTGGCGCTGTGAACTGCAAATATTGCTGCCTCTTATGACAAATTGCTTGCAATGTTCCTCAGTTGTAAGTAGTTTTGGATTAAAAAAAAAAAAAAAAAAAAAAAAAAAAAAAATTATATATATATATATATATATATCTGCTTAATGACTAAATTAAATTTAATTCACTAAGAATGAATTGCACCCACTGATATCAGCATTTATTTGTACTATCTGCATTATTTTAGCATCTTATTCTGGAATTATGCAAATCAGTGCAAATACATGCAAAAATCTGTGCTGAATGTAATTTGCTTACCAAAACTCTCCATCTCAAAAACCAGCTCTAAAATGACTCTTTAAAATAGTCTTTTCTTTCATATTGTGATGTCTATCCGAGTGAAACGGCTTCTTGTTGTAGTGTGGGACTTGATTTTGTCTGTGGGGAATTGATTGGATGGTTGTGGTTTGCTATTGGTAGATTTCATTTGAGTGACAGGTTACCCCGCCCTCATCATAAAAAATGATGACAGTATCTTATATGAAAAATGTGAAAAATAAATGTATATGAAAAATAAATGTAAATGTACAAAATGAATAGTATTAAATTAAATATTTAAATAATTACATAAAATGAACAGATCAGATGGACCTTTAACAAGATAACAATAATAAATGCATTAACATTAAAGGAACAGTTCACCCAAAAATGACAATTCTGTCATCATTTACCAAAGTTGTTTTAAACCTGAATGAATTTCTTTCTTCTGTTGACAATACAAGTTATTTTCAAGAAACCTTTTGGGTCACCAACTGTTTGGTTACCCACATTCTTCAAAATATAATCTTTTGTGTTCACTCTGTTCAGCAGAAGAGAGAAATTAATACAGGTTTGGAACAACTTGAGAGTGAGTAAGTAATGACAGAATTTTCATTTTTGGGTGAACTATCCCTCTTTGCTGGACAAGGGGCAGCATGTTTACTATTAGGCTTCTGTTTCTTTAAGACCTGCATGCATCTAAAATACAGACACGTATCCGATTTTCTATCAACTGATTACTTTCACTTTAGACATAACCAACTGTGTTTATGTAAACCTTTTGTGTATTTGACAGTAATTAATGCAATATTAGGGCAATCAGACGTGAAAGATAATGTCCATTAATCGGACGCCGTTTGACAGGCTTCTTAGTGTGTGCGCGCTTCGTCTGTACGCGCTCAGAACAAGCACATCAGACAATCATGCGAATTAAATGTTTAACCGGCAATGCTTTAAAGCACATGCAAATAATGAAAAAGTGCAGTATCCCATGAGTGTAACTCTACCACTGCGTTAACACTGTTGTGGAAATTTTAATTTTTAATAATGCTTATGGAATATGATATGATGTTAGAAATAGAAAGAGCAAGATGGTATGGGAACATGCAAGATGTATGTTAAAAACATATCTGTGCTAACAATATGTGGAAAGTTACAGCCGCAAAGAGATTTTCCTAATATGGTAAAAGGACAGGGGCTTCAGCCTTGGAGGTTAGAGATATAAAAGTGAGGGGAAGCTTTCGTTCTTGGTCTTACAATCTGCAGCTTTTTGTGAGCCTGTATGACCTGTCTGACCTTTCTTGCAAGAAATAAAACTTTCGAAAGACAATTGGATGTGTTTGTCTCTTATGCAGTAGAGTCGGGTTGATTTTTTTGCCTCAACAACATGTAATGCTTTTATTGGACTAACAAGGAAGTTTTCAGTTCTGAAACTTACAGGATATTCTTATAGAACAATGACCACTTACAGACACTATATTGCCAAAAGTTTTTGGACACCTGCCTGTATGTGCTTTAATGACAACTCAATCTTAATCCGTAGGGTTTAATATGGAGTTAGCCCACCCTTTGCAGCTATAACAGCTTCAACTTTTCTGGTAAGGCTTTCCACAAGGTTTAGGAGTGCGTTTATGGGAATTTTTGACCATTCTTCTAGAAGTGCATTTGTGAGGTCAGGCAGTGATGTTGGCACGAAGACCTGGCTCACAGTCTCCGCTCTAATTCATCCCAAAGGTGTTCTGTCGGGTTGAGGTCAGGACTCTGTGCAGGCCAGTCAAGTTCCTCCACACCAAACTCGCTCATCCATGTCTTTATGGACCTTGCTTTGTGCACTGGTGCGCAGTCATGTTGGAACAGGAAGAGGCCATCCCCAAACTGTTCCCACAAAGTTGGGAACATGAAATTGTCCAAAATGTCTTGGTATGCTGAAGCATTAAGAGTTCCTTTCACTGAAACTAAGGGGCCAAGCCCAACCCCTGATAAATAACCCATGATCCCCCTCCACCAAACTTTACACTTGGCACAATGCAGTCAGGCAAGTATCGTTCTCCTGGCAACCGCCAAACCCAGACTTGTCCATCAGATTGCCAGACAGAGAAGCGTGATTGGTCACTCCAGAGAACACGTCTCCACTGCTCTAGAATCCAGTGGCGGTGTGTTTTACACCACTGCATCCGACGCTTTGCATTGTACTTGGTGATGTAAGGCTTGGATGCAGCTGCTCGGCCATGGAAACCCATTCCATAAAGCTCTCTACACACTGTTCTTGAGCTAATCTGAAGGCCACACCAAGTTTGGAGGTCTGTAGCTATTGCATGCGCTGACCCCGCTCTGTGATTTTACAACCATCCACTTCATGGCTAAAGCCGAGTTCAGACTGCACGATTTTAGCCCCGATTTTGGCTCGCCGACAGGTTTTGAGAAATCACCGACAAATGGCCGAAATCACAGGCAAATCGGTGCTCGTTCACACGAGTGACAATCATGCAGTGTGAATGAGCAAAGACGCGATATGAGAGAATCACCGACGAGTCGCCGACGCCCGTGAGATATTTGGCATGATAAATATCTTGACCTGTCGGCGATTCAAAATCCTGCTGTGTGAAAAGTGTTCTGACTGAAAACTACATCGGCGATGACTGACAGCCAATGAGAGAGCAAGATACAGAGCAGCGGGGAATTCGGGGAGGAGTTATAGACCACAATATCAGCAAGCATGACTTCGTTTCAGATAAACAGTACATTCTATCAAACAGAAACAAAGCACAAACATTTGCTTGACCATCCGCAACAGCAGCACATTAAAAAGTTATGTATTTACCTCCAACTCTTGTTACAGAACACACAATCCTTGTTCCTCATGTCTCCCCACCCATTTTCTCCTCCATATTCTTCTTTTCTTTTTCTTGCTTTCGCTGCAAATCAGCTCACAGGCAATTCGTATTGCAAGCTTCTTGCGGGCTACCATTAATAATAATAATAATAATAACAACTCCGGTCTTGCACGCGTGATATCGCGTTGTTTCCTTGTCACATCTCGCGTGTTTGGTTGTGAAACGTAGTTTGCGTGCCAATTCTTCCTATTGTAAAGTCATGCAGTGTGAAACCTTCTGTCGCCGATCCATCATGCAGTGTGAACACAGCAACGTCTGAATGCTGGCCAAGATATTCATGCAGTGTGAAAAGAACAGTGAACCTACTACTTTGAAAATCGTGCAGTCTGAACTTGGCTTAAGTTGCTGTTGTTCCCAATTGCTTCCACTTTGTTATGATAACACTAACAGTTGACCATGGAATCTTTAGTAGTGAGGAAATTTCACGAATGGACTTATTGCACAGGTGGCAACCTATCACGGTAACACGCTTGACTTCACTGAGCTCCTGAGAGTGACCTATTCTTTCACAAATATTTGCAGAAGCAGTCTGCATGCCTAGGTGCTTGATTTTATACACCTGTGGCCATGGAAGTGATTGGAACACCTGAGCTCAATGATTTGAAGGTGTGTCCCAATACTTTTGGCAATATAGTGTATCAAAAGCTCAAAGAAAAGTTGATTTCTCAATTCATGACCCCTTTAGATAAAATTCAGTTTACCATCTGCTTTCCGCCGTAATATCAAAATGTTAATTGCACTAAGCAAACAGCGCTGGGTTTTGTGAATATGGCAAAACCTATAATGAGCCTAATTTACATACAAAGGAGATGTGAGTGTGCCAAAAAAAATGATTGATTTAAATCGTGATTTAAATATTCAAAGCGCTATTTAGTATCTGGTTAAACTAGATTGTGGATGTTTTCACTGAATAAGGGCTAGTTTCTTCTCTCTCTGTTTTCTTTCTGTCAAATAGACATATGTGATTGATACAAGCCTGCCAGTCTGTAGCAGGTTGCTAATTTTAGCACAGCCCTCCCTCACTCTGATTCTCTCTCTCTCTCTCTCTCTCTCTCTCTCATCCTCTATCTCTTTGTCACCTGGGGAGAAGAGTGGTAGCAGCAGATAAATTGGGTTCCTGCCCCAGAATCCATCTCTTAACGGCACTCAGTAAACTTGGTCATCTGTCAGACATGCGTGCGTTCTGTGAGTGATGTAGTGTGTTGTATTCCAGGGGGCTGTCGATAAAAATAGAGCGTCGACATCGGTAAACACAGGAACGCATAGAGAGGAAGAGACAGCAGCATCGTTGGTCTTTCTTTGTACGATGCTAATTTTGCCCAACTCTTCCTGATGTAAAGGCTATAAATACAGATTATGTGGCTTTGGTAAATAACAGATATGATCAAACTGCAAACATGCCCAGCTGGACTACATTTATATTTAAAGAAGGCTAGATATTTTGGTCTCAAGAACTATATAGGTCACAGACCATTTTGCCTCATTCAGTCTTTCACCTTATTGCTGCCATCGCTGTCAAGAGTGATTAATATTCCAATGTCCTCATGCAAATTTACCCAAATAGGGTTGGTGTGATTGGTGCAACTGTGGTAACCGGTGTCAGAGGAGACCATTTAGTGAGATCATGCATATGCATGAGCTAATTCATTTATCAGCTTGGCTGCAGTTAATCTTTGAATATAAATATGCAAGGGTTTTTCATTTTCACTAAAAATAAAGAAAGAAACAGCAGACTCTGGCCATACGGGTCGATATGAATTGACCACCTGTCTCTAATCAGGAACAGCTCATCAGATACAGCATGAGTAAATGAAAAGAGACAGTATTGCTCTGTTCGAAAACATAGTGAACTGCGAAAGGATGTGGCATTTTTTAGGCATCATAAGCTATGTTTCCTTCCAAGCTGTAAATTAATGCAAAAAATCAGAATATTGCAAAAAAAAAAAAAAAAAAAATTAATAAGATAGCATATCTTGTTTTAGCCCATAATGCATATCCTACACTGATTAGGGAATTACATAATGCATTGCATTGTCAATTATATATATCTATATGGATTTATTTCATTCAATACTGAAAGTTTCATGGAAAAAAATAAATTACTTTTTTTGGTGCTGCCTACATAGAATGTTCCATACAGGTTGAGATGCAATAAAGGCAGTGAGGAAGCTCACTAGGTTTTTGTGTGTGAGAGAGAGAGAGATGTAGGGAGGGAGAGGAAAAAAAAAGACCCTGAGGGGAAAGAACAGAACTGAATCAAGGACAGCGGGAAGAACTACCTGTGCAAATCAGACCCAAGTCACAGCAATGAAGGTCTAAAATGAGAGCCAGTGCAGTACACGCTGAACTACCAATGATGGATCATACCTGTCGTACTTTGCAGCTTTTATGTCATTTCTTAGAGCACCTGACTGATGCATTGTGGTTATCCAACATGGTAAACTCATCTAGCAGAATCTAAAGAGCTCATTCGCAGATTTGGTGGAACTAATATTATTCTGGAATCGGGTATACCTTCAGGAAATTAAACCAGCATTAATGAGCACATACTCAAGGTATTTCCATGGGGGGGAATCAAAGCCAGACAGGTGGTTTGTCAATGACAAGGACAGGTCTACTGGCATTACATTAAAACAGGTGATTGCAAGCACATTGCAGCATCACAGACACCCAACAGAAAGAAAATTTACAATTGAGACCTCTTATAATAATATATAATAACTGATAACTATATATGATGTTATTTCAGTCAAGAGATGCATCAATTTTTATTTACAAAACATTAATCTCCAACACTCGTTCACAAGAGCACCACAATGCGTGTGTGTTGTGTTGACGCTAGAGCAAACGTTGATGTCTTTACTACTTTTCTGGGACTTGAAAGTGGTACTAGTGTAGGCTGTCAATGGAGAGACAGAAATATAAAAATAAAAATATCTTAATTTGTGTTCCAAAAATGAACAAATGTCCTACGGGTTTGGAATGACATAAGGGTGAGTAATTAAAGACAGAATTTTAATTTGTGTGTGAACTAACCCTTTAGCAACTTCTGAGCAATAATATTTTCTTCTAATCTAGTTCTAAAAATGTGCAGCAGGTATGAGCGAGAAAGAGGGATGAACCAAACTAATCTAAAATGCTCTGATCTAACATGGCAGAATAATCTCTGCAGCTCTATGGCCGCATTTACACTGCAGGTCTTTATGCCCAATTCCAATTTGTTGACTAATATATGAGATTATTTTTGACGACCAGCTTACAGTACATCTTCTTTTAAAAGTGACCCATATCCAAAATCTGCATTTAAACTGTACACTTGGCGAAACAACCCATGGAAGCAAGGGCGTAGATTTGGTTTCAACATTGGGGGGGTTGAGCGTTGGTATGCTGCCTGTTTTTTTGTTTTTTTTTTAATTAAAAAAAAATCTGTTTTATGTGTAGCGTTATTGGATAATTTATTTCTTCTCTATCTATCTATCTATCTATCTATCTATCTATCTATCTATCTATCTATCTATCTATCTATCTATCTATCTATCTATCTATCTATCATCTATCTATCATAACTTTATGGAATATAACCATTCATCAAATTCTAACATAACGGAGTGATTCTAAAAAGAAATAAATTATGTTATATATTGAAACCGCCAGTAGGTGGCAGCGATTCGACGTTTTAATGAGTGAGCTACTTAAATCGTTCATTCAGCCAATTTGTTCAAAAGTCAGATTAATTAAGGAAGAAAACAAACACCGATTTGAATACTTTTGTCACTGATAAGACGCTATTGAAAAATGAAGTAACAAAATAGATGGCTGTTTTAGTAATTGGTTACAGTTACACTGATAGTTATGGCTAAATTGCAATGGATTAGCTAGCTAAAATATATGTGGAGTGTACTTAACTATTACAATGTTTTCATACCTCCTTCTCAGTACATGCTTTATTCTTTTTAACGTCCCTCTTTGAACAGAAGTTTAATATAGTCGGCTGGGCAGCGGTTCTCTGCATTTTTGGTGCTACCCGCTCTCTTTCATTCAAACAGTAGAGCGCCACTCGCAATTATACATGAATTATACATATTTTAGTAGATCTACTGTGATTTTCATGTTGAAATATTGGGGGGGTTGTAACTGATGGATTTGAATATATATATGGATATATATATATCCCCCCCACAAACTACGCCCCTGCATGGAAGACATACTGACCCGGAAAAAAATGGTGCGATTTTCAATGGACAAAGAGGAAATGATAACAAGCTTTTGATTTCCACACCATCTTTAAAGGTCAGCAAAACATTGAGTTGAGCCTACATCCTCCGTTGCACCATTGAACCATTAAAGAGTCATGTGATCGCATTTGGTGTCCATCCGAGTTGACGTCATTCGCCACCATTGTTTTGTTTTTTTTCAATTGACGAACAACTCACATTGACAGGGCAATTTCTGATCTGTCTGTTTATATGGCAGACGCAAATGCACATATACTATTCAAATCAGAAAAAAAGAAAAAAAAGGGATTGGGTCACTTGAACCATCTAATGTAAATGCGGCCTAAGATGCCATCAGACAATATCTCACAGACCCACAATGCATACAGCAAACAGAACAAATAGCTTTAATTCTGAGTCTCAGGCTGAGTCTCTTTTCACTTTAGTTTCTGCCTTTCCTTTGGACACATCCAGCATTGCCTATGATAGTCCGAGAGTAACACTGAGGTTACATTTAATTACAGGCCGCGGTTCCCCACGTGTGGAATTTTCCTCCCCTCGTGAAAGGAAAATTAATTGCATGAAGCTTAAAGCTCATTACGAGGTTTATCCTGCCCAAAGCCATGCTTATCACCATCTATGATAATGAAGTATCCCATAATCCCTAGAATGATGGACATGGAGAATTCATTATGGTTTGCACAATGTTGACATGGGAGAGCCTCGTGTGAGGTGGGAACAGATCTATTTGTATGCTTAGATAATATTCTGCACATGAAAACAAAGATCTGCAATGCTGAATTGCATTGATGTTTTGTCTGCGTCCAGGTTGAGTTGTTCTTTCATTTCCTTGTAATTTCCTTTGTATGCAGTGAAATAGCCACATTTTGATGTTTATTTTGCAATCTTATTAATTTTCTTTGTGTTGGCCTTGTTTGTACACTGGCACATTGAGATATAAATAACTACTAATAAATCTTGACTAGCAGTGCATCTGCCAGAGAGAATCCAGAATACCAGTCAGTCACTCATCTCAGAATTCATCTAAGATGCCATAAGAAGACAGATCTGGATTTAACTCAATACTTTTGCAGGCAGAACCAGAGCAGGACATTAACCAGCCTAAGGATGAGACAACAGTTAAGATTAGCAAACCACCTGGTCCTGGAGAACCCCCAGCACTGCAGATTTTAGATGTCTCCCTAATCAAACACACCTGATTCAACTCATCAGCTTATTGGTAGAGACTCCAAGATCTCAAATAAATGTGTCAGATAAGAGAGATATCAAAAATGTGCAGTGTGGGTCTCCAGGACCAGGACTGGGAAACACTGGGTTAGGGTTAGTAGAATAATTTGGCATGCACTTGAAAAGTTACTTATAGAATGTCTGTTGGGGAGCATCAAAATATATAGAAATAGATAAAAAAACAGCAGATATTAAGCAGACAGTCCACTAATACTTTAATGAATAATAGTTGGCATGTAGTTAATGTTCGGGGCTCAGACTCGCTCACCCAGTTTAAATCTAGATTAAAGACGCATCTCTTTAGCCAAGCATTCACATAATGCATCTCATATCAGATCAATTGCACATGACTATCTTTGCTTAATGTTATGAACAGCAGCTACGCTAATTATTCTCCATTTGCTTTTCTGCTTTACCTCGGGATGCCCGGTGACTAGAGAGTACATCAGCTTCAGTTTGGATCCAGCCTCTTAAGAAGACCTCAGATGACCAACACCTGTGAAGAGACGGCGCCAACTCCTGCGAGGACTTCAGATGATGCAATATCTGGATGCACATTCCCAAATTTCTATATATCCTAATTATTGTTAATATGTAATTATTTCCAGGAGCTCATTGCTTCTACCTTCAGTTAAACTGCTAACAGTGATTGTAAATTATATTGCCTAAATTATTACCAATGCCAACTGCATTCTCTAAATTGTAATGTTGACATGCATTCTCTGTAAAGCTGCTTTGAAATTATATGTATCATGAAAACCGCTATACAAATAAATGAATTGAATTGAATAGTTGCAAAGTAACAAATTCAGCTCACCCTGTTATTGTAAAGTGGTATCAAAAAATTATGAATTATGTCATAAACCCTCCTTTTAGAACCTTTATTTCAGAGGGGCTATTCACACAATGGCCCCCTTCTTGTGGTTTAAAATGCAAGACAGGTCAGTGGAATGACCTGAGTCTAGTGCATGTTTACATAGAAAAACTATGGAAAAGTAGCGCAGTGGAATGGTTCTGTGTGTTCTGAGAGTGTTTGAAAAAGAACGCTTACAGATGTAGTTGTGATGACTTAATTTCCCACAGCTACAGTACTTATACAGTATTTGCTCATTAAACTCCAGTAACTAGCTGAGTTTCCATCCAAACATAAAGAGAATCTTTTCAAAGTTCGCAAAAAAAAAAAAATCAAATTAGGTGTGTTTCCATCAAGTTGTTTGAGCGGATGACAGTGGTATTGGTAACCTAGTAACCAACAGTAAATAAAGCACCATAAGCGGAAATAGCCGATTAGTCACATGGGTTTAATGTTCGCTAACTCCGAATTTATTCGGCAAATGCATTTCCATCTCCCATTATTCTCATTAACTCTTTTTCGCACAAGTCAAAAACCATGACATTTCCATCACTCGTTTCTAAGTCAAAGTCAAAGTCAATTTTATTGTCACATCACCACAGCACATGTGCCTTGGAGAGTGAAATTCTTGGGAGCGTGCTCCAAAGATTGCAGAAACAATTAACATATACCATACAGACATATGACCATACAGACTTCAACAGGTAAAAATGTGCAATATGCACATACATATATTCAGTACACACAGTGTACTATTTCTGATGCAATACTTCAAAATGCACATAAAAACAGGGTGATGGAAACATAGCTACCGTCACTACAATGGGCAGAGACATCAGAACAGTATTTTTAGAACTATACAGCTGCTTAAAATGGTCTCAAAATCCTCACTGAACGATGAGTGGTCTATTTGTAAAGTGATGCCACCAAAACAAACTGCTAAATATGTGGATTTCCTAACCTTTGACATTTGACCAATACAATCTCTATTACAGGGCCATTACGGTGGCATTGATTGAAATTTTCTTAACAAGTTTGTCCACACTGCTCGCTTTAATGTGGCTTATGCTATGGTGATTGGACGTGACACGAACACTGCGGTGGACTTTCAGGTTGACAGCTTTGGTTGCGGAGCGGACAGGTGGCTCCAGCCTCCCAGCGGGAGCAGAGCGCTTTGAAAAACCTTCATCTGGAAACAGCTGCTGTTTCCCACGACAACAACAAACTGTCCTTGAGAATCTCCGGTGGCCGAACGGATCGAGTTCTCCTCACAACAGCAACGGGCCAAACCCGATACCCAGCGCTTTGTCCGCAGCCGTTCCAAGCTTTTAGCGCATGAGGTCGAAGGGTAAATTAGCTTTAGTCGAATGCTAAACTGAGGGGAGTTTTCTTTCACTCCCTGGGAACAACAACTTGTACAAAGGTGCGCAAGGAGTCAAATGTTACCTCGCCACTTAGGTGGTTACGCCGTCAGCCAACTGTGGCGAAAAAAACAGCAGCAAATAAAGCTATTCAGCCCAGCTGAAGCGAGGAGAAAGGGAGGATGTTTATGGAAACGTCAGCCGATTGAAATGGAGCGGAACAGGTGATGGACAGCAGTGGGATTCAGGTGGTGGGGGATGGACACCAAAACAGAGGAGACAGAGAAAGAGAACAGACAGAAAGACGCATCCTGCAAAAATTTTCAGCACACTCTCTAATAAGACTGTAATCAATTACCATACAACAACAGAAGTATGAAGATTTCACATATTGGATATATATTTATATTCACACTTACTGAGTGTAAAGGCTGATTTTTCACTGAAATAAAATAATTTTACTGTGAAATATTCATGTTGTTCAAACAGTAAAGCATGACGCTAGCAATCCCAAAGTCATGGGTTTGATTCCCAGGGAATGCATGAACTAAAAATGCATAGCTTGAATGAAAAGTTGCTTTGGATAAAAGCATCTGTCAAATGCATACATGTAAATATTTAAGATAGACCACCATCCTATCAAGATTAAAAGTTCACCCTGTGAGAAAGCAACGTTTTTTTTCTGGCCCACATGAGTCAAGAAACTCATAGAAAAAGGGAAATGTACTGCTGCAAACAAAGAAACAGACAAAATGGGACTGAGGTCCTACGTTTGCCATGAAAAATGTTGGTACTAAAATGTGATGTCAATGAGATTACAGGCTGGGGAATAAAAAATTATTCCATCCATCCATCCATCCATCCATCCAAATGGATTCAACTTTACAGCAAGTTCAAAATACGCCTGAACAAACTTTGCTGTATTACTTAATGCAAAGATTATGTATAATTATACGTATTGGTTTGTATTTCAGTTTATTGTAATTCTACTTCCTTACATTCACATTTGAATTGCAAATCTGCATCCTGTTTGCTATCTCAATTGAACTGGACTTTAAAAGACACTGTCAATTTGGTTCTGAATGTTATGAGAATGTGCAAATTTGTAAGTATAGGCCATACATGTGCATAGACTCATGTTTTGAAAAGTGGGTCTTGCTGTAAGGAATTGAAGAGGAAGATTGAAGGAATCGGGCAGTTGTGTGATTAAACTGGCAGAGCCCTGGAGAGGTTTCAGTCGGCCTCGATTGGCAGGGCGAGAGGTAGAATGGGTTATGACAGGAACAGCAGCGGTAGCAGGGCTTTCATCTGGAAAAGGTCCTCATTAGAGAGGGAGACGAGTATGAGAGCGCAGCTGTGGTCTACCTCCACACACACACACACACACAAACTATACTCAACTCTACTGCACACACTCAAACTCAATAAAACCCTTTCCAAAAGATGCAGATTCCAAAAGAAACTGGCATAGAGGACTTCATCACTCCTTAAACACACACACACACAGGTAAATAGATTTCCTCTGGGGATAGAAATGGGGTGGTCAGAACACTAATGATGGTGAGATGGTGAAAGGTGAGCGGTCAGGTTTCTCTCCGCTAGATTAGACAAGTCATTAGGAAAACATTCAGTCACACACAACAACAACAATCGTGTGTGTGTGTGTGTGTGTGTGTGTGTGTGTGTGTGTGTGTGTACCTACTTAACCATATTTCGGGGACAAAATTTCACCAGAAGTGAGCTAAACCTGACAAAACCTACCAAAACTATTTATTTTTTTGCGGATGTTCTCATTGGAAAAATTGGCATAACAATAAAGTAAATACAGTTCTGTCATGACAGCTCTCAGGTATGACAATGTTGTATGTTTGGAATAGATCTGCTACGCTGCTGCTGCTTTTATTGCTGCTGTTGGTTATTGCTGCTGCTGCAGAGTAAGTACGGTACTTGCTACTGCCAATACATACACAACACACTGCTGTGAGCAAGTAAGACATGCTGCTGCAGTACAATATGGCATACATGAATTACTCATAGCAGATCTATACAGGTGGAGCTGGGGAAGGTGGAGGGTTTCTGAATGCACGCTGCACTGCCAAGGCAAATGCTGCATATAAAAACAATAAAAGTTTATGCAATGTCCCTATTTAGATAGCTAAGTAAAGACACGTGTTTGTTTGTGTGTGTGTCCCCATGAGGAAGCAGCCTATAAATCACAATAAATTATGTTTTTTTTTTGTTTTGTTTTTTTGTGAAAATGTAAAAATGCAGAACGTTTTCTGTGAGGGTCATGTGTAGGGGATAGAATGTATAGATTTCTTCCATTCATTTTTGCATTTTTGCGAACATTATTGCTCTGTTACTGTTACAAAACCTAGTGAATCTTCACAGGTATCATTTTAAGGCATCCTGCATGCTAGGAAATGTAAAGAAACCCACAGTGGCAAGATACAAGCAGACCAAATGAGAATGTGGTTGTGAAAATTTGTGCTGTATTCAGGGTGAATAGTTTTGGTGATGTAGTGAGACTTTCTAGGCAATATTTTAAGGCATCATATGCATGATTCTGACATGAAGGCAAACCAAAAGCCAACATGATCATGATGCTTAAAGGTGCCCTAGATTCAAAAATTGAATTTACCTCGGCATAGTTAAATAACAAGAGTTCAGTACATGGAAAAGACATACAGTGAGTCTCAAACTCCATTGTTTCCTCCTTCTTATATAAATCTCATTTGTTTAAAAGACCTCCGAAGTACAGGCGAATCTCAACGTAACACCGACTGTTACGTAACAGTCAGGGTGTATGCCCCCAATATTTGCATATGCCAGCCCATGTTCCCAAAATTATGAAAGGCATTAGACAAGGGCAGCACGTCTGGATGTGTACAGCTGAATCAACAGACTAGGTAAGCAAGCAAGAACAATGATGATGGCAGATGGAGCAATAATAACAGACATGATTCATGATATCATGATATTTTTAGTGATATTTGTAAATTGTCTTTCTAAATGTTTCGTTAGCATGTTGCTAATGTACTGTTAAATGTGGTTAAAGTTACCATCGTTTATTACTGTATTCACGGAGACAAGAGCCGTCGCTATTTTCATTTTTAAACACTTGCAGTCTGTATAATTCATAAACACAACTTCATTCTTTATAAATCTCTTCAACAGTGTAGCATTAGCCGTTAGCCACGGAGCATAGCCTCAAACTCATTCAGAATCAAATGTAAACATCAAAATAAACACTTACGCAATTAGACATGCTGCATGACGAACACTTTGTAAAGATCCATTTTGAGGGTTATATTAGCTGTTTGAACTTTTTTTTATGTTGTTTAAGGCAAGCGCGAGCTCTTGGGGCGTGGAGCACCAGATTTAAAGGGCCACACACCCTGAATCGGCTCATTTCTAATTATGCCCCAAAATAGGCAGTTAAAAAAATGAATTTAAAAAAAATCTATGGGGTATTTTGAGCTGAAACTTCAAAGACACATTCAGGGGACATCTTAGACTTATATAACATCTTTTTAAAAAAGGTTCTAGGGCACCTTTAATAAAATTCCTTATTATCAATGTTAAAAACAGTTGCTTATAATATTTTTGTGGAAACTGTGAAACATTTTTTTCAGGATTCTTCAATGAATAGAAAGTATAAAGGGCATTTGTTTGAAACAGAAATCTTCTGTTATAAACATAAATGTTTTAACTGCCACCTTTTTTAGTGCATTGAGTGTACTTGTATGCTTGTTCAAATATCACATCATTAGCTTTGCAAAATGCAATAATAATCAGTTGTGAGTACACTCTCCTGTGCATTTTATGTGAATAGTGCTAGTTGTACAACACAAAGATTTGGCATTCCAGATCAATCACTTTTGAGGTTCCATTTCAGTTAGGATGCTGCCTATAGAGCAGCAATTCAGCTCATTAGGTTTTTGAACACAGCTTACGTCATTGTCCCAGAGAATGGCTGCATGTTAACATTTTATAATTCGCTTCATGACATTTTAGAATGATAAATTTTTAACAAGCAGACATTCCCTGAGACATCCATTTTAAAACTGTTCATGATCCAGTTGTGTGCTGCCTGGACTGAGTTATCTTTCCCTCTCTCTGAAGAAAGACTCATTGGATCACCAGGCTCTGAGCTCAGGTGGTTCTGGGAGGGAGATGAAAGGATTGAGGGGGAAAGGTTAGCTGCCTTCCCTGTCTAATGCAAGGTAACAAAAGCACCATTGTGAGGGTGTCAGGTGCATTGTGGCAGCCCTGCGAGGCTTTAAGTGAAGCAAATTCAAACAATGCATTAAAGGACAGGAGAGCGAGAAGAAGGCAAGAGGGGAAAAAAACAGCAGGGGCCATTTTAAACAGGCTCAACAACAGAGCACTAGATGGGGAAAATGCAGCGAGCTTCGAAGGATGTTAGATTACCTGGAGGAATGCCATCACTGGAATTAAACGACTTCCAGGATTTACATGCATATGAAATTTTCCATTGAACCTCTTGGTGTATGTGCAATTTCATGAACTGACAGCAATGCACATGTACATATATATGAACGCATCTGCACATATAATTCGATTTCTCTGAAGAAAATATGAGTGGTGCTTGTCTGTGCAAAAGTGTTGGTGATTATTAGGGACTGAGTGCTGTCAGGCACATCCAAAAGTGAGTTTTGATTGAGTAACTTGTAGATCTGTGCTGACTCGAGCCACAAACTGTTTCAGATGGTTCAGTCTGATGAACCAGATCACTAAAAAGAACCGGTTCAAAAGAAGGATTTGTTTGCAAACTGGACATCACTAGTTAACTGCAAGAAATGTCAGTTAAAGTTTACATTTTTAAGTATTTCAGATTTTGGATTTGGAGGATTTGGATTTATAGGTAATTTAGAGGGTTAGTTCATCCAAAAATGAAAATTCTGTCATGAATTACTCACCCTCATGTCGTTCCAAACCCATAAGACTTTCGTTCATCTTCGAAACACAAATGAAGATCTTTTTAATGAAATCTAAGAGCTTTCTCTCCCTCACAACTACCACTAATTTCAAGCACCAGAAAGGTAGTAAAGACATCATTAAAGTAATCCACATGACTCCAGTGGTTTAACTTCATTTTTATGAAGAGGTGCGAGTGCTTTGTTTGCGCAAAAAAACAAACAAACATAATTTACCACTTTATTTACAAAATATTAATCTCCAAACTGCGTTCACGAGAGCACCATGACGAATGCGTGTTATGTTGAAGCAAGAGCATGATGTTATTGCGTGAACGTGCATCGGAAAAATGAAAATTATGTAATTTATTACTAACCCTCATGTCGTTCTACACCTGTAAGACCTTTGTTCATCTTCGGAACACAAATTAAGATTTTTTGATAAAATCTGATGGCTCAGTGAGGCCTCCATTGACAGCAAGATAATTAACACTTTAATTAACACTAAGCACTAAAACTCGCAGTTATAACTAAATGCACGGGGTGGCGCTGTGGAGCGTGTTTAACAAGTTTATTTTATTTGATCGTCACAATGATCTTACAAAATGGAATTACTTTTGATCAAATTAATTAATGAAACCGAGTTATCATAATATCAACACCATAATGAGAAAGTACATGAAATCTAAACACCCGTCGAGTGAGGAAAGACAGCCGTCCATCACTGCATTCACGACAGGTAAGCGCAGCTGTAAGTTATCCCAGAGTGAGCCAAGAATGATAACTTATCTGATAGCAAAATGATTTTGAGACATATGCTTCCTTTAAGTTTCGTCGAGGGAGATATTACAAACAAAAAACAAAGTGCTACTGTTAGAAACTTAGCTTAGCACACAGTTATGTAGGCTATTATTATCTTTGTGTCTCTGCAACGTCTGTCAGCATGGCTCGTTTTCTCACCCGAGCATGTGGATATTATTGTTTTTCTCAACATGAACATGTGAAACAATATAAACACGATAACCATATACTGACTCGAGTGTATTATGTACGCGTACGTTTTGTACAATAACTGGCGCTGTCTGCTTTATTAGTGTTTTTCCCGCTCGCACTGCTTGAGATTAAATGCTTTTGTTCTTAATATTTTCTGTTTACACATATTGTTTAATGCTTTGAACTAAAAGAAAACCTTAAGACATAATGTAAGCTTGTTGTGTATATTGCCTAATCGTAAGCTTGTTCAGAAATGGTTACAAAATATTGATGACTATAAAACAATAACGTCTTTCTCGTTTAACCTCATTTAAATAAACGAATATTCGAATATTCGTTTTTTACGAGCCCAAATATTCGAATACAATATTTTGGAAAAATGCCCATCCCTAATTAAAACAGTTCATGTGACTACAGTGGTTCAACCTTAATGCTATGAAGCAACGAGAATACTTTTTGTGCGCCAAAAAAACAAACAACAAAAAAAAAAAAAAAAAGACTTTTCAACAATATCTAGTGATGGCCGATTTCAAAACACTGCTTCATGAAGCTTTACGAATCTTTTGTTTCGAATCAGTGGTTCGGATCTCGTATCAAACTGTGAACTATTGAAATTTCGAAACATGATGTAACGAAGCCTCGTTTACTGAAATCATGTGACTTTGGTGCTCCGAACCACTGATTCGAAACCATGTTCGAAACAAAAGATTCATAAAGCTTTGAAGCAGTGTTTTGAAATCACCCATCACTAGATATTGTTGAAAAGGGTTTTTTTTTTTTTTGGCGCACAAAAAGTATTCTCGTCACTTTATAATATTAAGGTTGAACCACTGTAGTCACATGAACTTTACTAAATATGTCTTTAGTAGCTTTCTGGGCATCTGAAAGTATTAATTATCTTGCTGGCAACAGAGGCCTCATTGAGTCATCAAATTTCATAAAAAATATCTTAATTTGTGTTCTGAAGATGAATGAAGTTCTACCAGAACGAGAAGCAAAGAAACGTTTGAATACGATTTATTCAACAGTTTGAATGTAAATATCAATGATAAATGATAAAGTTCTTTGGCGTAGGCCCCGTCCATAGATGAAGATGAAGACCGGGGCGGAGCCTACCCCCGTTGTATGGACAGGGACCGACCTGGTGGTGGTGGGGAGGATGGGGGTGAACGCCGGCGATGGTATCTGCGAACACGATAGTGGGTGGGAACAGAACTTATATACTCAGGTGACGTGTAATGATTGGTTAGATAATGAGCAATGACGTGCATTAGAGTCTTCCGGGTAGAACTTCTGCTAAAGCTCCCATTTCTTATGGGTGTAGAACGACATGAAGGTGAGTAATAAATGACAGAATTTTCATTTTTGGGTGAACTAACCCTTTAATATTATGTTACAGAGCCCTGCACATGACATGCAGGAAAAAATAGTAGGCTAAATCATATTTATAAGTACTGTGAAACAAATGGTTTGAGTTTTACAGAGTGGCATGCAGGCAAACAATTATACAGTGGGTACGGAAAGTATTCAGACCCCCTTAAATTTTTCACTCTTTGTTATATTGCAACCATTTGCTAAAATCATTTAAGTTCATTTTTTTCCTCATTAATGTACACACAGCACCCCATATTGACAGAAAAACACAGAATTGTTGACATTTTTGCAGATTTATTAAAAAAGAAAAACTGAAATATCACATGGTTCTAAGTATTCAGACCCTTTGCTCAGTATTTAGTAGAAGCACCCTTTTGATCTAATGCAGCCATGAGTCTTTTTGGGAAAGATGCAACAAGTTTTTCACACCTGGATTTGGGGATCCGCTGCCATTTCTCCTTGCAGATCCTCTCCAGTTCTGTCAGGTTGGATGGTAAACGTTGGTGGACAGCCATTTTTAGGTCTCTCCAGAGATGCTCAATTGGGTTTAAGTCAGGGCTCTGGCTGGGCCATTCAAGAACAGTCACGGAGTTGTTGTGAAGCCACTCCTTCGTTATTTTAGCTGTGTGCTTAGGGTCATTGTCTTGTTGGAAGGTAAACCTTCGGCCCAGTCTGATGTCCTGAGCACTCTGGAGAAGGTTTTCAATCAGGATATCCCTGTACTTGGCCGCCTTCATCTTTCCCTCGATTGCAACCAGTCGTCCTGTCCCTGCAGCTGAAAAACACCCCCACAGCATGATGCTGCCACCACCATGCTTCACTGTTGGGACTGTATTGGACAGGTGATGAGCAGTGCCTGGTTTTCTCCACACATACCGCTTAGAATTAAGGCCAAAAAGTTCTATCTTGGTCTCATCAGAACAGAGAATCTTATTTCTCACCATCTTGGAGTCCTTCAGGTGTTTTTTAGCAAACTCCATGCGGGCTTTCATGTGTCTTGCACTGAGGAGAGGCTTCCGTCGGGCCACTCTGCCATAAAGCCCCGACTGGTGGAGGGCTGCAGTGATGGTTGACTTTCTACAACTTTCTCCCATCTCCCGACTGCATCTCTGGAGCTCAGCCACAGTGATCTTTGGGTTCTTCTTTACCTCTCTCACCAAGGCTCTTCTCCCCCGATAGCTCAGTTTGGCCGGACGGCCAGCTCTAGGAAGGGTTCTGGTCGTCCCAAACATCTTCCATTTAAGGATTATGGAGGCCACTGTGCTCTTAGGAACTTTAAGTGCAGCAGAAATTTTTTTTGTAACCTTGGCCAGATCTGTGCCTTGCCACAATTCTGTCTCTGAGCTCTTCAGGCAGTTCCTTTGACCTCATGATTCTCATTTGCTCTGACATGCACTGTGAGCTGTAAGGTCTTATATAGTCAGGTGTGTGGCTTTCCTAATCAAGTCCAATCAGTATAATCAAACACACCTGGACTCAAATGAAGGTGTAGAACCATCTCAAGGATGATCAGAAGAAATGGACAGCACCTGAGTTAAATATATGAGTGTCACAGCAAAGGGTCTGAATACTTAGGACCATGTGATATTTCAGTTTTTCTTTTTTAATAAATCTGCAAAAATGTCAACAATTCTGTGTTTTTCTGTCAATATTGGGTGCTGTGTGTGGGGAAAATTAATGAGGGGAAAAAAATGAACTTAAATGATTTTAGCAAATGGCTGCAATATAACAAAGAGTGAAAAATTTAAGGGGGTCTGAATACTTTCCGTACCCACTGTAAGTCTCTCCACTTACTCAACATGCTGCATGATTTGATGCATCATTAATGTCTGTAGCACAAACGGTCCAGGATGAGTTACACAATAAAGTTCAACAGGTTAAAGATTTGCTCAAATAACCGAAATACAAGTATGAGCTATAATAGTGATCCTTTCCTTATTAAGCACTGCATAAAACCAGCTCACTTCACAGAGACACAACTGGGCCAATTAGGAGTTATTTTCAGGTGAAGTGTGCAAACAGGTCTGAGCACAGTGGGAAGGATTATGCTTCATTTTCCCTCACCGCTCAAAGAGGAACTTAAGTGACTTGTGCTTTCTGACATGTGAGGAGTTCTTTGTGCTGGCTTTGAGGTGTTAAAGAAATTCATCACGCTCGCTTGTGTAATTGCATATATGTGCCAGACAACACACACACACAAGCACTCACAGGCATAACAGAGCAAAAATGAGGATGAATGAACATGCCGCTGTTATTCTGCAGTTCTCTTCCCTCCACTGATCCCGGGTCTGTGATACCAAACGCCCTGCCATATTGGAATATTAATAGCCTTCATTACATGAAATCTGATTTCACTGTGGTGCTGCAAAAGCTCGTAACATTTTAATTAACTTATCGAACATATGGCCCGGTTCTCTGAGATGCAGCACTGCAGGTATTACAGACTCTCTGCTGCTCCTTTAAGAGACAAATAAACCGATTCAAAGGGTGAATATCAACAGAGCCCATGTTCAAGATGTGAGAGTTTTTTTATAGTACATCTGCAGCATAAACACGTCTACAACAGCAGGCATGAGAGTCATTAGGAATTTATACATGAGTGGAGGAGAACTAAACCAAAATGCCCTGTGCATATCTGAAAAAAAAGCTCTGCATTTAAAACAATCACACACATCATCATCAGGTTTGAATTAGAAACAAACACAGCAGAATAAATCAACTCATTCATGCGGGAACGGCAGCTCATTTTCTCCGTTTTGTGAAATAATGCAGCCGATCTGTGCAATTCAGTGCAGCATGCGATAATGAAAGGGTGTGTGTTTATGTGTGTGTGTGTTATCGACCCACTTGCTTTATTGGCTCCATTCAACACACACCCGGACAGTTATGATCATTCAGTCAGGACCTTGGATATGCACCAAACGAATGCATGCTATTATAAAGGGCTATCTGTGAGCTAATATGCTATTTTATGTGGCAAATTATTTTGGATATGAGCACAAGGAACATCAGGATTCTACCATTACATATCCTTTATTTCTTTTCATTGTATTCAGAACAAAATCTACGGAAACAGATTATCTGCATGTAACTAGCTTACTGGCAATGTAAAGGAGAAATGAATTCAAATGTAAAAATGCTTTTTCGAATATTACCTTTCATGTTGTGAGTAATACAGCTGTTTGTGAATGTAAATGGTCTGCAAAGTTTCAAAGATCAAAGTGCTTGATAAATAGAGTTATTGTTTCGCAAAAGAAAGAACTGATTCTGAACTGCCTGAAACGAGTTGTTAGTAATTCCAGTCTTACTTCCCGCACAAACCTACATAGGTTTGTAACAAATTTGCATAATGCCAGCCTATTTTCTTCAATGGCTGCCCATGAACAATGTCTACTTTGCCCCTCAAACACTGTAGTTGTAGAAGAGTTTGGTTCATGTAGTCGACACTTTTGGAGCTGCGAAAGCAAATCCAATTTGATGAGGACTCGCACAAGAATTGATACAATAAAACTGTAAAAACGGACACTGTTCGTATCACTTTGCATCAAGTGCTGAGGAAGTGTTTAGTTTCCAACACACACTGTAAGCGGCTGACCAATCAAAACACGCTGGGCCATCTGACCAATCAGAGAAGAGCAGGCTTTCGGATTGGAGTGGTTTAAAGAGACCGAATCCTTAATCGAACTGTTTCAGACACTGTGAGAAAAGAGGTGATGCTGCAATGTATATTTTATATGAAAATTAAAGTATTTTTTGACCATGGATGGATGTAAACCTATTGAAGGAAACCTCCAGAACCAAATTAGGAACCTTTAAACTAGTATAATAAGGGCAATTTAAGGCATTATTCAAAGCAAAAATCTATGTTCTCATGAACAAACATCTTTAAAAATCAAATCTGCCACCATATTTGATTTGAGGAAGCTTTTCAGTGAATAACAAATAATATTAATGTTTTTTACACAGAAAAAAAAAAATGACAGCAAATGGGTTTGGAAAGATATGAGGTAAAGTAAATAATGATTGCATTTTCATTTTCTTTAAACTGCTGCCTTAGGAAAATTGAATTATGGATTTGCAAACACGCAGCCCTTTGTTTTCTTTTGTGTACTCTAAGAGCCACCTTTTGTATGCTCTAAATTCTTTCTTCTGGTGTGGTTTGGGTTATTGTTTAGTGTTTACTTTGAGATGATAGCGAGACTCAGCAGGAACGCGCTGAAGCACACAAAAGAGATGCTGAGAAGTGCCTGCTGAAACGGTTCTTTGGTTTTCAGGAACCAGACTGGAGATTGTCTGTGAGATGCATGCTAAATAACACATGTAGTTTGATAAACCACCCCATGAATATCACACTTCTGAAAATGTTTGAGCAAAGGTGGTCTCAAATGGTGGTCTGTTACTAAAGCAAAATGGTTCAGCTTATTGTTGCAAATGAACAAGTTTAGCAATGTAGCTTAGCTATTGTTATTGACCAAGGACATGCTTTGTTTGCTAAATAAATACCATTTTTATGTTTGTTTGTTTGTTTGTTTTCCCCACAAAGGATGCAAATGTCAGTGTGAAAATGCCATTATGGAGCCACTCACATAAATGTCACAGGATAGTCTTGGCCGGAGTCTTTAGCATCTTGTATGTGCTGATTTCCACAGACATTCCTGCATGTCTGAAAAAAAAATGAAGCTGGCAGAGCCTGAACGGTTTGTCCTAGGCTCAATATGTTACAGAGAAGCCACAGGACGACATTATGGAGAACGAGTTTAGCTTCCTGATTAGATTAGCACATATGCCACAGTGTTGGAAGTGAAGGCTATTTGTGTCATCAACACAGTGGTGAACTGGACAAATAGTGGAGGAGACGGCCCAAAGACATAGTAAGTGGTGAAAAATGACTTTTTCCCCCACAAATTGAGCCCATAATCATCCTTATGTTGGTAATCGATAATGTAACCAGCAGGGATTAGACTTAATCTGTACCGTCACACAGATCAATACAAGAACAAGAAGCTTGTCTTGAGAGCGCTAGGAGAAAGAGAAAGGATAGGAAAAAAAGGGATGGAGAGAGGAAGAAATGAGGGATAGAAATGCTACAGCCACTTAAATCTAGGGTATATATATATATATATATAGCTTTATATATAACACTTTTTGTTATACTGGCTAAAACTCTCTTCACATCAGGGGTCTCAAACTCAAATTGGCGGGGGGCTGTTTCTGTGATTGACACCTCATAGGAGGGCCATATTAACATTCAAGCGCAAGAAAGCGCAACATTTCAGAAAATTTACTTTCCTTTGCATTATTTCTCATTTACTTCAAATTTCATTAGGCCTACTAAAAAATTTTATACCTATACTATAAATATTTTATTTACCATACTAAATGTAAACAGCAGTGTTTCTCTCATTGTTACAGAGAGTAATATAATTATATAATACTATTACTAATATAATACTACTAATATACTAATATAATACTAGGCCTACTAGAGTAATACTATTAGCCTAATTGCAATAGTCTGGTGCAACTTCTCACATCCAACAAGGTGCATGGAATAAAAAAAAAATGAGTAATTTAGGAACAAAATCAGCAACACTTGTGGCGTGGAGGGGTCAGAAATGAACAAAAAACTGGAGCTATATCAACTTTATTTTGCCAAAAAATAAAAATCTCTCATTGTTACATACATTATTAGTTTTTAACATTTACACAGCTGAGACACATTTGTCCAAGATGCCGTTTGAGCATCGGTAATGTTTACTGGTAGCATTGGGCGCGTTTCGGTGGTATAAATCAACGCTCGTGACTTAAAGTCGAGTGCTTTTACTGTAATTTAGGCGAGCGCGCTCATAATAGAAGCGACGCGGTTGAGAGCGCGGCTCATGGTTGCATAGCAACGACAGACGCCACTGGAGCAAAAGCAAAAAGGAGGAGAATGCGGCGCGGCCGCTTATGTGACGCGATATGTGAATGCCCCCTTTGAACGGCGACTTTTTCTTTGCATATCAGACAGGTAGCAACTAGAGAATAATAATAATAATAATAATAATTTAGCGGGCCGGATTATGTTTTATTTTTGAGATCAGTTGCGGGCCGGGTAGAGGGGGAGGGCGGGCCGGCAGTTTGAGACCACTGCTTTACATCCTGATAGCAATCAATAATAGAAGTGGTCTAAATATTGAAGAATGTACATATATCTTCTGTGGAAGTCTCAGGGCCAAAAAATATTATCGTTAAATATTACAATTTTTTTAACAACAGTGTAAATAAAGGTGTAAACAAGGTACAGAATCTTTTGTGATCCAATCAAACCACATGTGACCACACTGCATTTGTAATGTAAATGCTAATCTGTCCTTGATGTGTCTTGGACAGCAGTGAAGCACCGCCTACTTATCTGTCAATTAACCACTGTGCTAAAACATGGGTTTTCAAAAATAACCATCTGCTCTAAAATGTTTGAAAAACCCATATGCACAAAACTTCTCCAGCTTGCCTGACATCAACATGCAGTGAAACAGATCACGTGAAACGTGAAGTTCAGCAAATATAGGCGAGACTAAAATAACAATGAGCATTCTGCTTGAAACGGCATGTTTGCAGTGAGATTTAAATATGGAAGTGTGTTTGGAAGCAACAGTATGTCGGCCATTGTGAAATTAGACACTGTGTGCTTTGTCAGTATGCAGTAACCAGTGTTGTTATTGTAAAATTAAACTATTAAAGGGTTAGTTCGGCTAAAAATGAAATTTCTGTCATTAAGTACTTACCGTCATGTCGTTTCAAACCCGTAAGACCTTTGTTCATCTTCGGAACACAAATTAAGGGTTTCTGAAACACAATAATAAGAATGAGTCGGCATTCTGACATAGAACCCGGAAGCATGGCACTGTGTTTAAAACATAAACAAATAATAATAATAAAAAAATAATGTTGTTATTTTTGTTGTTTTTTTGTTTGTTTGTTTTTTTAAGCACAAAAAGTATTATCATCGCGTCATAACATTAAGGTTGAACCATTGTAGTTACATGGACTATTTTAATGATGTCTTTACCATCTGTCTGGGTCTTGAAAGGTGCAATGACATTGCTGCCTATTCAGAAACCCTCAGATTTCTTTTTTTTTTTTTACTTTATTTAGTAATAGTTTTTAAATGACCTTTAGTAATAGTTTTTAAAGATCCAAAAAGGAAACAATAGTACGGTATACCGAATGTATAAATGTACTCTAGTTACAGATACATATCCCTAAAACACAAGATAAAGAGGTTCCAAACAGATCACAGTGGTAAAAGCATAAGGGTGTGGGGAGGAAAAAATAAAAATAAATAAATAAATACTACAATAACAAGATAATAATGATTAGGTAAATAAATTTAAGAGTTATAAAGGTATAATGCAGTATGAAACCAGTACGAAGTTATCACATTCCTAAGTGATCTAATACCGGCTTCCATATTTTCCAAAATATATATATAGCTTATCGTTGTTAATAAATCGTAACTCCTCAATATGAATAATGCTCACTAGCTCAGAAACCCTTGGATTTCATCAAAAATTTCTTAATTTATGTGTGGAACGACATGAGGGTGAGTAAACAATGACAGAAATTTCATTTTTGGGTGAACTAACCTTTTAAAATCTGTTCCCTTCCGAAGTGGAACTCTGCATCATCAGTCGATACTATGGGAACGCTCCTCGTGAGCTTCATTTTTAGCTTAAATAACTTTTTTTTAACTTTAACTTTCTTAAATTTTTTAACTTTCTTTTTTTAGTATAACTTTTTTAGCTTAACTATCATGAAATGGAACGCAAAGGATTGTGAGATGTCAAAGGCAGCAAAGGATACATCTATGCTGCCTTCAAAAATCGATCAGATGAAGGTTTCTCAGGAGACAGGAAGTCAAGCTAACATTGGTTTTGGACATGCCTTGATGCCTCCCTACCTTACAATGCATCCTCAGAAGGCAGCATTTTTAAGATTTTGGACACAGACATTGCCTGAAGGAAGACATGCTGGCATGCCCGAAGTATGGCAAAGTGACGCAGTGTCTCGTTCCCCTTCTCAGGGACATACGTAACATAGACATTTTGTTAATTGAAATAAAGCTAGAATAAACTAAAATTAATATTAGACAAAAAAACATCAAACTAAAAAAAAAACTTAAATTAAAAATACTGCACTATCAACTAACTAAAATAACATAAGGTTAAGTTTAAGTTAAAAGCTAAAACTGAATCAAAAATAATTAAAGCTATATAGAAATATAAAAAAACCCTGAAATAATAAAAATGACAAGAAAAAAATTGCAATGAAAACTGAAAATATTAAATAAAAGCCAAATTTAAATATTAATAAATAAATACTAGGGCTGGGACAATACATCGATTCTCGATCGATACAATGAATCTGGAACGTTCCTGATATTTTCTCTCTCTAATCGATTCTGAGCTTAGTTTTAACATCAGATGGCTCTCTACGCTAGTTTTTAACCACACACTCTCAAACGGTCACGAAGAAGACTGCTTGACAGCGCTTGTGAGTTTGGCTGAGTCATGTAAGTGGTTAAATATACTTGCACCTCAGCTCGGAATGCTTTTATGATGCAAGATTTGTAATTCGGTTCAAACTTTTCGAACTTTACGAATGATTATTTTATGTTTAAGTGCTGTTTAAAAACTAAGCTAAGAATTGATTTGAAAGAGAATCGCGATACATCGGAAAATTTCAGAATCGCTCCAGATTCTTCATATCGTGAATCGAGATTCAATGTATTATCCCAGACCTAATAAATACTATAATAGTGCATAAATAATTCTAAAACAACACTGGCAGTAACACACGGTTCACAATAAGTGATGCAGTTAGAGACTTCCATTAAATGTCACCACCAGCAATCTGTCTCTCCTGACCACTTGTGATCGGATCTCACACGACGGATGGTGCCAAGTGTAAACAGGGCCTACATGGCACTCTTAAGCACAGCGCATAAGCGTTACCTCAGTAAACCCTGTTCAATATACAAGCTAAATGTGATGATTAAACTCACATAAAGATAGCACCAATTGCAAATGCACAAAACTAGTATTTATAAAGTGCTTTAAATCCCATTTGTCAGCTTCTGTTGACTGGGCTGCAATTAGAACCAGACCTGCATATGGAAGTCAGGTTATGCATCAAGCTAATGCGAGCATTACACTCCGAGTGATGGGCGCAACAATATATCTCATTAAAAGTAAATGTTTCCCTTGGTCAGCAACTGCTTGTGCACTCATCAGTTTGTCAGCTCAAACCACTAAATCAGTTTGCAGCAACAGACGCCATACCGGTGCCATAGATCATTCACAGACTAATGTGATTCCCTGTTTGGCGCGAGCAGGCTTTCTCCAGACAGGGGCTGAATTAGCGCCGTTTAATGGATGGATATTAATTCCTTTGAGTCACAACAAAATTAAGTAATAATGTGACCATTAATATTTCAGTCAGAGAAAAAGAAGCTCCCCCAAGATCTTCAATCATTTGTAATATTAGACATACTGTAGCTGGAGGGGAAGGAGAGAGATGCTAGGAACATATTACCCAACTCTGCAACACTTTAAACGATTCTGTCAACTCAAGGGTAACAGTGTAAAGGCAGAAACTCTGACGGAGCAGAAACCATCCCGATAGAGAGTCTTCCCGCTCTGTCCTGCTATGTACTGCATCATTTGGTGCTATAGAGAGCAGTGCCCCGTGGAGACTCCCGGTTGGATATACCGCTGCATAATTGATGATGCCGATAAATCAGACAGTCATAGCGAGGGAGAAACTGAGCCTGTTCTAATTTCTCATCCTGTCTTATGATGTAATGTTGCAGCATTATGAATGTAGCGCGGTAATGACGCTGGTTCATTTCTGATGCATGGATAAGCTCTTAAGAATCACGCCACAGAGGACATTTCTGACTTCAATATCTACTGCTAATTTGTAAAATGACCTTCTGATACACTTGCAGTATAGGATCCAAATTGAGGTATTTTTTAGTGATTGTGTAGCCAGACCTTCAGACTGACAGCAGAAGGTCTGTACTCCATAGCAGCTTTCATTGGCCAAAAACCACCCGAAGGCCATCTGACTGACATGTAAAGCAACCAATCACAGTTAGTTTTGTTCCACGTCATGTCTAGGGGTGTGAAAATGTTACGTCGATGTCCTAACAATAACAGACCGGTGTGTAAAACTCTTGGACGTATGTTAAAGGGCCTATGCCGCAAACTTTACATACTTCACATACTTTTGAAAATCCACCGTTTAGTTGATCCTGAGTAGGTTTGGCGACACGGAATCTCTGTTTCCAGGCGGACCGTTAAAGAATGCGACACACATTCTTTAGAATGTATAATTCAACTAATCAGATGACGATCAACCTATCAAAATCCTGAAGTGTTTCCAGTTAAGTGTGCCATATGCATCAGACGTTCAGCCAGCTGTCCGTGGGCATGAGACGAGGCTGAAACTATTGATTGTGAGGAAAACTACTTCTGACTTTTAATTAGCAGTGCTTATGAAGGCAAAATCACTTTTGCTCACAGCAAACCATTAATGCTGCTTAAGTAAGGAATAATTGACGACGAGACGTTGAATTATTCGAAAATAATGCACACCTGAGGTGGTAATGTGGTACACTTCGGGTGTGCATTATTTTCTTTTTATTTTCTGCCTTCAAATTAGGTTTGTCCATATTCGACCCAAACATCGGTTGAAACAACCCAGCATTTTTTAGAGTGTATGCTTTCCACACCTCAAGATATTGTTCATATGTTATATTTCAAGACATTTGAACATGAGTGTAGGACTTATCCCATGCCTTCGTTGCTAATTCCAAAACATAATTTCATAATCCACCATCCAACATAATCCACTAAAGTGTTTTTTTTTCCCACATTTAATGTATTTTTCCAATTGTTTTCAATGGGAGCGCCTCATTTTTAAAACACCAGAAGCATAACGAGGCGCTAAGTGTCTATTTCACGCTGAAGTGCTGAGTGCTCAGCGTTTTTTACCAGATGCCGAGAGCTGAGGATTGTTCAACCTTGGGTAAAACACAGCGCTCATCACCATCACTTTGTGCCAGCCATCCAATCACAGTGGAAGAGGGGCGGGACAAATACAACATCGACCATCTCCCCACATTCTGCTTGTACAATGTCAACAGATAACATCAAAGCAAATACTTTATATTGTATCAACATTTTTATATAGAATCAGCACAGAAACAAACTATCTGTGAAATTAGATAGTAACACTTCCGCAGATATTCCCTATAATAGCAAGCGAAGCATCTCAACTGGAAAAAAAAAAAAAAATGCTGCGCTGCCAAAGTGCTCTCAAGTGCCTACAGCTAGGCGTTTTCAACTGGCTAAAATGCTTTGGATGGACACACAGCCTTAGAGCTGGTAACGGAGGCTTGAGTCATTAAAAGACTAATGCAGTTAATAATGCAGATATTAGAGAGAGAGAGAGGAGTATGAATTACCTGAATCTGCGCGTCTCTCAACAGTGTTCGGCAGCAGTGTCTCTACTAATAGCGAAAATGTAAGTTTATCTGCTTCAAGAACAGCACCGTTATTACCCCGCTAGTAAGAAATGTCATGTAGCTTCTAAGTTGCTAAACTATTGTACTGATAAATTCATCAGAACAGCGCTAACAACACGTTTCTGAGCGTGTGCTGTATGAGTGTGCGTTTAAGTGGGAGAGAGAGTGGGATAAAGAGAATATGAGCTTTACGTACATAATAAAAAGTAATTCTGTGGCAGAAAACATTGAAATAATTAGTCATTTTTATCCTGTTGTTTAATATATTTATTTGCTTTTTCAGTGTCATTGTGGATTTTGGTTGTTTTGCTATTGTAGGCTGTAAGGGCCTTTGAAATAACTGAAATCATTTGGCGAAGTGATATGGACATGTAATGCGGTCAAGACCTGCCTGGAACTACTTTAGCCGTGGTTTCCCTAAAAATAATTGCACACCTTAGAACGTTCTTCAACCAAACAGATTCAAGCATTCAACAGCACCGTAGTATAATAAACTTTAAACTTCATCAAACTTCATACTTTTCTAAGCAATCAGACTTACAATTTTACAGTCATACAATAAAACAAGTGGGGAAAAATCCCTAGAAAGTGAAAACATCTAGCAATGTCATATGAGGACATTCTTCAAAAAAAAAAAAAAAAAAAACTGAGTTGACATTATTTTTATCTCATACTCATAAATGTATACTTACTACTTTCTGCATAATAATAACAAAAAGCAAACAAAGCATCACAGATTATATAACGCCTCTCAGAGTGTTTGTTTTAACTGGCGCTGAGATCTCTTCACATATCTAAAGTCAGCAAGTTTGTCATCAGCGTGCAAACACCTAAAGGGTCTTTTTGAAACAACCGTCTGCACCTGTTGCCCTCTACATGCGACACAGCCCAAAATCTCAACCAGTACCAAAGGGGTCAAAAGTCCAGACAATGCAGTGCTCAATAAGAAAGAAAAGCCACTAAGCCGAGTGCAAATTTACACAAAGCACATCTTCTTCACCACTTTCCGCTCGGATAAGCAGCAAGGTACGGCATTCTATTGAATTCCCTCTTTAAATAGACTTAATCCTCCGCGCTGGCAGAGGTTCACAGAGCTCTCCTCCACTTTTAATTAGACGTACAGTGGCTGGTGATGGTAGCTGTGCTGGAGGAGCCCAGTGTCCACATTCCTGAAGGAATATAATTAATCAGAATAGAGGAAGGCCTTTTGTACTACATCATGGTTGAGTGTGGCCTCTGCCCACGCTGTGGCAGGAAACATCGCTATCGATAGAAATCTTACTCTTATGCTCCTCCCCGCAGGGAATACTAATGGTCTTTGTCATTACATAGATTCTTACTTCATTACTTTTAGTTTTTTTTGTATTATTTATTTATTTTTATAATGTTTCTTCTTCTCTAAAAACTTAAATTATATGAGTCATCAAACAAATACTACAGCAGCCTAAAATGCAGTTAGGTGGATGATGAGTCACCACTGAAAATGAGTGTTGTCATTTAACAGTCATGGTTAAGAGTGGTAATTATGCTTTTAAATCAAAAATGGGTCATTTCTGTTATGCAGTACTGTTTGAACTCTTTTAACCTTTAAATAATGCTTGCGTAATTTAAAGGGGCTTTATGTAAGAATTTGTATGTATTATTTGCTTTTTTAATTGCTAATGTGTGAACAGCTTGTAACGAAACTTAAAAAACGAGACCCTCCCTGACTTCCTAGGTTGTCTATGAAAGCCTGTAGAACTATAGAATGATTTTTATATGAAGGACGCGGGACGTTTTTGCCGGGGAAAAAAAAAGGATGTGACGTTAAGGCGCACTCCCGAGAGCCTCTCTTGAGTTCAAAGACACATGAAATGAATAGAGGGTATGCACGTGACGTCACCGTCGATCGTTATGACTGCGGTTACGCCCACTGAGTGGCACAAACACTGAGCGGCAGCATTGGTTTTCAGCGTGAATGCCGCGAAAAACACACAAAACACTTCCAAAACGGAAAAGAGCTTTGTGATTGACTGTACAGATAGCTTTGACACAAAACCTGAGGTATATATTTAAAGACTGCTGAAAAAAGAAGCAAATGGATTGCTGCAATTCACAGAAACAACTCGACTCCGGGCAGAGAAACATGGATTTGCAGTTATCATTTTGTGTCAAATTGTTGGATTTTGAGGTAAAATCATACCGTATATATTGTATTGTTATATATTATGTTGACAAATCATCAATTTAATATTTTCCATCTTATCTGCATAATTGTGTGTTTTAAAATAAACACTGACAAAAACTATAGCCTACTTTAAAACTATACAAGTTTTAGGGCTGGACAATATGACGATATAACATTGATATAAGTGATTACGCAGATTTAAACCTACCTATATTGTAGTTATATAAAATATTCACAGGCAGATTTGCTTTTTGTATTTCCCCGGTGTCGAAATCAGGCACATATAAATGTCAGGAAACACGACTCCTGGCTGCATGTCAATATCCATGGATTAGGTTTATTTGACAAGTTGCAAGAAACACTTTCGAGCCCAACCTTTAGTGTAATTCGTTAGTTTTACTCACATTTTCGCAGTTTTCCCTATTAAATCCAGTCACGCAGCAGGTCCTTTTGCCACTCAGTCCAGCTGAGGGAGCGCGCTTTCGGCGGGAAAGTGACGTCGATGCACACCCTATACAGTGTTCAGGATGATGCAGAAAGAGCCATTCTGTCAATATAATGTCAAATAAAGTCAATATGTCAAGCATATTAATTAAAAATATATATTAATTTAAACTAGTCTCACATTGTCAGATATAGTCTCAAATATACTTTATAATCAAACTATCATAACAGTGTAGTTTTAATTACCTCATCAGTCCACATGATTTCCGTTGAATTGCAGAGCTTGATCAGATGCTTTCTCTGTTTTGTCAACATTTACAGTATATTGCTGCAAAAGTATTTTCAACTTCTTTTTACTTCTAATCGAAGAACAAAAAGGAAAGAACTTCGACGTGTGTGGGGCCTTGAATAACGTTTAGTGGGTCTCTTGTACGTTACGTGTGCACGACTGCGAGCACGAGCATGGGTTGCTTGCTGCAGTTCACATAACGGCCACCGGTGTCGCTAATAACAAGGGTTTCTGAAATAAACTCAGGCATGGATTATTTAAACCATTGCAAGACATTCTGAAATGTTTTTTTATTGTTATTTTTTTATACTGATTTCTGTAATTTTATGGATAAAATATTCCAAACATGATTAAATATTTAAATGTGAGACTAACCAACTAATACCATAAACATCACAAAATTTATCAAATCTATTTCTTATATTGATCTTTGTGCTGTTTACTAAGCAAAAAATCGTAATTTCCTGGAGAATGACGTAATGAACTGGCTTTGCTTTTAAATTAATGTTACAAAAAGGGGTGAAAAGCGATAATGAGGGCACAGGTAAAACAAAATTTAAAAATAAATAAATAATTAAATAAATAAAAATCCCAAAATCAGTTTATTGATGAGGGAATGAAATAAATACATTTCTTAAATGTACTGCCAGTTTTTCATGATAGAAGCTGCCACACATGGGGACTATAAAATAGCTTTCTTCCTAGTTGCCTAATAAACCTGGCATTGTATGTTATGAATATTGTTGGTTCTTTAAAGAATTGCTCATTCATCTTGGATAAAAGTGTCTGCTAAATGCATAAATGTAATGTAAATTTAAAAGTAGTACACCAATAACAAAGATGAGGATGTGCGTGAAAACATACTGCATTGAAGGAATGACCTGGATATTGTCCTCAATGAATATTGTAATACACAGCTGTGCCCTGTGCTCTATTTCTGGCAGGGCCACAGCGAGTGGAAGACTGTTTACTGTATTGTTCTTAGATCTTGTTATACAAGCTGCTGCACCCCAGAATACTCAATGACGTCATGCCAATTAGACGCTCCTCTGAGCTCACACAGACCCCCGGTGGTCGGACTGGGGTACTGCATGTTTCAGGTGTCTTGCCTTAAAATATGTTTATACCTAATTGCACGAGCACGTGAGTGATGAACATAATTTCCCGTCTCTTGCAGGCAAGCTCTGAATCAATCAT
The DNA here is from genome assembly GCA_036281575.1 of Ancherythroculter nigrocauda. Taxonomy (NCBI): domain Eukaryota; kingdom Metazoa; phylum Chordata; class Actinopteri; order Cypriniformes; family Xenocyprididae; genus Ancherythroculter; species Ancherythroculter nigrocauda. The sequence goes on along the minus strand of VTFQ01000023.1, from coordinate 6,668,996 downwards.
TTAATATAACCACAGTTAATTTATTACAGCGATGTTCTGTGACAGACACACTAGGCTATTATTTATGTGTGGGGTGCAAAATCAGCTGCTGTGCACCTGTGTCCCCAAATCATGGGGTGTTGAGCAAAACACAAAAATGCAAATTAGCCTTTTGTTTACCCAAAGATGAGTTAATTTGGCGAGACGCTCATTACATGTCTTTCTGGCCAGTGTGGGCTTTGGAGCGAGCCGGATCCAGGACAGCTCGGTGCGTCTGCCTCCGAGCCAAGAGCCTGTCGAATAATGACCCTCAACCACTGCAGCTTTTCACACAGAGTCAAGGCCACAGCAGGAGGAGCATAAAAGATCTGCAGGCTCCGAGCAAATTTACTGACATCTGAGCTGGAGCCTTTTAGTTCACACAAGATACACAATCTCATTCTAGTTGCATTGGATGTACTGCAGGTCTTTATATCTAAACCACTGGTGCAGTTATTGTCTCCAAATCAGCCTACTTATTTTGTTTTACATCATAATATTCATGACAGAGTACAATCAGAGGGGAATGCACCATATTTTCTACTTCTACTAACCCCCGTCCCTTAAAAAAACATACTTAACAGTAAAGTATCAGGTTAATAATTCATGCTCAAATCTTATCAAAGAAGTTCAATTGATAACATAAAAGCGGACATATTATGCCCCTTTCACAAGATGTAATATAAGTCTCTGGTGTCCCCAGAATGTATCTGTGAAGTTTCAGCTCAAAATACCCCACAGATCATTTATTACAGCTTGTCAAATTTGCCCCTATTTGGGTGTGAGCAAAAACACATCGTCGATGTGAGGATTGTCAGTAACGGTGTTCAGCCTTACATTGTTCAAACCGGAGTCGGACACTAATGGAGAGACTCAAGGAAGAAGTTACAACTTTTAGAATGAAACTGGACGTTTCTGAATGGTTAGTGAATAAATTTATGTAGTTGCTGTGGAGTTGATTCAACTCATCCACTAGCATGTGCCGTCATGTTAATCTTTTGTGCAAATCCAACGTTGAATTTCTCGATTGTGAAGCAGTCCGGTGTAAAATGACAGCATGTCAACAACACTCTACTACAACAACTCTTCTTCTTCTCTAAAGCAGCCCAACATGGCCTCACCCCCTTTGTTGCATGTTCCCGGGGGGTGGGGTTTATGTAAATTTTAGGATTAGTGATGTCACTAACTTAGGAAGAAGCTCGTTGTAGTACCAGTCATTTGTTGTAGTCCTTAAAAAATAATTTCTGTAAAAAAAAAATATCTCCCTTTGCATCTCAATTTGAGTGTTGTCACTTTGCAGATGTTGTTTATGCTCGAACAGCAACATTACACACTAACTAAAGTTAAAAAAGTGAAATCATAGTCAATGACCCCTTTAACTACAAAGATTCAATAGTGTTTATTATTAAATAACCTGCAATAATAAATACTGCAACAAATGTATTGCTCATTGTGCAATAACTAACATTAACTAATGGGACCTTATTGTAAACCTCAATTACTAGTAATCCTTAAAGTCAATCTTAATATCATTGAAAATGAAGAAAGAACATGCCAATCGACTCCTCAGTCTCTCTGGCCCGCAGGTGCGCGCATGGCATGCTCTCAAAGAACAAAGAGCCCATGTGCACCCACGACCCCCTGTTTCTAATGACACACGTGTAATCTGATCACGTCACGTAATACTGAACGCATACAAACTGCAGCTCTCCTCGCTGCACTGTAAAGCCTCGGCAGTGCACACAAAGCCTGTGAAAGAAGCTACTGTGACTGTGAGATGTCACTGAGGCGAGAGAGGAAATCCCATGGAATAATGTATCATCTGTGAATAGACTGCAGTGGTCATTTTCCCTTCATATTTTGCCAGAGGAGCATTTGATATAGTTGAACGAGAGCTGAATCTAAGGAGACCTTAAATTATGCAACTATGCATCATTTTTTAGATCTTATTCTAAAAATTCAAACAACATAAAAAGACAGATTCTATTCTTTACATATCTTTTTTTAATTTCCAAATTAAAACTCCTTTTGGATGGTGTAACTGCCTGAAGACTAAAAAGTAGATTTTTTTTTTTGTATACTCTATTATAATTTATTTCAAAACTTAGCAGTGAAGTGAGTTTCTTTTAAAATATTATTAATTTTTTAAAATATTATGTCTGCCAAATCAAAGTCAGTGTGGCGTAATCAGTATACAGGAAGCCATTTTGTTGTCATGTGACAAGAAAACCACAAAACAGAGAGGACCCCTTTAGACCCCGGCCCCACCACTCTGTCAATAAGAATTTTATTGCAATGAAAGTATTTAGTACTTTTTTTTTTCTTTTTTTTAGCCATTAAATCAAAATGTATGAAACCAGCATGAATACAAAGATTACTTTTCTTTGTAAACAAATGTGTTTTGAGCTTAAAAAAAAAAAAATGTTTGTTTTTTTTTTTAATCATCTTGAACACGAGTAGCCTATGTGCCGCTGACCCTTAAATTAAGAAGGAAAGAAAAAACGCGTGACATAAATAGAGTTTTATCTCTCGAACAAGCCCTTCTTGGGCTATTTTGCCATCACAAAGCAGAGCCTGGTGTCATTCCACTGCAGTGAACATTCACTGGTCATGCAGGAAGAAAACACGCTGTGGATCTGCTGCTCAGAAACTTGGTTTGAAAAAGAGCCCCGCCCTCCTCCTGCCTCTCTTGGAGCTTTATAACCAGATGCCTGTTCCTCAGACGCACATACCCAAGAAACGCACTGGACTTGAGCACACTTACGATCCCACGAAACGTGACGGAATATACGCTTATCGCATTTGTTTTACTCCGAGAGAAGCATCTTGGCTGAGCGAAGAAACATGGATTTTTTGAACCACAACTACTTGAGCGCGCGCACGCCCTACGATTATACCTTCAATTTTTGGAATGACTATCTCGGCCTCTCCACGCTGGTCACCAAGAACAACAAGCACAGCGTCCCCCAGAGTCCGAACTCCATCACGGAGTCCCTGAAAGCCACTCTGGGCTTGGACGACAGCCCTCCGTGCCCGTGCGTAATCGCGGCCGGCGGCGAAGGCGACAGCGGTGGACACCTGGACTCCTGCTGCTGCCCCCCGCCCGCCTCCATCTCCATCCTGGACCTGAAAGAGCGCTTCTCCATCCTGAGCCCCTTCCAGAACCAGAACCAGGGCACGGGGGGGCTGCTGTCCTCCTCCCAGGAGCGGGAGATGGGCATCGGAGGGGGCTTCGCGGGATTTGATCTGTTCGGCGTGGAGAGGAAGATGAGGAAACCGACTGCGCGCAATAAGCAGGAGCCCAAGATCTGCGTCTTCTGTCGGAATAACGGCGCGCCGGAGGAGGTGTACGGCTCGCACGTCCTGAAAACCCCGGACGGGAGGGTGGTGTGCCCGATCCTGCGGGCGTACACATGCCCCCTATGCAGTGCCAACGGGGACAACGCGCATACAATAAAATACTGCCCCCTCTCCAAAGACCAGCCTGCCCAGAGAGTGCTGAAGGGAGGCAGAGCTGTGGGTGGTAAGCGAGTGAAAATCTTCTAAAAAGACCCCTATAGACTTACATGTATTGCACTGAACATTTTCTTTCAGATGACTGTTCTGATTGACTGGCTTTCCGAGTCTTAACTACTAGGCAAACAAATAAGATGATATCAATGTTTTTGTTAAACGAAAAAAAAAAAAAATCTCTTATATTTTTATAGATACTTTATTTCCATAGTTTATTGCATACTTTATTCATAAAAAGCTATTTTTTCCTTTTCACGCATAGGTTTTAGATGTTTATTCACGATTCATAGTCACATTTTGTGTGAAATAAGATGTTATTTTTGTTTAAAATGGGAAACGAGAATGTTGGCACCAGAGGAGTTGCTCTTCTGTTCAACTCAAGTATTTTCTTTACTGTAAGCTAAGCTTGCACCTCGTTTTTGTCTTTAAACCAAAGTTTAGTTTGCCATTAAGCGATTTTAAAGAATGTTCCACATGTCTTCATTTATGAACTTTAGTCCCATTCCGCTCTCTCCTGAAAGTCCACTTCACAATTTCCTGACGTTTGCGAGCACGGACGCGCAGAGCGACACAATAGAGGCTCTGTTGCGCGTTCATGTTCTCGGCATAACTTCATAATCGGCCAAATTATTTCCAACCCCACTGACAGAGGCGGGCATTTTACATTGCAGAGTCCATGTTACACGTGTTACCATATTAATAACTTGAAGTGAATTTCCTGCAGCTTCAGAAAGCACTGTTGCTCATTAGTAAACATGAACGCTGTAATGTAAAGTGTGACTGCAGGCTATTCTTCTGTATGAGGTGCCCTTTCAATGTTTACACCCCGAGGAAGGGGAACACACACTGGAGGAAAATTAAAAAAAAAAAAAAAAAAAAAAAAAAAAAAAAATCCTATGGGTGCCTCTCTTCAGCTCGATACAAAGTACACCTTTCTCCAAAACATCCTGGGAGAGCAAAGGGGAAAGGGAGAGGTTTATGAAAAACAAACCAACAATGCATCAGTTCTCCAAGGTCCACGGTGGAATAAAGCACGTATGAATGTTCTTAATAAAAAGCTTTTTTGTAAAAACAATGTATTTGCCCCTTTTTGCATTATATGTACAAGAATAAACCCCCAAAATACAAGACCGAAAAAAAAAGGATGCAAACATGAATGTACAATTTGACACTTGCAGGACTGCACATTTCTGACAGTTATGTTTACCAAAGGAATTCAATTTTAATGAAGTAAGGAACATAGATTTGCTGTATTGTAAATAACTACCGAAAAATGGAAAAGAATTAAGTGATGTCTATTCAGTATTTTACCTTTTAAAAGTGACTTCAGAGGGAACTACCTCACCAAGGTTTTGTACTTACATGTAAAATGTCAACAGCAGTTTATTAATATAGTGTACCATTTATAACAAGGGTTTATAATAGTATTTTTGATCTTTGTATAACATAATTGTATTTTTTTTCAGTGCATTCTACGGACGAAAGTGAAATCCCAATAAGCTCTAAGCATTGTTTGCTAATAGGTGACAGCTGTACATAATATTAATAATCATGATGATGACATCATGCATTTTAAGTTGTTGTTCAATGTGACGTTCTTGGTTCGTGAGAGAGAGACTGAGAATCAAATGTTGAAGACATCGACCAATTTGCCACTTTTAACTGAGGTTTGTAATTAAATTAAAAGAGTAAAAAAAAGAAACACTGTTGAATTTTCTTATTTATATTTTGTCACAATTTCCCTGTATGCTGCTGTGCAGAAATTAAAGAGATGAATTCACTAGATAAATAAACAGCTTATGAAACGGTTTAACTGGTGCTTTCATGTTGTCATCCCTGCGGATTGTGTTTAGCAGGCCCGTGTGAGCCTGTCATTGTCACAATAAGGGTCTTTGTGAATCCCACCTCATTCCCATCAGCACTCAAGGCCTCTCTTCACCTACACGGGCCTTTCCACTCTTCATGAATGTTGCGAAACAGAAACAAAGAGAAGCTTCTCTGATCATTTAAAAGAAACATGAAATGAGAACTGAAGCATCTAGTATTCTCCTGAAGACTTTTAAAAACACTAGGTATCATACACTTGCTGACTTGGTTGCATCTCACACCAAACAACTGAGGATCGCACACTTACAGGATTTCAAGTCGTCACACATGTGCCTTGTGGCTAGGAGAGGCATTACAAATGAAAACAATGTGCTCTAAATTTGACTCTCAAGTTGCGTCCCAAATGACGCACTATATACTTATGCACTGTGTACTCATCCATGTAGTGTATGAATGTTATAGTCATTTTGTCATTCAACATCAAAGTCTAATAGCCCCTCCCCTTCCGCTACGTAATTAAAGCTACTACAGTTGAGCGCATAAAGTGTCCAACATTCCACACTTAGTTTTTTCCCTTAATTTAGTGCATCATCCGGGTATTTAAAGTGCACTTTTTCTTTTTGGAATTATCTGTGTGAACTCACTACTCGCACTTATACTTAAAAACGTCATAGAATAGTGCATAAGTACGCGGATTGGGACGCACCTAAAATATTAAATCATAGTTTGAATCTAAAAAATCTGGGCATAAAAATAATGTACAATTTACAGTTTTTATCTTCCACCAAAACAGACCAAAAATGTTGATGACTCATGTTGCACTACACAGATTTTTTGTCCAAACAGATGCTCTCTTGAATGACAATGTCCCTCCCACTAATTCCACCTGCAACTGACTAACAATATAAAGACAAAAAAAATCAACTCGTGATTTTTTTAAAAGAATTTTCAATATTCCTCAACCTAACTTCCTGTTTCAAAAGGAAATACATCCACACAGGACAGAAAAGCAGATGCAAATGCTGATGGTGACGTCTCTAATGGTAACATCACAAAAGCACCTGAGTCACATCACCCGGGAGAGTGATGTCTTCATGCAACCTCCGGTTCTGTCAGAGAGGGGCATCCGTGAGAAGACAGAGGGCATCTCTTTTCTGTCAACAGGCCTGTCCTCATCTTTCCTTCCATCCTCTCTTTTTTTTCCCTTTCTCATCTCATTCAGACACACACACAGCTGAGACACTTCATTAAAAATGGATAAATACAAAGTGCAATAGGGATTTATATTACTGCAGACAGTTGCAGAGAAGCCCGGTGGGTATCACACACACACACACACACACGTCTGGATAACAGCTTTTATTCCCCTGTTACTGCAGCCCATTTTCAATGCAGCAGGAGGATTTTCATAATTAAGTTAGTTCCACCATTTATACTGAGAGTCTCATATGATTTTAGCCAGAACAATGGAGAAGGAAAGATGGTTTTTATTACAACAGAGTTTTGAACTCGTTCCCCTCTGATATCTCTTCAAGACATTTATGGATTAATGGAAGGTTTTGCACTCATGTAATATTATTAATCTGCTCTGTGTGTGTTTTCGAGACTTAAGACCACATACCAATCATCTTGAGATGACAAGTCAAAGTGGCATTTCAACAGCATTAGAGTCAGTGATTTAAAAAAAAAAAAAAATCTAGCTGCATGTTTCATTCATTCATTCTCTTATATATATATATATATATATATATATACACACACACAGTGTTGGGAGTAACTAGTAACTAGTGAAGTAACTAGTAATGTAATGCATTACTTTTAAAAACAGCCCAGATGAGAAAAAGTAACACAAAAAATTAATGTATTGCATTACTTTCTGTAAAAAGTAACTAAGTAATGCAATTAGTTACTTTTTTAGGGAGTAAAGCAATATTGTAATGCAGTACTTTTAAAAGTAAATTTCCCCAACACTATATAAGCCTTGTTCATCTTTACAAAATATCTTTACTCTTTTAGCTTCTCAAAACATGCATGTGGCCCCAAACATTATTTGGACACATTTACTATAACTTATGCTTAAAAAGTATAAATTTCATTGCATTAAGTAACAAAATATCAGTTTGCCATTTATAAACATAGTACAAGCAATATATTTAAAGTCACAATGAAATGGAATTTGAGGATTTGGTTCTATTCATTGGTCATTGATTGGATGAACACGGATCTAAATGCGAGCTTGCAGGTGACTGAAAGAAAAGAGACTAAATGATTGGAGAAGTACTTCATACCTCACGAGAGAGGTGTCTATCATTTCACTGGAAGGTATTGACTAAAAATTACGAGGTAAAGAAACAATCACTAAAAATGAAACATGCATAGATGAATCATTCACAATAGATTTCAAAAAATAGATTTCATACCAATTTTAACAAAAAAAAAAAAAAAAAAACATACTTTTCAAAAACTGTTTAAAGTAAGTCAAGGGAACTGGTTTGTTTCATACACTAAAAAGAAAAAATCCCATTGACACCAGTTGGTTAACTGTAATTGCAAACATGGCTAAAGTTAAATTTGTTCTGAGAATGCCTTGGAATCATGTTGCTTTTGGAGCCATTGTAACGCAGATTCTGTATTTCAGAATGCAAAGTAGCCTAACAGATGCTACAATATCTATCACAGACCGGACCCTCAACCCTCAGCAGAGTAAAAAGGAAGTGAGGTGACTCTATTCACAAGGAACAACTTCGAAAAAGTGAGGTGTATTTCATACAAAACTCGCTTTGATTTGGACCTCCTAACCCGGTGAAAGTGCAAACGATTGAACATGGTAATCAGGGGTGCGACCTCTGTGCTAACGGGTCTGTCTGCATGGTATCCGGCCCTGTTTGAGTGTTCCAGGCTCTCTTAGATTTGGCTGCGTGCCAGCCAGATGCACTCTGCCCCCGTACTGCACCGCTGTCTCCCATCAGACGGAAACTTCCAGGGCTTTTTAACAGAATGGAAACATATGCTGTGATCACATGATCGTGCATGCTTCTGAGGCCTACGGTGGCTGTGTATATGCGGCCGAATGTTTTGGATCAGATTCGAGATCTCGCTCCAAGAATTTTTTGGGTGGTTGTGCTTGGTTTTAAAGCTCGGTTTGAGGGCACAGGGGTTAACTAGACTTCCTCTGCATTTCTCTGAGATGAAAGCACATAGCTGTCATAACCTATTCCAGCAGCCACTGAGCTGACGTGTTTAGCTATACGGTATAACACAATAACAGGAATTCTTCTTTAGGAGGAAAGGTCTCTGCGGTCTTTAAGTCAGAATGCTTTAACTCGAACTCTTAAGTAACTAAAATGAGTTTTCCTCTCAGTGGCCACCAAATGATTTCCCATGAGTCTAAGTTTCACTCTGCGGTCGCAAATACACAACAAATGAGCTGACCCGTGATCCGTGGAGCCAAAGCATAGAGTATCTATTGTGAGCAACATTTCTTCTGCAACTTTCTAAATCATTCTATGTTGTGTTGTAGTTTTTCTAAAAAGTTGGCAATGCACAGCAAAGATGTGATTACTTCTAGAAGGTAATCTAACAAGCAGATTAAGGGTACGTTTACATGGCAACAGTGGAAAAGTTTTTCCTTTGCATTTTTTTTTTCATACAGACGATAACGTTGTCAAAATGATCCCCCTTCACACGGATCTGCATCTTCACACTGTATTATGCTGCCAGGCCAGTAGTTGGCGATGTCACTTTGTAAAGAAACACTACGCACCTATAGACTGAAAACGTAATGCGCATGACATCACCACTTTCACAAAATCATGCTTTTGTAGTTTACATGGAGATCGATAATGGTATTGTTTTCAAAAACTTGCACTTTGAAACCAGTTTTAAAAAGTTTGTGTTTTCAGGTCCCCAAAACACTGTTGTTGTGTAAATGAATGGCCAAAAGGCATAAAAAGTTTTCAGTTTTTAGATGAACAGTGTCGTGTAAACATACTGGTGATTTACATTCACTGTTTCTCAGTGTTGAGGTAACATATTACAAGTAATGCAAGTTATGTAATCAGATTACTTTTTTCAAGTAACTAGTAAAGTGTTGCATTACTTTTAAATTTAGAAGAAAATAACGCAAGTTACTTTGTTTTCCCATTTATTGACCGACAACTCTCCTGTCTCCGTGTTGAGAGAAACCGGGAGTACATAAGTGCAGAGGCGTTGTATACGCAGTGTAAACATGATGGTTATTGTAGTTCTAGACTAAATGCGAACATACACTTGCACAAAAACAGATTCAGTATTCCTCAAAGTCAATAAAAACAGTGAAATGCAAACTCTGAATATTACGCAAACCCACAATAATTAAATTTTAAATAACACAAATATTTTAGGTATTTAATCTCACTTTATTAAGCAATGTCTTTACTGCTGCTGACCTTCTATGGTCCAATTCAACCATTCTAATAAGCAAAAATGACTCTAGATAAAAATAACATTTGTGTTTTATTTTTTGTTTATAGTAAGAGTGTTGAACTTTCTTCTCCTGCATCCTATTGTTCTGCAATCCAGAACGGCAGCACAGCTGAAAGGTTTGTTTTGAGCTGCGCCCTCTAATGTACAGGTGTGAATTTGCATTCCCTTCAGTCTGAGGATTACTGACAGGCCTTAACATTCCCAGGTGAAAAAAGTACACTTCTATAATGTACTTAAAGTGCTGTATTTTTGCGCACTAATTTTGTGCTTAATATACTAAAAATTCTTTTTTACTACTTCTTCAGATTATCGTAAGAACATCTAAGTGTACTCAACTGTGCTATTTTGAGACACCATGAAATATGAACTAAAATGTGCTTTTAATATACTATCTCTGTATTTAAAAAAATAAATAGATACCACTTGTAGTACACTATGGGTTCAAATGTACTATAAGTGGTATCTAAATACATTTTTAAATACAGAGATAGCATACTAAAATCACATTTTAGTTCATATTTCATGGTGTCTCAAAATAGCACAGTTTACATAATCCAGTGGACCCAAACTGTTTTTGGACACAAAAGTCACACTTACAAATATGAATGTAATTGCATTATATATAAGCCAAATGGCACTGACTAAAGTAGAAAGTAGAAGTATATAGCAAAAAAGATGTCTGAATGTGCTGTACCAGCACTGAAAATCATAACAGTCATTAAAATACAAGTCTTTTAAAGATTGGAAAGAATAGCCTTTCATGTTAGAACAAACATAAGATCTTTGCACTGGGTTTGAATAGTTCAGTTCATAAATGATTCACACAAACTTGCAAAGTTACTAGAACAGACAAAACAAAGTTGTGTTTCTTTTCAGATTTCTATTGCTCCTGTAGCTCAAACAGCAAGTGCTAGCAACAGCAGGGTCATGGGTTTGATTCCCAGGGAATGCATGAATTGACAGAGCATACATCTTGAATGCAATGCAAGTTATTTTGGATAAAAATGTCTGCAAAATGTATTTTAACATTGATACTACATACACTACTGTTCAAAAAGTTTGGGATCGGTTAGATTTTTTAAATGTTTTTGACGTTTATTTTCTGCTCAAATGCATTTATTTGATCAAACATACAGTTAAAACAGTAACACTGAAATATTATTACAATTTAAAATAACTTTTCTATTTTAATATATATTTTAAAATGTAATTTATTCCAGATGGCAAAGCTGAATTTTCAGTCTTTACTGGCATATCTTTACTGTCATTTCAGATCAGTTTACATAACATAAATCTAACCCCAAATTGTTGAACAGTTCCTGTAAGTCAAACAGTAGAGCATGGTGATAGCAATCCCAGTGTCATAGGTTCGATTCCCAGGGATTACATAAACTGATCAAATGTATACATTCAATGCCATGTAAGTCGCTTAGCATTGAATGTATATATTTTTTCGATAAAAGCATCTGCCAAATGCATAAATGTAAATGAAAGGTAGTGTATAGTATAAACAAATATTCAAGTAATTTTCTATACTATATTTGAAAACATTCTGAATAAAAAAGATGAATAAGTCACTGGTAACTAACTGATCTAATCTGGCAGTAAGACTGTGAGCTGTTGTACTCTACTTGTCCTGCAGGGGGCTACCTGCGCTATTTGAATATTAACACGCTGGCAAGTAAAAATCCTTTTGGAATTGTAGGAAAAAGTACAAATATGTAGTTAATTTATAATTTCAGTTTTAGGCAGTCAATAAAGGGAAATCAAGGGAATAGATGGGATGGATTTGGAGATCAGAAGCTTGTGCCTGTGAGTGTGTACTGTAGTAAACTCTTCCCCCTTCATGTAGGAGCTTTGCTTTTGATTCCAATCAGCTGTGGCCTGCCATTGCCATGAGATCAGAGGAATCAGTGGTAAATACATATTTCTGCTTTGATGTTTGGCTACAAAGAGGCCTGAATCAAACACGTTGTTCAGATGCTTTCCAGGTTTATTATCAAACAGAAAGACTAAATATCACACTACCGCCCGTCAGACACACTAATGACGCTTGGCAGAGCTGGAATGACTGTGTCTCTATGATTGTCTGGTTTCTATACACTTTATGGTTTGGGTCCCTTCTGCAAATGCTAGATTTATTATCCAGCAGGCAAAAATCATAAGTCTGACCACTAGAAAAAGTAATAACAGTTCTTCTAAAAAAGCCACAGGATTTGAGTTCATGTCTATAGCACAAACAGACAAGTTGTTACGATCCTGTAGTACTCATGGTTAGGAGATTACCCTAAGTACTGTATGTACAGCAGTAGTGCTTAGAAATATTACATTAGAAAGCGCTACTATTTACAATATATAACTGAATTAAAGGCACACTATGTAATTTTTCACCACTAGAGGCACTTGATGGCACCTTGATTTCGTGGAATCATGGGAGGTGTTGTCTTCACGTCTACAGCCGGTGGAAAAGAATTCAGTTCAATTCACATTTATTTGTATGGCGCTTTTCACGATACATATAATTTCAAAGCAGCTTTACAGAGAATGCATGTCAACATTACAATTTAAAGAATGCAGTGAGCAAATAATGTAATAATTTAGGCAATTAATTTACAATCACTGTTAGCAGTTTAACTGAAGGTAGAAGCAATGAGCTCCTGGAAAAATGAATTACATATTAACAATTATTAGGATATATAGAAATTTGGGAATGTGCATGTTGATCCAGATGATTGCATTGATCCAGAATTGGGATGGGACTCGGGCAGAAATCATATTCATGGATGAGATTTTTAACGTTACTATAGTATGAAGCAGAGCAGGGCCGAGTGCTGTGCGAGCAGAAACAAGGCCGCTGGAGCGATTGCTAATGAGAGACGAGTGCGACACTCGGCTCGAGAGCAGCGGAACTTTTATTATGCTGCAGTCGCCGCTTCCGCTTCTTCCGGTCAAGCGCATGTTGGTAACGCAGTGCGAATTATCATATTCAATACATTTGTGTGTTGAACGTTGTTAAAGTGCTACTCTGCGTTTGCTTGGTGGCTGCTATGAGACACTTGTTGCACACTGCAGTAAGGTAGATTGATTTTAGGCATGGTAAAACATGGTACTCGCTGTAAATCAAGAAAACGAGATATAAACAATAAGACTTACTGTGTTGAGCTATATAACATGAGTAGTTTTCTGTCGATGAATGTATCCAAACAGTTTCTCACCTTTCTAATAAAAACATAATATATTAAAGTATCTTTGGTATTTCCATGGTTTCTACAAAATAAAACCAAGGGTAACGTGGGGATGATGTCATTGATCGGCGACCCACGGACATGGTCCGTGTCCTGCTTATTTCTCTGGATATACAGTGGATACGGAAAGTATTCAGACCCCCTTAAATTTTTCACTCTTTGTTATATTGCAGCCATTTGCTAAAATAATTTAAGTTCATTTTTTTCCTCATTAATGTACACACAGCACCCCATATTGACAGAAAAACACAGAATTGTTGACATTTTTGCAGATTTATTAAAAAAGAAAAACTGAAATATCACATGGTCCTAAGTATTCAGACCCTTTGCTGTGACACTCATATATTTAACTCAGGTGCTGTCCATTTCTTCTGATCATCCTTGAGATGGTTCTACACCTTCATTTGAGTCCAGCTGTGTTTGATTATACTGATTGGACTTGATTAGGAAAGCCACACACCTGTCTATATAAGACCTTACAGCTCACAGTGCATGTCAGAGCAAATGAGAATCATGAGGTCAAAGGAACTGCCTGAAGAGCTCAGAGACAGAATTGTGGCAAGGCACAGATCTGGCCAAGGTTACAAAAACATTTCTGCTGCACTTAAGGTTCCTAAGAGCACAGTGGCCTCCATAATCCTTAAATGGAAGACGTTTGGGATGACCAGAACCCTTCCTAGAGCTGGCCTGTCAGGCCAAACTGAGCTATCTGGGGGAGAAGAGCCTTGGTGAGAGAGGTAAAGAAGAACCCAAAGATCACTGTGGCTGAGCTCCAGAGATGCAGTCAGGAGATGGGAGAAAGTTGTAGAAAGTCAACCATCGCTGCAGCCCTCCACCAGTCGGGGCTTTATGGCAGAGTGGCCCGACGGAAGCCTCTCCTCAGTGCAAGACACATGAAAGCCCGCATGGAGTTTGCTAAAAAAAACACCTGAAGGACTCCAAGATGGTGAGAAATAAGATTCTCTGGTCTGATGAGACCAAGATAGAACTTTTTGGCCTTAATTCTAAGCGGTATGTGTGGAGAAAACCAGGCACTGCTCATCACCTGTCCAATACAGTCCCAACAGTGAAGCATGGTGGTGGCAGCATCATGCTGTGGGGGTGTTTTTCAGCTGCAGGGACAGGACGACTGGTTGCAATCGAGGGAAAGATGAATGCGGCCAAGTACAGGGATATCCTGGACGAAAACCTTCTCCAGAGTGCTCAGGACCTCAGACTGGGCCGAAGGTTTACCTTCCAACAAGACAATGACCCCCTAAGCACACAGCTAAAATAACAAGGAGTGGCTTCACAACAACTCCGTGACTGTTCTTGAATGGCCCAGCCAGAGCCCTGACTTAAACCCAATTGAGCATCTCTGGAGAGACCTAAAAATGGCTGTCCACCAACGTTTACCATCCAACCTGACAGAACTGGAGAGGATCTGCAAGGAGGAATGGCAGAGGATCCCCAAATCCATGTGTGAAAAACTTGTTGCATCTTTCCCAAAAAGACTCATGGCTGTATTAGATCAAAAGGGTGCTTCTACTAAATACTGAGCAAAGGGTCTGAATACTTAGGACCATGTGATATTTCAGTTTTTCTTTTTTAATAAATCTGCAAAAATGTCAACAATTCTGTGTTTTTCTGTCAATATGGGGTGCTGTGTGTACATTAATGAGGAAAAAAATGAACTTAAATGATATTAGCAAATGGCTGCAATATAACAAAGAGTGAAAAATTTAAGGGGGTCTGAATACTTTCCGTACCCACTGTAAACATTCTTGGAAACATTTGGGATAATGTAAGTAAACAAGTCAACAAAATGTATAATATTGTTCAAGTGGTTTTTGGACATTTTAATCCAAAAATCTTACATATTGTGCCTTAAGGTCTGGTGTCTCTTTCAAGTCATATAACTTGTGCTAATGTAGAGCGCAACTCAATGTTTTGCTTCTCTCTTACTGTGTTGCTGCTGCTTAGAGCACAATTTTGGGTTCAGTTAAGCTTAATCAGCTTCATTTAGCATAATGTTGATTACCTACAAATATTAATTTCCTCTTGTCCCTTCTTTTCTTTAAAGAAGCAAGTTAAAATGAGGCACTTACAATAGAAGTGAATGGATGTTAAACTGTTAAAATGAAAAAAGTCACTTACTAACCTTTTCTGTGTAAAATTACAACTTTACAGATGAATGGAATTAATGTAATTGCTTTTATAAAAACTTCACATTTCTGCTTTTGGGCCCCAACTGAATCCCACAGCAAAAACCTTATTATTATTACTACCATATTTTTTTAAGAAAACGAGGGCCAAGGCTAAATTATTTCTTGTGGTGATCAAATTGAACCTTGTAACTTGTACTTATTAAAATTGTAGTGAATCCAGGAATCCATTCCTTTAAATAGAATTTGAGGTTATTTTGCTAGACTATGTTTTATTTTGGTCATTGGGTTCTGGAATGTTCCCAGTGAGCGAACGAGAGCTATGATCCCATGTGGTTGTGGTTTGGGCTCTGGGTTGATCGCTGAGCGCTGGAGATGCAGGATGGAGGAAATTACAGTAGCTTCCTGCAATATGGTGCCACCAGGTACACTGAACACACACGCACACACACACACGGTAATAAATAGAGTTTGTGTGTAAGTTAAATGAAGTCTCTTAGAGTACAGCACACAAACCACACACACACATCCAGCATAACTGTACAGAACTGCCTCGAACACACACTTCACAGTGCGGAAACACAGACTTCCCACATAATTGTACCTTGTGCTTGCTGCATGAGGACAACACAGGCCCTGATACTAACTAATACTTACCACAAAAAAATAAAAAAATAAAAATAAAAAATTATATATAATAATAAATGTATCTCTTACTGTGCCTTCAGTGAAACTAACACACACTTTTCTAGTATGTGTAAAGGTATGGTAATTGGTTGTATAGGCTATTGCTCTACTTTGGTACTATACTGTGAGTCTGGGTAAAAAAAAAAATATATATGCATGAATAAATTTGCACTAATGTTCTTAGCGGACACCAAAGCCGATTACAATAAAAAGCACAAATCTATTAACTGCCTAGTGCCACAACAGAAAGCTGAGAATACACAAAGAAAGCTTAATAAGACAAGCCTTAATGACCTCGAGGAGTCTATTACGATCTCACATTCCTTACCTCAAACTATTAACCGTAAAGTATCACAAAATAAATATGCAGCCAGAATGCTGTTGTTTATTTACTGCGTCTGAATTCACTGGATTTAAAGATAGAGCTCTACTGCCCTCTAGTGTTATTTATGGGATAGACCTACATATAGTGAAGACCACTGATAATCTGTGATTTAAAATCCCATATAAACATGGAAGTAAAAACTTTCGTGATTTCGGGAAATACAAAATAAAGAAAAGTCATTGCGTGAAATTCAGCACTAGGTCGCAAAACAAATTTATTACATTCATCATCATATTATTATTATTATTTTATTATTATTATTATTATTATTATTATTTTTTTGCAGAGTCAGACGTTCTTGCGTCCACTGAAACACAACATGCTATTTGAAACATTTACAAATTATACTAGACAACACGGATTTTGCACACAAACTCTAGTGCTACCATTATCGCACCAAATACACATAAATAACTCATACAAATAAATAAGACATTCTAAAATGTTCAAATATAACTCAATTAAACTTCACTCAAATTGTTACACCGACAATACATTTTTCAATTCATGTATTTTTTCGTGTGTGTGTGTGTTGCAAAGAAGTATTTTACAGGATTATAGTGAACTGTACAGCAACACAAGTAACAGTAGATGTCGCTGTTGCGCAAGTCATAGTAAAGGGTCTGACGGGTCATAGTAAGACTGAAACACTTCTCCGTTGGATTAACAGTCCTGCATTAATTAATTTGGGATGACTTAAGTCCATCGAAATGCTACAACTAAAAACATACTGGACAGCGTCTTCAGCGTCATGCACCTGTTGAGACACGCAGGTAAGCGAAGTAACCTACAGTCAACCTCATCTTATTATATTCATTCTAGAGGTGTGGTCAGTCTAACTCAAATGAAAATCATGGGTACCAATAATACTTACCCCCCAATATACAGTTAAAACATTTTAAGAGCACTCTTATGCTGATGGTTTTACTAGTGTTTCGCTATCCATGGCATCATCAAAGCGCCGAATTAACGTATTGTTCCTCTCGCGATAACCTGACGTCAGACACCTGCTTATTCTGAGAATGTGAAAAGTGATGTTGAGTTAGTTTAACTACAGATGAGACCTAAAATCGAGTATATTCACAAGTCATCGAGTGAATCGTAAAAACTGGGTTAACTAAGTGAAAGACGTGAATTCTGAGGCGAAGATGACGTCATTAACCAACCAAACGCTGAAAACACTGTGATAACAATCTACTGTAACTTTCATAGAGTAACTTACTATCATCCACCACTCTAACAAAAGGTATAGGCTAGTTTTATTTATTACTGAAATGTTATTATTTTCATATAACCTACACACTACTGGATGATTCTCAGAACGTTCAAAACTTTTTTCTTTTCTTTTTTTCTTGGTTATGAGAAGAGAAAACATTAAGGGGTGTTCAATTTTATCATTTTGCAAACATTAAGCCTATAGAAACGTTACTTTTAAATGTTATATGTTTAGTGTGTGTCTGCAGACACAGTGATCTGTAGCTCTTTATTCACTCTCAGGAGAATGTTGTTGTTGAATGTCTAACTATATTACAAGTACAGTATATTGTATTTGGCATATGGAGACGCACACTTTTATATATGTTTAGTGTTTTATCATTTCCATGGTGCAAATATTGCTCACTGGCACAGTCTGATAGATAGCACCTTGCATTTAATTTAAAGTAACTGCACTGTGAAACCTAATAGTTTGTTTAACACATGAAACAAGTTCACTCAGATATTACTGAAAGTAGCTTGTTCAGTTTAATAAAAATGAGCTAATGCAGCACAATTCTTGAACATTTTGTCACAGTTTATTTTTACTGTGCACGTGTGTAGTGATAGTTTCTTTGCTCTCCTACAGTCATTGTTATGTTTATATGTTATCACATGCGTGTTTGCTTTTGCTAGCTAATAGCTGTAAAGTGATTTATTTGAGTTTATGTGTCTTACGTTTATTGGGTTTTAACTGATTCAGCTTCAGGTACACAAAATCGGAGAAGATTTTAGTTTAAAATCTTATTATTAAAATGTTATTATTATTCTAAATGGTAATGGTAAAAGGCAATCAGTCTCCTCAAGTTATGCGAGTTAGTTTGTTAGGATTTTTTCAGTGTTTGATTAGTGGAAATCATCCACAAAGAAGTGCAAGTGTTTCAATAACACCTGGGGCCCATTTCAGAAAGGAGGTTAAGTAAAACTCTGAGTATGTTAACCCTGAAATGTGGGAAACTCTTGGGTTTTCCGTTTCAGGATGGGAGGTAAGTCAAGGCCATTTCCGGAAGAGAGGTAACTTATACTCAGAGTAACTTACTCTGTGAACCTAACCTGGTCGGGAGCAGGTTTTCTTTGGTAAACCCAGAGTTTCTCTCAGTCTCCTCCCTCTTTTTAAAGCGCAAGCGATATTTAAATACTTCATTCATTCATTCATTCACACTGCAAAAATGCTTTTCTTACTTTCTTACTGAGTATTTTCAAGTAGAAATATCTAAAAATTCTTAAATCAAGATTTTCTATGTAAGAAAATTAGATAAGACATTTAGTCTTGTTTCGGGGGGATCTAAATTAAGTGCATGTTAAGTAAAAAAGATCTGCCAGTGTGGTAATAAAAATAATCTTAATGCAAACGGGGAAAAAATGATTATTCTGAGTGTCTTTTACTAAGTGCATTTTACAGTAGCTCCTCCCACCATTGTCACACACGGTTAAAAACGAGTGGTGTAGAGTAGAGTATTGGACGCAGAGAACTATCATGTGACGCGATTGTCCAGGTTTGAATCCACCTTTTTCTGAGCTAGCTCTTCTCCATTTCCCATCACATATCACATCAGAAAGGGTTTTTTTATTTTTTTTTTTTCAATAAAAATGAAGAAAATGTTATAAAAGTGGAAATGCCTAACGAGTGTTTAATAATGATAAAAATATTTATAATTTTAATAAATATAATCATTTACACTCTGTTATTATTGCATCCTGTTAATGTACAACAGAACTGAGGTGCGAATAGTATGTATCTGCCAATATAAAGTATAAATAGCATCTAATTACTATTTATACTTATTGCAAAGAACTGTTACTTTTACATGGTAAATAGAACATAATTTGCAAAATAAAAAATGCACTTAAATAAATTTATTTTGAATATTAGTTCAATAACTTACCGTTCTGCCAGTTTTCACCTCTGATATTATAACAGTGATAAGAAATAAACTTGTATTGAATCGGAAGTACGCAGACATCTTTTTAGTGGGTGCTGTTGCCATGGTGAATCGTAATATCGGAGCTCCACTGATCATGGCTTTTCATAGTCGTGGTGTATGCGCTTAACTCAGAGTTAACTTACTCAGAGTTGACTGAACTAACTCAATTCAGCAGTTCTGAAACAGAAAACCCATCTCAACGTTAAAAATCTCATCCATGAATATGATTTCCCATCTCAGAGTAAGTCAACTCAGAGTTCAAGTTTTAACTCAGAGTTGGTTGAACCTCCTTATTGAAACGGGCTCCTGATCTTAATGGTATTTAGGTAACACTTTACAATTAGGTTTCATTAGTTAACTACTTTAGTTAACATGAACTAAGAATGAGCAATACTTCTACAGCATTTATTAATCTTAGTTCATGTTAATTTCAACATTTATCAATGCATTATTAAAATCAAAAGTTGTATTTGTTAACATTAGTTAATGCTTTTTGAGCTAACATGAACAAACAATGACCAACTGTATTTGTATTAACTAACATTAACAAAGATTAATAGATATAGTAACAAATGTATATCTCATTGTTAATTCATGTTAATAATACATCAACTACTGTTAACAAATGAGATCTTATTGTAAAGTGTTACCAGAATTGATTGAGATGTGAAGGGCTTGCAAATTTTTACCTATGCAAAGGTAAAAATTCATTAGATTCTTTTCAAATGTTTTTTCTAAGTGCTTACTGAAAGATTTGTTCTGTGTTTTGGAGAAATGGCAAAATATTGGATATTTCAGGGATCTGGTGGATGCTTTCAGTTGCTCTTGGAAAAAAAATATTTATTCTTTATTCATCAGTGTGCTGTAAATTGAATTTATATTTAGTTTATTTATTGCATACTAATATATATGTATATATGTGTGTGTGTGTGTGTGTGTGTGTGTGTTCTTCAGTTTCGTGTTCTCATGTGTTTAATTGCAAATATTTTATTTACTTTTTTTTTCACTAACACAACCCAAGTGACAAACATTTACCCACAGCAACTTCTGAAGCCCAACATCAGTACTTGACCCAATAAAACCTTTTTCTCCTGGAATTCTCCCTTTTCACAGAGGAATCCCATAAGAGCAGCCGTGCTTTTGTAGAGGGACCCCCACGAATGTAAACGCAATATGGTCACAGCCTGGCGCGAGGTGGGGTGGGTTTGTTTTCACATACTTAATTCAGTTTGTCACCTTCATTCAGGGGGCTTTGAGTGCCCTAATTTGTGTTAATGAGGGGTAATAAAGTCATAGTCCCTTATATTAGTGCCAGGGGGGCAGGAGAGAGACAGAAAGGCAGGCTGACTGCTCGCCTTTCTCTTTTTCTCCCCACCTATCCATCGCTCCTTCCTTCCGTCAAAGCCAGAAAGCCTTGATCCGCTGTTCCGTCCTCCCGTGCGCCTCGCCTCCATTGTTCCTCTAATTAGATCTCTTTTGTTGGGTTAGTGCCGACGCCATCTGCTCTGCTGTCAGGAGCACGGTGGGTCTGGGGCAGGGGCATTGTGAGGGTGCAGCCCATCTCCCCACTCCCCACAACGAGCTACAAAAGAGCTGGCGTGTCCCCGACGCACTCGCATAAGGGCCCTTTCACACTTGATGGAATTAGGAAGAGATTGATGTCCCTGTGCTCAGGGAAGACCATAAGATATTTGTAGAGCTGCAAGCAGGCTGAGGAGAAAGAGAGAGAGGGAGGGAGAGAGCATGTGAGGGGTTAAAGAAAGTTATTGTAAGCACTTAGCTGGTAATGTTAAAGAAAACAAGAGTTAGACCTTACATAGCACGTGTCAGCTGTTGCACCGGATAAACTCTCGTCAGGAAGTCTTTTGAGCTGCCTAAACATTGTTGTCAGAGCTGTCAAAACTCGCCTGTGTAAACGTGAGGCCAGAAATCTCGTTTGAACACATAGCCTACCGTATGAAAAGCCCAGAGCTGCATTTGCCCCTTCTTCTTAGTATGGCATTAAATTGTAATGAAGATTGTAAGTTTACTAAGTTGCAAATATTTCATCTGAACTTCAATTTCATTTCAGACTTGTGGGCATAGTTTAGGCACACAATCACTGAGAGTGCTGTGGGGATGTTTTTCTGTAGGTCTGTAGGTGGCAGTGTGGTTTCGCCCACATCCGTTTCCAGCATACAGCTCATGCAACAGGAATTGACCACAGGTACTGAAGGACAGTGCAATCCAAACATCTATCTATCTGGTGCATGAGAGATATGCCTGAGAATTCAGTAGAGAGAGAAACGGAAAACCAGAGAGATGGAATAAACTGCTGTGAACCTGCAGGGTAGAGATGAAATAGCAGCGTCAGGTTTGATGTGTTTGCTAATGCATAAGGGCATTGCAGCTTCTCTGTATTTCTAGTCTGAGATGCATGAAATCTTATTGAGAATATATGCTTTGTGATCGTAACCCTTAAACTACTGTGTCTGAAGCAGTTTTTATTTTAAAAGAGGACATACATAGTGTTTGTTTTCTGTGGTTTTACAATAGACACCAAGGGGTAATCCAACATGGTAGTATTTTTATTTATTTATTTTTTTTACAGTAAAATAGTACAAAAAATAGTTTTTTTTTTTCTACATTAGTTAAAAAAAATGGACAATGTACATTAATATTACTATAAACTGCACTCTAAAAAATGCTGGGTTAAAAACAACCCAACTTGGGTTGAAAATGGACAAACCCAGCGATTGGGTTAAATGTTTGCCTAACCTGCTGGGTAGTTTTATTTAACCCAACTATTGTTTAAAAATTACTTTATTGCTTGCTTAAAATTAACCCAAAGTATGTTGGAAATGAACATTTATTCATTTGTTTAATAAATTAACATTTATTAACATGTTTAATGAATACTAATTAAACAATAAACATTTATTAAATTGCTTATTAATAAATGTTCACCTTTTCTTTATTATTGTTGCCTCTAGTAATTATGTCTGATTTTTAATCTCCAACCTATTTTGGGTTAATTTTAAGCCAGTCATACAGTAATTTTTAAACAATAGTTGGGTTAAATAAAACTGCTCAGCACATTGGGAAAACATTTAACTCAACTGCTAGGTTAAAACAACCCAATCGCTGGGTTTGTCCATTTTCAGCCCAACTTGGGTTGTTTTTAACCCAGCATTTTTTAGACCCAACAATATGCACAATATAAATAATGCAGACCTAATAGAATATTAATGTTAACAACTTTGTGAGTGAACCTGTATTTAATGTAACTGTACTGCTACAATATTGTAGCCTGGTTTTGTTTTGTTGTTATTTTAGATGAGAGACAGCATGTCCATGTTGGCAGCTGTTGAATTTGTCTAGCTTTTACTTTACTAAAGATATGTGAAGCAAATTTCTGTCATTAATTCAGCTTAATGTACACAACTTATGTTGTGTTATGTTTAGTTTTTGCAAACATATATTTCTAAATAATTTTAAGATTAAATATATTCCATTTTGACTTAGATTTTAAATGGAGAACATTCTATAAATGTAACCAACAGAAATGATGTCATTGTTATGTTTGCATACTGAATTCTGATTGGTCTTGCTGAAATGACTTTTCTTTCTTGCATCTGTTTAACCATTTATAGCCGCCTTTACATTGTAAAACAGTGTGTTGATTCTCACGTATCTGACAGAAAACAAGACATGCTCTAATGGCATGATAGTGTCAAAGTTGCTCAAAAATAGCATTTTGCTTACACAGAACTAGCTAAAATCTGATCTTACGTTTTTTTTTTATTTTAACATTCTGTTTTTGTTGCACAGGTATCTCTAGTTTGCAAACATATTATTTTCCAATTTTAAAATTCAGCATTCTGTCTCTCTTTTTCACTTTCCCTCACATTCTCTATTGTCAATCAGTGTAAGTTATTTTACACACATTCTTCTTCCTCTCAGGCGTTCAACACACTCCACGTCTGCATTCATTCCAGCCCGTGCTCCCTCCTCCATTTTCCCACCCCAAAAAAATCCACAGAATGCTCCTCCGACCCTGTCTAACAACAAACACACGTGAAATGTGTTACTTTAGCTGCAAACATTTGGCCTGGCATTAGTGATGGTGCTCCAGGCTCATGTTGAAGTTCTTATTATCGAGGAGTCAAACCTGATTAGGCCGAGAGGCTGATTCGGGGCCTCAAACACCAGTCAGCATGTTTGCATGTTCACATTTTATCACCACAAAACCGATTCTGAAAATTACAGAATACGAGCAGCACCAAAACAACAACAACAAAAAACCCTCTGTACAAAATGTCATATTGTTAGACTAAAATTATTCAGATTATAATACAGTTTTGTTATCATGTGGTATACAGTATTTTTGAACTACCAATTTTACTTTTTGTTTACAATTTAAATTAAGTTGTGACTGAAATATTCATTTATTTTCAATAGTTATTATAGTAAGATTTTGTTGTTAGACAAAGTGCTAAACATTATTGGGTTTCAAAAGACTTCTAGAGTGACCCAATGAATACATTTTAGATCTTTAAAAAGACAGACACTGAACAGATTTTGAAACAGCCATTGGTTTGAAGATTTTTTTCATTTATTTAATCGGGGACAATGCACATTAATAATACATAACATGATTTATCCAACACTAGTAAGTCAGCTAATTGAATCTAATGTTCCCAGCTTAAAATGGAAAACTTAGTATGATTTCAACCGGTTTAAGAAAAGACTTACATGTTTGTGTCCAGGTAGTCTTACAGTATGTAATATGTGGAATAGTCATTGAGTTCATAAATAAAACTTCTGCTTCTTTAGTCTATTTCTAATAAATCTAAAATAAGTAAAGTTCACTGTGTTTCCCACTCTCTTCATATGTTTCATATGAGAGCTGAGAATCCATTATTATTCCTAGATATTTAAATTCATGTACTACTTCAAGTTTCTGTCCCTGGACGAATACTTCTGCTTTCACGTCATGATCTGGCCAAACAAACAGTATTCTTGACATTAAGATGTAAACATGATTTGATGAGCCATTGTGAAACCTGATTCATGGTATCAGTTAATTTCTGTGCTCCCTGTTGTTGACTTTTTGTGTGTAAATACAGGAAATATCATCATTTGACAAATAACATCTGGAAAACAGACATTTGGTAAATCATTTACATACTAAACAACAATGGACCTAAGATAGATCCTTGTGGAACTCCAATATTATATTCTGGTGTTGCATTTATAACCCTTAGACGTTGTTTTCTATTTTCTAAATAAGATTTAAACCACATAATGGCCTCAGTTGAAAAATTAAAATTTGATAACCTAGAGAGCAAAATGTGATTTACACTTTCTTAAAATCCAAGAATACAGAAAAAAAGATTGGAAGTTGTTTTAAGTGCATTCACACTCACACTTGCATCCATAAAAGGCAGACGCACTTAACTCTATCCATTCTGTACTGTGATCAGAAAGGAAAGAGGGGAAAAAAAAAGCTCTCATCCCTGCAAACACAAGGAATCTTTTACAGATTTCACCCTTGGTTGACCATCACTCTCTTTTTTCTCTTCCCCTCTAACCCCTCCTCCTCCTCCTTCCAGGCCTTGGCGGTCCGCTGCTCGCAGGGTTAAAATAAACGCTAGCAGTGAACCATATTGCGTTCCCTCCTCTAATCTCTCCTTATTCACAGGCGCGTAATTGGTAGTCAATTTGCACTCCCCCTTCACCCATTGTGCTGTATTTCCCTCTGACAGAGTGCGGAAGATAAATGACCGAACCGTGCCAGAGGGACCGCAGCTCGCCGAACACAGGCACCCTAAATTCATTACACCAATTTCCTCTTGTCCTGCTCTCCAAAAGAGAATGAGAGAGAGAATAAAGGAATGAAGATGAAGAAAAACAGTCAGATGGTCTTTGTAAATGAAGGGGAAAAGGGAAAAAGAAAGAACAGACGCGAGAAGGAGCATTCGGACTTGAGCGCATTCAAAAAAGAAAAGCCATTTTAACCATTTAGCTGGAATGAATACAGCTAAATGGTTTAACCATTGTTATTTTTGATTTATGTAAAC
Organism: Ancherythroculter nigrocauda; assembly: GCA_036281575.1. NCBI lineage: Eukaryota > Metazoa > Chordata > Actinopteri > Cypriniformes > Xenocyprididae > Ancherythroculter > Ancherythroculter nigrocauda. The sequence continues at coordinate 6,643,472 of VTFQ01000023.1, read as the reverse complement.
TAATGTATTGAAAAAAAGTTATATTTATCATATGTGCTGCAATTTATAAGTATTTTTGACATACTTGAGCAGTTAATTTATGTAAAAATAAACTAGCAATAATAAACAAACAGTGAAAACATGGTAAAGAGAACATGAAATCAAAATCGACGCTGTATTCATGGTCTCGTGATACATTATTAATCAATGCTGGTGAATCTAAAGAACAAAAAGGATTCTGTAATTTTTTTGAATCAAAATGTAATGATTTTCTCCACCACTGAAATTACTTTAAATTATGAATAACATAGTTTCAGATTTATGATCCAATCAAATCCTGCTTTACAGTGTTTCTCTCTGAATATGCTGCTTTATATGGAAATGTGTCACATAGAAATGTCTTTAGCATCAACCCTTAGCACTAACATTCTGAAATAATAACACAGGCAGGATATTAGGTTAGAATAACTTCATATTTTTGGTCAGTCCACTGACTCTGTGTTCACACTAGTCCCTTTGTTCTGGTTTGGACCCGCTCAGCAGTGGGAGCTTCTTCCAGTGACCTGCCCTCGTTCCTGAAGCTGCTCTATGAAATGATTTATCCTGCACTGTCACTGGTTCCTTTGCCTTAGATCTCAGAGCTTCCTGTCTTTCTCTGAGATCTGTATCTACCTATTGTTCTGTCTAATATCTAATATTGCTCTTGCTAACTATAGTTTGATTTTTTTTTTCTTCTCAATCTACTGGTCTACATTTCCATTTAATCATTTAGCAGACACCTCTATCCAAACTGACTTACAAATGAAAAATACAACAAGCAGTTCATCTGTAGGATATTGTTTGTTTTCTTTAACTTGTTCTTTCCTTCATTCTTTCTAATTATCATTTGTCATTTTTTCTGTTATTCTGTTAAACTATCAAACTATCATTTGTTTTGTTTTTTTCATTCTAATGTTGTCTATCGTTCTGTCTTCTTTCGTAGAGCGATTGTTCATTCTATAGTTTACTTAATCGCTTTCATTGGTTCAATCATTTTTTTATTTTTTTTTATTTTGTCGTTTATTGTAAAGTATTGTTTTGTGTTGTACATGTCCGTATTGTCATTATGTTTTTGTTTTTTTGTTTTTTTGGTATTGTTCTATATACTGTAGCTATAGTTAATTCATTGTATCTATCTTTCATTTGTTATATTGGTTGTTCTTTTTATTACTTTCTCTATTGTTTGTTCATTCTGTCATTATATCTGTTGATCCATTCATTTAATCTGTTGTATGAATTGTTAGTTGTTGTTCCATCATAAAATTTGTCATTCTGTCATTCTGACTGTCGCTATTTATCATTTGTTCTATAGTTATGTTTATTATTTTTCTCTCATATATCTTCTGTACGGAAGAGGATTAGGGCCAAGCAATAATAAAAAAATAAAACCATCTGGAGATTAAAGTTGTTAAATTTCGAGAAAAAACTCGTTAAATTTCAAGAAAAAAGTCGAGATAAAATGTTGAGAATAAACTCGTTAAATTTCGAGAAAAAAGTCGAGATAAAATGTTGAGAATAAACTTGTTAAATTACGAGAAAAAAATTTGTTAAATTATGAGAAAAATGTTAAATTTCGAGAAAAATGTCGAGATAAAATGTTGAGAATAAAGTCGTTAAATTACGAGAACAAATTTGTTAAATTACGAATGTTCTCATAATTTAACGACTTTTTTCTCGTAATTTAATGACTTTATTCTCATAATTTAATGAGTTTATTCTCAACATTTTATCTCGACTTTTTTCTCGAAATTTAATGACATTTTTCTCATAATTTAACGAATTTGTTCTCGTAATTTAACAACTTTTTTCTCTTAATTTAATGACTTTATTCTCAACATTTTATCTCGACTTTTTTCTCGAAATTTAACGAGTTTTTTCTTGTAATTTAACGAGTTTATTCTCAACATTTTATCTCAACTTTTTTCTCGAAATTTAATGACATTTTTCTCATAATTTAATTAATTTGTTCTCGTAATTTAACAACTTTTTTCTCTTAATTTAATGACTTTATTCTCAACATTTTATCTCGACTTTTTTCTCGAAATTTAACGAGTTTTTTCTTGTAATTTAACGAGTTTATTCTCAACATTTTATCTCGACTTTTTTCTTGAAATTTAACGAGTTTTTTCTCGTAATTTAACAACTTTAATCTCCAGATGGTTTTATTTTTTTATTATTGCTTGGCCCTAATCTTCTTCCGTACTTCTGTTTATCATTTGTTCTATTATTTGCTATTGTTTGTTTGCTCCATTTGATTTTTTCTGTCATTCATTCACTGTTCTATTAATTGTTAGTTTTATTTTTCAATCATAGAATTTTATCTGTTTGTTCTATAATTCTATTTTTTCCATCTGTTCTATTGTTCTGTTTATATATACTGTCTTATGTTCTTTCATTCATTCTATAAATCTAAAAAAAAAAACCACGGTTTTCCAATTGAAGTTTTGAAGAAAATCATAATTTCTTCTTGGCCTAAATGCATTAAAGTAACTCACGCGTGACCTTTCCAATGTGATTACATAATGCGTGGCGCGTCGCAGAGCTAGTGCAAGACGAGGAATTGTGGTTAAAAATTATATCATTTTTATTTAATTTTTTTTTAGAAAATGACCGATCGTTTCGCTAGATAAGACCCTTATTCCTCGGCTGGGATTGTGTAGAGCCCTTTGAAGCTGCACTGAAACTGCAATTTGGACCTTCAGCCCATTGGTAGCCGTTGAAGTCCACTATATGGAGAAAAATCTTGGAATGTTTTCCTCAAAAACCTTAATTTCTTTTCAACTGAAGAAAGAAAGACATAAACGTCTTGGATGACATGGGGGGGTGAGTAAATTATCAGGAAATTTTAATTCTGAAATGAACTAATTCTTTAGCAATTCAGAGTCATCACAAAAAATATAATTTCCAAGGGCGTGTCCAAACGTTTGGATGCCACTGTATCTATTGTTCATCTTCTGTATTTTCACTGTATCTATTTGATCATCGTTGTACCTACCTATCTATCCATCTTTCTCTCATTCTGTCATTTGAATAGCTTTCCCATGGTTGAGTACTTAGTGATACCATCAAAGTTGTGTGTATTGTTGTAAACCATGGATTTTTATTATATTTTTGTTTTCTTTTTATCGTAAAATCCAAAAGAGTTTCAGATTATGTTTTTATGTGTGTGTTGTGTTGTGTATGCAGCACTTAGTAGTGTATGCATGTTTTTCCCCCCTCTGTCTTCACAGGCTGTGCTGTTCATAACTCTTGTTTCAGCCTTCAAAGCCTTTGGCAGATTAACAGAGCCACAGAAGGGTGTGATTGAGCCGCTGTGGTAATTTATGTATCTTCCCTGGCTCTGCGATTCAGCTTCGCACCTGTTGAGCTCCCACAATCAGCTCTGTCTCCCAGCCAGGGCCGCCGCGGGTCAAACGGCAATGGCCGCTGATGCTCTTTGTACCTTATCTGAACAGCGGGATAAACGGCGTTCTTGAGTGAAACAATAAAACTTGAAGATCAGCGTGAGATAGATATTGGTTGGTCTTGGTTGCTAATGCAGACAAGCTGACACGCACCTTTATCGTCAAGCTACTTAGCAACATGGCCGCAGATGGCACGATTCGGAAGACGCCGCAAATGTTTTGCATTAAAGCCTGACAATGAGAGCGAGACAACAGAAATATGACAGAGGTGTAAGGATGGATGCTTTGAGTGTTAATAAAGATGTCATGTGAAAACATCAAGAGACACAAAGTCTCATTTTCAGCCAAGGTGCTGCCCTCCAGATGTGCGTGAGTCGAGGAGGAGATTGGGCCGTAACCGGGCCTGTCTGCCACGCTACTTTCAGCTAACAGGCACAACCTTAGCGCACGTTTGAAGTGAGGGCCAAGAAGCGTCCAGGCCCTTAACGACCAGCAATTTATTACAACACCGTCCTGCTGAGAGCAAAAGGTCAGAGGTCACCTGGTGAACCCCATAAAACCCCACTCTCTTGTTCTTTTTTTCTTTTCTCTTACCCCAACTAGTTTTCCCTTCAAGCCAGCCTGTCTTTCTTTTGCCTTTAGCACCTGTTTAGCACCTTGGATCCTTTATGGGGTTTGTCAGGTTGCTCTTAAGTGTGTCATGGTTGCGGTTCAGGGGGCAAATAAGGGTTGGATGTGTTGTTTGGTACGTTCCAGTCCATCTGAACTATCAAGGCATCTTATTGGATCAAATCCATATCCAATGCAAAAAAAAACCAAAAAAAAAACAATCCATCTCCAATGCAAATCATTCCACCTTTCAACTTCCTAGGGTGCTTGTTGGAAGCTCCTGTGTGATATTTTCCTTTTGGAATATGACCAGTTTAGCATTTCCCCTCTATGTGAATAGACTTGTTCTCTAAAGCATTAAAAGCATTAATCTGCAATGTTCAGTGATTACAATGTGGCAAGTTTTCAGAAATGTGAGATGGTAAAAATGTTTTTTTTCAGAGGCTGAGATGATTTTCCTGAATCCTCTGACACAGCTGGCTCTGGCTTCAGCATGTGGTAATGTGAGAGATTCTGGTTAAAGGCCAGCGAATAATTTCAGCACAGCATGGACGGTAAAATTTGGCCCACACAGACTCCAAAATGAAGAACGCTGGAGGGGAGGTAGTGGGGTTCCCTTCCGACTAGCACTACTAATGTTACTGGCTTCACTTAGACTGAGGTAAAACTGCCCAAAATCCCCAGCTTTGTCGTGAAAATGTTCATGTGCTGTACAGGTTCATTCAGCATGGAAACGGGAGAGGGGAGGGCAAAGAAATCAAAGAACGTGTCCGCCAGCGAGATTTACTACATGGCTGAAAAACAATGTTTTCGCTTGTCTTATAACCAGAAGCTGAGGGAAATGAGAGAGAAAGAAACGATCCAGTTGAAGGAGAGAGAGAGAGTTCAAAGACTAGCTGTTCTTGTTATCTGGCTGAAGTACAGCAATAAAATTCCAACTTCATATTTCTCAAAATTTCCTGGTTGCGGCATCTCCGTAGATGGACCTGTAAGTTTAGAGAGGCCAACTGCATGTTTGACCTTGTTATGTTTCCATTTATCAAGTCCAGTTCCTTGTGAATTTTTGCTTACATAAATAAAGACAAATTGGGCTAATTGACTGTCAGTGTTTTTATCGTTCATCTGCTGGATAAAATTGTTCTGAAAGTGATTCCAACGATATTGTTTCTTTGTGCCGTTATTGTTATAGCTGTGGTGTGAGCTCTGCTATTCTTTAATATTGAGAATGATTTTTACAACTATGTCTTTATAGTTAACATGTTTGGTGTGAATGGGCTGTAAAGGGTTAGTTCACCCAAAAGTGAAATTTCTGTCATTAATAACTCGCCCTCATGTCTTCGTTCAACTTTGGAACACAAATTAAGATGTTTTGATGAAATCCGAGAGCTTTCTGACCTCCCTATAGATGGAAACGTCATAACCAATTTCAAGGCCCAGAAAGGTTGTAAAGACATTGTTAAATTAGTCCATGTGACTACAGTGGTTCAACCTTAATGTTATGAGGCGACGAGAATACTTTTTGTTCGCAAAAACAAAACAAACATTTTCTTCTATTCCCAGTCAATCTTCTACGCTGTTCACGCTGTAAACACAGTGCAGTGCTTCCGGGTTCTACGTCAGAGCGGCAGCTCATTATTGGCCGAGGCTGTTCACGTGAGCAGCACGACACATGCGTGTGATGCTTTTGCTGTAGTCGGCCAATAATGAGCTGGCGTTCTGACATAGAACCTGGAATGTAAACAGCGTAGGAGACTTTGTCTTTACTACCTTTCTGGGTCTTGAAATTGGTTATGATGTAGCTGTCTATAGGGAGGTCAGAAAGCTCTTGGATTTCATCCAAAATATCTTAAAGGTGCCATTGAACGATGTAATATAAGTCTAAGGTGTCCCCTGAATGTGTCTGTGAAGTTGCAGCTCAAAATACCCCATATATTTTCTTTAATTAATTTTTTTAACTGCCTATTTTGAGGCATAATTAGAAATCCACCGATTCAGGCTGCGGCCCCTTTAATTGCTCGCGCTCTCCGCCCCCTCCTGAGCTCTCGACTCTATCACTGCATAAACAAAGTTCACACAGCTAATATAATCCTCAAAATGGATCTTTACAAAGTGTTCGTCATGCAGCATGTCTAATCTCGTAAGTATGGTATTTATTTGGATGTTTACATTTGATTATGGATGAGTTTGATAGTGCTCCGTGGCTAAAGCTAACATTACACACTGTTGGAGAGATTTATAAAGAATGAAGTTGTGTTTATGTATTATACAGACTGCAAGTGTTTAAAAATGAAAATAGCGACAGCTCTTGTCTCTGTGAATACAGTAATAAACGATGGTAACTTTAACCACATTTAACAGTACATTAGCAACATGCTAATGAAACATTTAGAAAGACAATTCACAAATATCACTAAAAATATCATGTTATCATGGATCATGTCAGTTATTATCGCTCCATCTGCCATTTTTCGCTGTTTTCCTTGCTTGCTTACCTAGTCTGATGATTCAGCTGTGCACATCCAGACGTTAATACTGGCTGCCCTTGTCTAATGCCCCGATCATGGGCTGGCATATGCAAATATTGGGGGCGTACACCCCGACTGTTACGTAACAGTCGGTTTTATGTTGAGATTCGCCTGTTCTTCGGAGGTCTTTTAAACAAATGAGATTTACACAAGAAGTAGGAAACAATGGTGTTTAAGACTCACTGTATGTCATTTCCATGTACTGAACTCTTGTTATTCAACTATGCCGAGGTAAATTCAATTTTCAATTCGATGGCACCTTTAATTTGTGTTCCAAAGATGAACAAAGGTCTTACGGGATTGGAACGACACAAGGGTGAGTAATTACTAATTAATGACAGGAATTTCATTTTTGGGTGAACTAACCATTTAAGTCAGAATCAAGAGGTAAAGTATTGGTTAGTTATCATGACCTTGTTAGCCCCGGCTAGTAGATATTGTAACTACACTTTCTGGTTCTAAACAGCATTTTTCTCCAAAGAATACCATTATTATTAATACAAATTATTTTAACATTATTATTAGTTAGTGTGGATTGTATTGATGTTTTCCTAGAGGAAATTATTGCTGTGGCATTTATTACTCAGGTAAAAGCATTAATATAAAAATGGAGCAAGAATAAAAGTAATAACTGACAACAACGGACAATGAAATATAGAAGTATATGGCATTCAGATCAAAGGGAAAGTCATTATTAGAACTCAAACTATCCAAATGCCACATAGAGTCTGTCAGAGGTCTATATTTGTCCAGAGAAGTTGGCTCTTCCTCTCAGGAAATGCCAGTGAAATTCACCTGTTGCCTGTTACAAACTGGCTTCATAACCATTCCAGACAATTAGACACACTGTGTGCATTGTTTGTAAGTGCTACATAGTACATACAGAATAATATATGTAATTTGACATGTCAGTGTAAGATAGTGGTGATCCTCCTATGCGTTGGGTGTTTTTATTAGACTGGTCCTTAGTTATTTAATGTTAGACAACAAGTTGGGCAGTACTGACTGTTGACTAAACTGATATGGACTATAACGTACACCACAACCTGTCAACAGATACACAAACACGCAGCATTGCTGTCCACCTGCTGCATCCACGTCACAGAAGTGCTTGTAATATTTGCGAGCGGATAGATGTGTAATGAGAGTGGGGTGGATGTCAACCTCTAGTGTTTCTGAGTGATAATAACCATCATTTTCTTAGAAGGAGAGTGAATCTGACTGTGACCTCTGACTCTTAGAGAGTAATTACTCTCATACCATTCATCACAGGATGTTGATGAATGAGCTTTTTTCTTTTTTTTTTTTTTTTTCAATTATGGGCATGATTTCAGAAATTTAGTGTTTTTCATGACCTGAAAAATAAAATAGCATTTACTTTTATATTTACAGCAACATAAGTTAAAAATATTTTATATTTTATTATTATATTTTAATATAATTAAAATTAAATTTTAAATTAAAATTAAAATTTAATATAATTAAAATATATATTTTATATTTTTTTTAATATAAAAAATATTTTATTTTATTTTTTTATTTATACTATTTATATGTATATGTGATATATATATGATATATCTTTGTTAGTGAAAGAAAACCTAAAATATGGCTTAACAAAGTGCTCCAACTCTGTCATGTCCTCTATGCAATGAACATGACACTGATCGAATGCGTTTATTCTAGACATTTTATTAAGGAAAATGATATCAAAATTGAAATATGTTGGTCAAAATCATACATTTATACACAAACTGAGCAGCAAACACAACTTACGGACGCCATCTTCGTCCTCAGAAGGCAGCATTTTCCAGTTTTCAGACGCAGCCAACGACTTTATTCTCAAAATTTAATGAGTTTATTCTCAACATTTTATTATTAAGTTTAAACTCACATTATAATGACTTTAATCTTGAGATGGTTTTATTTTTTTATTATTGCTTGGCCCTAATCTTCTTCCGTAATATATAAAATTAAATCTATTATACAGTTATGTATAATAATGTAACTTTTTAATGTTACTTTCATCTGTTGTACACTGGCCACTATTTAATGTTTAGGCACGTGTTGCAAAAAACATTAATTTGAGCCGAACAACAGCCCTTAACCCTAGTAAAGTTATTGTAACATACAGATTCTTGTGGCCTGCTGTTTCAAAATAGCGTTCAGTTTTACTCTACAATCATGTTGGCAGTATTTTTAGAGTTGTTGTGGCTTTACAGAGAGTTTCTCTAGCAGGCAGTGGAGACAGAAGCAGGAACCTCCGTCACACCGCATCAGAACTCTAACCCAGACAACGCTGTCAGCATCTTACTCGGTGTCTCCTCCGCTGGGTCGCCATGAATCATAGAAATTGATTATGCTGTCACATCCCAAATCCTGCTGCCCAGGGCTTGACCGCACTTGTGTGTGACTATCCACGGTCAAGCCTGCTTAGGCGCTCCGCAGCCAGTGACCGTGGCGAGGGGCCAGCCCTTGAGGACGAACCTCCAGGGTCAGCAGGCCCGAGAGCGTGGAGAATGGAAGAAGATCTTTCACGTCGACTGCAGGGAATGAAGACGTGCTGCTTCACATACCAGAGCCAAATGCTTCTCTTGTTTCCTCTCTCTCTCTCTCTATCTCCACTTGGCCTCTCCGTTCCTCGTCGCTCTGTGACATCCATCTTAATCAGGTGCTGACGACATCATCTTTGAGAATGGATTCCGAGACTCCATGGAGACCAGACCATCATTTTTTTTTTTTCTCAGCAGCATTCTTGCGGTCAGTTGATGACCACATATTTCAGTTATTCTGAAATATCTGCAAAAGATAGAAAAAGAACATGAGGTAATGTTTGTCTTAACTTATTTATGAGTGATAAAGAGATTTAATGAATGCTGGTTATTAGAGATGTTAAAACTCTACAATTAGCTGTCCTGTCTGCTAGCTTAGCACTCTTCCCCTGCTCCCTCGCTAATGACTTCTGCAGATTGTTGTTCTTTTTTATTGTAAATATAAATCTCCTGTAACAAGCTGAAAACACCCGTAAATCTCGTGCCGGTTTCACATCGCAGGAGATTTTAAGGGTCAGTGTTTCCATGGAGACATGTGCGTCAGCCCTTCTCTCAACTCAAGCGGGTCGCTTAAAGACAACGATGTTTGTGGGCCGCTAGAACAAACGCAACTTTGTTTTACCTTAAAGACGCCAGCGATAATCAATTGGACTTTATGTAAGATTCTAAATCGTGCAAAGCATCTGCTTTTGATACCAAGATTGAGTTTCCACAGTGTTTCAATGTTAACCCAATAAAGAGCCGAGAGAGCGTAAAGGGTCTTGTTAAAAGCACCTGGTCCTCTCTGTCTTCCGTGTCCAACGCTAGCGACAAACTGTGAAGGAACCAGATGCAACCGACTCGAGGGGAAACGAGATCTGTGGCCTACGTTGAAAAATGGTTTACAGAAATGGAAGAATAGCTCGAAGTCTAATTAGTCTCAAAAATGAGCACAGCACATCTGTCAAAGCATTCCTCGTCGAACGTGTTGGCAAACATCACGGCATGAGGAAAATTTGTTAATTTCAGAATTTTATCCAGGACTCCAGAGCTGACAAAATCTTATCTTTAGGTTTTTTTTTCTGTGCGTGTGAGAAATGATAAATTCATGTTATGCACGTCAAGAACTTCTGGGAGTTCTGCCGCTGTTGGCTGTGGCGGAAACATTTTTGTCATTTTTTTTCCTTTCGTAATTTCTCTTCTCTGAAATAAAACCGGTACTCTCAGTTATAGCAATGGGTCCTATAGATGTCAGGTCGTCGAGAGCAGACTCGTACTTTACTCTGGCCTGTGGTGGTCACTCTCCATAAGACCGTCATTAAAATGTCTTTGGTGATTAAAGGGACACTTCAGTCCAGGCTTTTTTGTCGTTAAGTCGTCTTACTTAGGTTACCTCAGCACAAAGAAAGCAAGATAATGTCCACAAAGAAAGCGCGCCATGTGTCTGTAATTTGACCTGTGAACTTTTCAGGTTATGATATCAAGTGTTGTCTGAAGAACAGTATGGTCCTTTTCTACAACTACATGAAAGCACATACTTGGTTTTGAATGTATTTTTTTAGTATTTAAAGGGACAATGGATTTTTTCCTTAAAGGAATAGTCCACCCAAAAAGAAAATCATTTAATATATTTATAATTCATTTTATAATCTTACTTTTAATTTCCATCTTTTGTTATACATTCTATGTATATTAGTTTTATCTTCTTTTATCATGATATTATTATAAAGTGGGTCTCATCTTCAGTAGTTGCAAAGTACTAAATGCTTGTAACACGTTTCATTGTAAAGCACTTTAAGCTGCATTTCTTGGTTGAAAAGTGCTATACAAATAAAGTTTATTTGCATTATCACTTTTTTCTTTCTTCGAACGACATTGGACCCCTTTGTCTTTCTTTGTATGCACAAATAAAGACTTTTTTTGAGATTTCTTCTTTTGTATTTCAAGGAAGAAAGTCATACAATAAATGTTTGGAATTACCTGAGGGTAGGCAAATGATGCCAGAGTTTTCATTTTTGGGTAAACTATCTCTTTAAGATTAAGCATGATGCCTAAAAAAATGTTTTATTACAGGAAATGAACCTGCAATGAATTAGCTTGACCCCAACGCAAGGATATTTCAAATTATTCATAAAATCTCAGGCTTTCAAAATGTTATTCGTATCTCAGCATGTGAATGTTTTTTTGGGGGGGGTTCTTTTCTCCCACAATTTTACAGCATTATAAATTTTGGCCCAGTCTCAAATTTACCAGCCATCAAAACCTTTCCTCAACCAAACTCGCAGACACAGTCCAATCTCCACTTTTCTTTTTTTCACGTGAGTGTAGAGAGTAATGTTGAGTAAGAAGAAAGAAAGAGTGGGTGAAGGGGGAAAATCTCAACACTTGTATAAATTTGTCAGTCAAAGTTTTTGGGGCGGATCCAGCTGACAATTTGGACCGGAGTGTGTTCTTGATAAAGGCAGCGGTGCCTGATGGGAACCATATGCCGGCTCTCTGAATCAATGAACCGTAAAGTTTAATGGAGAACCTCCAGGGTGACCCTGGCCATATCCAGGTGAAGTTCTCTGTATAATGATGTATAGGGAGGGTCCGGGAGTGTGTCTCCTTTTCTAAGTGATCCATCTCTCCCACTGCCATTAGCGATAGGAGCTTAAAGTGGCCCATTGGAAAGGAAAATAGATGCTGTCCGTTGTTTGATGTGTGGAAGTGTCACTTAAAAATGTTGGTCTGTTATCTATGAAGTCATTCTGTAATGTCGATTCAGAGGTCATGCCATGTTCAAGTGCACCGATGTGCTGATGTGTATTTGACAGGAGGTGCTTTTGGACGTTTATCGCTGAAATGGATCTGGTGTTGTTCATGAAAAAGTCTTTTACTGTGTAAAAGAGGATTCGTCTACTGGCTCGGTTTGCCTTCTTGGAGAAGTGTGTCAAGGAAACGAGCCCTGAACATGTGGTCTTTGTGCCATCTTGGAATTTCCTCACAAGTAAGCGATGAATGCTGAAACGTTAACTTGTACGCCGCAGATGAAAGTTGCTTCGCAAACACTCTGAGGAGCAATCAGAACGATTGAGCAATGATTCTGCTCTCGGAGACAGCCAACTTTCGGCCTGTTTGTGATGCGATTGATCCGAAGCCAAAAGTGAAGAGCGTGATTGTGTAGCTCTGGATGTACCGAAGAACAACTGGCAGTGATTAGCATGTGTTTGAGAGGATCTCCTCGTAGGACGAGCAGCCGGTCACCGGCGAGAACATTGGACTCGCGGTGCCCAGATCTGAAGACGACCCTCTTTCAGCACCTGATCTGTTTCGCTGCAGGGGCGCCTTGTTGGGAGTGCAGGATATATGGATGCTGTTTTCTAGCCCTCTGCAGGCTCGAGAAACACTAAACAGAATCAGTACCGGGGTTGAATTAGTTCTTTGATCTCCTCGTCTTTCTTCGCTGAGAGGGATGCTGGTTTTTAGTTATTATAAAGGGAAATTTGACACTTCATGGAGTTGTCGTTGTCCGCCCACGTGATGCAAGTGAACAAATGGTCTTGTGGTTTGAAGGACTGTGGGATACAAACATTCCAACACATTTCGTTTTCAAGGGCAGTGTTTTCCCTACACTATTTTTGTCTAAATATACACTCATCCAGTGTCTGAATCGGTATCCGCACTGATTTTAACTTATTTAAATGGTTGGGTTATCAGTTAGATGTGACAGGTCCCAAATTTGATGTTGCATGTTGTTGAAAAAAGTACCATAGCACTTTTTTTTTTCTTCCTATAAATGGTTTACACTTGAATTATTGATTGAAGATTTTCTCTGGAATTACTGAAAATGTTGCCACAATATTGTCATGTAGCTTTTCTATTTTATGTTTTTTATTTTTTTGAGACTATACACTTTTTTTTTATTATGATTAGTATATTTTGATTAATATCAGACTATTCTTGTGCACTGAAACAGAGTCACTGAGATATGTCTGTGCCTTGCAGAAAAAAATGGGACATTGGTAGTAGACACATCCTCTGCTTTCTAAAGAAATTAAAAGGTTAGTTCACCCAAAAATTCAAATTATCCCTTTCTTCTTTCAGCCAAACACAATCGGAGTTATATTAAAAAAAATATCCTGGCTCTTCCAGGCTTTATAATGGGAGTGAATAGGGCTTGAGATTTTGAAGCCCAAAAAAGCACATTCATCCATCACAAAACAGCCCAAGAGGGTTAATAAAAGTCATACATATTTATAACTTTATAAACTATAATATGCGAGTCTAGTTCCGACGGAAGAGTGATCTCTGAACATGATGTATTGACAAATGCGGAAGCACAGAGGATAGAGCAAAACCAAACGCCAGTCATGAATTTGACGTCTAAAACTAGAATTTTTAAAGAGAAATGTTAAGAGGATTTCGATATGAGAAAAGAGGAGTTTGTTGCCCAGCCCTATTTGTTTGAAACGTGAGCGGCGTCTACTCTCGCCTAAGCTAAAATCTTGCGTCATACAGTACGTCGGGTCAGAAGTCAACTCAACTTGCGTGCAGCCATTACCAGAAGCCAGTTATTATAGTTTATAAAGTTTTAAAGGGATAGTTCACCCAAAAATGAAAATGTGATGTTTATCTGCTTACCCCCAGGGATGTAGGTGACTTTGTTTCTTCAGTAGAACACAAATGATGATTTTTAACTCCAACCGTTGCGGTCTGTCAGTCGTATAATGCATGTCAATGGGAACTCCATCTATAAGAGTAAAAAAAAACATGCACAGACAAATCCAAATTAAACCCTGCGGCTCGTGACGACACATTGATGTCCTAACGAATGGTTTGTGTGAGAAACTGAACAGTATTTATATCATTTTTTTACCTCTGATACACCACTATGTCCAGCTGCCTTGAGCATCCGGTGTGTGAGGCCTGAAAACACGCTCTGATGCCGGAAGTGATCTCTCTCACGCAGGGACGTGCACAGACATTTTGGGGGGCAGGTGCTCAAGTGGGTAAAAAGGGCACTTCTCATAATTATTTATTTAAAAAAAAATAATAATAAACCCTTAAATATATTAAGACAACTCTGACTTCCTTACCAATTTATTTTAATTCCCTCACACTCACGCAATTGTTTTATTCTTAATTTCTACAAAATAATCAGTTCACACAGAGACCATGGTCTTCTTTGATATTCATAGGTTTGTCACAAGAGCTACTATTTTCAAGTAGCTATATATATTTATAATAAATGACTGCACTAAGGAGAGGGACATAGTTTCACTAATAATTTGTTTATTTTGCACAAATCAATAAATCGTTTTAATTCTTTTGGTGTTATTGGTATACTTCTTTCATGTAGTGGATAATTTTAAGATTTTGGTTCATTTTTGTTGCCATGTCTTTTACTCTAATGGAAAGAAAACTTAACCCTAACCCTACACATTTAAATTGTGTTTATTATAAGCCTACTACCATCCATCTGTTTGCATCTGTAGATTTCTTCTAAATTAACCAAAACAAGCTAATCTGCACATTTAAACACATCAAGAGTTTTTTTCCCTGAAATGTTATAATTACATTATATATTATATCAAATGCCTGCAGAGGGCGCCAAAAGCCTGCTGATTTTTGTTGTTACACAGCACAGCACGATCAAATCCACGATTAAAGCCAAGCACCATAATTAAAAATGTATTATTAGTTAAATAATAATATTCATCCACTTCTTTATGATAGAAATGCTACAGCCACTGTCATTTTTTCAACAAGAATATATGGACATCAAACATGCAAGGGTTTAAACTTTTATTGATGTATTATCCTGTGTAAGTGTAGATTTAAGAATAGCATTATGTAATGCTGTATTATGATTTTTAAATAGTTTTAATAAATTTTGCATCCTTAGAAAACTGTCTAATAATGTGGTTCATGGATGCTCCTCTTCTGGTATTGAGAGCCCTACAGATATCTTTAACATGGTTCAAAATGCAATGCATAGCACATTTAAATAATTTAAATTATAATAGGACAAATTACATTAGTATCAAATCAGGCAGAAGCGTTGATGGTGGTCAAACTATTAACGTGGCGCTAAACGTATAAATAATACATTTAGCCCTTAAATAGCCAAAAATTCCACATGTTTGTGAACATGCATAGGCTACCTGAAAGAAATGCACGGGATGGATCCATCTAGGGCTTTTTCTTTTTCGTTTCTCATCGGCAGACAGCAGTTGTATTTTCCCGGGAATAGTTATCAAAAGTTTTCAGCCAGCAGCAAACATGAGCGTGGCGCGCGCGCATGCGGGAATGAATGGCGTGTCGCAGAGGGAGGGCTGCTGAACTCAACAAAGCCGACCTGATATATAGTATTTATTGTTTTTTTATTTTTTTTATTCAGTAAATATATTTTTGACAGGGAAGCTGTGCGCAAACAGGAATATTTATTCATTTATTTAAAAAAAAAAAAAAAAAGCACCCCTGAAAAAAGGGCACTTTCTCTCCAGGAAGAAAAAGGGCAGGTGCTCAAGCCCCCTTTTATGTCTATGTGTGCACGTGCCTGCTCTCACGTATGTCAATGAGTGCGAGACATCACTTCCGGCGTCAGAGTGCATTCAGACCTCACCAACCTGATGTTCAAGGCAGTTAGACATAGTGGTGTATTAGAGGTAAAAATAATGATATACTGTTCTGTTTCTCGCACAAACTGATAGTTTCGTGTCTTAGGACATCGATGTGTCATCACGAGCCGCAGGGTTTAATTTGGATTTAATTTAATTTGGATGTATATTTTTCCATGTTTTTTATTTAATCTTATAGATGGAGTTCCCATTGACATGCATTATACAACTGACAGACGGCAACGGTTGGAGTTAAAAATCATCATTTGCGTTCTACTGAAGAAACAAAGTCACCTACATCTTGGATGCCCTGGGGGTAAGCAGATAAACATCAAATTTTCATTTTTGGGAGAACTATCCCTTTAAATATGGATATTTTTATCACAAAAACCCATCAATTCGCTTCAGAAGGCCGTTATTAATCCTCTGGAGCCGTATGGATTACTTTTATGATGGATGAATGACTTTTTTGGGCTTCAAAATCTCAGGTACCATTCACTCCCTTTATAAAGCTCGGAAGAGCCAGGATATTTTTAATATAACTCTGATTGTGTTTGGCTGAAAGAAGAAAGACATTGTTTTCCTTGTGCATTCTTGATTCTGAGGTCCAGTGTGGCTACAATTCTGTCCCGCCTGAGACCCACTAAATATCAGTCTTAACTGCTCTACAAATCCTGTTTCAGCATCTCAAGGCTGCTGACAGCCATGCCAAACATACATTTCTTTGGAGGAGGAGGAGGGAAGGAAGGAAAAAGAGCTGTGGTTTTCAGGCTTTTGACCAAGAGCATCTGCTGCTGATCTGCTTTTATTTTCCTCATTAAACTTGCTGCTTGTGCACAGAAATGGCTGCCGCTGTGCATTAGCTATTCCTGCCCGAGAGGCAGTGCCCACAAATCAGTCCGTGAGAGGATTCCGAGCCAGAGCTGGTTATCACCTCCATTAAACTTTCAGCAGCCATTTAAGAGCTTTTGGAAAAACTGTATATCAAAAAAAAGACACATGCTGGTGATGATCGTCGTGCCCTCTAGCTTTGGTGTGACTGTTTTCCACACGCTCCGATTTTCCATGCAGACTAGCAAATTGTAGATAACTCACATAGCCATTGTGTATGAAGAGCATTCTGGGAAAAAGAAGTACATACTCAATAACACTCTTCCTTCACGCACAGGGCCTTCCAAGCACCCAGCTGAGCCGAAGTCTTTAAGATTCTGCCCGAGTCTCACACATCTTAATACATCTGTCAGGTCTTGTCAGGCTGTCTATGACAAGGTGGATCTTTCAGGCAGTAAAGTGCAATAATGTTCTGTAATTTCCCACATCCTCCTCTAATCTTAGCTAATGAAATTGTCATCCGACACCGTGTTTGAAGAGGACTCGGGAAAGCGGCGCTCTGTAATTGACTGGATGCAGCAGTCATCCCCAGACTCACATCTATCATCTAATCTAGTTATTGCACTCACAGAAAAAAGACAATATTTCGCTGTTTCATTGCTTTTTTTCTCTGAAAGCATTTCAGTAAATAAATTAGCCAAGCCAATATTGCAGCATTTATCTGTTCTGTGTGACGGATTTATGTGCATTACAGAATAATGTTTTTACTGCCGATAAGAACGATACGGAATTCTGCTGAAAGCTACAATGTTGTGCTTTCTGTGATACGTAAACAAAACTTTCTTAATATCATATACTGAGATAATAGTATTTTCCAAATCTTAAATAAATGATACTGAGCAGAAGCCTGTCTTGCATCAAGCCATAACATGAAGTCAGTGTTTCACTTTTCAACTCATATAAGATGTTAATGGATGCGATTAATTATGTTTAGCGCTGTTGATTTTTTTCAAATTGCCAAAGCTAATAGTTATACAAGATTATTTCGTTTTAATTATTTAGTTTTCTTTCCATAAAAACAAATTGAATGTGTTAATTTTACATAAAAGTATGCAATTAAATATTTGAATCAATTGGCCGCCCTAGTAGAAATAAATTACTGACTCAAAATAGCCTTATGAAACCAACTTGAGGCTTGTTTTGAGTGACTGTGGGTTAAAAGGTCAGTCAATGTAAAGTTATTACTCAACCATTTGGGGGGAGTGGTTGAGATCGCTCTTTATTGAGAAAGTATGTTCTCGGCGGACAGACTCCGAGAAAGACAGCGATTTATGCTATAAAGAGAGAGAAAGCGCAGGCGTGCAGCTCTACACATGTGCGCTACGCCGCCTGCTCATAGCTGTTGTTAAGGCATTTTGAACTGATTTTTGGGGATATCGTAAAGCAAAAGATAAATCTGTACTCCTGTCAGGAGGTGCTCTGCTCTGACTGCCACCTCGTGGGATCGAGCAGGAATGCTATATATCCACAGCCGTTTGCAGCAAGAACGCTGTACGCCGCAAGCCCCATGACATCATTAGGGTGCCACAGGAAATCACTCTTCTGTACGCTCACCTGTTCCCCTGACATCTCGCCGCACTATTTAGAGTCAGAAAGATCTATGTGGAGTGAAGGAAATTGAGCATGCGTCTTTTCAATGTACAACATGTTTTTAAATTTGTTAGTATTCATGCGGCTCACTTATCTTTGTGCTTAGAGTTTGAACAGGCTCCAGAAAGATCTTGGCATGCGCATATAGCAGAACTGCCACGCTGTATTGCTCGCCTACAATGGATGTCTCTAACACATGGGTCTCATGCATATCTCTGAACGTCATGTTCGATTCAGATACGTATTTATTTTGGGTATAACGGTACATGTATTCATCCCGAACCATCACGGTTCGGTGCATACCGTCAGACGACGAATACAGTCAGTCACAGGCGATCCACACTCCAATCCAAAAGGGGCGCTGCGCGGTAATGCAACGCTGTTTGCTAACCGCCACAACAGGAAAAAGAGCAGAAGAAGAAGAGACGATCTATGCACCAACCCAAAACAAGAGTTCAGATGGCATGCAAGAGCTTGCTAGTAGCCTATACGCCGAGTTTCGATTAATTTTTGTGACGCGTTCCAGTAACTTCACGAAAATGAAACCAGGACAACAGAGAGCGGAATTCTGTTTTTCTTTATTTTACAAAAGCACAATGTTTTGTTTTTATTGTGAGTGTACACAAATAAAAATAGACAGTTTTGAATGATGTCTGAATGATGCCTTTACAGTTTTGAATGATGTCTTACTCCTATCTGTATGACCATAAATGACAGAGTATTTTAAGTTGTTTCCGCTACTTCAATCCAGTGATAAAATATGCATATAGTCAGACAACGAATACAGTCAGCGAATCACACTCCAATCCTGAAGGGGGAGCGGGGTAATGCAATGCTGTTTGCTAACCGCCACAGCAGGAAGAGAGCAGCAAGAGCAGAAGAAGAAAAGACGATTTATGTACCAACCCAAAACAAGAGTTCAGGCACGCAAGAGCTTGCTAGTAGCTTATGCGCTAAGTTTCGATTAATTTGTATGATGAGTTCCACTAACTTCACAGAAAGGAAACTCTCATGTGCAAAGAAAACTAATCTCGGCACAAGTTTTATTTTTCATTATTCTATTTATTTTGTACTTTTATAACACAAGAGATGCTTTTCAGTTTTGCAGCCGATTGTGACCTAAAATCTTTTGTTTTTTTATCAGCCCCACAAAAAAATATGACCTATGCAAGAGTGCATTCTGTTGACTGCTTAGTGCTTAATACATTTGTTTTGTTGATTGTATGGTTTACTGCTGGCTGTGTATAAAGGGATAATAAAGTGACCTTACCTTACCTGTAATTTGCACTACTTTCTGTTCAAAATAAATGAAAAGAAACTTGGCATTGGGGATTTGGTGTGTTTCCTGTTGTACTGAACACGTATCAAACCGTGACCCCAAAACCGAAATACGTACCGAACCGTGACTTCTGTGTACCTTTACACCCCTAGTATTAACCATTTAACTCTTTTAATGTTGGAACAGGTCAACGCCACCAAAACCTCCTGCTGAAAATAATGCTGGTTGCCGTCCGGCCAATCAGCAATTGCATGTGCCGCAGAAGTGTGAAGCATGTGTTCCCACTGTAAATAGATCAATAAACTGTTTGCATTCCTCATGGGGTGCAAATGTTGAGAAGGCCGGATTCTATTGTGCTTTGAGAGATTAGCCAAAGCAAGCCTCGCCATGAAATTTCATGGCGTGAGAACGGGCTCTTTTGAGCGTCGGGAGGTTGAAGGTGGTTCTGTGTGGCATGGGGTCCTGTTGTTTGGCCCTAGGCAATAAAAATGAGATTTCTACTGTACCTGCCAGCTGAGCTTCTTATGATATCTGAGGCGCACACAGAGCGTAACATTCCGGAGGAAGCACTATCAAAGGCTCGGGCCCTCTGTAATGACATCAGAGCCCTCTGATGTAAACAGGCGTGACGGCTCTCTGGACGCAAGTGCGGTTTCACAGAGTGTAAGTAAATCGTGCACAATTACAGTAACAACAGCTAGTCGGGCGGCCTGCGAGTGATCGCTCACAATGCCTGCTACTGCGGCCTTCCCCTTGAAATCTAACAGTTTGTACTCGCTCACACACAATCACACATGCTTTGTCTTGGTGATACTAGGAGCTGTAACTCTGACAGCAGAGATGGTTGTAAATGTTGTGTGGCATGTGGTATCAAATATTTATGGCTGGGTGCTGTAAATGGTGCAGGCATTAGGTGGCTGATGTTATAGGAGATGGAAATATCTGAATAAAATGTTTCTTAGTTTAATAAATGCTCTGAAACATGATGCCACAGGACTGTTTATGATCTACATAAGATTTTGTTGTACTAAATTGTTTCCAGCTCTTATTATTAATCGTCTGTTTGCCTTTTAAGACATGCATGTATGGCAAAACATATTTGAATGAATGGTGATAATCTGTCATTTTAAAAGACATTGGCAAGCTTATGTAAAGTTGATATCAATTGATAGCATCTGTTGCATGCTTTTGATTAGAGTTTACAGAGTGCTTGACTCTTGCATTGCCAATACAAGATCTTGACCAAAAATGATGGACCTCTTGATGGAAATAAATGTTGTGATGTTATTTCCATCAAGAGGTGCATCAATTTTTGGTCAAGATCTTGTATTGGCAATGCAAGAGTCAAGCACTCTGTAAAGTCTACTCCAGCACACCCCAAAGACTTTCAGTGAATTTAAGGTCTGGACTCAGAAGTGCCGATTCATGTGTGAAGATGATTCTTCATGCTCCCTCCCAACCATTCTTTCACAGTTTGAACCTGATGAATCTTGACATTGTCATCCTGGAATATGGCCATGATGTGTCTTCCTACATGGTTGTTTAAGAAATGAAAAGTATGGGGTGATTATGATTCAGGCTGCATAACAAGTCAGAAATCTGTTTGTGGATCGGTAGCATTCAAATATTTCATCCAGTTCCTTTTGTTTGAAGATCAGATTTATCACGCCAGTATGGAGACGAAGCTGGTTAGTTTAGTCAGTCTGTGTTCACCATTCAGGGGTGTGTTTTTGAAAAGCATCATTATGATCGCAAGTACCGTTGAATTGTGTTGGTAACGACAGAACTTGCGACCATAGATGGCTGCGGGAAATGCACCCCAGGTCCATTTGCAGACGTGTTTTCAGCATGAAACAGTAGGTGGTCATTATTATCTTAGTGACAGAGTAATCAACCGATCATAGTGCTATGGAGGCATTGCCTGTTCTCACATGACATTTCTCACTTCGTTTTTCGCTGTTAACCCTTCGCAATTGTGCCATACATAACTCCATCTGAATCTTAATGTTGCTTTCGGACATAATTACATATCACCATTTGATCTCTATTTCATAATATTTGTCTTTATTATTTGTTCTGCTTTCACATCCAATTGATTTTGGGAGGCACTGTCTCACTTGCACCTGTAACCTGCAGAGATCATAAATTCATCAAAATCTAAATCTTTGTAGTCATCTTCCTCTACAAAGATGGATATCACTTCAGCAGCCTGAAGATCGCTTTGCAATCCTCTTCCAAGGTTTTCCGTATGAAACCGAACCCTGGGAGCATTTCGACCTGTGCTTCAGAGAGCAGAGAGACTGATGTGCTTTTGAAGATGATGACAGATACAGAGCCTTGATTTCACTTGATTAAATGAAGA
The DNA here is from genome assembly GCA_036281575.1 of Ancherythroculter nigrocauda. Classification (NCBI taxonomy): domain Eukaryota; kingdom Metazoa; phylum Chordata; class Actinopteri; order Cypriniformes; family Xenocyprididae; genus Ancherythroculter; species Ancherythroculter nigrocauda. Next base: position 6,621,661 of record VTFQ01000023.1, on the reverse strand, counting down.
AAGAAACTCTGTGACGCATCAGAGAAAGAGACCATCTTTCTCTCCTGAACTCTCTCAGGCTTGAGGTCATTACGTTAATCACACACTTAGACCTTCTGAGTCACGGGTTAAAACATGTCACAGCAAATACCTTTCTCCAATTTTGGGTTTGTTTCTGAGAGAAGCAGCTTTCTTTGAAAAAAAAAAAAAAAAAAGATTTATTTTCTGTGATATCAAAAGAACACATTGTTTCTAATGAACACAATCTGTTGTCTTTTTGTTGACTTTTTTCTTTTAAGAACAAGGAAGAGGCTTTTTGTATTCAGTATGACATTTCAAACTTTTACAGACATATATTTTATTACATATATTTTTAAGAAAAAAATGCCATAAATTTGCTCTAATTTTGTTGAATCTTACAAGTGTAGAGATCTTACATGATGCTAAACCTGTACTTCGTATTACAGGAACAAGAGGCAGGAATATTAAAGGTGAGAGTTGTAAAGATGCCATTTCAGCTGCATGTGTTAGCCTTAAGCATGTGTATTTTCCATTTAGTGGACCTTTCTAAGTAAGATCAGACCAGGCCAGGCCTGTTTTATAGTCTGTTCCTTGCATGCAAAACTCTTTATTAATTCTGAAGGAAAAACATCTTGAAATATGTCTTTTTGGAATATAAATTCTCATTAAATATTCCCAGATCAATGGAAATAGACGTCTCTGCTGGGGAAAGTTTCGGGGGAGAGGAACTGAAATGGAACACCACCTTTTTGCGGTATGTGTTTCTTGACAAATGGAGTTGTGTATTAGTCTGTTCTATCAAAGCTGATTGAAAACTGCATTTCTGCATTTTGTTCACATTAATTGTAGCCATATGTTAATGTTCTGCTTTCCTTGCTTCTAAGGAAGTATTGATCCATCCAGGTCATGAAAAGGCCTCTCTTTCCACGGAAGAATTCTGTGTGATTGCCACTGCTAGATTGTGTTTAATCTGACCAAAAGCATGGGCTGTTGTGGAACCATCTTTTCTTCTTCAGAGTCACTCTTTACCTCCACAAGGGTTCGGCACCCTGATTCTACAGGTGATCCTTTTAAGTTTGATGTTTCTCTAGACAAGGGATTCCCAAACTTTTTTTGCTCAGCAACAACAAAGCTGGAGAATCTCCCGCAGCCAAAATGACAATCGTCAGTAACAGTGTTCAACCTTACATTGTTCAAACCGGAGTCGGACACTGATGGAGAGACTCAGGAAGAAGTTACAACTTTTAGAATTCACCTGGACGTTTCTGAATGGTTAGTGGATAAATTTATGTAGTTGCTGTGGAGTTGATTCAACTCATCAACTAGCATGTGCCGTCATGTTAATATTTGTGCAAATCCAGTGTTGAATTGACCCTCCTTTGTGAAGCAGTCCAGCGTAAATTGACAGCATGGTATTTATTTTATTTTTTTTTAAGATGGAAGAATGTGGTTTTACAGAGGCTAGAAATGTGGCTTTCAGTTTCAATTGAAAGATTGGTAACAACACTCTACTACAACAACTCTTCCAACATGGCCTCACCCCCTTTTTTGTGTGTTCCTGGGTGCAAGGTTTATGTACATTTTGGGGTTCGTGATGTCTCCAACCCGGGAAGAAATGAATTTTGAGACATTGTTTCAGATTAATGGGGAAAATAACAGAGTGGATGGATTTTTACCACATTGTGGTGGTTGTGTACACACACTGCGGACACATAAATATGTTCAAAAACAATATAAAAGTGAATTTTGCATAATAGGTCCCCTGTAAATAAATCAACAAATTCTTCAAAGTAGCCAGCTTTTGCTCACTCTGGACATTCTTTCAAACAAGTTAAGTCAAGAGTGCCAAACGCTCATCTGATGATCCAATAATGTAACATCAAGAACTTTTGTAATGTCTAGAGGACCATGAATACAGTATGAACTACACTAAAGAGTGTAGATCATTCTAGAAGAGATCTTGCCTTCTTGCTGTCTAACTCAGAAGAAGCTGTGCTTTTGGCCGATAAGCTTACTGGCAGAGGTATTTCAATACAGAGCCGATGTACATCCTGTATGGGTCCAAGTGAGTGGGAGTAGAAATCCCTGCTGATGGATGGCTGGTATGGGGCCAGCGTTCCGGATGGGAATGGCTGCCCAGTGCTGGGATGCTCTCCCAAATCCCCCCTGTGAAATGGTCGCAGCTGCCACGTCAGTCACCTGAGCATTCCCGCTTTTTCATCGAACAAACTGCAATCAGGCCCTCAGCGGCTGACCTGACAAATTGATTTGGAATCCCTTCTGACGATCCATCCCTGCCTCGCATTCCCTCTGTGGTCAGCGTCGAGCTGAGTGGGGCGGAGATAAAAAAAATAACGGCCTTCGCTATCGTTCCTGCTCATCGGGTAAAATGATCAAAGGATGAGTTGAAAAATGAATGATTGGACCTAGAGGGAGGACGAAAAAAAAATTCCTGGAAGATCATTTTTTAAAATGCATCCTGTTTTGAAAGTTTAGTAGAAATGCTGGTGACATGAGAACTAATTATGGTTGGTGGGAAAAAATAAGATAGTTAAGATGTTTTAAATTATTGTGTAATGTTGCACTAAATTAGGCCTGCCACAATCATAAAATCATAACATTTTGGATGTTTTTTTGGAGTATTTGTTATTTTTTCATAGGCTTAATACACATAAACTTTAAATAAGTTTATTTACTTTGAACTTGGAATTGTGCAATAAAATGTAACATTTCCTTTGTATAGGGCCTATACAAAGGAAATGTTACATTTTATTGCACAATTAGGCTTAATACTTAACAAGGGTAGAATTACATAATATTTTAAATAATAAAATATTTACACAAATATTTAGAATATTTCTCTATTTTATTTTATTATTTTATTTCATTTCATTTCATTCATTTAATTTCATATATATATAATTTTTTTTTTTCTTCCCTATTTGCTTCCATTATTTGGATGGCAATATGTGACCGGAATTGCATAATAATTAGATTGCGATTGTTTGTTTGTTCATTGAAAAAAAACTCCCAGAATAAGTTTCTCCCTTGTAATGCACACCTTAAAGCCCACCTTGAGAGAAAGAGAAAAAAGTAAGATGGACAGAAGGAGAGAGCGTTAAAGAAACAGCTCGATAATTTAATTCAGTAAGAATACAGCGCTTCTCTGCACTCATTTGGGAGACATAGTGCTGTCAGTAAGATACACCATCTCTGACCAACTGCAGTTGATGAGCACATATCAAATTCAGCTTCTGTGACTTCCCTCTTACTATCTCTCTTGCTCTACCACCTTTCTCTTCCCTCTTGAGGAATTATTTCGATGTCTTCCCTGACTTGCTAAATGATGATGTCTAAATCTCCACACAGCTGCCATGCCAGATCAATGGCAGGACCTGGTAATGATTGAAAAATTGAGAAACTCTGTCAGTCATGCAGATACACTACTGCTTTCCCACAAGACACCAGTTCAGGGGGAGAGTGAGATTGAGAAAGAGAAATGCGAAGAGTTAAATTCATTTTAATACTCATCTTTCTTCATGCCAAACTAAATATCTAAGATACAAACTTCAGCTTTTACTTACACACGCGCACACACACCCACTTGCACTAAGGCTTAATTTAGTTTATTGGCTTGGTAGGTGGCTTGTTTCCAAGCATAACATGTTTCTCCTCAGGTTGGAGAGCTGGGAAATCGGAGATGCAGTTCCAATATAAAAAGTGAGAACTGGTCTGGCCTCCACACCCTGTCGTACCACAAAGCTCCTGTGTCCTTTACGCATTACAGTGGAAAGAAGGTGGGGGCTCCCGGCCATGATATTTCATTTCTTCTGACCCTTAACTTGCCTTTTTGGTAGCTCTGTGCTTGAAAGTTGAGCCAGGAATAAAACAACAAGCTTCCGTTCATGTCTACGCCATTAACGACCTGTGGTCATATTAATGAATCTTTCTGAAAGAACATTATATTGCTTTGGTCCTATAGGATCTATAAGTTTATGGGATTTCTCCCACCAATTTTATCATATGCCAGGTGAAAACTGAAAGTGATCATTTAGATTAGAATATAACAGCACAACTGCACTGATCCCACAGCATGATTTGTACAAGAGGAGCAGGATTGGTACCATATTGGTTATTCAAATTGTGGCAAGCCAGGTGGAGCCGAGAGCCGTGGGAACGGAACAAGGCACACCGTTCTTGAGTCTCACAGAGGAGCTCCAAGAGGATAAAAGGAGGAGTGATGACAGTGAAGGACGAGAGAGGACGAGGCTTGGACTATTTATGTTGGTGTTTAGTTTTAGTTTAAGCAGTCTGTTACTTTAGGTTCTTTCGCTGGTTCTTGTCTCCTCTTTCCCTGAACACAAACCTTTGTTACATTGGTGCTGAAACCTGGGAGGAAGGAGGAACACGCTATCAAAGTGCCCTCGCCGCTGTGGGAAATCCGCAGTGCCTTCAAGCTGAGCAGACTCTTCTGCCATGGACACTCAAGACGGTGGCTGGAGTGATTTGCTGGGGGGACGGACAAAGTTGTTTCCGTCCGCCTGGGTTCTGGAGGGCTGGCTGAGAGGGAGTGGAGGAGCTGCTACCATTTGCCGCTGGCTGGAGCCTGCTGCAGGGAATGGGGGACTCTCTCAGCTGCTTAAAGCCAGAGGAGCCATCGCCGTCCACCAGGCATCAGAGGAGTTAGAGGGCCATCCACCGAGTGCTATCCAACACCATCGCCAGGAATCACAGAAGAGTTCACCCAGCTGGTGGAGGACCGAATAGAAGTAGGAACCAAGCCAAGATGTTTTTTTCCCTCTCTCGTCTCCGTTTCTCCTCATCCTTCTGTCTGTGAGGGGCAATGGGGGTATGTGGCAAGCAGGACGGGGTCGAAAGCCATGGGAACGGAGTGAGGCCGGTGGCGCAATTGCTAATGAGTGTCACCTGCACGCCACATAGGCCTTGAGTCTCACGGAGGAGTTCCGTAAGGAAAAAAAAAGAGGAGTGACGACAGTGAAGGATGAGAGAGGACCAGAACTGGACTATTTATGTTGGTGTTTTGTTTATTTGAAGTGGTAGTCATTTGTTTTGTTGTTTATTTTAGAATTAAAGTATTTTGTTGAACGTTCACCAGTTCCTGCCTCCTTCTTCCATGAACATAATCCTTTGTTACATTGGTGCCAAAACCCGGGAGGAAGGAGGAACACGCTATAAAAGTGCCTTCGCGCTGTGGGAAATCTGCGGTGCCATCGAGCTGAGCAGACTCTTCACCATGGACACTCAAGGTGGTGGGCTGGAGTGATTTGCTGGGGGGATGGACAAACTCGCTGCAGTCTGCCTAGGTTCCATCTGATGGAAGTTGCCGATGGAAGGAGTTGCCACCATTTGCCGTAGGCTGGAGCCTGCTGCCATCTGCAGAATGAGGGACTCTCTCACTGGCTGCCCTAAGCCGGAGGAGCCGTCGCCATCCACCAGGCGTCAGAGGAGTTAGAGGGCCATCCACCGAGTGCTATCCAGCACCACTGCCAGGCATTGCAGAGGAGGTCACCCAGCTGGTGGAGGACCGAATGGCAGTGTGTTTTGGGAACCGGACCAAGATTATTTTTTTCTCTTCTCTCGACTCTGTCTCTCCTCATCCTTCCATCTACGATGGGGGAATGTGGAAAGCAGGGCGCGGCCGAGAATCACGGGAACGGAGCGAGGCTGGTGGCGCGATTTGCTAATGAGTGCCACACAGGTCTCGAGTCTAACGGAGGAGTTCCGGAAGGAAAAAAGGAAGAGTGATGACAGTGAAGGATGAGAGAGTACCAGGCCTGGTCTTTATGTTGTTGTTTTGTTTTAGTTTATGCGGCAGTCGCCCATGAGGGCTGCCACTTAACTTCTGTTGTTTTGTTTATTTTATGTTTAAAGTTACTTTGAATGTTTGCCGGTTCCTGCCTCCTCCTTCTCTGAGCCTTTAAACCTTGTTACACTGATATTATAATTTATTTATTGTATGTGTCTATTTAATGTCTTTACTGATATTTAATTGTACATGCTCATTTCCACCATTTTTTTTTTTTTTTACTAAATTCAAGTTATTAAAAAAGAAAAATAAACACTAGCAATGTAAAATGTAATCTTTTTCCATCTCATTCCCATTCCAATTATTAATTTTGTTCATTGTTGAATTATTATTATTTCTCTCTCTTTTTTTCTTTTCATTTGTATAATGTTGAGATTGTAATGCTCTCACTGCTTGCTTAGCTGCCTTTCCCACTATCCCTCACGTAACGTTTGCCTGTCCAGGATGAATTGAAAATGCCCGCTCATCTCCGTTCACTCAGCGCCAGTGGCCTCATACATACGGCAGCTTGTCATAAGCTGTTTGAATGTTAGAGTTATAAGCTCTTTGTCCTTGTGTCTTTTCTTGGCACCTTATTAACACGGTAGCATCTTTCAAAAGTACATTCAGTCACGACTACCATGTGTGGTACTGCTGGCCCGCAGCCATGCACTTTACCAAAACCTATGTATAACCCATCCAGGTCCAATTCAATCTCGGTGTTAAAAACCCGAGCTCTGCCATGGGTGGAGGTCACAGCAGATGGACATAGCAAGCTCCCTCAGCTTTCTGCTCATCATCCACACTGACATCAGCTGCTCCTGTAAAGCAGGGTGAAGTCGTCTTCTGTATTTTTACATCTCCTCTGATGATATGGCTGCTTATGTTGCCCCTGCAGTTTATGAGGTGCGTCGTTAGATTGCTGGCATAGCGGATAATGTTTTAGATGTATGGTGTAAGTAAAGAGGTGTGTTCTTTAACCCATTAATACCTGGATTATTCACAGAAATGTCTTACTGTTTATGCAATTTGGCATCTTTAGTAGCTGGTTATATAGCCAAAAGAATGTGGAAACCCAGTCATGACGTGTGTTGCTTGTTGAATATTTTATTTCCAAGCATTGGCATTAATAGAGAGTCACAGCCTCAACCCTTCTGGGAATACTTTCCACTAGATTTGCCCCAACTTTTGATGCACATTTAAAAAAAAAAAAAAAAAAAAAACATTTGATGCACATTCAAGTTATTTATTAGGTACATGTCTCTCCATAGTAGTTTGTCGTCTTAATGAATAAAAACTTTATCCATCTCAAGTGAGCATTTTAGAATTTTTTATTCGCATCTTGGTGTTTCCATCCAGTGATTTTATGCAATGTCCCAAAATTCACATAAAAATATGTGGATGTAAATCCAGTTATTGTATGCCACATCATAAATATTTTTTTCTTTCTTAGATTTAAAGGACTAGCCAAACCCATTAATCTGAAAGGGCTGTCTACATACTGGAAAATAATACAAGCTGTAGTTGTACACTAGTGTTCAAGGGTATTGCCATTCTATATAATGTATATACATTGTATCTAATTTGCATATACTGTAAATGTGTTCTTGCGGCAATAAAAGAAGTGTAATAATGGGAGTTATAACATGACAACATCTTCATAAGAATATCTCATATTTCAAAGGAACATTGCTTTATAATTTTGAAATACATAACGTAATCCTGAGATGTTTGATTTTCAAACTTTGTGTCATAAATAGTCAGATTTAAATGATAATTGCAAAATATTATCATAGTTCCATAAGAGTGTTAAATTTATTCATTCAGTCATTTTTAAAGACCAAGGCTGTCATGGTCAAACCTCCAAACATTTGGTATCTTTGAAAAGCCCCGAATGTACTCTTTACAGTACATCCAACTCAAAACTGTGACATGTTTTCAGAGAAATTTACTAAAATAGAATGTCCTCTACAGAGGAGAAAAGTCTATGCCTAGGTATTTCAAAAATTACTGTATTTGATAAAAATAAATCTTGCATAAGAGACTTTTTTTCAAAAACATTTAAAAATCCTTCCAACTTTTAAAACATAGAGTAGCCTGTGATATTTTTCTTAAAACATAGTTATACTTTGGATATTTTAGTTGCCCTTCCGCTTAAGGACTCTTCACTTTATTGTGTTCCTCATTTGTAAATTGCTTCAGATAAAAGCATCTACTAAACGAATAATAATGCAATTGTAATCGTATAGAGCATTGCATGAATGTTAGTGGTGTTTATGTAAAGCTTGTGTTTAATTTTTGTGGCACTAGTGGAACCAAACAGAATTGCAAAAGTAATGTAGATTTCCCAAACTCTCCGAACTCTGCCATTGTTCTCTTCCCGGGCAAGAGTGACAGTTTAACAAGAATCGTGCTGATTACGCTGGATCTTTTAAATAGATTTATAGCCAACTGCCTCACCACATCCGGTTTATTGACACAGGCATCTGAAGGAAACTCTATCGTTCCCTGGAGTACTGAGGTTTGTTAATAAAAAAATACTTTAATTATATATGTATGTACTGTATGTTTCTAACTTTGTAGTTGTCTCTGTATATAAATCTGGGATAGGAGGGCACATTTTAACATAGAAAAAGGGATGCATCCCTCTTACTCTCAACCAAGACCAAACAACGGCAAGTGATCAAGCACACATTAATGCTGCCAGGACCAAATCCTAGCAACTAAATACACACATCCTAAACCAGATAAAACCCTAGCAACTAAACACATACACACGCACACTGCTGTGTTCAAGCCTCTCCTATTACTGTTTTAATAGGGAATTTGAGAGTGTGTGGAGGCCCAGGGGCGAAGGCTGTCTCTGCACATGATCGCCCGCAACTAATACATCCCACAACTGCACATGAGTGTGATGGAGCCGCTGCCCATATCACTGTGGAAACAGGTGCTCTCTGCAGCCCAGCAGATGTCCCATAATGCCGCTGTGGAAACGGCCTCAATATCCGTGCACAGAAACAATGCATGATGCCCTGCCAAGGTGGTCCGACTTCTGTTTATAGTTGACGGTATGTGTGTATTTGAAACAATCAGACTCATATGTTTGTGGGTGGACTGTCCTGATTGGTTAAATACAACAAGATCTGCAACCTGCTGTAAGTTTGTCACTCAGATTGTAACAACTCACACAGATTGTGAAATACACATGCCAAGCAGTCAAACAAGCATCACCTCGAAATCATAACCACACTTGGGGCCCTCTTTTGGCATTAAAAAATTACTGTCAGGATTTACTAAAGACACACAGTGAAAAATTAGCGCTGAAAAGGCGTGGACATGGTTATTTTTGCAGCTGACTTATTGCATATGCATTTGTAGGAGTTTCCCTTTCAGACGCAAAATTTATGGGAGGAAAGTATTTAAATGAAACATGCAAGCTAATTTACTAAGGTTTGCGCTAGTCAATTTACTGATATTTGTGCCATTATTTACTGACAAAAAAAAAACAGATGCTGGTCTTAAACCAGATGCTAATTTGCGCTGCTCTTGGTAGATTGCATTGGTTATTATGGAAATTACGAAGCCCCGCACATGACATGCAGGAAAAAATAGTAGGCTAAATTGTGCACACGATTTACTAATTTGTTCCCTCGATTTATAAATCGCACGTCATCAGTAGATCATGCGCAGAACTTTCCACTACCATTGACGCTTTTATGGAATTGCGCTCTCATGCTAATTTGCCCTGTTTAGTAAATCTGACCCTTAAAGTCAAAGAGAGCTGTTCAAAATATATCTTACTTGCATAATCTGACGTATTTAGAGTGAAAATAGATTTTCAGTGAAGGGGAAAAGTTTTTTATCCATCATGAATTGATTGGAGGGTAGAGTTTGAATAGTAAAAGGGATTTGTGCATTCAGCGAAGCAAGTGTCTACATTTTGATTAAAAGTCTGTAAGGATATTTCTTTTATTTGCAAAACTAAATGTTATATAATAATTTATATATATATATATATGATGACAATATTTATAATGACAATATTTTCATTTTTGGGGTGAAGATTTTTTTTCCCACGCTTTTCTTTTTGACTCCCTCATAGCCTCTCAAAAGTTCACTGTGTTTCCTGTTTGCAGAAATAGCCTCCGTCAGTTTTTTCTCCTCGCTGGTTGAAACATCCTAAACAGCCTACGTCCCGTGCCAGACAATGAACGCGACCTGTTCCTGGCTAAAAATCTGGCCCTGCTAATACCGCTGTGTGAAGTCTGCGCTCAACCATTTGCTCTGTCTGTAGAAATAGAAGCAAGCATTACCGGCCTGATGGAAGTAAGGTTATGGCTCCACGCCAGCCTCCGGAGAGCGTCAGAGCCAGATGGCATCAGACCAGGGCCCGACACACATGCACACACACCTTAATAACCAGCTGTACGGGCACCCTTTTGTTCACTGATGCTTAACAAACGCTGCACATGTATCATGTAGTAACATGTGTCTTTGTACATGTGTGTCTTTGAAGTCTAATGTATTCTGTGGCCTATAAACAGTGGAGTGTGACAACCCTAAAAACCCTAAATAACATTACGTGATTACAGTAGCAAAATAACAGAAAATTAGGTTTTGAAATACACAAATTAATCTGCATTATATCCACCCTATTCCTATGCCCCATGATGCTTTGCGTGAATTATGGGTGCAACTTCCATTAAGCTGTAAACACTCAGTGAAAGTATCGCTCTATGAACGCAATAATATGTTTAAAAAATAATAATAATAATAAATAAATAAATAAACCTGGGTACAATGAGCTCACCCTTCAACCATCGAACATAAAATGGACATTTAATGGGTTAGTTCACCCAAAAATTAAAATTCTGTCATTTATTACTTACCCTCATGCCGTTCCACACCCGTAAGACCTTCGTTAATCTTCGGAACACAAATTAAGATATTTTAGTTGAAATCCGATGGCTCCGTGAGGCCTGCATAGGGATCAATGACATTTCCTCTCTCAAGATCCATTAATGTACTAAAAACACATCTAAATTAGTTCATCTGAGTACAGTGGTTCAATATTAATATTATAAAGTGACGAGAATATTAATATTATAAAGTGACGAGATTTCAAAACACTGCTTCAGGAAGCATCGGAGCATTATGAATCAGCGGTTCGGAGTGCCAAAGTCATGTGATTTCAGCAGTTTGGCGTTTTGACGTGCGATCCAAATCATGATTCAACATGCTGATTCATTATGCTCCGATGCTTCCTGAAGCAGTGTTTTGAAATCGGTCATCACTAAATAAGTCGTTATTTTGTTTTGTTTTTTGGCGCACCAAAAATATTCTCGTCGCTTTATAATATTAATTTTGAACCACTGTACTCACATGAACTGATTTAGATGTGTTTTTAGTACCTTTATGGATCTTGAGAGAGGAAATGTCATTGATCCCTATGCAGGCCTCACGGAGCCATCGGATTTCAACTAAAATATCTTAATTTGTGTTCCGAAGATTAACGAAGGTCTTACGAGTGTGGAACAGCATGAGGGTAAGTAATAAATGACACATTTTTCATTTTTGGGTGAACCCTTTAAAAGTGTAAAAGCATCAACAACGTACTTTCAACAGACCATGCATAACCCCAAAAACGCGATTTCTTTCACAGCAATAACGGACGGGATAAAACATCACTGTATATGTATGCGTGATACTATCTCAAAGTGATTTCCGCCATTTTGACAGATAATAAATTGTATTTACCTGTGAAAACAAACCTGGAAAGAGAAGTGAGGTTTTGAGGAGAAAAACGAGAGATTGTTCGTGCATTCCAGTGAATTATTAATGGGATATATCGTAAATTAATTACAGTGGAATGAAATTGGAAAAGAATGCAGCGACTGAAAAGAACATATTCTTGTTAACATGTCCCGTTAAAATACCAAGCGTTACGTTAGGAAAATTGACTCATTCAGTCAAACCGACGGATTAACTCTATTTGTGGGGCGCCCTTATGATTTGAAATGATTCGTTTCAGTCTTTTTGAAAGGATTTCCCCAAACCGGAAGTGCCACCCATAATTCAAAATGCAGTAGGCTCGTCAGGAAAAAGGTGGATATAAATTGTTCTTCTAGACTTAATAATTATCCATGCCTGAGGTGTCTAAAATCAAGTTTCAAACACATACTTAGCGAGATTTTTATGTGGCACTAATATGTTGAGTGTTTGGCAGGTGGGGCAGTGTTTAGCGAAGAGTCACGTACGTTGAGCTTCTGTGAAGCGTTGGGTCACGTTTCCACGTCCACTGTAGATCCGCATGTCCAGGGAGCGTGAGGAACTCGTCGGTAAGGATTGCACTTAGTGTTTGATATCATAATCCTGTTATGATTTTGACTGATCCCCCAAATTTGTCCCAGATGGTGAAACAGTGACCGAAATCACGTGGTGTGCTCTGGGATTTCGAAGTGAATCTTAAACTTCTGGTTGATTTGGTGCATGTAATTCAGGTTCTAATGCAATGAATGATACAGGATCTTACACTTACATGTAAATATCATATATAGGGCCTACACCATTTATATTTTGGGTCAGTAATGTTGTTTTTTCAGCAAGGACATATTAAGAAATTGACAGTAAAGATATTTATAAATTTTTTTTTAAATGAATGCTGTTCTTTTAAACTTTCTAAATATCACTGTTCCCTCACAAATATGAAGCAGCATAACTGTTTTCAACACTGATAATAATAATATGTTTTGCTTAAGCAGCAAAACATTATATTAGAATGATTTCTGAAGGATCATGTGACTGAAGACTGGAGTAATGTAAAAATTCATCTTTGATCACAGGAATTGCATTTTAAAATATATTCAAATAGAAAACAGTTGTTTTAAATTGTAATAATATTTCACAATATTACTGTTTTTACTGTATTTTTATCAAGAAAAAAAAAACAGCTGCCAGCAATATCTAGCAAAGCAGTGATTGTTTTTAAATAAATCTGAGGTAATTGTCACTTTTTAAGATCTAGACCATCATCATGGCAACTGAGACATCAATACGTATATTTTTCAGCTTGATGGTCATTTTATATATATACTGTATATATATATATATATATATATATATATATATATATATATATATATATATATAAATCGATATCCAATTAATTATGAACAAGCTGAACTGTAATCTGTAGTTACTCAAGCGGCTCATTCTTATGGTTCAGCAATATGTCTTCAACTAAAATCAATATTTCACACCACTGTTGCGTTTGGCTTTAATTATGAAATATGCATCGCTGAACCTGGAGTGAGGCACATTACAGTATATAATGTTCACAGTGTGTTTATTTATTTTTTCTTTTTATTGACACAAGAACTACATTAATTCTGTTTGAACAAAACAAGTGTTATTTCTCTATTTCTCAGGAGTATCTATCTATCTATCTATCTATCTGTTTGTCTGTCTGTCTGTCTAATTATGTATATAAATGTATGACTGTCTGTGATTTTTTTTTTCTTTCTTTCTTTCTTTTTTTTATTTTTTTTTTTACATATTTTCTTTTTATCTTGTTCTTATTTGTTTAAACTGCCAAAAGTGTAGAAGTTTTTGCACAAAATTGGATTATGAATGCAAAATTTCTATTTCTAAGATAACTGGATGCCACTCACTGAATTAAACGTGAGCAATGACAGCAATGTGACAGCAATGTAGCATACTAATACTGTTTGAAAATGTTATTGCATAATTGATACTGTTAAATAATACAGCATTCTTTTAAAATACAGCATTCAGGACCTGGATATATCCAATGTCTCAATCTCAGTAGGAATTACTATAGAGCAGGCAGAGGAAGGAAAGAGGAGTGTTGCGGTTCAGGACAGACAGGGGCAGCACTGCCACACTTCATTCATTAGTCATCTGCTCACAATCACACCAGCAAGAATCACTGCCGCTCAGCAGGGCTTTGGACAATATCACTCTCTTGGTCTTCTTGTCTCACAATCTGTCTCTTTCTCAGTTTCTCTTTTGAAGGAATTTGCCGAATGACCCAGAGGTGTTAGACTGAGCTTCCTGTCTGACCATCAGAGCCAAACAAGATGAGTTGACTGTACAGGAAATGAACACACAGCGTGACTAGGGTAATTGTCTAAGATTATCTTCACAGCAGTCCATGATTTTCCACCATCAGACTGGAGGCTTTTTTGTGTTCTTTTACAAAGTCAGTGGTTGTAATAAGAAATCAATTTTAGCTTATACATTAATATTAGTAATCAGAATAGATTAGATTCATCTCATTTCTTGTGAGATTGGAAACCAATCCACAATTGAAAAAAGTTTCCACACTCTAAAAAATAATGTGTTGGCTCAACAAAATAAAATTAACGCAAAAGTTTGCATCATTTTTGTTGAGTTTTGACAAGTTTGAGTGAATTTATGTTCAACCAACAAGCTACATTGAGTTAGAGAAACTTAATAATTTGTAGCATAAACACAATATTTTAAGTTGATTACTCAAAAAAAATTAAGTTGCTCCAACTACCAAAGTAAATGTCAAACATAACAGCATTAAACACTAACAGGTCTTTCCCTTCACTAAAAACAAATAAATAACATGTTATTTTAACATTTATTCTCCTTATCCAGTCATATGCAAAACATGCTGGGAACTAGAAATCCACTGCCTTATTTCCAAAGTTATCAAGACGATTTCATTAAGTTACTACAACCTAATTTTAAAAAAGACATTTGAGTTTAAATTACAGACAAAATTATGTTGATGTAATGATCAACATCATTATGTCAACAAAACTCAATAAAATAATGTTTGCAACTTAAAAGTTTTAATTAAAACAGTAAATTAGAATGTTTAACTTGCAATTTGTGGTAACAGGTCCCCTGAATTCGTTTTCAGAATGTGAAACCATGTGTTTATTTTTTTGTTTAGTATAGTATTTTATTTTTTATTTTTTTTAAATAAATAAATAATCAGTATTATTTTAGTGAAGATTGTACAATGTTTAGTTTTTCTTTTTTGAAATATACTGTAGCAATCTTTGTCATTTTAACTGATAAATAAAAATGCTAAATTGCAAACCCATAATGTTACCATATACAGAGAAATATTACATTAGATTTAAGTGAAGTTAATAAATGTAATTTCGGGAGGAGTACGCCCATCTAATCTTCCAATTAATACCAAGGTATAAAACCAGCATCTTACCTCTTCCTGTTGTTAGTTCTTTCGGCATCCCTCCTCCTCCCCTTCTCCTCCTTTTTGTACTATTTTTTTTTTTTTTTGCCTGTTAGGGGGGCAATCGGAGCTCAAGTAGAATATCCTTTCCGAGCCCCTCTATAGCAGACAGCAAGCCAAATCTGTTTACCACTTACGCTAAGATTATACGGGCACATGAACTCGTGAACAACACATATGTTTACACTAAAATGTAAATAAATTGTAAGTAAAAGTTTTAAATTGTTTAAAAATTACAGTAAAAAACAGACACTACCAGATGTCCTTGCATGACATCACATTTGATTTATATTTTATTTAAATACACTGTATTTTCATGTCTATTGGTTCATTGAAAATCCAAATTTGATGAACTTTAAGTCTTTATATGGTCTTTTAATTAGCCACCTGTATTATTATAGTGGTTATTATATTTTTTAGTATTTTTATATTTTAAGATAAAGGCTGATTTAAGTATAAGATTAGTACAATATTGTTCTGATATTTTTAATGATACCTGTATATGGTTATGAGCGTCACAGTATTTTTTCTTTAGATTAGGTATTTACTGTCAGTTTTTTTGGGAAGCAGTGGGAGTATTATCTTTAGTCACTGAGGGTTATCTGTGTGTTGACAGGCTAAATCAAATGGCCTCTCTAATCAGATAGCACCTGGTTTGAAGCACTGGTCCAATAGCTTAAAGATTACATAAACACCCTCGAGCTGTTCCTTTTCTCACCATGTCACATACAAACACTCAGATATTCAAAGCAAAAGCTGCCGTATATCTTAGTAACAACCTGTTTTATGGCTTCAGAGTGTCAACAAATAAACAGTGTCTTCACACCAGCCTCAAATCCATCTTTACTTTCGACCGAAAGGATTCTAGTGAACTACAAGAGCCCTGTTTGTAAAAATGTGCATCAAAGAAAACATTCCAAGCACTCGCTCACACTGTCACTGTAAAGCTCTGTAATTTCACCATATACACACCTAGTTTAGTGGTAAACTTTGGTGCACCCCTGCTGAGAGGGTCTTGGACTTTCCCACGCTGAAGCACTGCCTCGCATTTGGAGCATACCACATGTCTTGCTTTAGAGGATTTTCACCCGCGTAGCCATGTGCCTGCTTGCTAAAAAAGACATAGATTGTTTTGTCAGTAAACTGTTTTAACAAGATCACAATGACATGACTGGCATTCTCTCATTAATTTGAGAGCTTTATGGAAATCCTCTGAAAACAATCGTAAACCAGAGCCTAGTCTTTTACAGACCTGTTGTTGAATCCCATTCACACGTCACAATGTTATACAAGTATCGCAGTGTTTTCATGTTCCGTCAGCTACTCTTGTGCTGGTTTTGGAAAAATGTATATGTGTGCCAGGATTGTACGTCCATTTCGAATTGAATTGTGAATGCATTTAAAATTCCAATTTGGTTTCTGAATTTAAATTGAGGTAGTAAATATATTTGATTGCAAGGAAGTAGAATTTGATTGAACTGTAATTCAAAGAAATTAATTCAATTTTTAAACTAGAAAACCTGACTTTGCAATGCCTTGTTTGAAAGTTTCAAAAAGGTTTAAAAGGCCTTTGGCAAGACAACAGACAAAACTATTGTTTGCTTGCTTTTATGCACTGGTAAATTGTGAGATTTTGCTTTCATAACATGTCTTCTCCCAGACAGGAAGAAAACATCCAAAATACACATACAAGTGTTTATTTTATTACACTGTATCTATTTACTGTTCACAGTTTCAAATACTTCAGTACTAGTACATGGATGGATGGATGTGTGTCATGTCACTTTCACTTTTTTCACTTACGATAGATAGATAGACATAGATACATAGATACATAGATAGATACATAGGCAGACAGACAGACTATATTGCCAAAAGTTTTAGGACACCTCCCTTTATGTGCACATGAACTTTAATGACATCCCATTCTTAATCTGTAGGGATTAATATGGAGTTGGCCCACCCTTTGCAGCTATTACAGCTTCAACTCTTCTGGAAAGGCTTTCCACAATGTTTAGTAGTTTGTTTTTGACCATTCTTCTAGAAGCACATTTGTGAGGTCAGGCAGTGATGTTGGCGAGAAGGCCTGGCTCGCAGTCTCCGCTCTAATTCATCCCAAAGGTGTTCTGTCGGGTTGAGGTCAGGACTCTGTGCAGGCCAGTCAAGTTCTCCACACCAAACTCGCTCATCCATGTCTTAATGGACCTTGCTTTGTGCACTGGTGCGCAGTCATGTTGGAACAGGAAGGGGCTATCCCCAAACTGTTCCCACAAAGTTGGGAGCATGAAATTGTCCAAAATGTCTTGGTATGCTGAAGCATGAAGAGTTCCTTTCTAAGGGGCCAAGCCCAACCCCTGAAAAACAACCCCACACCATAATCCCCCCTCCACCAAACTTTACACACACACTTTACTTGGCACAATGCAGTCAGGCAAGTACCGTTATCCTGGCAACTGCCAAACCCAGACTCGTCCATCAGATTGCCAGACAGAGAAGCGTGATTGGTCACTCCAGAGAACACGTCTCCACTTCTCTAGAGTCCAGTGGCGGTGTGTTTTTCACCACTGCATCCGACGCTTTGCATTGCACTTGCTGATGTAAGGCTTGGATGCAGCTGCTCGGCCATGGAAACCCATTCCATGAAGCTCTCTACACACTGTTCTTGAGCTAATCTGAAGGCCACACCAAGTTCGGAGGTCTGTAGCTATTGAAAGTTGGCGACATCTTCGCACTCAGTCAGCCTGCGCTGACCCCGCTCTGTGATTTTACGTGGCCTACCACTCCGTGGCTGAGTTGCTATTTTTCCCAATTGCTTCCACTTTGTTATGATACCACTAACAGTTCACCGTGGAATATTTAGTAGTGAGGAAATTTCACGAATAGACTTATTGCTCAGGTGGTACCCTATCACTGTACCACGCTTGAATTCCTTGAGCTCCTGAGAGCAACCCATTCTTTCACAAATGTATGTAGAAGCAGTCTGCATGCCTAGGTGCTTGATTTTATACACCTTTGGCCATGGAAGTGATTGGAACACCTGAATTCAATGATTTGGAGGGGTGTCCCAATATTTTTTTTGCAATATAGTGTAGATAGATGGATGGATAGATGGACAGACATATAGATAAATAGATTTTTTTTTTCACTTTGATAGATAGATAGATAGATAGATAGATAGATAGATAGATAGTGTCATGTCACTTTCACATTTTACGCAATGGTTTATGTATGCTTGTATCTGTGTGTTTATATTTATGTGTATGTGCATATATAAGTAATGTATATAATATGCTTTGGAAAAGTCAGTGAAGATATTGACAAAGCTACTGGCTTCTTTAGGGAGCTCTAATTCTGTAACGCCGTGAGTCAAACAATACACGTCCGCTCGCCGGGATAGATTTCACATTTCACGGAACACACACTAAACCTATTTTTAGTGTCTCGAGTTAATGCTAGCCCATGTTGGAGTCCAGAAGTACTTAAGTAATAGCTAACACTAATTCTGCCTTATACCAGTCGAACAAGCAGCTGTGGACTCATGACGCATGAACCACATGAACCGCATGAACCGTCATTAGATTCGGGATCTCCATCCATCAAGACATTGACATTGCTTTGGCCCATTCATCTTCAGGGTCTTTTTGATGTGTTTGTATAAGGTATCTGAGTTGTCCCACTTAGCTGAGACAGCCATGGCCAACCTTTTATAGTCACCCAACCTCCCCTTCCCAGCATTCACCCTCTGCCACAGTTAGACGGCTCCGGAGTGACTTTCAGATAAACTCGAGGTGAAATGGGTGAAATTATGAATCAGTTTACGGAAAATTTAAAGGTGACTAATAAAATGGCAGGTAGATTTTTCATAGACCCCTGAGAAGAGTTTGTAGAGGGAGGCTTAGGCTCAGTGCAGGACCTCTTAGGTAAAGGACACACTCAGCTGCTAGATTAACTCATCAACGCCACATTGCTCGGTGTCAACAGAAATGTTTCACACACAAGACCGGCAAGGAATGAGCAGCATTTGGAGGTCAGCAGTGGCCTCCCCCTTTCAAATGTTAGTGTCTGCCTTTCAGAAAAGCCGGGGTGTCACCCTGCCGCCACCACCTCCAGGAACTGCAACGCAGCTGAACACTAGCGGTTTAGGTTTGCAAGCTACTAATGATTACAGAGAGATTCATTACTGATAATTGATCAGTTGAAATGTCCTGTCAATAATTTCATTTACATTTTCTCAGCTAGAACATGCTTCACGTGTGTTTTATGGTTTGGTGCCGTCGACAGATGTGTTACACGGTGTGTGTAAGATGTGGATCAAATATCAGAATTACACTGTTTCACCATTGCAGAGTGCACAGGCAAGATTAAACTAGATTTTTACATTTTCTGTTGAGGATAGTTGCCAGGGTGTTGCCATATCTGGCATTTTTAAAATGATATGAGGTTTCCACAAAAATATTATGCAGCAAAAACATAATATTTCAACACTGATAATCAGAAATGTTCTTTGAGCAGAAAATCAGCATATTAGAATGATTTCTGAAGAATCATGTGACACTGAAAACTGGAGTAATGATGCTGAAAATTCAGCTTTGATCACAGGAATAAATTACATTATATTCAAATAGAAAACAATGGAAGCTTGTTTCCGCCATAAAATAAATTGCTTGATATAAAGTCAGAACTGCGAGTCATAAAGTCAGAATTGCGCGATATAAAGTCAGAATTGCACGATATAAAGTCAGAATTGCGCTATATAACGTCAGAATTGCGTGATATAGTGATATCAAGTCAGAATTGCGAGTCATAAAGTCAGAATTGCGCGATATAAAGTCAGAATTGCATGATATAAAGTCAGAATTGGGAGTGATAAAGTCAGAATTGCGAGTCATAAAGTCAGAATTGCATGATATAAAGTCAGAATTGCTTGATATAAAGTCAGAATAGCGTGATATAAAGTCAAAATTGCTTGATATAAAGTCAGAATTGCATGATATAGTAATATCAAGTCAGAATTGCGAGTTATAAAGTCAGAATTGCGAGTTATAAAGTCAGAATTGCGAGTCATAAAGTCAGAATTGCGAGTCATAAAGTCAGAATTGCGAGTTATAAAGTCAGAATTGCGAGTTATAAAGTCAGAATTGCGAGTTATAAAGTCAGAATTGCGAGTCATAAAGTCAGAATTGCGCGAGTCATAAAGTCAGAATTGCGCGAGTCATAAAGTCAGAATTGCGTGATATAAAGTCAGAATTGCTTGATATAAAGTCAGAATTGCGAGTCATAAAGTCAGAATTGCGTGATATAAAGTCAAAATTGCTTGATATAAAGTCAGAATTGCATGATATAGTGATATCAAGTCAGAATTGTGAGTTATAAAGTCAGAACTGCGAGTCATAAAGTCAGAATTTCGCGATATAAAGTCAGAATTGCGCGATATAACGTCAGAATTGCGTGATATAAAGTCAGAATTGCGCTATATAACGTCAGAATTGCGTGATATAGTGATATCAAGTCAGAATTGCATGATATAAAGTCAGAATTGGGAGTGATAAAGTCAGAATTGCGAGTCATAAAGTCAGAATTGCATGATATAAAGTCAGAATTGCGAGTCATAAAGTCAAAATTGCTTGATATAAAGTCAGAATTGCGTGATATAGTGATATCAAGTCAGAATCGCGAGTTATAAAGTCAGAATTGCGCAATATAAAGTCAGAATTGCATGATATAAAGTCAGAATTGGGAGTGATAAAGTCAGAATTGCGCGATATAAAGTCAGAATTGCGAGTTATAAAGTCAGAATTGCGAGTCATAAAGTCAGAATTGCGCGATATAAAGTCAGAATTGCGAGTTATAAAGTCAGAATTGTGAGTCATAAAGTCAGAATTGCGCGATATAAAGTCAGAATTGCGAGTTATAAAGTCAGAATTGCGAGTCATAAAGTCAGAATTGCGAGTCATAAAGTCAGAATTGCGTGATATAACGTCAGAATTGCGCAATATAAAGTCAGAATTGCATGATATAAAGTCAGAATTGCGAGTCATAAAGTCAAAATTGCATGATATAAAGTCAGAATTGCGTGATATAGTGATATCAAGTCAGAATCGCGAGTTATAAAGTCAGAATTGCGCAATATAAAGTCAGAATTGCATGATATAAAGTCAGAATTGGGAGTGATAAAGTCAGAATTGCACGATATAAAGTCAGAATTGTGAGTTATAAAGTCAGAATTGCACGATATAAAGTCAGAATTGCGAGTCATAAAGTCAGAATTGCGCGATATAAAGTCAGAATTGCGAGTCATAAAGTCAGAATTGCGCGATATAAAGTCAGAATTGCGAGTTATAAAGTCAGAATTGTGAGTCATAAAGTCAGAATTGCGCGATATAAAGTCAGAATTGCGAGTTATAAAGTCAGAATTGCGAGTCATAAAGTCAGAATTGCGAGTCATAAAGTCAGAATTGCGTGATATAACATCAGAATTGCGCAATATAAAGTCAGAATTGCATGATATAAAGTCAGAATTGGGAGTGATAAAGTCAGAATTGCATGATATAAAGTCAGAATTGCGAGTCATAAAGTCAAAATTGCTTGATATAAAGTCAGAATTGCGTGATATAGTGATATCAAGTCAGAATCGCGAGTTATAAAGTCAGAATTGCGCAATATAAAGTCAGAATTGCATGATATAAAGTCAGAATTGGGAGTGATAAAGTCAGAATTGCACGATATAAAGTCAGAATTGTGAGTTATAAAGTCAGAATTGCACGATATAAAGTCAGAATTGCGTGATATAAAGTCAGAATTGCGAGTCATAAAGTCAGAATTGTGAGTCATAAAGTCAGAATTGCGCGATATAAAGTCAGAATTGCGAGTTATAAAGTCAGAATTGCGAGTCATAAAGTCAGAATTGCGTGATATAACGTCAGAATTGCGCAATATAAAGTCAGAATTGCATGATATAAAGTCAGAATTGGGAGTGATAAAGTCAGAATTGCATGATATAAAGTCAGAATTGCGAGTCATAAAGTCAAAATTGCTTGATATAAAGTCAGAATTGCGTGATATAGTGATATCAAGTCAGAATCGCGAGTTATAAAGTCAGAATTGCGCAATATAAAGTCAGAATTGCATGATATAAAGTCAGAATTGGGAGTGATAAAGTCAGAATTGCACGATATAAAGTCAGAATTGTGAGTTATAAAGTCAGAATTGCACGATATAAAGTCAGAATTGCGCGATATAAAGTCAGAATTGCGAGTCATAAAGTCAGAATTGCGCAATATAAAGTCAGAATTGCGAGTTATAAAGTCAGAATTGTGAGTCATAAAGTCAGAATTGCGCGATATAAAGTCAGAATTGCGAGTTATAAAGTCAGAATTGCGAGTCATAAAGTCAGAATTGCGAGTCATAAAGTCAGAATTGCGTGATATAACGTCAGAATTGCGCAATATAAAGTCAGAATTGCATGATATAAAGTCAGAATTGGGAGTGATAAAGTCAGAATTGCATGATATAAAGTCAGAATTGTGAGTTGTCATATAAACTCGTAATTGCGTGTTATGTCCAATTGTGAGGAAAAAAAGATTGACGTTTTTTCTGTAAACTCGCAATTGTGAGAAAAAAAGTCATAATTGAGAAATAAAAAGTCGCAATTACCTTTTTTATTTTTGTATTTAGTGGCGGAAACAAGCTTCAACAGAAAACAGTTAATTTAATAGATATTTCACAATATTCCTGTTTTAACTGGATACTCAACTGGATATTTAGTAATTCAATAATTCAATGATTCAATAATTGGTGAGCATAAGAAACTTTTTTCAAAAACATTTTGAAACATTGCAGAAGACCCAAGAGACTGATGTTGGACATGCAAGACTCGCGGTATGTGTTTGCTCTGCCACACTTTGCAAATCTCACTTGTGATCCTAAAACAAGTGCACAAATCTCTGCACAGTGGGACTATAGTTTGGAGGACCAAATTACACCTGGATTCATGGGAAAAGTCATTCTCAAGATGCATCATGGACAGGTTCTGTGGCATAAACACGTACATGCATTTCTCATGTCAGTTGCTGCAGATGTCCGGCTCTTGACCTGCCCTGACGGTGTTCTTAGTGTAGCGTTTTGTTGGGCTCCCAGGAGGTAAAGGGGTTGTGGGAGGGTGCAAGGGGCCAAATAACCACACTGGCCCTGTCAGCTCTTGCACTGCAGCTCCCTAGGGCTGGCGCCAGAAGCGCTTCAGCAGCCGGTGGGCAAAAATAGATGTGACACCTCCACCCCGCAGTTGCTCAGGCTGGGCGGAGGAGCACGAAGTGCAACGGCATCGAGTTTCCGCGGCTGTCATCATAGCTCGGTCATTACTTCTGGCTAATTATCTCGGCCCATATGTAAACAAACATGCTGCCAGTGCACAGCACACAGTGTATTTGCGACTCCGCTCTACGTTGCATTATCTGCGGGCAAGATTAGGTACTGCTAGGCTTGACTGTAGCATGCCTGAACCAGCTATTCCAAGCAATGTCTGTGGGTTAGCTCAGATCCATGCAGAATGTGATCTATTTAATATAACCTGATTTTGATTTTATACTTGGTGAATGGATTAAAGGGGACATATTATGCAAAATTCACTTTTACATGATGTTTGAACATAAATGTGTGTCGGTAGTGTGTGTACACAACCACCCTATAATGGTAAAAATCCACCCAATTCTCCAATTATGACCCTTTATATTATATTATATTTACTTTTTATTTCTTTTTTCTTTTGTTTTGTTATTGTTGTTTTTTTAATTTTTAATAGTTATTTTTTAGCGCATGTTAATGTTGAATACTTACGTAGGCAGGTGTCTGTACGTGCGTGCACGTATATGCATATGCGTGGTAGGTGCTTGCTATATGTATGTGTGGGTATGTATGGGCATGAATGCATTCATGTATGTGTATATGTAGGTATGTGTATGTATGTATGTGTACGCCTATATGCATGTATATGTGTATGTATGTATATGCATATATATATATATATATATATAATTGTGCTATATGTGCATGTGTGTATATGTGTATGTGTAAACATGTACAGATGCAGTGGAAATAAATAAATTAAATTAAAAATAAAATTAAAAAAAATCTTATTTTAATCCCCATAAATCATAAGCAGTGTCTCAGAATAAGCCTTTCTAAACAGCATGTTTTTCCTTCCACTCAAAAATGGGTATTTACAACATGGTGTAATAAATGAGCTGTGGGGTATTTTGAGCTGAAACTTCACAGACACTTCAGGACAACTGAGACTTATATTACATCTTGTAAAAAGGGGCATAATAGGTCCCCTTTAAAGTCAAAATAGACATTTGTTTGTGAATAAAATCAAGGCTGTGAAAGGCACACAACTGCTTGTATGGACCTCTTTATAGGGATATCCATTTTATTCAATATCCCTAAATTTTGAACAGAATCTAGGAACAACAACTGAAAATAGCAACAATTGTATTATCTTTCTGTTAATTTGGACTTTTATATATGTATTTTTTTTTAGAATTTTAAATAGCACATTTTGTCAAAGAACAGTTAAAATCCGCCAAATCATTGCACACTTTGTACAACACCAGATATTCATGCTCTTTTCGATTTCTCTCTCTTATCTTTCAGTCATAAGATAGGAATACCTGCTCAAGAAGGCCCAACTGCAAAGCCCCACCACAGAGACGTCTTCCCATCACCCATGTGAGTTTGTTTTGTCAGGATTGAAAGAAAGTCTACGATGAGTGCTTGACATGTTGCCAAACTAGCCTACTGTAAGTTGTCACATAGATGCTTTAATGGTTATTAGATGACAATGAATCATAAATCAGACGGCTCTTTGGCACATCTCCACTGCCAATTATGAGTGTTTGTCA
Source organism: Ancherythroculter nigrocauda (assembly GCA_036281575.1). NCBI lineage: Eukaryota > Metazoa > Chordata > Actinopteri > Cypriniformes > Xenocyprididae > Ancherythroculter > Ancherythroculter nigrocauda. Next base: position 6,596,706 of record VTFQ01000023.1, on the reverse strand, counting down.
GTGAATCGGCTGTCAAGATTTGCTGAAGTGCTCTGAAGTTCTAATGCAGAATGTATCCACTTAGAATGAACATCACTGGTGCTCGGTTATTCATGGATGCAACAGAAATCACATTATAACACCCCCTGACGTGGCTAAATAGCTTGTTTGTGTGCTGTACCTTGTTGAGAGGGTCATGAGTCAGCTGTAAACTCTAGAAGGCTGCGTGATGAGCAGGTGCCACTAGTTATTCCCAGCTAATAGAATGATGCTGGGAAGCTAAGCACGGATTCAGCCATGGAATTATATGATCGCTTTGATGATGGCTGGAGAAACCCTATACGTAATTAGCTTTTGAGAACATGTGCGTATATAACAATCAATCCCTGTTTAGTGTGGTGCTATCCTCTATTAGCTAATTGAATTAGCATGCTGTTTTGGTTTTAAATTTGAGAAGAGCTAGGGTGGAGATGTGCTTATAGCATTCCGACTGAGCGCTGGGATTAGTGCATGGTATAATTATGAAGTGCAGAACACGAACCTGATACGACCTTCATCTGCAATGCAAACATTTGCCCGAATGCTTCTTTCCCAACACTGCTGGACTCTGACATGATAGCCTTCATATAGATCAACTTTATGTTTAGATAATATGCTTTGTGTAAATTATAATAAGCTTTATGTAAAGTAAATGGGTAGTTTTTGAGGTGTCAGTGGTGTCAGGTGACAATGCCAAGATGCTTTACTATATTTTTCAGTAGTGTCTTTTCAATAGAGTGGTGCAGGGATGGTGTATTTTTGTAGGCCAAAGCCCAGAAATGCATTTTAGCACTTCAGGTTCCATCGTCCTGAAGTCAATGGGTTTTTTTAATGAGTTTTTGGTTAAAGACCCCCTGTGGTGAAAATCAAGTTTTTAATGTTGTTTATATGTCTATGTGGTGTTTTTTAATATGCTTTAAGCCAAACCATGTGCAAATTCATTAGTCACCACCATTGCTGAGTATTTTCTCTTTAAAACTAAAGTGATCTAAAGACAGTCTCAAAAACATGGTTTGAAATCGCCCTTGTTCTCTACGTCACAAATACGTTGTAACCAATCACGTCAACATACGGGGTGGGATCATTAAAGGGATAGTTAACCCCATCCCCCATCCCATTTTTGGACTTATTGATTTACATGAACCGTCCATATTTGAATGTTTGTAACCAAGCAGACCCCCCATTTATTACCATAGTATTCCCCCCCCCTACTATGGTAGTCAATGGGGGCAAGATCTGCTTGGTTACAAACATTCAAATATGGATGGTTCGGTCCCACTTTATATTAAGTGGCCTTAACTACTATGTACTTGCATCAAAAAATAAGTACAATGTACTTATTGGGTTCATATTGAATTGCAAAACACTTTTGCTGCTTTTGAAGTGGGGTACGGGTAAGGTTAGGGAAAGCTTTGGTGGTATGGGTAGGTTTAAGGGTAGGGGTAAGGGTTAAGGGATGGGTCAACACTGTAATTATAAATGTAATTACAGAAATTAATTACAGATGTAATTACATGCATGTGTTTTTAAAATATAAGTACAATGTAAAAACATGTATGTACACAATAAGTGAATTGTATCAAATGATTAATTTAAATGTAAGTACATAGTAGTTAAGGCCACTTAATATAAATGGGATATAGTGATTGATTTGAGTACCTGCGCAGCACTTGATGCCTTTGATGGACACAGAACAATCAGACAATAAACTATTTTATTGAGGGATTTTTATAACACATGGATTTATATCACATGGGTGTAAAGAAAATGTGCACAATACAATATGATGAATTAAAAGAAAAGAAAAAAAACCTAGCAATGTTGTGGCACGGACACTATACACTGACTTTTATTTACTTATTTCTTTTTAAAATCCTGTTTTCTTCTTTTCTGCATTTCATCTCTGCTTCAGCTTGGCATTGTGTACTATGGATATTTTTGGCACTTACTATAAATTGCTTGTGATATTTCTCATTTGTAACTCGTTTTGGATTAAAGCACCTGCTAAATTAATAAATGTAAATTATAATTTTCTTGTAGCAAAATATTTAAAGTCTTTCCACTCAGCTATAGGAATTTGAATGTTTTGTTTAATTAATTTATCCTTCTTGTTTCTTGTTGTTTACCAGATAAATATTCATATGACTGCAATAAGAAATTGCATCTACTGTCATCTAAAATGGTATTGCCTCATTAAGTAGCTTCAATGTAATTCACTCCTTTTTGAGTATCTTGTGGTGTTTCTAAATACTTTTTAAGGTAAGAAAAGTTTGACTAGTTTAAGTACTTTACATTTTAAGCATGTGTAGTCATAGACACACTCAAACTAGCAGTATTGTTAAGAGCTGGTGTATTTATTAAGAGAAATTAGCATGCATTTGAGCAAGTGTAGAGAAGTGAGGTGTTCATTTATATTCAGAGATAGTGAAGAAGAGGGTCATTTTATCTTTCAGCAGCAGTGTGAATCCATGAAGGCACATCATTATTAACATAACTGCTGTGACACGGCTTTGACCCTTGACCTCTGCTGGCTCCCTGGTTCACAGTGGAGACATCTCCTCTCTGTCGCGTCTCACGGCTCCTGTGACAGAAACTCCAGCCTTAATCTCAGTGAAGGAATCACATTATCAACAATGCAAAATATTAACCCTTTTTTTTAAAGGGTTAGTTCACCCAAAAGTGAAAATTCTGTCATAATTTACTCACCCTCATGTTGTTCCAAACCTGTATGAGTTTCTTTCTACTGCTGAACACAAAAGAAGATATTTTAAAGAATGTGGGTATTCAAACAGTTGATGGTAGCCATTGACTTCCATAGAAGGAAAAAACATACTATGAAACTCAATGGTTGGTTACAAACATTCTTTAAAATATCTTCTTTTGTGTTCAACAGAACAAAAAACTCATACAGGTTTGGAACAACATGAGGGTGAGTAAATGATGACAGAATATTCATTTTGGGTGAACTATCCCTTTAAGAACAAGTGACATGAATTACATTTGATGAGTTATAGCTTCATTTTGTCTGTTGAGGAACTTTTTGTCTGTTGTGCCAACATTAAGACAACATTGAGATTGCATTTGTAATGCATTTAACTTTGGTAATTTGGCAATTTTGAAAGTGAAACTAGATATTCAGCAGGGAATAATGTAGATCAGGATTAAGTTTTGGATTGTACAAAGTTGGGAGGGGAAATCATGAAAGTTGCCAGGCTATGATATTATTGGTTAATTTATTTTTTCCCCCCCAAACATGCAGCTTTGGTTATGTCAGCAAAAAGGAAAAGTTGTTTCTGAGACAAAGAAAGATATTAAATTTTGATGAAAGACTTTTCGAAAAACGCTTTTTCTTTAGAATAAATTTGATAAATCGTGCACAATAAGACCAGGGACATTTATTAATAGGGTCAATATTGATTCGATTTTAGTGCTTGTCATAAATATCCATGAGTGTGCATTGCAATTCTGGGTACGAGTCTATATTAATAACCAAAAAAAAAACAAAAAAACAAGATTTTAATACTTGGAACCGATCCAGTCTTGCTTCAGAGAAAGAGAGGATGAACAATCACACAATTAAACTGTGATTGGAAACATCTGACTATTCTTTTGAATTAAAAATTTAAGAACAGTCCCTTTTAGCCTGTATATTAAAACAGCCTTACAACCAGTTCCAATTGCTGACATAGCTTGAAAAATGAAAATGAAAGAAGGGTGATGAAAACGTAAAAGAGAGAAAAGCTCAGCCAAGAGACCGCTCATTGTACGCGGGTCCATCTCTTACCGAAAGCAATTAAATAGTGGTTATGGGGGTCTGGTAGCATATGTTCAGGCCGCAGAAGGGGGCGGGTATAATGCATAGCCTTCGTAAGCCTGAATAATATGTGGAAATGGTGTGGCATTTGTTGTGCTGTCGGCCTGCCATCTGATAGACACTATCCTCTTACACAGACGAGCCTCTCCGTCGCTGAAGACATTCACAACTGGTGCCAAGGCCCAATAAATCAGCCAGTATCAAAGAGGCCATGTAACGCTTTCTGGATTTCAGCATATGTGGATTCAGAACCTGTCTGTCAACAGGCTGAGCCACTCAGGGGCGCAGGGGGCGGAGTTCAGCGGGCCGGTCCCAGCTCTAATGTGGACCATATGTGGGCGGCCGCACGGGGCGCTACCTGCTTTCATCCTATCCTCGGCTGACTCACAAATGAGAGGAACCCAGCGCTGGCAACTGGGCTTTGATAAAGAGGGACATGTTCTTAAACACAGGGTGAAATACCACAGCTGAGTAGTGAAGTTAACATGATGATAGCTGAAAATTAAATCCACTTTTAGATTCTTTTGGATCAACAATTCATTTTATTAAATGCATTAACATTCAATTCAATTCAGTTCAATTCACATTTATTTGTATAGTGCTTTTCACGATGCATATCATTTCAAAGCAGCTTTACAGAGAATGCATGTCAACATCACAATTTAAGAATGCAGTTAGCAAATAATGTAATAATTTAGGCAATTAATTTACAATCACTGTTAGCAGTTTAACTGAAGGTAGAAGCAATGAGCTCCTGGAAAAATGAATTACATTAACAATAATTAGGATATAGAAATTGGGCAATGTGCATGTTTTTCCAGATGACTGCGTCTTCTGAAGTCCTCGCAGGAGCTGGCGCCATCTCTTCAAAGGTGTTGGTCATCTGAGGTCTTCTTAAGAGGCTGAATCCAAACTGAAGCTGAACTGAAGCTGAACATTGATTAGATTAAAGGCCCCCTGTGGTGAAAATCAAGTTTTTAATGTTGTTTATATGTCTATGTGGTGTTTTTAATATGCTTTAAGACAAACCATGTGCAAATTCATAAGTCAACACCATTGCTGAGTATTTTCTCTTTAGAACTGCAGTAAACCAAAGACAGTCTCAAACCTGGTTTGAAACCGCTGGTGTTTCTGACGTCACAAACTACCTTGTAACCAATCACCATCATTAACCGACCGCGCAAGGGAATCTCAAAAGAAGGTTATCCCGGTATATTTTTCTGTTGATAAAAATCGGGTAGATTTAGCAATATGACAGGTGTATGATGCATTTTATGATATAATGATGAACTATATGCCTTTCTCCACTGACGTTCTGAGTTGTTCAAGGATGATAGAAGGCAGCTGTCTGACTCGTGTTTGATAACGTAGTCAAGCAAAACGCTAATAATATTAATTACCGTTATGTGTCCGACGTTGTAAAAAGCGATACCATTGTGCAGCGTTTACCTCAGTAAGTTCACCGAGTGGATCTCGCCTGAGCTTGTGCGAGAGTGGAGGCGGGGCTAATTATCATATTCATAGATCCGTGTATATTAAATGAGGCAAGGGTGTAGAGTTACATTCAAGCTATTTTAAGGCATTAAGAAAGTTTTTTTCACATGAAAAAAAAATGTTTAAATATGTAATTTTAGTGATTGTAACACAGTTCGTAAATATGGGAAGGAGGAGGCGGGAACCGGCGAACAATAATATTCAAACAATAATCTTTAATAAAATAAACAAAGAACAAAACGAAAGTAATGCCGGCAGACCCTCGCGGACGTCTGCTGGCCACACAAACATAATAAAACATAAAATAAAGTCCAGGCCTGGTCCTCTCTCGTCCTTCACTGTCGTCGCTCCTCCTTTTATGCTCCCGGAGCTCCTCCGTGAGAGACTCAAGGCCGGTGCGCCTCCCAGGTGGGGCTCGTTATCTCTCGCGCCACCGGCCTCGCGCCGTTCCCTCACGGCTCTCGCCCGCCCTGGTCGCCACATACCCCCATCGCCCCTCGCAGGCCGGGGGGTACTCCCGAGACTGCGCTCTACTCCCCCCCGGGGCCTGTCTCGACGGCCGCAGCACCTGGGAGTAAGGACAGACGAGACGAGAGAAAGGAGACAGAAGCAAGGGGAGCGACAGAACGAGAGAGGGGAGAGAGGAAAAAGAAAGAAAAAAATTCTGGGTCCCGTTCCCAGACACACTGCCGCTCGGTCCTCAGCCTGCCGAGAGTCTTTTCCTCGCGGTGCCATGCGATGGCACTGGACGCTCGGTGGACGGCCCGATCCTCGACCGTCTCCTGGCAGCCGGCGATGGCTCCTCCGGCTGAGGGCAGCCGGCAGCGAGTCCCTCGTCCCCTGCTCCTCCCCTTCATGGCGGACGGCAGCAGGCTCCGGCCCACGGTGGACGGCGGCGGCAACTCCTCCACTCCCTCCTGGACGGCAGCCACCCCACCTCGTCCCAGGAGCACGGCATCCAGGTCTCCGTCCCACCTTTCACAAGGCTCCAGCACCACCGCCTCGGGCAGCCTCTCGCGGTTTTCACTCCCGCGCTGCCTGAACTCCGCAGCACCGCGATCCCCCTCGGCAGCGAGGGCTCTCTGACAGCATGTCCCTCCTTCCTCCCGGGTTTCGGCACCAATGTAACACAGTTCGTAAATACGGGAAGAAGGAGGCGGGAACCGGCGAACATTCAACAAAACTTTAATACCAAAATAAACAAATACAAAACAAAAGTAACACAAACATAATAAAACATAAAATAAAGTCTAGGCCTGGTCCTCTCTCATCCTTCACTGTCGTCGCTCCTCCTTTTATGCTCCCGGAGCTCCTCCATGAGAGACTCAAGGCCGGTGTGCCTCCCAGGTGGGGCTTATTAACTTCGTGCCGTTCCCTCACGGCTCTCGCCCGCCCTGGTCGCCACAGTGATCAAAGATGAGTTTTAAGGGATACAACTATTGACTACAGGGGGACTTTAAGTAACATAATTATACAAAAGTTGATATCTAACATATCTAATATTTATTAATTTTGAAAAGGTCCCTTTGTAATGCAAATCAAGTTTTAATGTTGTTTATATGTCTGTGGTGTTTTTAATATGCTTTAAGACAAACCATGTGAAAATTCATCAGTCAACACCATTGCTGAGTATTTTCTCCTTAAAACTGCAGTGATCTAAAGACAGTCTCAAAAGACGCAGTTTGAAATCTTTGGTGTTTAGTGTTTATTTTTCTGTTGATATGAAAAGTAGGGTAGATTTAGCAATATAGCGGGCGTATGATGTATATTACGATGTTATGATGAACTATATGCCTTTCTCCACTGACGTCCTGAGTTGTTCAAAGCGTTTCTAAGGACACTGATTGTTAGAAGGCAGCTGTCTGACTCTGAGATGGTGAAAGGGAACATGGTTTGTGTAACATAGCAACACATTATTATCTGTTTGATAATGTAGTCAAGCAAAAGGCTAATCATATTAATAATTGTTATGTGTCCAAGGTTGTAAAGAGTGATACCATTGTACAGTGTTTACCTCAGTAAGTTGACCGAGTGGATCTCTGAGCTGGTGTGATTGAGTGGAGGCGGTGCTAATTTGCATATGGGTGTGTATATTAATACATTTTAAATATATATATTTTAAGCAGTCTATTATGCTAATTCAAGGCTTCAAAAAGGTATTTAAAATACAGTAAAATCATCCTAATATGCTGATTTGGAATGCTTCTCATTATTATCAATGTTGAAAACATGTTGTTCTGCTTAATATTTTTGTGGAAATTGTGATACGTTTTTTTTTTTTTTTAGGATTCTTAGAAAGTTAATTAAGAACCGAATTTATTTGAAATAGAAATCTTTTGTAACATTATAAATGTCTTTACTGTCACTTTTGAGCAATTTAATGCATCCTTGCTGAATGTCTTTCTGACCACAAACTTTTGAATTAATTCACCATACATGCCACTAAAGCATAAAGTGTAACCAGTTATTTGCCCTTTTTGGTGCAAATTGTATCCTTTACAGCAAAGGCAGGTTTATTTATAGAGTAAATCTCTAGCTTTCTATTATTTATGAGCCGTCATCAACAGTTAATACAGCCTCAGGTGCACTAGTTGTTGAAATGCTCATTTGTATCAAGTGAGACAAACATTTAACCATGTCTGGCACTGTCATAAGGAGCCAATCCATCTTGACGTTTAAGACGACCCTCGCTGTCATCTGTGGTTTTAAGTTCCCTGAGCAACTGAAACTGGCATTTTGGCCTCTCTCTCTCTCTCTCTCTCTCTCTCTCTCCATCTTTGGGTGTCCTGCTGCTTTGTGTTTAAGGTTTGTGTTCCATCTTGCCTCTCTGCAGAGGTAACGATCAAACTGTGATGTTGTTCTAGAATAACTTTTTCTTCTAGAACTCTCGCTGGAGCCCATTTGTCTCAGTTGCATTACATGAGTAATGGTCACTCTACATTTGTTCTTTGTTATTCGTTTTTATTTTTTTAAGCTCTATGGCGAATACTGTATTTCAGAGCTACAAAGATTCTTATTAAATCCTCACATGATGAATGACAAAGCAATACTGTCTACAATGGGAAATAAAAATCAGGCCTTTCAAATATGCTTTAATTAAAACATCCCAGCAAATGCATGTTTCATAAAGTATTAATTCTAGAATTAACATTTATTGTTATTAAGATTATCATAATCATCATCTGTTTATTATTCTATAACTTCACTTTTTTTTACACTTTTAATAATATAATGTTATTTATTTCAGTTATTTAACTACGGACCCCCAAAAGGGACATGGTGAAGGAAAAAAAATATGACATTGGAGGGATGGGAACGCAATGTTTCTACTAATTTTTCTTCCCATCTCATATTTTTTTCCACCATCATGTTGCTTTAGTGGCTCCATATTAAACAGTTAAAGATAATTTTAATTTATAAAATTGGCTGTTTTTTAACTGAATATATATACAAGAAACTATATATATATATATACAGTACAGTCCAAAAGTTTGGAACCACTAAGATTTTTAATGTTTTTAAAAGAAGTTTGTCTGCTCACCAAGGCTACATTTATTTAATTAAAAATACAGTAAAAACAGTAATATTGTGAAATATTATTACAATTTAAAATAACTGTTTTCTATTTGAATATATTTCACAAAGTAATTTATTCCTGTGATGGCAAAGCTGAATTTTCAGCATCATTACTCCAGTCTTCAGTGTCACATGATCCTTCAGAAATCATTCTAATATGCTGATCTGCTGCTCAAGAAACATTTAATGTGTACAATTGTACAAAATATTTGTGTACAATATTTTTTTTTCAGGATTATTTGATGAATAGAAAGTTCAAAAGAACAGTGTTTATCTGAAATCTAATCTTTTGTAACATTATAAATGTCTTTACTGCCACTTTTGATTGATTTAATGCATCCTTGCTGAATAAAAGTATTCATTTCTTTAATTTCTTTTCAAAAAAATAAAAATAAAAATTCTTACTGACCCCAAACTTTTGAACGGTAGTGTATAATGCTACAGAAGCTTTGTATTTCAGATAAATGCTGTTCTTTTGAACTTTCTATTCATCAAGGAATCCTGAAAAAAAGTACACAACTGTTTTCAACATTGAAAATAATCATAAATGTTTATTGAGCAGCAAATCATGTGATGTGAAAAAGGATCATGTGACACTGAAGACTGGAGTAACGATGCTGAAAATTCAGCTTTGCATCACAGGAATAAATTACTTTGTCAATATATATTTAAATAGTACACAGTTATTTTAAATTGTAATAATATTTCACAATATTACTGTTTTTTACTGTATTTTTAATTAAATAAATGTAGCCTTGGTGAGCAGATGAAACTTCTTTTAAAAACATTAAAAATCTTAGTGGTTCCAAACTTTTGGACTGTACTGTGTATATATATATATATATATATATATATATATATATATATATATATATATATATATATATATATATATATATATATATATATATATTCAAATTATTATTATTAAATAGATATTAAATATAATTATCTGTATTTTAAATATTTTTGTTACTATTTAAATAGCTTTTTAAGGAATTATTATTACTATTATTATTATTAGATAACATTATTACTATTAGATATAATAATCCAAGCAATATGAAAGTAAAAATACAAATCATGACAATTGTACAGATATATATCATGTTGCAAATGTGCAAATGAAAGTTTCCTACAAGGCCTTGCAGTAAAGCTGTTCTGGTCTGAAACCCGGTACTGCGGGATAGTTTAGTGCTTACGAAGGAAAGGCTGCATAGTGAGAATTCCGAAGGTGAGCGTAATTGATGAGGAATCTGCTACTCTCTGGGATTTTAGATCCAGGGATCAAAGTCTTGTTACTTTCAGCTGAACGTGTGGCATTTCTCTGCTCAGCACAGGGTCTCAAATAACAATCTGAATGGCCTAAAGACAACATCTGTGACATAATGGAACTGTTGTGTAATCTGTATTATTTTTAACTTGTTTACAATACCTTTTTTCCTTAAATATATATATATATATATTTAAGGAAAAAAGGTATTGTAAACAAGTTAAAAATAATACAGATTACACTACAGTTCCATTATGTCACAGATAATTATTTCCTCCTTTGTCCACTGAGATGTTTCATTTATGCACCATATTAAAACAGTGAATATAATGTGACAAAGAGATAAACAGATTGCAGTTATACACCCCAAAAATTTCTGAAGAAAACATTTGTGTTTGCCCATGCAAAATACATCACTAAGATGCTAGGGTGGTTGTCAGGGTGTTACTATAGAATTTCCAAGGTGGCTGGCAGCTATGCAACTTCTAGGGTGGTTGCCAGGGTGTTGCTATGAAATTTATAGGATGGATGCCAGGGTGTTGTTTTGCAATATCTAGGGAGATTGCTAGGGTGTTGCTATATATATAATATATATATATATATATATATATATATATATATATATATATATATATATATATATATATATAATGTATATATATATATATATATATATATATATATATATATATATATATATATATATATATATGTATAATGCTTTTAAGCTTTATATATACATTGAAATAGATTGAACATAATTCTTTGTTTGACCCCAAAAAAAATTATTATTATTTCAGGTGTCTTTAATGAGTAGAAAATTTTATATTGTCACATTATAAATGTCTTTACTGTCACTTTTGATCAATTTAATGCATCCTTGCTGAATACAAGTAATCAAAAGTAATTACTTAAATAAACAACAAACTTTTGAACGGTAGTGTAAATACAGTACCAACTAAAACAATCGGACAATCTGTCATTTATCCGTGTTTGAGAACTGATATAGCAACAGTACACTATGCTTATGCTTCTCATATCCTAATAAATAATATGAGTTGAATGTGCAGTGTTTTTCAGCAGATCTGTGTGTGTCGGCTGAGAGTTGGCGTCCTCCGGCCAGCTCAAGGTGACAGAGATGCATGGTCATCGATCCCTGTCTCGCCTTCTCTCTGTTATCAAAATTTAACATCATTATCTCCTAACCTTTGACCCCTTCTGATGGACACAGGTGACAGCAGTGCTTACATCAGCGCAGCGAGGTGAGTAGGGTCATTATTATCACATTATTCTCATCCCCTCATCACCAGTCAGTCATCAGTCGCTCCGCTCTGTCTCTGATCGCATCTACTGGGAGTCCTGGCATAGATCTACACATCATTCAGTGCACTGTGGGTAATAAGAAACCAAAATCCTGAAATGTGTTAATTGTGGTTCTTGCTAAAGTGAACATCACTATATAACTATTACTATTATTTGATTTAGCAATTTAAACACTAAGCATTAAACTACGGTGTGTAACCCATCCTGCCATTAAACAAGGAACCTGAGCCATATCTACAAACCAGAATATTATGCAACCTCATAGCAACATGCTAAAAACCAATCAGAACACCTTATCATTTGCATAGCAACACCCTGGCAGTCACCCTAGAAATTCCATAGCAACACCCTGGCAGCCACCTTAGTAATTCCAAAGCAACACCCTGACAACCTCCCTAGCATCTTTGTGACATATTTTACTTGGGCAAACACAAATGTTTTCTTCAGAATTTTCTGGGGTGTATAACTGCAGTCTGTTTATCTCTTTGTCACATCATGATCACTGTTTCAATATTATGCAACCTCATAGCAACATGCTAAAAAACAACCAGAACACCTTAGCATTTGCATAGCAACGCCCTGGCAACCACTCTAGCAGTTGCATAGCAACACCCTGGCAATCACCCTAGAAGTTGCAAAACAGCTCCCTGCCAGCCACCTTAGAAATTCCATAGCAACACCCTGACAACCACCCTAGCATCTTAGTGACATATGGGCAAACACAAATGTTTTCTTCAGAAGTTTCTGGGGTGTATAACCAAACTCTTTTTATCTCTTTGTCACATTATGATTGCTGTTTCAATATTATGCAACCTTATAGCAACATGTTAAAAAAACAATCAGAAAACCTTAGCATTTGCATAGCAACACCCTGGCAATCACCCTAGAAATTCCATAGCAACACCCTGGCAATCACCCTAAAAGTTGCAAAACAGCTCTCTAGCAGCCACCCTAGAAATTCCATAGCAACACCATGGCAACCACCCTAGAAATTCCATAGCAACACCCTTTCCTTCCAGGACCATCTTCGCAAATGCATAGCAACACCCTGGCAACCACCCTAGCAGTTGCATACCAACACCTTGGCAATCACCCTAGAAATTCCATAGCAACACCCTTGCAATCTCCCTAGATATTGCAAAACAACACCCTGGCATCCATGCTTGAGATTTCATAGCAACACCCTGGCAACCACCCTAGAAATTCCATAGCAACACCCTAGCAATCTCCCTAGATATTGCAAAACAACACCCTGGCATCCATCCTATAAATTTCATAGCAACACCCTGGCAACCACCCTAGAAGTTGCATAGCTGCCAGCCACCTTGGAAATTCTATAGTAACACCCTGACAACCACCCTAGCATCTTAGTGATGTATTTTGCATGGGCAAACACAAATGTTTTCTTCAGAAATTTTTGGGGTGTATAACTGCAATCTGTTTATCTCTTTGTCACATTATATTCACTGTTTTAATATGGTGCATAAATGAAACATCTCAGTGGACAAAGGAGGAAATAATTATTAGATGGACTAAACATATAAATAAATAAACTCACTTTTTCATGCTGCAGCTGCACTAAATTGCCAGATTGATTAACTTCTTTGTCACCCTGAGTGAATGAAAGCACTTTCCCTGGGGAATGAGTTACAAGACAACATGTCAAAGACAAGCTTTCTCCTCTCTGTGTTACACACACAGACACACGCTAAAATCCAGTCTGTGTCGAAGGCAGGACAGCTCAGGGCCGTTATTCCCAGAGGGCTGCTGTGTTTCAGGTCTGGGTTATTGGCTCTCTGCTTCACTTCATGTAAATGACTCGTGGTGTAATTGAAAAAAGAACTCCCGGGCGTGTTTGCCCACTTAATCCCTTTAAGATCATTATGAGTGTAGTCAATTGGCTTGACCCAGCTGCAGCAGGACAGGGAACAATGGGGTTTGTCTCCGGAGCAGGGTCGATCTCCAGACCCAGTAGGCCAGAGGTTAATGAATGATTATTTCTCACTTTGTAATCTAGCTGGATCCGTGTCTCACTGCAGGGCCCTCGTCCCCGGAGAACATTTGGAGAACAGAAGAACAAGCACAGCCAGGCGCAGAGGGACACATTAGACGCACACATTGGTGATTATATTTTCACATTTTGTTTGGCCTCACACTATACACTCTAAAAAATGCGAGTTAAAAACAACCAAAGTTGGGTTGAAAATGGACAAACCCAGCAATTGGGTTGTTTTAACCCAGCGGTTGGGTTAAATGTTTGCTCTACCTACTAGGTAGTTTTATTTAACTCGATTATTGTTTAAAAATGACTGTATTGCTTGCTTAATATGAACCCAAATTATGTTGGATATGTTTAATAAATGAATATTTATTAATAAGTTTAATGAATAATAATTAAACAATAAACATTTATTAAATTGCTTATTAATAAATGTTCACCTTTAGATTATTATTGTTGCCTCTAGTAATTATGTCTGATTTTTAATTTCCAAACTTGGGTTCATTTTAAGTCAGCCATATAGTCATTTTTAAACAATAATTGGGTTAAATAAAATTGCCCAGGAATTTCAACCCAACTTGGGTTGTTTTGAACCCAGCATTTTTATAGAGTGTACCGTTCATATGTTTGGGGTCTTTTTTTTTTTTTTTTTTTTTTTAAGATTTATATGCTGTTCTTTTGATCTTTATTCATCAACAAATCCTGAAAAAATGGTTTCCATGTTGCTATTTATTTACCATGGAATTTGTAGTAGTAATAATCCTGAATGGTTTGTAAAATGCATTATAATTATAGCTATAATTCAACATGATGAAGGTTGTGTTAACTAACACTGGAGACATGGAAATGCATGTTCTGAGACAGGAGAGTGCCTGTGATTCACAGCGAGAGATGAGGAAATCAGACTTCCATATGTCTCAGAAATATCTCCATCTGAAATAACACAAAGACATTGTCTCTGTTTCACATTGTGACCCACCGAATGACTAATATCTTCCGAGGTTATTGCGTGCAACGCATACTTATCCATCTACAGTGACAGAAAACTGTGCAGAATAGACTGTCCCAGACTATTGTTTCGTACTGTGCTGTTTGAAGTCGGAGTGGCTTCCTGGACAATTCCTGTATGAGCGATTTGTTTGCATTCACTTGGCTGCTAAATAACTTCTCACATCAAAGAGGGCCGCTGTGTCCCGCTAACACAATGGGATCACGACGGGCGATGAATGACTGGACTGTGGACAAGGCTAATGCCTTCCGCTCGTCTGATCGATATCAGAGTGTACAGATTTATGCCCTGAAAAATATAAACAAACACTGAAAGCCGAGGGAAAAATGCCTTTATCAAAACTTGATTGTTGTTATAGCTATTATTGTTATTATTATGATTGATGAATCATGGCATTCTGTGGTCAAATGTTTTTGCTTCTTTATGATAGATATAATAATTAGACATTTCATGTTCATTAATTTACTTCTTTGGTCCATGCATATATGAAGGTAAATGAAGGAAAATGAAGGTAAAATAGTGTTGTCAACAGATTAATCGCGACGCATCCAAAATAAAAGTTTGTTTACATAATATATGTGTGTGTGTGCTGTGTATATTTATGTATATATAAATACACACATGCATATATATATATTTGACAAAAAATGTTTTATATTTATATAAAAAAATATTTAAATGTGTATAAATAATACAACTAATATATATATATATATATATATATATATATATATATATATACAGTTTTACCTATTTTGCATGACTATATTGCATTGCATGCTAAATATGCAAGTTATAATTTTTTTAGCTAATAATAATATTATTATTAATATTGATGCTGTTGTTCTTGTTGGTGATCATCTTTGATATCTTTAATTGACTTGTCAACTGCCAGACATTTAAAGACATTGACCCACCACCTTCAGAAACTCATATACACACTTAATGATTTATTGATCTGCTCTCTTCATCTAGAATGGGCCGCTGTCTTCCCCTCACATCCTTCCTTTCTTTGTGCCATTTACCTCGACAGAGTCTTCTCCTCTTCTTCAAGGTGTCTTTGAGACGGCCTCTGTTAAAACGACCAGATGAGCAGTAAGTCAAGCCAAGATCTGAGCAGTGACGTTTTCATTTCTCCCATAGTACAGCATGGAAATATTGCCATTGTTCATGGGAGTTTGGTATCTGTACCAAGTTATTTGCCTAATAAATGTTAACATAAAACAAGTAGATGATTGAAAAAACAAAGATGAAACATCAGTTAGGCGTTAGGTCAGTGGTGAGGTTATTTTAAGTAGTTTCATGCAGAAAGGCCAAAGAGAGCATACAGCCATCTGAAACATTTTAAAGTGATTGACAAAGCGTGTTAAGTTCAGTCCCACGCTACAGAGACCTGCCAACTCTTCAAACACACATTCAAATAGAGTTTTCAGAGTCTTTTTCAGCAAACTTTCTTTTGACATTGGGATGATCTAATCATGAGCATTTTACAGCAATGAAATTATTGTCATTGTTTTGAAAATAAGCCACGAGCGATCATTTGAGTCCGTAAACGCAGCGGGAAACGGTATAAATCTTTCTTTCCGCACTAAACACTACTGTAGAGGATCATTTAGGAAGTGGCGTCTGCTTGGCAACAGCGCCAACTCTCTCACGCTAAAGGATGTGCTGAGAGCCATATCCTGTGTCTTTACTAATCACAGAAAAGCATTTCACGCTCTGTCATTTCCTCTGGTGGAGCTTCTCTCTCTGGACCAGAGTAAATATAACCTGTCTGACAGAAATACACTGCTATCTCAACCGCCGGAGAAATGATGTCTGCTCGTGCGACAAGGATAAATCTAGTTGCGGTGAGGTGAATAATGCAGTCCTGTCCAATGCATCAAGTGGCCCATTTTTGAGATCCTGGGCTTGACGAATATAATGGTCAATTTATTAATGCATTGACATGATAGTATGCAGCCAAAACTTACAAATGAATACTTGATTCTGATTGGTGAATCGTGGAATTTTGTGGTCAAATATCTGTGAATACAAAATATTTGGCAACAATTTCCTACATAGTTGTGCTATTTCATGTTCATTCATTGAATGATTTGGTCCATGTGTATGAATATATCAGAAGTATTTTTTTTAACAAGCATTTTAATATATTATTATATGTAACATATTATTTTGCATGACTGTATCATGTTGAATGCTGAATGTGCAAGGTATAATTTTTATAATTAATTTTTAGCTAATAATAATAATAATAATATATTTTAATAATAGTATTATTTCACTGTTATTTATATACTATTAATATTAATAATCTGATTATATTAACCATAAATATTAATAATAAAAATATTATATATATATATATATATATATATATATATATATATATATATATATATATATTAATGCTAATAATATTAATATAATCATTTTTTTTTCATTTACAGAATAGTGGCATTTTATATGTATATATATATATATATATATATATATATATATATATATATATATATATATATATATATATTTATTTTTTTATTATATATAATAATAATAATAATTATTATATTAATTATAATAATAATTATTATTATTATCTATTTTTTCATTTACAGAATAGTGGCATTATAACAAAACAATCCCCAATGTTACTTCCAGTGGGGGGGAAATGAGCCATAGCTGAAAACAGTGAACAATATATATTATTCATTTTTCAAATATGTGTAACTATTTCCAGAGTGCAGGCAGTGTAAATTTAGACCCACTCAGACACTTTCATTCTATTTTGTCATTCATCTGCGGAGCCACAGAGGAAGAGAGCACACTTCTCTCAACACCACACAGGAAGTCCCGGCAGCTCTGACGTCAATCAGGGACGCTCTGCACGCCGATTGGCTGCTCCTTACTCTCCAGAGTGCCAGGGGACGATGCCAGGGGGACAGGAAGTTGGTGTAGGTGGAGTGAAGTTGCCCAAAGCTCACGGGCACGACGCAGAACTTAAAGCGCTCAAGGCCAACAAACGTGCTCACATCCTCTCTGGAAATACTACCTTTCTCAGCCACTTCCTCTTTTTTTACATGCCATTAATGGGAAAAAGTCAAAAAAGACTTTCAAATCCCCAACCTTTGAGAATGTTAATCACTCGTATCCTCTGCTATACACCATCTGTACTGTATTTCACAAACAAATGTCTGTGAGTTTGTATTGTAATACTCATTTTTACTCACGTTGCTGTCTTTTTCTCTTTTGACAGGTTTGATTTGCAGTCTGCAGATGCAGGGCATAAATGTGATGCTTTGTGGACAAGAGCATCTGCTTAATGCCTTGAATGTAAAATTAAATAAAAAACTTACTAAGCACAACCGAACAAGGCTTTTCATGCATACAGACTGACATGCAGGTTTGTGTATTATTAAGTTTTCTTTAAAAATCTGTTTTAGGGTCTGCAATAGATTTTGCCTATGGTGAATACAGATGAAGTGAGACACTTATTATTCTCTGTATGTTCTTCCACTGGGCAAAAATCTTGATTTGATATCATTTGTTCAAGTTGTTCCAAACCTGTATGAGTTTCTTTCTTCTGCTGAACATAAGAAGATATTTTTGGTATAAGAAGGTTGGTAATCAAACAGTTGATGGTAGCCATTGACTTTGATTGGGGAAAAAATACAATGGAAGTCTATGGTGCCATCAAATGTCTGCTTACTGACATTCTTCAGAATATCTTCTTTTGTGTTCAACAGAAGAAAGAAATTCATACAGGATTGGTACAACATGAGGATGAGTAAATGATGACAGAATTTTCATTTTTGAGTGAACTATCCCTTTAAGTTCATTCTAAACAATGGGACATTGACCATTTGGATTCTATTTCAAAAACAATAGCAATGAAAATTATCACAAATTGTCTCATTTTACCTGTATTTACCCTACATATTTACATTTTCTAAAGAAATTTTGAATGGTACTTGCTTGTTCAAAATATCCAACACAAACCTAACCTGATATGTTAAAGTTCTCTGTATCCATGCTAGATTTTTAATGGGATGTTTAAGGATGTTTTCTGTTCAAAAGCTTTTTTTTTTTTTTTTTTTTAAGAAATTAGGACTTTTATTGATAACACTTTAGAATAATGGTCCGTCATTAATAAGTAACTATGTAGGAAGTAATGCAGGACAAATCAGTAGTACTGCTTTAACACTTCAGCTACTACTATTAAATAATATAGAAACAAGCTTAACTAATCAGTAAGTAATATCTAATTTAGGACTAATATAGTTCCTTATTACACTCTAAAAAATGTTTGGTTAAAAACAACCCAAGTTGGGTTGAAAATGGACAAACCCAGCAATTGGGTTGTTTTAACCCAGTGGTTGGGTTAAATGTTTGCCCAACCTGCTGGGTAGTTTTATTTAACCCAACTACTGATTAAAAATGACTATATGGCTGGCTTAAAATGAATCCAAAATAGGTGAGAAATTAAAAATCAGACACATAATTACTAGAGGCAACAATAATAATCAAAAGGTGTACATTTATTAATAAGCAATTTAATAAATGTTTATTGTTTATTATTCATTATCTTATTAATAAATGCTCATTTATTAAACATATTAATAAATGTTAATTTCCAGCATATTTTGGGTTCATTTTAAGCAAGCAATACAGTAATTTTTATACAACAGTTGCGTTAAATAAAACTACCCAGCACGTTGGGCAAACATTTAACCCAACCACTGGGTTAAAACAACCCAATTGCTGGGTTTGTCCATTTTCAACCCAACTTGGGTTGTTTTTAACCCAGCATTTTTTAGAGTGTAGCTAATCAGTAATTACAGAATGAGATTGGCATCATTAAGAACTAATAGGTAACTGACAAATTATAAAGAATTACTAATTAATTAATAATCCCAACATTAAAGTGTCTGAGATATGAGCAATTATATTTTTTTACTCTCAACGTGGTCATGAAATGCATCATTAATTACTCAACTGTTACCTAGTCACTATGCAGGAACTACTACATCTTTAGTTCTTGACGATTGCCCTTTTTTACTCGGAACATGGTCATAAAATGCATCACTTATTACTCAAGTACCTAGTCATTCCTCAAGAAGTACTAGTGATCTGGACCATTATTTTAAAGTGAAAAAGATGTTTTTCACTTTAAAATAATGGTACAGATCACTAGTAGTTCCTGCATAGTGAATAGGTAACACTTGAGTAATTAGTGATGCATTATATGACTGTATTCAGAGTAAAAATGATGACTGATTACATCTCAGACACAATAATGTTCTTTACAATTTGTCTGTTAGTTAATAGTTATTAATAATGCTAATCTCATTAGGTAATTATTGATTAGCTAATAAGGAACTATCTTGTTTCTATATTAGTTAATAGTAGTAGCTGAAGTGTTAATGTAGTACTACTCATTAGTCCTGCATTACTTCCTACATAGTTACTTATTAATGACGGACCATTATTCTAAAGTGTTACCCTTTTATTTAACAAAGACACATTAAATTGAAGTAAAACATTTATTTTACAAAAGATTTCAAATAAGTGCTGTTCATTTTCACTTTCTGTTCATCCTGAATTCATTCAATGTATCCTGAAAGAAAGGTATCATGGTTTCCACAAAAATATGAAGCAGCATACAGTAACTGTTTCAGCATTGATAATAATAATGATCAGCATATTAGAATGATTTCTGAAGGATCATGTGACACTAATGATGAAAATTCAGTTCTTTTAAAGTTTAATAATATTGCAGTTTCACTGTATTTTGATCAAATAAATGCAGCCTTGGTGAGCAGAAGAGACTTCTTTCATAAAACCTTACCGACCCCCAATCTTTTGAAGTATATGAGTTTTTGTTCCACCTGTTTTATAGCTCGCATAACAAAAAATGGTTTGTTTGCAAAGTAATAGCACACATTTTAACAAGTTACACAATTTGAGAAATCATTTATGCCTGAACTGTAAAGATACAGTGATGTGTAATATTTAGGGTTTAGGGATTCATTCAAATCTCTAACCCATACTCTAAAGTGTGAGCAGTAACAATAAAGATTCTTAATTTAGCCAACACTACTAATAATCTATGTTAATTATGTGTTTCATTCAACTAGGCTGGTGCATGGCAGCAAATGTGACTTCATCTCTTCATACAGAGGCAGAGTTAAAGGTCAGACATTCAGCTGACACTGTCTCTGTCACACACACACTGCCCTGACTGTGATGCGTCAGGGGTCGCTGGTTCTATTACTAAGGGTACATGAGGGGACAACACTGAGCAGGATGAGGATGTGAGCCAAAGATGCTTCAATTCCCCAGTATCTCGCTCTCTTTCTCAGACCCTCAGGCTATGATCACCCTCTCCATCCCCTTCCCATCACTGCAAACATGGCCGTCTACGTCACCGCTGTGTGTTCATGTGTGTGTGGTGAGCAGGGGTGCGAGAGGCATGTTGGACCGTCAGCTCTGCTGGTGTCCCGGGGCTCGCACCAGGTGTTCACACTCGTGCTAATGAAAGAGAAAAGAGCAGGCGAGACGAAAGGAGAGCAGCCAAACTGAATGAGCTCCGTCTTTGCTTCGGCATTAACATCTCTATTAAACGCTAGCCAACATCTGCTACTGCTGAACAGGCAAACACTGTTCACTTACCCACCCTGCCGTGAGCGATCTGCCATGTGTGTGCGTGTCTAGCTTGACTGAAAGGCAACCCGCTAGTCATTTGTCACTTTTGCCTGGAAGTAAAAGATATGAGTAGAACCGCAGTGCATGATGGGATTGCCTCCTACTTTACCTCATAATAGTATATACTTCATTTGTTAAGACCTTCTTAGCAATAATGTTTTCTCACAGTTCTCAAAGGTTTCGAATCTCCCCTTGTGAAAAAGAAGTGTGCTTAATTGTACTGAATGTGCACTTGTTGTGTACGTCAAATCTTAAAGGGGACATCTTACTTTTTTCATGTTTAAGTGCTATAATCGGGTCTCTGGTGCATCTACCAAGCCAGAAAATGTGAAAAGGGACAACCCAGTAACTTTGTTTTGGTAAGCCTTTCTCTGCAAGCATGTTCAGATTTCGCTCCCCTTGTGATGTAGGAAGGGGATCTTATTATAATAGTACCGCCCCTTAATCTTCACGTTTCCACCCACGGCACTGCCATTTTGTTTTCGCATGCGAAAGCGGTGTACCAGTTCTAAGGCCATGGCAAAAGTTTGAGCAAAGCATGCTAACTGTTCCGTCGCTGGCTGCACAGATGAACACAGAACACTATTTCGAGTCTTGTTAGCTTGTGTAGCCTGCAAGTTGACCCTGGCAAGCTTGATTGCTAAAAAAGGAGCATTTCTGTCCGAGCGATATTTTGGAAAAAATATTAGACCATTCACAGCATTTGATAGCAATCATAAACATTAGCCAGGTGTGAATGGCTCTGTTTGGCAATCAGGTATACGCTATGTATAGTGGGCGTCCATACGGGTTTTGCACAAAAGATTAACATGACGGCACATGCTAGTCGATGAGTTGAATCAACTCCACAGCAACTACATACATTTATCCACTAACCATTCAGAAACGTCCAGATGAATTCTAAAAGTTGTAACTTCTTCCTGAGTCTCTCCATCAGTGTCGACTCCGGTTTGAACAATGTAAGGCTGAACACCGTTACTGACAATCCTCATTTTGGCTGCGTGAGATTCTCCAGCTTTGTTGTTGTTGAGCAACCGAGGTGCGAGCTGTTAAAGCTACGCCCTCTTTTGGAAAGGAGGCCAGGAGAAGCAGCTCATTTGGATTTAATTGTTTTTGCTCACACCCAAATAGGGGCAAATCTGTGGGGTATTTTGAGCTCAAATTTAAAAGTATATCCTATTTAAAAAACTGTACTTGCAGATAATATAATATGAATGGAATAAAGGCCACTTAAGTGCATTTAAAGAGAGTACACTTTCATGGCTGTGTTTCTTAAAAATAAATAAATAAATAAATTGTAAAAATGTCAGATTTTTAAAGTACATAAAGTGCCCTGAAAAAAATCAGTGTAGAAACAATATTCTCACAGAAATTGATAGTAAATTTCACACACAATTATGGCAACTAACACATTAAATTAAACATGAAATTTTATAGAAAAACTGAAATAGTATTATGAACACATTTTTCAGTGTACATTTTAAATCAGAATGTTTTAATAATCACAATTTGATGTGTTGACTAACATACTAAAGCAAGTATAAAGTAATTGACTATAATTTTAACTGTGGTGTGTTTTTCGATATTACATTATATATTATTTAAATGTACTGAATTGCCATTTCATCATTATAAATTTGTAAATACAAGTATGTTTAAATATATGACCTACAAGTTACAATAGAAATTACATTAAATGACATTGCTTTTCAGTATATTCAGCAGTACTCTTTAACCATATTTCAAATTATGAAATCACATAAAGATATACTTAAGTCCTACTTTAGTGGACCAAAAAAGCACTCTAAATTTCAGGTAATTGCATTCAATATATATTAAAACTATAATAAATTATCATTTAATTTCAATTCACATGCAATTAAGTGTCTGGAAACATTGCATTCAGTTTGCACTTAAGTATATTCCTTTTATAGTATATAATTTCCATTATAAGTTCTCTTTAATATACTAAAGTGTACCTTTTTTCCCCCCAAGGGTTCCATGGCCTTATGAGATAATGATCCACTGGTTGCACACTTCACACGTCACACGCCATTCAGGTATTATTTGTCTCATAAATACTGAGATTTTGTACATTCTACTCATTTGACACTGCTTTTTGCAGAAAGGTGTGCATATTTAGCCCTCATTAGGATGGTTTTCATCACATGAACAGTTGAGTGTGTGAGTGAGAACGGGAGTGAGAGAGACAGAGAAAGATGAAGGAAGACTGCATCCCAGACTGGGACTTCATCCATCATTGGAATCAGCATGTGCTGTAATTACTGTGTCAAATAGATGGGAAGATGCCTTTGAGGAGGATGGCGGCTATGTGTGTGTGTACGCTTGTGCTTCTCTCCCTCCTGATCATTTTCCTCTCCCGAGTCACTTCCTCCTGCACTGTCATCTGTCATGCCTACATATGCTGTCACCGAGTGCTGGCAGCTCTGCCCAATCCCTCCACTGCAGAAACAGCGGGATTTCATACGCGCTGAAGGTTATATATCACATCAGTCGATGAGAAGGCTATACATTAGGGAAGACCGATGCGATTAGGTAGGGACAGCTATTCCACAACACAGCTGTAACCTTTTATCAGCACAAAATATTGTCAGTGCACACAGCGCTGGCTTGAGATCTAAGACTGGAAGGTGTTCATTTTCGTTAAAGTGTTAGTCAGAGCCGTAGCCTAGTGGAAAGCATATGCTTCAAACACATTGAGCCGAGGTGCTTATGTAGAAGACTCACATGGACTAAATGCTCTTCCATTTTGCATCCTGATCTCTTTTCCTTAAAATTCCTTTTCCTGAACATTTTGCCAGCATAGCAACATTGCTAAAATGACATTGGCAACCACTTAGCAATCATCTAGAACAGTGGTTCTCAACTGGTTTGGCCATAGGTACCACATTTTTCCATGGCCATTAAGCCACCGCCCAATTTTGGGGGAATTTCCTAAAAAATATATTAATATTATTAATATTGTTATTAATACAGTATATATACATTATAATGCATTTAAATAATAAATAAAACCAAGCAAATTAATTTCACAAAAAAAAAAAAGGTTGACAAACACACAAGTAGCTACCATCCCATTTTACTTAACATACACATAAATTGTAGGAATATGACTAATACTGATGAATAAACAGTAGCCTAGATTTTGTTAATACAATATAGTTAGTAAGTTGGTATGAGCCAAAACAGTCATTTAAACTATACAAAACAGCACAAAATGAAAACAAAGTGGCATTTTGGGATTACAGAAAGTACACTTACCATGCTAACATGAACGGCTAACACACAAAGTACCATTTATGTAATTTAGAGGTAGCCTTCTTTTTGGTAATTTCACGATATTGCGTTCTGGTAGTTTCTTTTGCGCTTTGTTTATAATGAAGTGATATACAGCACGCGCCGCCGCATTTGCGAGTGCAATTGTCGAGTGTGCGCTACGAGCACAGTATAACTGCTGACAGAACTGGAAAGTTCGTTTTTCTGAGGTAAGTGACTTTTTATTTTGTAACAAGTTGCGAAAATAATGTTAGAATAATGACACTTACATGTAGTCTGACAATATCTCATCTGACCACAGATACTGAATCAGGACAACACATTTTTTTGTCTGACAGAATTGACCCTTCGTCAGGAGTTTGATTGACAAGCGATCTAACCAATCATAACGCCAAATCCGCCATTTTGTCCGACAAAGCAGTCAGGATTTAGAAGATTAACTTAGGTGGACTTGAACTTGAAAAATGTTGTGTATTTACGTCTTTCCGCATTTGAAACAACATTCCTTCTCATGTTCATTCATGTTTATTTAAGGCTATAAATTAACTAGTTAGGAAGAGATGATCGGTTCATGAGCTGCTTGAGCTGAGGCGCTACAGCAATCTGTCACAACCATGGTCACGACACATTAAAGGTGCCCTAGATTCAAAAATTGAATTTACCTCGGCATAGTTAAATAACAAGAGTTCAGTACATGGATACAAGACATGAGTCTCAAACTCCATTGTTTCCTACTTCTTATATAAATCTCATTTGTTTAAAAGACCTCCGAAGAACAGGCGAATCTCAACATAACACTGACTGTTACGTAACAGTCGGGATCATTAATATGTACGCCCCCAATATTTGCATATGCCAGCCCATGATCGAGGCATTACACAAGGGCAGCCAGTATTAACTTCTGGATGTGCACAGCTGAATCATCAGACTAGGTAAGCAAGCAAGAACAATAGCGAAAAATGGCAGATGGAGCAATAATAACTGACATGATTCATGATAACATGATATTTTTAGTGATATTTGTAAATTGTCTTTCTAATTGTTTCGTTAGCATGTTGCTAATGTACTGTTAAATGTGGTTAAAGTTACCATAGTTTCTTACTGTATTCACGGAGACAAGAGCCGTCGCTATTTTCATTTTTAAACTCTTGCAGTCTGTATAATTCATAAACACAACTTCATTCTTTAGAAATCTCTCCAACAGTGTAGCATTAGCCGTTAGCCATGGAGCATAGCCTCAAACTCATTCAGAATCAATGTAAACATCAAAATAAACACTGTACTTACGCGATTAGACATGCTGCATGAGGAACACTTTGTAAAGATCCATTTTGAGGGTTATATTAGCTGTTTGATCTTTTTTTTTATGTTGTTTAAGGCAAGCGCAAGCTTTTGGGGCGTGGAGCACGAGATTTAAAGGGCCACACACCCTGAATCGGCTAATTTCTAATTATGCCCCAAAATAGGCAATTAAAAAAATGAATTAAAAAAAATCTATGGGGTATTTTGAGCTGAAACTTCACAGACACATTCAGGGGACACCTTAGACTTATATTACATCTCTTAAAAAAAGTTCTAGGGCACCTTTAAAGAGCCACTTATTGTTCGAATTTCTTAAAAAATTACACAGTTTGAAAGCTAGGACTTTGTTTAATATCATAAGTAACCTGCTCTGTCTTGTCTGTCGACGTGTTGTCAGTGTCCTCTTTGCTCCGCGATGTATTTTTCACTCTGTGTGGTGTGACAGTACCATGGCTTGTCGGACAAAGCAACAGTAACTAAGGGGGGTGGGTCTTTGCGAAGGGTTAATTGGCAACAGCTTTCACGCACATCTTTCAAAAGTCTTTCATCAGAAAAACAGAATTATGTTTGTTTTTGTTGTCGTTGTTTTTTTTGACTGCACACTCTGCGACCCACAAAAAAACGGTCTTGCAACACACTAAAATCCATTTTGAACATCTTGGCCACCACACATAAACTTTTGTACAGCCATTTTCTTTTCAGAAAATGTTACATTTAGTTGCTCAGAAAAATTCTCAAAGGAATGACTATTGCTGCTAAAAAAAAAACAGTACAAATGCTTTTCACTTTATGGTTTAATTGTGTGCAAAAAGTAGCATGTGTTTGTTTACCAAAGCATTCTCGAAAAATATTATAAATCTTAATCATTATGATTTGTGTGTACTTTTGTAAACAAACACATGCTTTTTGCAAGATTAGTTGTAAAAACTGTGAAAGTGAAAATCTTTTGTGTAAATTTTTTAGCATCAATAGTCATGACAGTGGTAGTAGAATGGATCTGAGCAGATTTGGGAGCTCATATGTTCATGGAGTGTATAAAAGCAGTGATGTGTGTAAGACATGTTTCTCCTCCCCTCACATGAGCAGAAATCTGAGAGATGAGGAGAGTCCTGGGGCCATATGGCTCAGCTGGAGGTACCAAGAGTGCCCAGGCGAAACCATGAGGTGGAAACGGTTTACTCGCTCTACTGATTCAGTGTGCTATCAAAGAGCCGCCGAACCTGTAAAGAACCCCCTCCCCCGCCGGCGGCCCAGGTACTAACCTGTGTGACAGGAAAAAATGGTAAAACCATTTGACCCGGTGCTGGCCGCTGCATCCTCCATCCGGATGAGGACGTCTCGTAAAAATACAACAAAACAGGGTGAGCAATGGGGAGAGGGAGTGCTAAGGTTTGTGTGTTTCATGAGAAAGAAGTTAATATTTAAAATTAAGTTAATTCAATTAAATAAGTTAGGTTAAAATTAATAACTGGCTCAATATAACCAAGTGTAAGGTATATAAATATGGTTTCCACAAAAATGTTAAGCAGCACAACTTTTTCAACATTGATAATAATAATAATAATAATCATATTAGAATGATTTCTGAAGGATCATGTGACTCTGAAGACTGAGTAATGATGCTGAAAATTCAGCTTTGCCATCAGAGGAATAAATTACATTTTAAAATACATTCAAATGGAAAACAATTATTTTAAATTGTAATAATATTTCAGAATATTACAGTTGTACTGTATTTTTTTTTTATCAAATAAATGCAGCCAAAAGCATTTAAAAATCTTACTGACCCCAACATTCTGAACGGTATTTTTTTCTACCACACCATAAAACTGAATTATGATACCACAGATCCATTGTGTCACATACTGTTTATGTTCATATGCAAGCGCTAGCATCCAGCTGTATATTAATTACCATAAAGTTCATTTTTAGGTTCGAAATCTAAAGGCTGCAGAGGTAGCTTTACCTTGTATTCATCGATCAATACACTGAAAGAGAATCGTCACAAACTTCTCATCTTGCACATATGCACACGTTGAATATCCATCATACATTGTATTCATATTTTTGGCATGCTATACTGATTTGAGATGTACTAATTGTAATTGCACACTGTTATTGAGCAATCTGAAATGCAACCCTTGTGTTTGTGTGGTTTTGTGATGCTTAAAAAACAACACACATTCACAATATGTGTGTTCATCTCATTGCTGGGGATATAAACTGGAAATCAGTAATTCATAATTATGCACACAAGCATGCCATGCTAGAAAAGGCCACTTTAGCCGGTAGTTGTGTTTTCGAACTTGATAGCCAGTCATGTCTAGCCATTAGCTGATTGGCCAGCCAATGTGTACCAAAAACCTGTTTGAACACCTTCATTTGTAGCTCTACTAGATCTACTAGCTTGGACCAGCCAATGGCAATCTTAGACCAGCTGGAAAAATAGCTTCAATATTTTCATCTTGGAAATAACTGCTTTTTTCCCCTCCTTGATAGTCTTCAATCCGCAAACACCATACACATACATTCCCAATCCCATGCGTTCACATTTAGGTGAGTTACACTAACAGGTTTTGTGCTTTCAGCGCAGTTGCAGCCGCAGGTTTATTAGGAAGTGGCAGCTCTCATGGGCTATTAGGAGTGTGTAACATTCTGTGCCATATGCTAGCTGGTTGTTTAGGAGCAGAAAACGAGCCGCTGTGTGGCTGAATGTAACAAACATTTTGGCAGTTAATTACCACGGTGACATCTATAACCAAGACTGGACGACAGACGCCAAAGACAAAGAGACGAGCTGAGCCCCTGTGAGACTAATAAAGGGAAGAAAAGGTAAATTTTCATGTAATGTTCTGCATTTTGGTTCAAATTTATAACATTTACCATATGTTGTTGTTGTAAAAATCTAAAATGTACCATTTCTCCCTAAGCACTTCCCATCTGAATTAGTGCCATGTATGAAGGAGCTAGTATTCAGCTATTTTGAATTGCATCACAGCGCCAATTCCACTCAGGTAATTGGTTTGCATGCTCAGTTTCCGAACCTGAACTGTACGTCGAAAAAACTTCGCCCGGAGTCACACCTCAGGTCAGATCTTTATTACAAGAGAGGAATGAAACGGTTCCTTTCTTCCCTTCCTCCACTGCAGATATACAAAGCGAACGTGTCGTCCAAAGAGCCGGAGGGTTATTTTAAGCAGCCTCTGGCTGAGTGGCGTGCGTCGGGTAATCAGCATGCAAGGAGAGGTAATTTAAAGATGTCTCGTCGCTGACAAGAATTAAATTGTGTTTTGATTTTCTCATTAGCCTAATCTCAAGTGGGCCTCGTTATTGTGTAATTTTCCGGCGTTGACACGACATCTTGTTTTGGGAGCTGACAGCCTTATGCTGTCGGGGAGGTGGAGGGGTATCAAGCGTGAGCTCGGAGGACACTGATTGGTCCCCTCCCTCTGAGCTGATATGAGCGGGGATGTTATATATCGACACCTGGGGCGTGGCTGGGGAGGGGGGACGTGACTGGCTTGGGCCTCTCAGATGCATCTTTCAATGTCACTTTGTTTTTGAGATGCCATCACTTTTACAACAGAGTAAATTAGCTTTTCAGGGTCCTGGCGTTTCTCTCTGGGAGGCTGTCGAATCTTCCGTCATTCCTCTCGCTCTGACACTAGCTTCATATCCCAGTGCCGCCAGTCCCCCGTGAATCCGATAAAACCGGCGACCTCTAACGAAGTACACCCGTACGTGAACGTGCGCTGACACTTCGAACCCTTCAGATGCGCTTCATCGTTTTCACCTAATGGCGAAAATCTGGCGAGTTTCTTATTGTAAAGCTGTGTTTTTACAGTGTTTATTTAGCACACAGCCAATATAATCATCAAATATACACACGGTTATACAATTGGAAAGATGCAAGCTTTGTTTCCAAATGCCCAAAGAAAAGATACAGTGTCAATTTACCGTGCCCCTATTATGCTATTTTAAAGGCTCCTAATTTTGTTCTGAAAGTCTCCTACAATAGGTTTATATGCATCCAAGCTCAAAAAACACTTTAAGTTTCTCATAATATACATTGCAGCATCACCTCTTTTCTCACAGTGTCTGAAACGGTTCAATAAAGGATTCAGTCTCTCTAAATGCAGGAACACACCAAGCCGACGGTCGGCCGTCGGGCAGTTTTTCTTCGTCGGCCGACTAAGTTTTCTCAGTGTGTTCCGCACCGTCGGCTGAAGTTGGTCCTCGCTGGCCTTTTTTCGGCCGATTCGACATGTTAAATCGGCGTTGGAGCTCGTCGGTCCGTTGGGCCATTGGATCATTCTGATTGGCTGTTCAGCTACTGCCACCTGCTGTTTTGGAAAGGCATTTCTGACGTGCTGCTTGGCCGTCGGCTGTTTAGCGTCGGTTTGGTGTGTCGGCAACGCTGCCGATGTGAGCAAACCCCGCAGTCTGCTTTCGTTGCCACTAGTTCGTCGGCGTCGGCTTGGTGTGTTCTGGCCTTAAGTCCCTCCTTTCTGAGAGCCTACTCTGCTCTGATTGGTCAGACGGCCCAGTCTGTTGTGATTAGTCTAGCGTAGGGCTGCACGATTAATCGGACGATTAGGAAAAAAAAACATTGAAATTGCACTTAAACGATTTGGCTTAGTGCGATTATGAAATTGCAAACCTGCGATTATTTTTTTATGCGCGGCTTGTCAATGAACTATGGCTCCAAATACTAATCCATCTGCAAGCACTGCAAGTTTGAATTGCTTATAATGTGCATTTGAAAAAGCAACACGCGTCAGACATCTTTCCACATATGAGAAGCATTTATTAACATCTTGTCCAACAAAAGACAACATTTAATAACATGTTTTTACTCCAGACTCACTTCATAACGACAGCTGAGCATCCTTCTGTGAGATGATGTGGCTTCTTACACAGAATAAGGCAGTCGTTTGTTTATTAGTCATGTTTAATCAATCAAAACGTTTCAATCTTCTGTTTATTCAGCTACAGCGATAGTATGGGATTTCCTGGAGTATTTGCAGGGCGTATTTGCAGTTTCTGCGTGAGAGCGCCCTCTGGCTTTCAGATGGAGAAGCATTTACTATTGATCACAGAGCCGTACAGCTCTGACAAGCTGCGCATAAAATAATCGCAGCCTTTTCCAAATCGCGTGCGATAAAATTGTGATAAAACGCGCAGCCCTAGTCTAGCGCTTAAAGCATGTGTCGGAAACGAAACACCCATTTAGGGCTGAACGATTAATCCGAACGGCAATTATTTTATGCGCAGCTTGTCAGAGCTGTACGGCACTGTGATCAGTGGTAAATGCTTCTCCATCTGAAAGCCAGAGGGCGCTCTTGCACAGAAACTCCAAATATGCCCTGCTGCAGAAGAAGATAACACTGTCATATTGCTGTAGATCAGTGGTTCCCAAACCTGTCCTGGAGGACCCCCAGCCCTGCACATTTTGTATGTCTCCCTATTTCTGACACACCCATTTCAGGTCTTGCTGTTTCTACTAATGAGCACATAAGTTGAATCAGGTGTGATATATGAGGGATACATACAAAATGTGCAGGGCTGGGGGTCCTCCAGGACAGGTTTGGGAACCACTGAATAAACAGAAGATTGAAATGCTTTGATTGATTAAACATGACTAATAAGCACACGACTGCCTTATTCTGTGTAAGAAGCCACATCATCTCACAGAAAGATGCTCAACTGCCGTTATGAAGTGAGTTTGGAGTAAAAACATGTTATTAAATGTTGTCTTTTGTTGGACAAGATGATAATAAATGCTTCTCATGTCTGGAAAGATGTTTGAGGCATGTTGCTTTTTCAAATGTCCATTATAAGCGATTCAAACGTGCAGTGCTTTCAGAACTTGGAGCTACTTCATTGACAAGCTGTGCATAAAAAAATAATCACAGCCTTTGTGATTTCATAATTGCACTAAGAATCGCGTTTAAGCAATAACTGCATTTAAAGGGGCTCTATGTAAGATTTGTACTTTAATAAAGCATAAAAATACCCCGATATGTTTGCAGATATAGGAAACATGCTAAGTTCACCTACTTGTTTCTCTGAAAGACAATGCTACAGCCAGATATTCTACTTTGAAATGTGCGTTCCATGTCGGAATGTCTGTCTTTGTTTTGGTCTGTGCGAAACCGTGTGCTGTCAGTTTATCCAATAGTATTTTGACATCACAGGTTGCCAGTTGGCGGAAAACAGCGTGTATTGCAACCATGGAAACCAGCAAACAAACTGGGTCAGAGAATCGCAGATTCTACCTGACCTAAAAAGCCTCTGAATCTATCTAAATATCTCTATGAACAACAGCATATTAAAACAGATAATTTAACTCATCAGCTTGCAGTGTGTAAGTCTCCTCAGCTTTCATTGTCAGTTGCGCTCCCTATTGTTGCTGGCAACCCGTGTCTTTGAACGAGGGGGCGGGGCAAACAATATTTTGAATTTGGACTGCAGTACCTATTTTGAACACTGGGTGTCATTATTACATAGAGACCCTTTAAGTTCAATGTTATTTTTCATATCGTGCGATAAATCGCGCAGCCCTACGCCTAATACCATATCTGAATTTCAGCTTCGGAGGCTTCCTCAGTACTTGAAACAATGTATTAAAGGTGCCCTAGAATCAAAATTTGAATTTACCTTGGCATAGTTAAATAACAAGAGTTCAGTACATGGAAAAGACATACATTGAGTTTCAAACCCCATTGCTTCCTCCTTCTTATATAAATCTCATTTGTTTAAAAGACTTCCAGAAAACACGCGGATCTCAACATAACACCGACTGTTACATAACAGTCAGGTTCATTAATATGTATGACCCCAGTATTTGCATATATGCCAGCCCATGTTCAAGGCATTAGACAAGGAAAGGCAGTATTAACGTCTGGATCTGTGCACAGACAAGGTAAGCAAGCAAGAACAACAGCGAAAAATGGCAGATGGTGCAATAATAACTGAAATGATCCATGATAGCATGATATTTTTAGTGATATTTATAAATTGTCTTTCTAAATGTTTCATTAGCATGTTGCTAATGTACTGTTAAATGTTACCATTGTTTCTTACTGTATTCACGGAGACAAGAGCCGTCGCTATTTTCATTTTTAAACACTTGCAGTCTGTATAATTCATAAACACAACTTCATTCTTTATAAATCTCTCCAACAGTGTAGCATTAGCCGTTAGCCACAGAGCATAGCCTCAAACTCATACAGAATCAAACGTAAACATCAAAATAAATACTTTACTCACATAATTCGAAGCATGCATGACGAACATCTTGTAAAGATCCATTTGAGGGTTATATTAGCTGTGTGAACTATGTAAATGCACTGTAATATAGTCGAGAGCTCGTGTGGCAGGGAGCAGGCGAATTAAAGGGGCGGCGCGCTGCCAAAATCAGTGTATAGTTAATGATGCCCCAAAATAGGCAGTTAAAAAAATTTATTTAAAAAAATCTATGGGGTATTTTGAGCTGAAACTTCACAGACACATTCAGGAGACACCTTAGACTTATATTACATCTTGTGAAAAAGCATTCTTGGTTGAAATTGAAAACAAATTGCACCTTTAATTGTGTCAATTTGAGCCTGAGTCCTCATTCTTTGGAAGTGCATGCAAAGTGGGTTTGTTTTTCGACAACACGAACCAATCTCTGTGGCCAAACTCAGGCCTCAGCTACAACTACAGTGTTTGAGGGTGAGTCAAAGTGGAAAAAAACCTTTAGTCATGTAGACCTTATTTCACTTTGTAAGATTTTAGACATTCCCTATCTTACAGAATCCCTGCTGTGAACTTCTGGGGAGGTCACAGCCTCCTTTGAAATAATAAAAAAAAAGGTCTCAGTGTAGCGTTTTGATTGTTATAATAACCCACCTTTAAAAGAGGAAAAAAGAGTGAATTGCACACAGTTTAGAAAATTACATTTTGAAAATTATTATTTGGAATTTTAAGGGAACAACAAGGCCCATCATCATTTCTACTGAAATCTGAGTGTATCTTTTGCATAGTTTCACCCAGCATTCTCTCTGATGCATTTTTATTGGCTGTCACATTTTTGACAGGGGAGATAAATCATCTTCCCTAATATCTTGGATTCTCTCCCTGGTTTTGCTTTCTGTTGCCAGTCTTAAGCAAGCCAAATGTGAACAATGTGACCCCAGCTCTGCTCCCTACACCTGTTGTGCTGAATCCTGTGCTGAGACAGGTATAATGGGCTTCATTTCAAAGCAAAGACACAAGCTCTGTTATAAAAATGTAGTGAGCTGCTTGCCTAGACAGCATTTTAAGGCATTATAAATATAATGCTGCCTTCAAAGATATCCTATTTTGTCCAAACTCAAAAATATATCCTTGATGGAGGGTGTAATCCCAGAATGCATTGCAAGAAGGTCAGTGAAAGCTCAGTGTTGGTGGACGAAGTGAGAGAAATGTCAACTATAACTGTAAAAGAATCCAGGGATAAACTATCATGGTTTCCACAGAAATATTACTATTTTCAACACTGATAATAAGAAGAAATGTTTCTTGAGCAGCAAATCAACATATAAGAATGATTTCTGACTCTAAAAAATGGTAATGTGTACTAGAGTAATAATTTGTCAGCTTAGTATATGCTAACGTAAAACTATTTTGGAAATATAAAAAATAGTCAATCACCTGTGTGCATTTTGAGCAGTACACAGATTAAGAAGTAGCAAAAAAGGATGTCTGCTGTAGAAACTAAATTCTTACGTGTTCTGTGATGCTTGATTTTAGCATCAATGTCATTGAAAAAGTGACTGCACTTGGAAGAAGTGTCCATGCTAGAAGGTAAATCCTCATCCAGTACTACGTTAGATACATTTTTTAGCTTTTCAACCTGACGTTTTGACCTTTTAAGTGTTTTTCTTGTGCGATAAAAATCTAGTACCTTGGAAGTGTATGCTAGTATATTACATAAGAGCCGCTTGGCATGTCTTTGTCTTACAGGAAACATTTACTTTGAACACTTTACGGTTATTGTGTTGCGGTGACTCTGATAGTCTCTTATAATTCGAAGAGGTACTCTTGAGATCTATTAGCACCAGTCAGTATTACGTAAAAGCCCAAACCAAACAAAGGCTCATCAATAAAACAATACCGCTACATAAACAATGGAAGCGCTCAGACGCAACGCTCCATAACCTTGGTTCCCACACCTCAACACCAGGAGCTACAAAAGACACGTCATCATGCTAGTTGCGCAGGGAAGGGTTTTATGTCGACAAGTCTTTCGCATGATGACAGCTTCCTGATTGAGTAAGGGATGTGCTAATTTCCCAAAGTTCCTGCGGTGTCTGTGATTTTTGCAACACACGCACTGGTGCCTCGTTTCTTACCCTCATTTGTCACATTGGCACATCCTGGCCTTTGATTATGGCTGGTATTCATTGGTTTGTTTTAGCAGAGGAACACAGGAAAGCACAGTAGCCGGCGACGAAGCCTCGCTGTCTCTTTCTCTCGTACTATCTTTCTTTTACGGTGTCAGAGGGCAGATGACCAGCTCTTTGTTACTATGACAAGTTCAACCGCCCTCTAAGCTCCTGAGAAACCCTCTGGTCGCGTTGGAGCAAGCGATTGAAATGTCTGTTAAAAATAGCGAGGAAGACCTTGGCCTGACGTCTCTGCTGTTGCTTCGCAGAGATTTGTTTTCCTGCTAACGTCTCGTCTGCTTTGTTGACATCCATTAGCATAAGAATTAGCCTGCATTTAAGAGACAGGATGGAACATCTGTGTTGATGTGAATTAATTGAAATCCTGAATGCTTGCAGCAGTGCTAATTCGCTGCCTTACTAACAGCATAAGGTAGAAAAAACACTTTTTGCTATTTAGAGATGTCTGTTTTCCGCTAATTAAGAAACAAACAAAGAACGGATGCTGCAGAATTCTTATCGGCTAATTTCCCGCCGCCGTACTGTGTTGCATATTAAGTGCCTTCGTTTGCACACTGTCTTTTTGTTGTCGTGCACAACAGCTCAGCTGTTTTATCGCAAAGTCTGATAAGCTGTCCCGAAGGTCAAAATGTCACCGATTCCATAATTTACTGTAAATGCCAAAGCCGTTCTTTGCCGGAGGTTGGCGTGCCGGCGCGGCCTCATTTATATGGGGCTTAATGGGCATGTGGGTGTCAACTAACGGGATCTGACTCTTACCTACATGTGCATTAGGCAGCCACTGATCTGTAGCGGCTCTCCGTTGGGCTACGCTCACGAGCGAGTCTGCTTTACGCCGTGATCTATTGCCACGTTTAACTGCGGTGATCTATCGCACGGAACTGGCAGTAACGGATGAGCCGGCCGTGCTGGAAAAACTCCCTCATTTGTCTCT
Source organism: Ancherythroculter nigrocauda (assembly GCA_036281575.1). Taxonomy (NCBI): domain Eukaryota; kingdom Metazoa; phylum Chordata; class Actinopteri; order Cypriniformes; family Xenocyprididae; genus Ancherythroculter; species Ancherythroculter nigrocauda. The sequence goes on along the minus strand of VTFQ01000023.1, from coordinate 6,560,528 downwards.
GTCGCGGCCGCTGAAGGAGAGGAGACGCTAATGCAGGCCGACGGCACAGAGAAGGGATATAATTATGTCTCTGTGCCTCCCCAAGTGCTCGCTGGGTACCCAGCCGTATTAGACATAATAAAGCCGAGCTTACTGCGCTCCTCTCCAAATCCCTTCAGGAGCCACAGGAGGCAGCCTGTGCTGTGCCTGCGCTCCCGACCCTCTTTGAGTAAAATCCGAAGGGTTAGGATTTCCCTTGTAGCTGGCTGTTTTACGAGCAAAATGAAACTTCTGGCTAGGGAAGAGTGGGGTAAGCAGCAAAGCCTTTTACTTACGTGTCCTCTGTTCAAGGAGAAATTAACTAGTTTAACACTTACATGCCTAGCAATATTTTAGAAGGCGTGCTGTCAACTGAACTTAGAAGAATGTGTCAACTGGGTAAACTGTGTTAAGTCAAAGGGTGCATTCAGTCATTAGGAAATACACAGATGTGTTCTGCACATTATCTACATTTTCATAAAACAACCAGAAAGAAGTATAATATTTTAAATTTTGTAATATTTTCTGCATTTGCAGACAAAGCTATTTGTTGATCCACTGACCCAGCTTACCCCAAACCTAGCAGAATTTACTCAAAAAAAAAAAAAAATGTATATATATATATATATATATATATATATATATATATATATATATAGTCTTAATCTTTAGAAAACTAATTTATCAAATTTATCAACATGTGTGTGTATCACTGTAAACGCAAATAAGTTGGCAAAACTCAAAAATTTAAGGGAATCTGTAAGTAGAACTTGGAGATTTTTATTTTGTACTCATAAATTTGAACATTTTAACATTATATAACACTTAATTTTAGCATTTACTCTCACTTTTGAGTGTCATGGCAAAATATGCTGGGAAATGCAAATCCCAGCCCAGATTCAGTTAAATTTAACTTTTTCTAAATTAAAAGAAAAAAGTTCATAAAACTCAAAACATATAATTCAGATTATTTAAATTGTGTCCGTTTTGTGAACTCAAAAGTAAAAGTAAGTTCCAAATACTCATAAAAGTTAATTTGATTGAACTAATTTGTTTAATTTGAGTTGGCTCTACTCAATTCAATTAATTATGTTGAGTGTTATTTTTACAGTGTGTATATACCGAAATTATACTAAATTTCTCTGCCGATACCCAATTATTCAGAATCGTAGTTTGATTTCCTTAAGGAAAAAAATCACTCTCAATTAATGCTGCGGGAAACCCTCTCATTTGATACATTACTATAATATTAGCGGTTAAAATTAAAACGGTATCCAAACTATTATATTCAACTGCTATATTTAAGATATAATAATTACATTCAAATAAAAACTGAAATGTTTATATACAACTCAGTTGCACATAAGGTAGTTTTCATAAACACTTGTCATTATGACAGATTTATTCAAACATACATATATAATTAACAGTAAATAAACTCCTCTCTACTGTTTATTTTTTTATGAACTGTGAACACTGATAACTTTCCTGAGGTAAATGCAACGTTAAGTGACATATTGTTGACAAGCTGTTATATTGATGTCTTTCTGCGGTTGAAACACTGATTGAGCGATTACATGACATGATTCATTTCAGTAAGTTGTACTGTATCTTTCAACATACATACAGTACCTGTCAAAGGTTTGGAAACATTCGTTTTTTTTTGTTGTTGTTGTTTGTTTTTTTATGTTTTTGAAAGAATTCTCTTCTACTTACCAAGGCTTCATTTCATTATAAAATACAGTAAAAACAGTAATATTGTGAACTAAAATTTAAAATAACTTTTCTATTTTAATACATTTAAAAATGTAAAAATGCAAAGCTGAATTTTCAGCATCATTACTCCAGTCTTCAGTGTCACATGATCCTTCAGAAATCATTCTATGCTGATTTGATGCTCAAGAAACATTTCTTATTATTATAAATATTGAAAACAATTTTTGTTGCTTTTCATTTTTTCTTTTCATTTCAAACTTGTTTGTAGTTTACCTGCCAAGAAAACCGACTTTCAATTACTTGCTTTTATTTAAAAAATCACTTCTCGTATCTCTATTACAGGCAGCTGAATATGATGGTTATTCCTAAATATGTGGTTATTTATGACCAAAAGAAAAAAATTAAAAATGCACCGTTTAGCCATTGATGCATTTTACATCACACTCTCCCCTTTTTGGCTGAAAGGCATGTCTTAACAACATTTGAACTTTACTTTGAGTTTATTTGGCAAGAATGCATCTGTCAAGAGCATAAATGCAAATGGTGTGTAAATTTAAAACATAATTACCAGAAAATCGAGGGTTAATAATCCTGGACTAGTCCATTGAGGAAGGCCATCATATGGTTTATGCAGGAGATGAATCAAAACACAATTCTCCATGGTATGAAGACTGGGAAACATATGCAGGTCTGTACAGTAAATCTGTACACAACACTTGAGTGAGAAGAAAAACACAAGTACACACACAAACACTTTTCCTTATGTTGGCCTGAATAATTCTCCTTTTGCAATGAAATATATACATATATATGCAGCATAATTTTAGATGATTCAAAAAGCATCTTGAGCTTCAGTGCAAGAACATGTAATATTCTGTACAAAGAGTCAGATAATCAGTGAATAAGAAATCAAATTATTTTGATTAGCGAGTTAGAAATAGTGCAGAATGTCAAATGCTTATTAGTAACTTTTTTGTTTCATTTAAAAAAAAAAAAAAGAATGTTAATTTCCACAAACAAAAAATCGAAAGTGTTATTTTACGGATCCCGCTGTACACCTTGAAGCCATTTAAATATTTATATTTATGCATTTGGCAAATGCTTTTATCCAGAGCAGGGTTTTATTTTACTAAAACCATTAAAAAAATGTCTTAAATAAAAAATCTTATTTTATTTCACCTGACTTTAAACAGTGCCCTCCACAATTATTGGCACCCTTAGTAAATATGAGCAAAGGTGGCTGTGAAAATAAATCTGCATTGTTTATCTTTTTGATCTTTCATTAAAAAAAAAACACAAAATTCTAACCTTTCGTCGAAGTAACATTTGAAAGTGGGGGGAAACTCACATTATGAAATAAATGTTTTTCTCCTATACATGTTGAGCACAATTATTGGCACCCCTAGAAATTCCTATGAGTAAAATATCTCTGAAGTATATTCCCATTCATATTTACATTTTTAGCACACCAAGGTGACTAGGCATGAAATTGTCCAGCCATGACTTCCTGTTCCACAGGAGTATAAACACGAGGAAACACAAAGGCCAAATGCCCTTAATCATTCATCACAATGAGAAAAACCAAAGAATATAGTTCTGATGTGCAGCAAAAGATTGTTGGGCTTCACAAAATAGAAAGTGGCTGTAAGAAAATAGCTAAAGCATTGAAAATCCCCATTTCCACTATCAGGGCAATAATGAAGAAGTTTCAATCAACTAAAGATGTTACAAATCTGCCTGGAAGAGGATGTGTGTCTAAATCGTCCTAATGTGAAGTGAGGAGGAAAGTTTGAGTGGACAAAGACTCTCCAAGGATCATAGCTGGAGAATTGCAGAGATTAGTTGAGTCTCAGAAAGCCTACATCCCCACAAGTTGTTCAAGAAAAATCCTCGCTCATCCAGAAACAATCTCCAGCATATTCAGTTGTCAGACAGGACTGGAACTTCAAACGGGGCCGGCTTCTATGGTCAGATGAAACTAAAAAAAGAGCTTTTTGGCAGCAAACTCACCAGATGGGTTTGGTGCACAGAGGGATAAAAAGTACCCCATGCCCACGGTTAAATATACTGCTGGATCTTTAATGTTGTGGGCCTATTTTTCTGCTGGAGGTCCTGGACATCTTGTTCAGATACATGGTATCATGGATTCTATCAAATACCAACAGATAAAAAATCAAAACCTGACCGCTTCTGCTAGAAATCTAATAATGTGCTGTGGTTGGATCTTCCATCAGGACAATGATCCAAAACAAACATCAAAACCAACACAAAAATGTGTCACTGAGCACAAAATGAAGCTTCTGCCATGGCCATCTCAGTCCTCTGACCTGAACCCTAAAGAAAATGAGTGGAGTGAACTGAAGAGAAGAAGCACCAGCATGGAGCTGGAATCTGAAGGATCTGGAGAGATTCTGTATGAAGGAATGATCTCTGATCTCTTGTCAGGTGTTCTCCAAACTCATCAGGCATTATAGGTGAAGACTCAGAGCTGTTATCTTGGCAAAAGGAGGTTGCAAAAAGTTTTGAATAAAAGGGTGCCAATAATTGTGGCCAACGTGTTTTGGAGAAAAACATTTATTTCATAATGTGATTTGCCCCCACTTTCAATTCTTTTCCTTCAATGAAAGGAAATAATAATTTTGTGAAATTTTTGAATGAAAGATCAAAAGGATAAACAATGCAGATTTATTTTCACAGCCGCCTTTGCTCATATTTACTAAGGGTGCCAATAATTGTGGAGGCTATATAATATATATATATATATATATATATATATATATATATATATATATATATATATTATTTTATTTTTTTTCAGTTTCTGTCAGAAGCTGGAAATGCGGGTTTGAAACTCTTCAAGACAGGGCTGTAGTTGTCAGATCAGAGAAACCCCCTTTATGAGCCATCACACAACGAAAGTGACTTTGCATGCTCCGGGACACTTTGAAGTGTCAGCTGACCACTTGTAGCACGTCTTAGCACTTTCTTTCACCCGCTACAGGCCCGAGACAGAGATGAAGGGCCTGTTATGTCAATTTACCAACCCGGCTCATGCGTTTGGCTGCGATTCAAGGTTGCACGGGAGGAGTTCGACTGCTTGAAGGGAATGCTAGTGTTAGAGCGCTGGAGTTATTCATGTCACCAAGTATTTCCCCAACAACTGCTGCAGACCACATGCAGTCGAGCCGTAGACTGGGAGAGATTATTCCTTCGGTCCTGTAAATGTTTTGATGGATGAAGTCTTCCTGGTTTCACATCTATCTCCCAGGTCTGTGGTCTGCTGAAGGTCTTGTGCAAACACAATTGGCTATAACAAACAGGAAGGCCCTGCTGTTTTATGAGGACCCGCTAGAGCGTGAACACGCATACTGTATTTCTCTCTGTATGTCTTTTATTCTTTCTTCTCATGGGATCTCTTTAATATCTCACTTGTTTCTCTTAGACATCAGTGAGATTAAATGGAGAGGTTTTGTTGAAGTTTTTTGCTTCTTCACTCCTAAGAAAAAGACCCCGTAATCTCAAATTGTGCAGATTTGCCAAAATACTGAAGTCTGCAATCAAAAGTTCAACCTCTATAATATTTCTGTATGTCAACTATTGCCTCATTTCTTATTTCTTTTTTAGGAATTTTAGGAGAAATATCTGAGACAAAGTTGATATCTAAAATAAACTAAACTGAGCACTCAATTAAAAAAGGATAGTCTACCGTCCTAGAAATGAAAATTCTAGCATCTTTTACTCATCCTCATGTCATTCCAAACCAATATGACTTTATTTCTTCTGCAGAATATAAAAGAAGGTATTTAGAACAACATTGGGAACCAAAAAATTTTGGACACCATTGACTTCCATTGTATGGACAAAAAACATCTCTCAGAATATCTTATATTTTTTGTTCCACAGAAAAAAAGAAAGTCATACAGTTTTGGACTGACATGAAGGTGAGTAAATTATGACAGAATATTCAATTTTGGGTGAACTATCCCTTTACGTTTCCTGAGCCACGAAAGGGCAAACTTTGAGCAGTGGTCTCTCTTTATGCACGTACCATCTACAGGAGTTCATTTGCAAAAAGAAATATTATGCAAACATAGTTTCCTAAAAGTGTCAGACCCGAGCCAAGCTCTGATTAAGCTCTGACCGAAATGTTACCTCTACCCCATTCATAACCCTCCTTCAGAACCATTTACCTGGAGAGCAGAGCTGACCTGCAATGACAAGTAGCATCATCATTAATACAAACCGCTGCGAGAATGAACTCAGTTTGCTGATTCAGCCAATAGGTGTTAAACTTTTGCTAATATGTCCAGGGTTTTGTCTCCCCAAAACAAAAATGCTGCCAAACATGGAAATTACACATCATCTTTGGAGATTAATGAAAGCGGCCCAAGATAAATGCATGTGAAGGGAAGGGATTATAAAAAATGTGGATCATTATAAAAGGTCCATCATTCGCATTAAGCCACAGTTGTGCTCTTTTATTGGAAACTTAACAGATGCACATAAAACATTAGCTCAGTAGTGAACTACTCTAAATATAAATCTTGTCTGTCATTGAGACACTTTGTGCATTCACAGGTCATCTGGTTTGAGGTCTAAGCACTGTGACTGTCAGAATACAGAGTAGACTTCTGGAGGAGATTTGAACCTGCCATTGGAGGAAGACGAAGAGGAGCAGGAAGAGACAGTGGTAAGCACTCATTTAGCACACTTCCACTCTAATATCCATTTTTAAGGACATTTTAAAACATAAAAATGTATGTATTGATATAATTTATCTGACCATTCGTCTTAAGCTTATTTATTTATTTAAGAGTAAAAATAAATCTCTTAACACTATAATACGGTTCCCTTTGTTTACTGCATTAGTTAACATGAACTAACAATGAAAAATAATTCTAAAGAATGTATTAATGTTAATTTCAACATCTACTAATAGATTATTACAATCAAAAGATATATCTGTTAATATTAGTAAATGGATTTTAGCTAAAATAAACTAACAATGAATATTTGTACTTTTATTAGCTTACGTTAAAGATTAATAAATACTGTAACAAATGTATTGCTCATTGTTAATGTTAGTTAATACATTAATTAACGTTAACTAAACGGACATTATTGTAAAGTGTTACCACTTTATTAAATATAATTTGCAAGGTCACATGTCATCTTGGGAAATCAATATTAGATTATTAATGATGATTATGATAGTTATTCTTATTAGGCCTATAAAATCAGACATATTACATAGCATGCTGTAAGCAGACTCTGGTGATATGAAAGATTTTGTTGTTAAAAATAATATTAAAATATTTTTAACATCTGTAATAGTGTACAGTACCTTTGCAGTGATGAAAATGCATTCACGTCATTTATAAAGTGTCATTTTCTTTTAATAACTGAAAGATCTAAGAAAGTTCTTTCATGTAGCCTATTGAACTCACATGTGCTCCAAAGCTAACATTTTATGTGTTTCTTAGAGTAGATAATAGGCGTGTAATGTTACACAAACATAATGGTTCGGTACGTACCTCTGTATTAAAGTCACGGTTCGGTACAGCAGGGGGAGAAAACTAAACGTGAAATTGCTTCTTTTTCTTCCTTTTTATTAAACAGTATAACATATAACTTGTTTTCATGACAAATTTATTTAATTTAACATTACTAAAAGGTAAAGTAAATATAATGAATATATAAGCTAATATAGTGCATATATTTAGTGAAATGCTCCCCTCTAGAGTTCATTTCTCTATAGTGCACTAACATGCTGTGGACACTAAATGACATGCCTGAGGTAAATGTATTGCTATGTGAGATATTATTCTCAAGCTGTTTTATTGATGTCTTTCTGCGGTTGAAACACTGGTTGAGAGATTGCATGTAATATATATATGCATATATCGTCTGTTCTTCTTTTGTACTTTTTCCTGTTGTAGCGGTTAGCAAATAGCGTTGCATTACCGCACGTGCCCCCTTCTGGATTGGAGTGTGGGTCACCTGTGACTGACTGTTTTCATCTTCTGACTGTATGCACCGACATCCGTACCATGATGGTTCGGGATGAATACATATATTGTTGCACCCCTTGTAGATAATGATTCTTTTGGGAAGCATCCTGTAAACATTAAGAGCATTGTTCTTAGTGCTTCTGGAAACCCAGACCAGTTTTATTAATTCTTTATAAAGGAAAAATGAGTTTTGTGCATTTATGTTAATCATTGTTACCCACTCAGCTGATGCAAAATATCACTGACACTCTAGCAACATGAGAACAGGAGACAGGAGACGTGTCCAGTTGTGCCCTGAAGCAAGCGAGTGTTGGTATCTTGGCTGTGTCCTGTCAGTTTAGCCTAGTGGGAGTGGAGAGCCTGGCCGAGCTGCAGATCTGGGGCAGTTTGGCACATGCCCGCCCCCAGAGATGGTGTGTGTGTGAAGGACCCGGCTGGGCTGCCCGTGAGAGTGCTTGAGGCACTTTACCTTCTTTACCCTCTGCTGGAACACATGAACGTGTTGTGTGTCATGTTCCATAATTCATGGCTGTCCCTCTCGTTCTCACTGGATCTCCCTCCTTGGCAGACTGCCGTCTTCTGTCTGTCTGAATGACACAATGACAGATATGAATTAGAGACGTGCCACAGGACATCCTCAATGGTGCATTCCTCACTTAATACTGAGCTCTCAATGAAACCTGTGTGCAATCATTCATTATTCTGGTTCTTTGTTCATTTCTCAACAGCCTTCTGGTTGTATCTAATACCAGATGAGGCCAGAAATCCCACAGACTTGCACTGAAGGACCTGAGCCACATCTAGCGACTCGGCAACACAATCGTGGCAAGCATCAAAGTGTGAAAATGATATAAATATGCTAGATTTTTCCATGCAATCATCAGATTCAGTGTAGCCAACTATTTTCAGCTAAAGCCTGCTCAGAAAGTTGCTAAATGTCGCTAGATGATGTGCTGTAATGCGCTGTCTGCAATTTACATCTGTTTTCTCTCCTACTTCATGCTCACATACTGTATTTTAATACAATATATCATCGAATGTACAATAAAGCTGTTCTCGTTTACAAATTTTCTGTCAGACAACGGAAAAAGTATGCCGACTATGTTAACAAGCAGTCCAAAAATTCACTAGATTTGTCGATTGTCGCTTTTTTGAAAGAAAAGGAAAAAAGAGAAAAATACGCTAAAGGGGTCTGAAAAGTCGTTAGTCTAAGTTAGTAAGACTGATCATATTGTCTCCCAACCTGTGTTTAATTACCTTTTGGATTAGAAATATGTGTTAGGTTTGTGTTTAATTAAATGTATTATGGTGAAGAGAAAGGTATTCTATGGAAGCTTGTTTCCGCCAGTGAATTAAAAAAAACTAATAATAATAAAAAAGGTAATTGCAACTTTTTCTCTCACAATTCTGACTTTTTTCTCAGAATTGTGATATAAACTTGCAATTACGAGTTATAAAGTCTGAATTGCAAGATGTAAAGTCGCAATTGTGTGTTATAAATTAAGAATTGTGAGATATAAAGTCAGAATAACTCGCAATTCTGAGAAAAAAGTATTTTTTCCCCTCAGAATTGGACTTTTATATCTTGCAATTGCAAGTATACAGTGGGTACGGAAAGTATTCAGACCCCCTAAAAATTTTCACTCTTTGTTATATTGCAGCCATTTGCTAAAATCATTTATGTTCATTTTTTTTCCCTCATTAATGTACATACAACACCCCATATTGACAGAAAAACACAGAATTGTTGACATTTTTGCAGATTTATTAAAAAAGAAAAACTGAAATATCACATGGTATATAATATATCACCCTTTGCTCAGTATTTAGTAGAAGCACCCTTTTGATCTAATACAGCCATGAGTCTTTTTGGGAAAGATGCAACAAGTTTTTCACACCTGGATTTAGGGATCCTCTGCAATTCCTCCTTGCAGATCCTCTCCAGTTCTGTCAGGTTGGATGGTAAACGTTGGTGGACAGCCATTTTTAGGTCTCTCCAGAGATGCTCAATTGGGTTTAAGTCAGGGCTCTGGCTGGGCCATTCAAGAACAGTCACGGAGTTGTTGTGAAGCCACTCCTTCGTTATTTTAGCTGTGTGCTTAGGGTCATTGTCTTGTTGGAAGGTAAACCTTCGGCCCAGTCTGAGGTCCTGAGCACTCTGGAGAAGGTTTTCGTCCAGGATATCCCTGTACTTGGCCGCATTCATCTTTCCCTCAATTGCAACCAGTCGTCCTGTCCCTGCAGCTGAAAAACACCCCCACAGCATGATGCTGCCACCACCATGCTTCACTGTTGGGACTGTATTGGACAGGTGATGAGCAGTGCCTGGTTTTCTCCACACATACCGCTTAGAATTAAGGCCAAAAAGTTCTATCTTGGTCTCATCAGACCAGAGAATCTTATTTCTCACCATCTTGGAGTCCTTCAGGTGTTTTTTAGCAAACTCCATGCGGGCTTTCATGTGTCTTGCACTGAGGAGAGGCTTCCGTCGGGCCACTCTGCCATAAAGCCCCGACTGGTGGAGGGCTGCAGTGATGGCTGACTTTCTACAACTTTCTCCCATCTCCCGACTGCATCTCTGGAGCTCAGCCACAGTGATCTTTGGGTTCTTCTTTACCTCTCTCACCAAGGCTCTTCTCCCCCGATAGCTCAGTTTGGCTGGACAGCCAGCTCTAGGAAGGGTTCTGGTCGTCCCAAACGTCTTCCATTTAAGGATTATGGAGGCCACTGTGCTCTTAGGAACCTTAAGTGCAGCAGAAATTTTTTTGTAACCTTGGCCAGATCTGTGCCTTGCCACAATTCTGTCTCTGAGCTCTTCAGGCAGTTCCTTTGACCTCATGATTCTCATTTGCTCTGACATGCACTGTGAGCTGTAAGGTCTTATATAGACAGGTGTGTGGCTTTCCTAATCAAGTCCAATCAGTATAATGAAACACAGCTGGACTCAAATGAAGGTGTAGAATCATCTCAAGGATGATCAGAAGAAATGGACAGCACCTGAGTTAAATATATGAGTGTCACAGCAAAGGGTCTGAATACTTAGGACCATGTGATATTTCAGTTTTTCTTTTTTAATAAATCTGCAAAAATGTCAACAATTCTGTTTTTCTGTCAATATGGGGTGCTGTGTGTACATTAATAAGGGGAAAAAAAGAGTGAAAAATTTAAGGGGGTCTGAATACTTTCCGTACCCACTGTATATTTCACAATTCAGAATTGTGAAATATAAACTCACAATTGCAAGTTTATATCTAGAAATTCTGAGGGGGGAAAAAATAAAGAATTGCGAGATAAAAAGTCGCAATTATCTTTTAAATTGTTTTACAATTTTGGAAACGAGCTTCCATAGTATTCAGTTCTATTTGTTTATTAATTGATAGAAATAATTAGAAATGTAACCATAGTTACATATTAATATGTTTACATACTTTATGATGTACAGATATAGTACAACCCTTGTGAAAAAGAAGTACACTTTACCATACTTTTAAAAAACAGCACTTATTATAGAAATAATATATTTTAAAATAATATACTTAAGTATGAACTGAATGTAATGTTTTTGCACACTTATTTGCATGTCAATTGCAGTTAAATGAAAATTTAGTTTATATTTTAAATTTAATTAGCTGGACTTCAGAGTGCTTTTTTGACCCACTTAAGAACATCTTTTAGCCAGGAGTAGACCTTAGTTCAATTAGGAGATTTAAGTAAAGTTTTTATAATCATGCCTTAGATAAAAACATTACTAGTGTGCATCTTGAGATAAAACAATGGCACTGACTTATTTTGAGATATGTCAGTGCAAGTTGCTTTCAGTAAAGACAGCTCATACATGGATTTTAGTCTGGGACTAGACTTAAGCCTTGTCTGTGAAACCAGGTATGTAATATTGAATAACACTACAGTTAAATTATAATCAAGTATTTTACATGTGCTTTAGGGGGCATTAACACGACATCTGTTTTAAACTAAAAACAGAAAACTTTATTTGCGTTTTGGAGGCCGAAAAATGCAAACTTTTGAAAATGGGTTTTCAAAGTGCAAGTTTTTGAAAACCATACCGTTATTGTCTCCATGTGAGCTACAAAAACACGAATTTGTAAAAACGGTGACATCATGTGCATGCATATTACAGTCTATAGGTGCGTAGTGTTTCTTTACAAAGTGACATCGCCAACTACTGGCCTGGCAGCAGAATACATTTTTACGAACAGGAATCATGTTGACAACATTGTCGTCTGTGCGCGGAAAACTTTTCTGTGACAAAGAACTATAGCTTCTTAACTGCAGCTTTGTTTGAAGCTAACTTCATATTTTAAATTTTATTGCTTAAAGAATAACAATTTGACCACCTGCAGAACTGCTTTCGTAATCAAATGATGGTGAGAAAAGTAATGCAACAGTTGCATTCATACAAGAACTCAATTATTAACTTTTAAAGAGTAATACAATAATGTGCAGTAACGCTCCCCAGCTCTGGTCCTAACACACTCTTTGTTCATAGTTCGTGTGTTCATGTGATGTGAGATAACCCCTCTCTCTCCCTCTCTTTACAGTCGCAGCACTTGCTGAAAGCTTTTCCGTTTCATCTGGGATGATGTGCTCTCTCCGTGAAGACATTCCTGACGGCCGAGGTAACACAGATTTACCCTCTGCACCACAAATGTGTTTAGAAAAGATATGATATACGGGGCCCAGCGTTTTATGACTGGAGCTGTTCATTACATTCCTGAAGTGGCAGCATATCTCAGCGAATACTGGTCTCCTTCACCTCCCAACCTGACCTACGTGTGTCCTCCCAGATCAACAGTCAATTACAGTCTCTCTCGTGCGCTCGCTCTCTCACTTTCTCCCTCAGAGAAGAAAGGAAGTTTTTGGGCCGGCCGCGGTGCCACTGCCTGGCTAATTAGAACCAGGGTCTGTTAAAACGAGAGCTTTAGTAAAACATGCAGTAAAACCCTGAAGGCGAACCATAAACTAACCCATTTCTTTCATTCTTTCAGAGGGAACTCGGTCCGAAACCTGGGCGTAAACTTTTACGAGCACCCCTGGGGTCACCAGTAAACCCGTTAATAGAGATGAGATATGAGGGCTCCCAATGGCCTCCCATTTCGTTTCTTTTTCTGTTTTTTGTGTGTGTTTTTGTGTTCTTAAGGAGGGTCAAGTGCTCGGGTTCTAGCTCAGGGTTTCTTAGAGGAACAGCACTATGAGAAAAGAATAAAAAAAATGAATGAAATGGGCTATAGTTTATGGTTTGACTTCAGGGTTCTTATATTTACTTTTTATAAAGCTAATAAAATCAGTCTAACGATATGCAGATTAATTAACTTGAACAATTCACAATCGCATATACTATATAAATAATTAAGAAAAGTCCCCAAATGAAGATGACATTATTGTGAGTAAAGTTTTGAATAAACAAAAAGTGTCTTCAGAAGTCTAATATATATATATATATATATATACACACTACCACTCAAAAGTTTGGGATCGGTAAGATTTTTAATGTTTTTAAAAGAAGTTTCATCTGCTCACCAAGGGTGCATTTACTTAATTAAAAATACAGTAAAAAACAGTAATATTGTGAAATATTATTACAATTTAAAATGACTTTTCTAATTGAAAATATTTTAAAATGTAATTTTAAATTTTCAGCATCGTTAATCCAGTATTCAGTGTCACATGATCCTTCAGAAATCATTCTAATATGTCAATTTGCTGCTCAAGAAACATGTATTGTTTACAATTGTACAAAATATTTGTGTACAACATTTTTTTTTCAGGATTCTTTGATGAATAGAAAGTTCAAAAGAACAGTGTTTATCTGAAATCTAATCTTTTGTAACATTATAAATGTCTTTACTGTCACTTTTGATTGATTTAATGCATCCTTGCTGAATAAAAGTATTAATTTCTTTAATTTCTTTTCCAAAAAATAAAAATAAAAATTCTTACTGACCCCAAACTTTTGAACGGTAGTGTAAAATGTTACAAAAGCTTTGTATTTCAGATAAATGCTGTTCTTTTGAACTTTCTATTCATCAAGGAATCCTGAAAAAAAGTACACAACTGTTTTCAACATTGAAAATAATCATAAATGTTTATTGAGCAGCAAATCAGCATATTAGAATGATTTCTGAAGGATCATGTGACACTGAAGACTGGAGTAACGATGCTGAAAATTCAGCTTTGCCAACACAAGAATAAATTATTTTGTAAAATATATTCAAATAGAAAACAGTTATTTTAAATTGTAATAATATTTCACAATATTACTGTTTTTTACTGTATTTTTAATTAAATAAATGTAGCCTTGGTGAGCAGACGAAACTTCTTTTAAAAACATTAAAAATCTTAGTGGTTCCAAACTTTTCGACTGTACTGTATATATATATATATATATATATATATATATATATATATATATATATATATATAATATTTTTTTATTTATTTTTATTTTTTTTTTTTCATGCTTTTGAACTTTTGTCAGTTCGTCAGAGATAGATTTCAGGGCCATTCGCACGCACACAGCAGATTTTTGTGCTCCATCTGATTTTTGATTTTTTATTTTTTTTACTGTAAATGCAAATAGACATCTTTAGCCGTTGTGATACATCTCTCAGTTTTTGCCTGTATGCGTAGCTGGAGTGAAAAAGTTGGTACTTCAAACTAAATGGTTGGAAACCCTCTTTTTAATTAATTTACATATGAGTCACGATGATTAATTGTTCATTTTTGTCAATATTTTTTGTTCCTTTTTTCACATTAACTATAAATACAGTTTATAAAATAATGAAAACTGAAGACTTTTTTTTTTTAGTAAAATCTTATGTTTCTTGAATGAAAAGGCATCTTTAGTGCTTAATTTGTCTCTAATTTGTATTTGACTGAATTTTGACAGAACGCACACAAACAGCCTTTTTAGGCCCGAGGGGGAATTTAAAGCCCTGATCTGAGTTACACCAAATCTATTAGCACAGGAATAATGATGCCGTTGAAAAAGCTGACAAAACAATTTGTTAATATTATAAATGATAATGATTTTTTGGCGGTCACGTTGCCCCCGGGCAACAAAAACACACCCAAACGTCACGTCGCAGGGTTTATATGTCTGCGTTAGCGTTGTCACGAGGGCAGCACGCTTCATATTTCAGAGCTATGCTAACTTTCTCGGGTTACCACGTATCCCAGGCTTTCCTACCCCTTAGACCACCCCCGATTAATCTTCCCCTCGTAGCGCCTTTATAATTTGCCATTACAAAAGCCATTAAAGCGCAGTCTGATTCAGGCCCCTGGAGGATATTCTAGCTGAGAGATCGAGAGGCTCCTAGAGGCCCCTGGTGGCCCTTTGCACCTCGGACGAGCCCCGAGTCGAGCGGACAGGTCCTTAAAGCTGGGTGAAAAGATCAGCCAAAAGAAAACAAGCATGATTAATGAGAGAAAACGAGGGCCCTTTGCTTTCTTTCATCTGCTCTGATTCTGGTCTTCGGTGAGCCATTAACCCACAGGACAACTGTCCACCGGAACGCTGAGAAATGAGCTCCCTGTGCTCGGTTCAGGCAAATGTTTATGCCTCACAAATGAAGGTGGAACCAAGGGACATTCAAGAGGTGGAAGAGCGTGGAGGAGAGAAAAACAAAGCTCAACTGACTGCTTGGAACCAGAGTTGAACCGATATCATTAGTAACGGTCTTGCGGCAGCCCAGCTAATCACTAATTCTCTTTTTTCACGCTGCAAAGCCGAGCAAAATCAGCTCTGAAAGTGAAATAGCCTCATTTGTGGGCCATTTTAAATGAACCATGAGGTTACAGATCATGTAGTCTACAAAATTATCACAAATCAGAGCATTAAAAAGTAGGTAAAGCACTCTGAGGGGAATTCACTGAATGAACTGTGCCTGCTGGTGTAGTGTTGTTTATTTGCACACAGTGTCTGTGTTGATTTAGCACTCGATTCACTACAGGAATGATGCAAATAATGCATCAAGGGAAAGGTCTTCTGGTCAAGACCTTTATTATAATATGAAATTATTTAAGAAAAAAAAATCAAGAGCACATGTGTTGCTGTATTTCCTTCCCTCAATTTTGTTTTAATCCATGTGCTTTTTTTCCCCTTTTTTTTCCAAATTAAAAATGCATCCTCTACAGTTAAACAGCTACTATCCGTGCTCATTTAGTGCTGTGCTGTATTTCAGAAATGTCTCTTTTAAACAAAACAAAACACCTCATTTCTTCAGGCAGTAACGTGGCAGCATGTTTCTGCCATGAAAGGTAATTGTAACTTTTTATCACACAATTCTATCTTTTTTCTCAGAATTGTGAGTTTATATCTGTGACAAGCAGGGTGGGGCGAGATCCGTGAGAGAACAGCGCGAGGCTGGTGGCACGAGTGATAATGAGTGTCAGCTGCGCGTTGCACTGGTCTCGTATCTCACGGAGGAGCTCCAGAAGCATAAAAGAAGGAGCGACGACAGTAAAGGACGAGAAAGGACCAGGTCTGGACTTTGTTTTATTATGTTTGTGTTTTATTATATTTTACTTTCTTTTTTGTTGTTTGTTTATTTTATTTATTAAAGCGTGTTAAACGTTCGCCGGTCCCCGCCTCCTCCTTCCCACATAAAGGAACTACATTATAATATCTCTCAATTCAGACTTTTTTCTCAGAATTGTGTTTAAATTTTGCAATTCAGACTGTTTTTTTCGGAATTGTGTTTAAATCACTCAATTCAGACTTTTTTCTCAGAATTGTGTTTAAATCTCGCAATTCAGATTTTTTTTTCTCAGAACTGCAAGTTTAAATCTCGCAACTCAGACTTTTTTCTCAGAATTGTGTTTAAATCACAAATATTCAGACTTTTTTCTCAGAATTGTTTAAATTTCGCAATTCAGACTTTTTTTCTCGGAATTTAAATCTCACAATTTAGACTTTTTCTGAGAATTTAAATCTCGCAACTCAGACTTTTTTCTCAGAATTGTGTTTAAATCACTCAATTCAGACTTTTTTTCTCAGAATTGTTTAAATCTCGCAATTCAGATTTTTTTTCTCAGAATTGTTTAAATTTCACAATTCAGACTTTTTTCTCAGAATTTAAATCTCACAATTTAGACTTTTTCTGAGAATTTAAATCTCGCAACTCAGACTTTTTTCTCAGAATTGTGTTTAAATCTCGCAATTCAGATTTTTTTTCTCAGAACTGCAAGTTTAAATCTCGCAACTCAGACTTTTTTCTCAGAATTGTGTTTAAATCACTCAATTCAGACTTTTTTTCGCAGAACTGTTTAAATCTTGCAATTCAGATTTTTTTTCTCAGAATTGTTTAAATCTCGCAACTCAGACTTTTTTTTCTGAATTGTGAGTTTAAATCTCGCAACTCAGACTTTTTTCTCAGAATTGTGAGTTTAAATCTCGCAACTCAGACTTTTTTCTCAGAATTGTGTTTAAATCACAAATATTCAGACTTTTTTCTCAGAATTGTTTAAATTTCGCAATTCAGACTTTTTTTCTCGGAATTTAAATCTCACAATTTAGACTTTTTCTGAGAATTTAAATCTCGCAACTCAGACTTTTTTCTCAGAATTGTTTAAGTCTCGCAATTCAGATTTTTTTTCAGAACTGCAAGTTTAAATCTCGCAATTCAGACTTTTTTCTCAGAATTTAAATCTCTCAATTCAGACTTTTTTCTCAGAATTTAAATCTCTCAATTCAGACTTTTTTCTCAGAATTGCAATTGCAAGTTATGAAGTCAAAACTGCAAGATATAAACATAAACTTAGAGATGAATTTACAATTGCGAGAAAAAAAGTCAGAATAATTCGTAATTCTGACTTTATTTCTCAGTATTGGGACTTTAAATCCTGCAATTCAGAATTTTTTTCTTGTGAGTTATAAAGTCTGAATTGAAACTCAAAATGCTGTGGAAAGAAGTCAGAATTGTGAGATATAAACTGGCAATTGCAAGAACAAAAGTTAGAATTGTAAGATAAAGTTATTTTTTTTATTCCCTGGCAGAAACAAGCTTCCATAAGTAATAGCACAGCATTAATAGTGCCAGACATTTAACACTGTTTATATGTGACTATAATAAGCCCAATTTACACAGAAAAGAGA
The DNA here is from genome assembly GCA_036281575.1 of Ancherythroculter nigrocauda. Classification (NCBI taxonomy): domain Eukaryota; kingdom Metazoa; phylum Chordata; class Actinopteri; order Cypriniformes; family Xenocyprididae; genus Ancherythroculter; species Ancherythroculter nigrocauda. Next base: position 6,542,669 of record VTFQ01000023.1, on the reverse strand, counting down.
CATGTTTTGTTGACAGTGAGTTCATTTAAATATGGTGCAGCATTTTATCAGTGCAGAAAACGCCTGTTAAACTGGATTTTGGGTGTTTAGTGGATAAGACATGGAGATTTTGCACTAAAATACTATGCACAGAAGAAGTGCAACTGTTTTCCAGTTTAGGCATCTTTCATCAAATTGCTGCATTAAAACTAATGAATTTCTTTCTCCACAGTTGAACATCCATGAAAATAGAAGTGAAGTTGTGAGGCCGAGGCAGCACACACAGAGGGTGTAAATATCACGCTCCGTGCTAAGGGTCTGGGTGCGGGTACGGTTCGCAGCAAGTCCAGCCGCCCGCACCTGGACCGGGGTGAAACGGAATATGAGCTGAACTCTGCATCTCTGAAGCCGAGGCCTGCCAGCAAAGAGAGAGGAGTTCGGGGTCAGGGGAGAGAGAGAGAGAGAGAAAAGGTCACTCACACAGACAGTTTCACACAGTAATGTGTTTCAAAGCTGTTCCCTCTGCAAACACTCGATCACTTTATATCACTAGAAATCTTGAGGCCTTTCGCTAACCCTGCACTTTTCACATTGGTGAAAAACATTATGTAGAAATGGTCAAATGTGATTTAAAAGAATCTGACCATTTTATATTTCAGCTTTTGCAAATGTACCTATGACAAATGGCTTGCAGATCTCAAAAAATGACCTTCATAAATATGAAATTGGGCTGTCACGCTCAGCGCAACCCTGAATTTCTTTCTTTTTTTGGACCAAAATGATGTCATTTAATCTCGTGAAACCCCACAATGTCTCAGATTTCATTAGATCACATTATGAGAGATAGCTTAATGATGCAAAAGTATGTTTTCTTCCTGACAGCTCTGGCTACAGGAGAGAGCTCACGGCCTGCTGGGAGAGGGGAAATAATCGTTCATTAACCTTTGAACTGGAGAAGGTGTCAATTCAGTCAGGCTTCAGCCGCCACACACACATACAACACACACAAACAAACACATTCCCTGCAGAGATTTTGCAAACAGGCACTTTACATTTCATATGATACCGTAAACGTAACACTTTACAATAAAGTATCATTTGTCAACATTAGTTACCTCTTTAGATTTGAACTAATATTGAAAAAAATACTACTAAACAAGCATTTATTAATCTTAGTCAATGTTCATTTTAACATATACTAATACGTTATTAAAATCGAAAGTTGTATCTGTTAATTTTATTATATAATGGGCCTGAGCTAACATGAGCTAACAATAAACAGTATAATTTGTATTAACTAAGATTAATAAATACTATAACAAATGTATTGATCATTGTTAGTTAATATTAGTCAATGTACTAACTAATGGGACCTTATTGTAAAGTGTTTTCTGTTTGGGGTTTCTCCAAAACACGTTGGCCACAATTATTGTCACTCTTTTATTAAATACTTTTTGCAACGTCTTTTTGCCAAGATAACAGCCCTGAGTCTTCTTCTATAATGCCTGATGAGTTTGGAGAACACCTGACAAGAGATCAGAGACCATTCCTTCATACAGAATCTCTCCAGATCCTTCAAATTCCCAGCTCCATGATGGTGCTTCTTCTCTTCAGTTCACTCCACTCATTTTCTTTAGGTTTCAGGTCAGGGGACTGGGATGGCCATGGCAGAAGCTTCATTTTGTGCTCAGAGACACAATTTTGTGTTGGTTTTGATGTTTGTTTTGGATCATTGTCCTGATGGAAGATCCAACCACAGCCCATTATTGGATTTCTAGCAGAAGCGCTCAGGTTTTGATTTTTTATCTCTTTTTATCTGTTTATCTGATGCCATGTATCTGAACAAGATGTCCAGGACCTCCAGCAGAAAAATAGGCCCACAACATTAAAGATCCAGCAGTATATTTAACCGTGGGCATGGGGTGCTTTTTATCCCTCTGTGCACCAAACCCATCTGGTGAGTTTGCTGCCAAAAAGCTCTTTTTTTAGTTTCATCTGACCATAGAAGCCGGTCCCGTTTGAAGTTCCAGTCATGTCTGACAACTGAATATGCTGGAGATGAAACCCTCCCGAACAACTTGTGGGGATGTAGGTGCTGTTTCATAATTTTTTTAGGCTTTCTGAGACTCAAGACTCAACTAATCTCTGCAATTCTCCAGCTGTGATCCTTGGAGAGTCTTTGTCCACTCAAACTTTCCTCCTCACCGTGCATTAGGACGATTTAGACACACGTCCTCTTCCAGGCAGATTTGTAACATCTTTAGTTGATTGAAACTTCTTAATTATTGCCCTGATAGTGGAAATGGGGATTTTCAATGCTTTAGCTATTTTCTTACAGTCACTTTCTATATTGCGAAGCTCAACAATCTTTTGCTGCACATCAGAACTATATTCTTTGGTTTCACTGATTGTGCTGAATGATTAAGGGAATTTGGCCTTTGTGTTTCCTCATGTTTATTCTCCTGTGGAACAGGAAGTCATGGCTGGATAATTTCATGTTCAAGATCACCCTGGTGTGCTAAAAAATGCAAATATGAATGGGAATATACTTCAGAGATATTTTACTCATAAAATTTTTTTAAGGGTGCCAGTAATTGTGGCCAACGTGTTTTGGAGAAAAACATTTATTCACCTCTCAGATAGATAGATAGATAGAGAGAGAGAGAGAGAGAGAGAGAGAGAGAGAGACAGCCTCTCCTGTGACCATAATTGTGAATATTTATGATCACTTTTGATTACTTCTTTTTTTCTTCTTTTTTCTTTTTTTTACTGACACGAATGACACCTCAAATCATGCAGCTTGTTAAGGAGATGTTCGCTGTAAAATCCCACAGTTACAGTGAAGGAGGGATCTGAGCTACATCAAGAGATCAGAATATCACAGTAAGCAAGACCAGTAAGACCAGTAAGCAACCATCTAGAACATCATTGCATCGTGGTGGAGACTTTTGCAAAGGCAAGCTCCACTAAAAACCTTATTTTTTATTATATACTGTTTCTAAGTATTAGTATAGATACAAGCGTGAAAATTGTCATGGTGCTTTCTCTGCAGTTAAAACCAAATTCCTGCTGTTTGTGCCATTGATTTTGTTGTCATTTCTGTCTGGAGAGCAGACGTAGTTTATATCTTGCCCTCTCACAGTAGCTATAAACATCGACTGACCCCAGGCCTCGTGCTGACATTATAAAGAGTGTGGCGGTAGTTATGTGCGAGTCAGTGTTGTGTAAAAACAAACCAAATGCCATCGACAGAGCCGCCGTGTGTCGGTACCGCAGCCGTCCAGCGGAGCTGTTAGCAACTGCTTCAGACGCTCAGCAGAAACACCCCGCGTGACATTTCCTACAAATGGAAAGGGTGCAAGAAAGAAAGCACATCCTAGAGGAAATGGCAGATTTTTTGACTCCGTTGGCCCGTTAGAGAATAGCTTTTATCGATTTGGACCATAAAGGCCGAGCAGAATGGTCGATGTTCATGTTTGCTTTACACTAACTTGCTATTGGATGGTTGGAGAACATGATTGAGTGTGTATTGCTATCTTCAAGCTTTCTGGTTTGCCAATATTGAGTTATTTCTTTTGCATGGTGTTTCCAGATTTAGTGAGGATCTGATGTCAGAAACTTGAATGTTTTCTGTCTGCAGTATAAACAGTATAGATACCCAGAAATGCTCAGATGTTGCTCTTAATAAGACACTTAATATTCAGTAAAATTATTGTTTTGACTGTACTGAAACAGTCGGATGAGAACAAAACTTGAACTGAATTGATCTGAATGGTGACACTATTGTCTCCTACTTATAGCTAAATTAAACTTATTTCATAATTGATCAACTTTACAGTTATTGAACTGAACTGAATCAACACTGAACTGATGAGCTGAAGACATGATTGTCTTTTTAGAGCTGCTTTACAGCGAAATTTAAATTTGTCTCATATTTGATGAAGTTTGCATCACTGATTCTGTTATTTTCCTCTGTAAAGCTGCTTTAAAACAATCTGTATTGAATAAAGTGCTATATAAATAAAGGTGACTTGACTTTTATAGCTTAGTGTCACTCATTTAAGCACCAGTTTTGTCTAAACTGTGTTCATAAAGATAGAAAAAGAAACAGTTGTTAATATATGGTTGCCATTAATGTCGATAATTTGGTTTTGGAAGAATTTGATGAGAAATGTTTGAGCTCTCTTTGAGACTTTTGATGGCGGACTTGGGTAATCTGAGCATAGTTTGTGATATTGTTGAGATCTTTGCTCCCTGTTTAATCTCAGTGTGGTCTTGAGAAACAACTGAGATATTAATGAGATCTCATGGGTATATCTGTCACCTTCTTGTATCAATCCACATTGGATAAACAGGAAGTGACATGCAGAAAGGGGCTCCTGAGGTGCAGCTGTGGATAACAAAGCTTGTTAATTATTCAGGAGTTTGTGATTACAGGGAAGATGTGCCCTTTATTATTAGAGCAGGGGTAATTACTGCAGAGCCCTACGTCTGTCCAACAAGAGCTGTAACATGGTTAGAGATGATTCCCAAATGTAGTTGTTGAAAGCAAATATCCTTCAATGGAAACATAAGTGAGATATTGCATTGACATATTCATGATCGTCTGTTAAATACACCTGTTTCATGCTCAAATTGGTTTTGAAAAATGCATTTGCCATAAGAAAAATGTAAAATATTTAGTTCTGACTACAAATTATATGATTGCATGAGCCACATGTTCTCTTTTAATGCTCAAAGTTATATTTTGCTTGGCAACCATTATCAGCCAACATATTACTTAGCAAAATAAATAATAATAATAATAATGTAACTAAATTAAATTGTAAATTGTGTTTATATCTCGCAATTCTGAGAAAAGAAGTCAGAATTGTGAGATGCAAACTTGCAATTGTGTGGAAAAAAGTCAGAATTGTGCGATTAATAAGTCACAGTTACCTTTTTTATTTAGTGGCAGAAACAAGCTTCTATAGTTTACTATGCGGCTGCCCGTGGAGAAGAAAGCGCATGAGATGAGACCCAGACCATGGATTAAAGGAGGACCCGCGTTTATTTTAGAAAGGCTTTCCAGCACTGGAGAGAGCTAAGTGGGAAGGCCTGAAAATAGACACAGAGGCTGCTTTGATCCCGCTACTCATGTGAGTAACACAGTTTTGATTGTTTGGAGCTGCTGTGTTGTTTGCGACTAACAACCAACACTTTTTATTTACTCTTGTGTACTGTACGTAAAATTTTTGTGCTTCCTTGTCGTTCGCTCATCAACTGCATTTTATTTTTATGAAGCATTTTGTTGCACGTCAGCTGTGATAAACAGACATCCACTTGCATTGCGTGTGTAACAATGGCCAGATAGTGAGAGTTTTGCAGTTAAACTACTGCACACTGATGACCGCTAGAGAATGCAGTGTTTAGCGTCATTGTTAGTGCACTCGCCTCGCATGCCAGCAGCGATCGGGCTAGAGGTCGTGTGGTTAGGATTGGAGTGTGAGTTTTTGGGGGCGGAGCAATGAAGAGAGGGGTGGGTTTGTTTGGGTTGATTTCAAATATCAACAATGTCCAACAGCGTTGTTCAAAATCTACTTACCACACCTTTAAGAAAACATTTACATAGTTAACCAAATCTAAATTTATTTGCATGACAGTTAGTACAGCTTCAAATCTGTTAATAATCAAATAATAGTCGCAATAGTCATACAAATATAAAATAAACATAATAAGTTTTGATTATATTACATTAGATATTGTACATAATGTGTGTTTTGTATATTACAAACCCGATTCCAAAAAAGTTGGGACACTGTACAGATTGTGAATAAAAACAGAATGCAATGATGTGGAAGTTTCAAATTTCAATATTTTATTCAGAATACAACATAGATGACATATCAAATGTTTAAACTGAGAAAATGTATCATTTTAAGGGAAAAATTAGATGATTTTAAATTTCATGGCATCGACACATCTCAAAAAAGTTGGGACAAGGCCATGTTTACTACTGTGTGGCATCCCTTCTTCTTTTTATAACAGTCTGCAAATGTCTGGGGACTGAGGAGACAAGTTGCTCAAGTTTGGGAATAGGAATGTTGTCCCATTCTTGTCTAATACAGGCTTCTAGTTGCTCAACTGTCTTAGGTCTTCTTTGTCGCATCTTCCTCTTTATGATGCGCCAAATGTTTTCTATAGGGTGAAAGATCTGGACTGCAGGCTGGCCATTTCAGTACCCGGATCCTTCTTCTACGCAGCCATGATGTTGTAATTGATGCAGTATGTGGTCTGGCATTGTCATGTTGGAAAATGCAAGGTCTTCCCTGAAAGAGACGACGTCTGGATGGGAGCATATGTTGTTCTAGAACTTGGATATACCTTTCAGCATTGATGGTGCCTTTCCAGATGTGTAAGCTGCCCATGCCACACGCACTCATGCAACCCCATACCATCAGAGATGCAGGCTTCTGAACTGAGCACTGATAACAACTTGGGTTGTCCTTGTCCTCTTTAGTCCGGATGACATGGTCCCAGTTTTCCAAAAAGAACTTCAAATTTTGATTCGTCTGACCACAGAACAGTTTTCCACTTTGCCACAGTCCATTTTAAATGAGCCTTGGCCCAGAGAAAACGCCTGCGCTTCTGGATCATCTTTAGATATGGCTTCTTTTTTGACCTATAGAGTTTTAGCCGGCAACGGCGAATGGCACGGTGGATTGTGTTCACCGACAATGTTTTCTGGAAGTATTCCTGAGCCCATGTTGTGATTTCCATTATAGTAGCATTCCTGTACGTGATGCAGTGCTGTCTAAGGGCCCGAAGATCACGGGCATCCAGTATGGTTTTCCAGCCTTGACCCTTACGCACAGAGATTGTTCCAGATTCTCTGAATCTTTGGATGATATTATGCACTGTAGATGATGATAACTTCAAACTCTTTGCAATTTTTCTCTGAGAAACTCCTTTCTGATATTGCTCCACTATTTTTCGCCGCAGCATTGGGGGAATTGGTGATCCTCTGCCCATCTTGACTTCTGAGAGACACTGCCACTCTGAGAGGCTCTTTTTATACCCAATCATGTTGCCAATTGACCTAATAAGTTGCAAATTGGTCCTCCAGCTGTTCCTTATATGTACATTTAACTTTTCCGGCCTCTTATTGCTACCTGTCCCAACTTTTTTGGAATGTGTAGCTCTCATGTAATCCAAAATGAGCCAATATTTTGCATTGCATTTAAAAATATCTCACTTTCAACATTTTATATGTTATCTATATTCTATTGTGAATAAAATATAAGTTCATGAGATTTGTAAATTATTGCATTCCTTTTTTATTCACAATTTGTACAGTGTCCCAACTTTTTTGGAATCGGGTTTGTATTTTATATATTTTAAATTCAAAAGTAAAGTAAATTACAATATCTGTTTGTTATATCATAATCTGTGTGATCGTCGTTGACTTTCTTTGATGAAGTTTGCAGGGCGTTCCAAATGAGCAATTATTGTCAGCAAAGTCTACTTCAACTGATATACCGTGCTCAGGGAGTAGGGAGCAGTGAACACTGCTTAGGGACCCTGTTGAATGGAACTCAGCTTGGGTCATACTTATTGCCTTTTTATTTTGTGTTTTAATGAAAAAAATTATTTAAAGATAGGCATTTTCTTTTAATTAAGAAGGATTTTAAAAAAAACAGCTGTGTTAGTGGTAAAACAATCAAATAGTATGATTTTAATGAGTTTTGGTTATGTAGACTGCATATAAATGTCAGCTCATATAAACTGTTTAAATGTATCCAGTGTCAAGTCGGTGATCATACAATGGCTGGATGTGTTTTGATATTTCATCTTTCACTTCTTTCGTTTAGTACTCACTCTTTCTCGTGCAGATCGGGAACTCTAATGAGTATGTCAGGCTGCTTGTGAGTGTGTGTGAAGTGTTTTGTCATCACCGTGTGTGTGTGGTTGTGTGTATGAAATGTGTCTGAGCTGATCTTCCTGTCCGTTTGCAGTCTCTACATCACCAGAAGAAAGGCATGAGTTGCTACCAGATGGTTAAACAAACACATCACCCAACTGCACATAACTCAGACCCAGTTAGTGTGCGCTGTCAAGGGTTCGAGGGGAAGCAGAGGGACGTCCTCCTCCTCCTCCTCCTCTCCTCGCCTCTCCTCTCTCCTCGTTCTGCGCTCCTTCCTTCCCATTACACACTTCAGGGGAATGAAAACAGGATGGGAAAGATGGAGTGGAATCCATCGCTGTGTGTATTTAATTGTAATCAGCGAGCACATTTGTCCATGTTAGCGGCTCTCTGTCCCAGGTGTGTTGAATAAGGAGTACATCTGGGAACGCATCGCTGCGAGTGTGTGGGTGCGTGTGGAGATAAAGGGCTTCGTGGGGAAAGTCCTGTGTGTTGAGAGATGGAGGACTGGTCTCTTAGTAAGCGTGTGTAGGGGAGTCGTTGAAGACCCGGGGGGCAGAGGTTAAGAGTTTGGAGGTCATAAGATCACGGCATTTTACTCTCCCTTTACCTCATCTCGCTCTAAAAGCTCTCAGTGGCTCCATTATGAGAGTCATTTGTTACTGCAGGCCTCCCGGTTTATCTCTGCTCTCCCTGTTTTTAAATGAATACACACACATGCACACCAGTGTTGAGGAAGCTGCTTTAAACTGTATCAACTCACAAGCTTCTCATGATTTAAAGGGTTAAATCACCCAAAATGAAAATTCTGTCATTAATTACTCACCTTATGTCGTTGCAAACCCAAAAGACCTTCGTTCATATTCGGAACACAAATTAAGATATTTTTGATGAAATCTGAGAGCTTTCTGTCCTCTGATAGACTGCAATGTTATTACCACATTCAAGGTCCAGAAAAGTAGTAAAGACATCATTAAAATAGTCAACGTGACTACAGTGGATCAACCTTAATGTTATGATGCGACGAGAATACTTTTTTAATTATGAACCGGCGTTCTGACGTAGAACCCGGAAGCACTGCACTGTGTTTACTACCTCAATAGTGTAGGAGACTGACATCGAAGAGAAGAAATTGTTGAATAAAGTTGTTATTTTTGGGGGTTTTTTTGTGCACAAAAAGTATTCTCGTCACTTCATAACATTAAGGTTGAACCACTGTAGTCACATGGACTATTTTAACGATGTCTTTACTACCTTTCTGAGCCTTAAAAGTGGTAATAACTTTGCAGCCTATTGGAGGTCAGAAAGCTCTCGTATTTCATCAAAAATATCTTAATTTGTGTTCGAAAGATGAACGAAAGTCTTATGGGATTTTAATAACATGAGGGTGAGTAATTAATGACAGAATTTTAATTTTGGGGTGAACTAACCCTTTAATATATTTTACAGTCAAGTTGCTATTTTAATATTTAACCACAATACGTTACAAACAAAACGGCTTCAAAGGAATTGTTCGTGCAAAAATGATAATTCTGTCATTATCACCTTCATGTTACTCTAAACCTGTAAGAATTTATTTTTAATCTTCAAGCTGCTCTTTTACATACAGGAATAGCTGTAGCTGTCAAGCTCCAAAAAGAACCAAACAGCATTTTAAAGTAGTTCAAATGGCTTGTATGCTATATTCCAAGATTTCTGGATTAATAATATAGCTCTGTGTGAGGAACTTAACTGTGAAAACATTCTCATCCGATACAGCTCTCAAATCTCATTCACTTTTCCGTATGTTATGGCACATAACATTTGCCAAAATGAGGGTGAGTAAATACTGTAATCACAGAATTTAGATTTTTTTTGTGAATATTCCTTTATTTTTTTAAAATGTATAACAGTCAGATGATCTACACTACTGTTCAAAAGTTTGTAGATGGTCCAATTTTTTTTGCATTTATTTAATTAAGAATATGGTTAAAACAGGAATATAGTAATGATGCTGAAGGAATAAATTAAATTTTAAATAGTATTACCATTTAAAATAACAGTTTTCTATTGTAATATATTTTAAAATTTAATTTATTCCTTCAGCATAATTACTCCAGTCTTCAGTGTGACATGTTCCTTCAGAAATTATTCTAATATGCTGATTTGCTGCTCAAAAAAAACGTGATACCGTTTTTTTTTTTTTTTTTTTTTTTTTTCAGGATTTTCTGATGGATAGAAAGTATAAAGAACAGCATTTATATGAAACAGAATGCATCATTGCTGATTTTTTTTTTTTTTTTTTTTCAAGAAAAATCTTATTGACCCCAAAATTTTGAACAGTATTTGATAGATATATAGATAGATAAAACATAAGATAAAAACATATTGAAGCATTTAATTAAACACTAAACTGTAAAATTCTGCACAAGTGCTTCAATGACTTAAATGAACCAATTCCCTTAAAATGAATCAGACTTTCCCAATGCTTTGCAAGAGAGAATGATATTCTAGTAGGAGAAGATTATTAAATCTGTGTGAGTAATACAACATGGAAAAACAAACTTGGTACTGTAAAAGATAATACATTATGAAAAATCCCTTGCTACTGAAAATGTGGAAAAAGTTAGCAAAAGTTAATTTACTGTTCTACTCAGTAAGGTCCATTGTGACAGTTTCTTTGTTTTTATATGATTGCTTATGTAAGCAAGTGCCTAATCATGTCTGTGTTTGATTGCATCTGAAAGTGGCATTTGGCCTCCCTGTAATTCATCATTGTCCCACATTTGACGATTAGAAATTGCTCAAGATATGCTGAAGAGGACAACAGGTCTGTCCTGAGCGTCAAAGGCTGTTGATTCTCACAGTAATGTTGAAGAATGTCAGATATGCATTGCATTACCTGCTCATGCGTTTTCTCTTTTAACAGCAGTGCACGCTGGGTGAAGAGGAGGAGCGATAATTATTATCGCATGTCTCCACAGCTCAACACAGGCAGCTGGGTGGAGGCCAACGTCAGTGATGCTCTAATGTGAGGCCGCATGACAGCGTAAATTACATTGGACTCTCGGTATGTGTAAAAGACGTCTGAAGTTCAAACGCAGACCAGCGCTGTCACTCCTACGGGTGCTGAAATGTGATTGGCAGAGGAGGATCCGGTGGGAGGGTGCAGAGGTAAACCAGATGTGTCTCCCTAAGAGAGAAAAATAAAAGTAGCTCCTTCAGTTGTCTTGGGCTTGTAAGATATTTTCCTTGTTTCATAGATCCTCATTTTTGAGACTGCTGCAATGAGATAAGAGCAGTGCATGATGGACAGAATGCAGGCTGCATTTATTAAGATGAAAATGCACGTGTCTGTGTTTGCATGCCCTACCTAGATTGTTTATTATCTTCATGCATCCAAAATGGCTCAACTATTGCCTGTTATCTGTCAGTCCCTGTGATTAAACTTCACTATAGGCAGAGCAAAGAGAGCTGACCACTGCTAAATAAAGCGTTGGCTTTAATTGTGTATTTATTTATTTATTTATTTATTTATAGCAAGTAACATTATATAATCACAACTTTATATTGCAATTCTGACTATAACTCACAATTGTGACTTTATATCACGCAATTCTGACTTTATAACTCACATTCGCGACTTTATATCGCAATTCTGACTATAACTCACGATCACGACTTTATATCACGCTATTCTGAGTTTAAATCTCAATCATGATTCAATCATGACTTTATATCTCGTAATTCTGACTTTATAACGCAATTCTGACTTTAACACGAAATTGCGACTTTATATCACGCTATTCTGACTTTATAACTCACAATCGCGACTTTATATCTCGCAATTCTTACTTTATAACGCAAATCTGACTTTATAACACGCAATTGCGACTTTATATCTCGCAATTCTGACTTTATAATGCAATTCTGACTTTAACACGAAATTGCGACTTTATATCACGCTATTCTGACTTTATAACTCACAATTCTGACTTTATTACTCACAATCGCGACTTTATATCTCGCAATTCTGACTTTATAACACGCAATTGCAACTTTATATCTCGCAATTCTGACTTTATAACTCACAATCGCGACTTTATATCTCGCAATTCTGACTTTATAATGCAATTCTGACTTTAACACGAAATTGCGACTTTATATCACGCTATTCTGACTTTATAACTCACAATTCTGACTTTATTACTCACAATCGCGACTTTATATCTCGCAATTCTGACTTTATAACACGCAATTGCAACTTTATATCTCGCAATTCTGACTTTATAACTCACAATCGCGACTTTATATCTCGCAATTCTGACTTTATAATGCAATTCTGACTTTAACACGAAATTGCGACTTTATATCACACTATTCTGACTTTATAACTCACAATTCTGACTTTATTACTCACAATCGCGACTTTATATCTCGCAATTCTGACTTTATAACACGCAATTGCAACTTTATATCTCGCAATTCTGACTTTATAACTCACAATCGCGACTTTATATCTTGCAATTGTGACTTTATAATGCAATTCTGACTTTATAAAACGCAATTGTGACTTTATATCTCGCAATTCTGACTTTATATCTCACAATTCTGACTTTATAAAACACAATTGCGACTTTATATCTCGCAATTCTGACTTTATAACTCACAATCGTGACTATATCTCACAATTCTGACTTTATAACTCACAATCACAACTTTATATCTCGCAATCGTGTCTTTATAACGCAAGTCTGACTTTATAACACGCAATTGCGACTTTATATCTCGCAATTCTGACTTTATAACTCACAATCGTGACTTTATATCTCGCAATTCTGACTTTATAACTCACAATCGTGACTTTATATCTCACAATTCTGACTTTATAACACGCAATTGCGACTTTATATTTCGCAATTCTGACTTTATAACTCACAATCGCGACTTTATATCTCGCAATTCTGACTTTATAACGCAATTCTGACTTTATAACACGCAATTGCAACTTTATCTCGCAATTCTGACTATAACTCACAATCGCGACTTTATATCTCGCAATTCTGACTTTATAAAACGCAATTGTGACTTTATATCTCGCAATTCTGACTTTATAACATGCAATTGCGACTTTATATCTCACAATTCTGACTTTATAAAACGCAATTCTGACTTTATATCTCGCAATTCTGACTTTATAACTCACAATTCTGACTTTATAACTCACAATCATGACTTTATATCTCGCAATCATGACTTTATAACACGCAGTTGCGACTTTATATCTCGCAATTCTGACTTTATAACTCACAATCGCGACTTTATATCTTGCAATTCTGACTTTATAACGCAATTCTGACTTTATTAAACGCAATTCTGACTTTATATATCGCAATTCTGATTTTATAACACGCAATTGCGACTTTATATTTCGAAATTGTGACTTTATATCTCACAATTCTGAATTTATAAAACACAATTCCGACTTTATATCTCGCAATTCTAACTTTATAACTCACAATCGCGACTTTATATCTCGCAACTCGCAGATAGCTCAGATAATTAGTTCAAAAATTTCTGTGATCCCTTGAGCAAAGATAGCAACTATCTAGATTGCTAACAGATAGCCAATAGATATTTTCAGTTCTCTTTCTCAGGTCAACTGTTGACAACATGTTTTGCTGAGCAAGAAAGTTAAACTAACATTTATAGCTAGCTACCCGTCAATCTGTCAACGTCTACAGCTACTGTAGCTACCTGAATAACAGCATAACTGACTTTTGAAGGAAACACTATTGCCCCCTCGAGTACTGAGGTTTGTTACCGTCACAGTAATGCAATGATGCACATTAATATGTACAACAGGACTGTGTGCTGGCAGTGAATTGGAAAAGCATTGATTTTTGTGATTGTGTACTTTGTTTCTGGTCTAAGAACCCATTCGCTCTTTTACCAAACTCATGAAAACTTTCCAAATTTTAACAAAGAGCATTTCACACACACATACGCACACACTGTCATTGGCATTGGTCCTCTGTTTGATCAAGAAGTATGTAATTTATCTCTTGCTAAAAAGCTTGTTTTTGTTGTCAGTGAATGACAAATGATCCGACAGTGATTTTATCTCTAGCTGTCATGAAGTTAAAAGCTTATTTTTGTTGGACTATAATTTTGCGTTCAGTTTGCCTCCAGGGTGCATAGCTCATTCATTCACGCTTTTACCTTTAGCTGTGCGTGTGAATAAGACACTGATTCAGATGTCTTTAACACTGGAGGAACAACCAAATGTGTGAAGATATCAACGAAACATCTGTGATTAAATCAGTAGATACGAATGAGCAGATAAAAAACTGTTAAACTAGCCAAAATGAGTTGCCAAAATCAAAGACCAAAACTAACCGTTAAGAAAATTAACCTATTTTTCTATTTTAATGGTTCCTAATTTTGTTCTGGAGGTCTCCTACAGTAGGTTTACATGGATTTAAAGTCAAAAAACACTTCAGTTTTCTCATAATATACATTGCAGCATCACTTCTTTTCTTACAGTCTCTGAAACGGTTCGATAAAGGATTCGGTCTCTCTAAACCCCTCCTTTCCCGAGAGACTGCTCTGCTCTGATTGGTCAGATGGCCCAATCTGGGCTGCATTCAGCCCCGACAAAATGTTGCAAAATGTTTTTTAAACGGAAACGGTGGTGAGATGAACACCCTGTTCTGATGACGCAAGAGTTGCAACTATGGCAGCTGAAACGTCCATTCTTTGTGTTCTTTTTGAAGAATTGATGTGCTATATTTTTACTATAAAACTCTTACAACAAACATGTCTTCTAATATCTTCAATTGTTGCGTATACCGAGCTGCAGCTGCAGAGTACAGTATGGAGACATACTATACTCGAAAAAGCTCCTTTTTTTGATGATGTCTTTGAAAAAAGATGCTAAATGTCTTTATTCACACACAATGTACTGTTAATATGAAGGAATTTTCTGTATTGATTTTTCACAGGTGTTTTACCTATTTTTTGAATTGCATTGTGTTGTTTTAGGGTTAAAAGAATAATAATATGATAATGTCCTAGAAGAAATAAGAAGTACCTTTTCCATTTTTCTAAGTGTGTGTGTGTGTGTGTGTGTGTGTGTGTGTGTCAGGCAGAAGTCATGCTCATCCTCTCTCTCTCTCTCCGCAGGTCCAGGGACTGACAGTGAGACAGTAAGCGGAGATGAGGTGGTGAGAGTGAGCCGTGTGGGGAATTGAGTTGCATCGATCTGTCCCCTCCTCTGTCCCCGAGCCCATAAAAATCATTAACCTTTCTGCCACAGACACGCTAAAGCTACAGCCCAGTATCTAACGGAGGTTAATTAAAACTAAATGCAGGGAAGGGGGTACGATCTCAGGGGAGAGTCACCCAGACTTCTAAATGAGCTCACAGCAGGTCCGCTTTGACACACAATGTCGTCATTGTCCCCCTGTTATGGGACATGGACGCTAATATTCCTTTGGGTCTTTTCCCAAAGATTAATATAGTCCTTGGCTGTTGCCTGGTAAATTATGACCCCCTATCTCAGCGAAGGACTTGTTATTGAGTTATTAATAGCTTACTGGTGGGGATTCTAGTCGAGCACGTATATTGTGTTGTTTCAGAGTCCAGGCACGTTTATTCATATAGTACATTTCATACACAATGGTAAAGTGCTTTACATAAAAAGGATTTAAAAATCATTATAAAATGATCATAACATAAGAAATCAAATTCACAATAAAAAGTAAAAAATAAAAATTATAATATAAAAAAATTTAACTGTATTAAAAACAAATAAGAAGCAAAGACAAGAATAAATAATATGATGTAGTAGGTTATTTTTTCTTTTTAAACTGTAATAAAGCACAATGTGTACCTGACGTTTGTGGCTTTCAGTCAAAATACTGATTTTGTTTTTTTTTTTTTTACTTTTTGCATTTTTTTCAGTAAAATGGATTTGCAATTGAATATTTAAGTCAAATCAAACCAATTACTGTTGAGGAGTAAATTATTAAAAAGTTTTAGCATTCGTTCAGTTCTTTCTGGTATAACTGATTAGACTATCATTGTAATTTAATTGAAGAGGCACATTTATGAATCCTGTCAACACTAGAAAAGCGTAAAACAAAGACAATTCAATCTACAGAGGCCAATTCATTCCGTGCATGACCCAAATCTCTGATTATTATACATTTTTAATGAATTTCTTATTGAAAAACTAAAATTATGTCTCAAATAATGACATTTTGAAATTCTAAGCCTTAATATAAAGCTCTGTGGAAACGTGCTTTGCAATGTAGCTCTGAATTTGATTACTGTAACGCTCTGTAATGACATACAAAATGAGTTCCTCTCCTTTTTCTGCTGGATAAACAGATAATGTTGCTGCAGCGCAGGGGAAGAGGACACACTTCAAGTTTATTGCTGTCTATTGAACATGTTATTGCTTTTCTCCCTGTAGAGTTTCTGTCCCAGGTGAGAGTGGAGACTTTGAGCATGTGTGTGTGTGTGTGTGTGTGTGTGTGTGTGGTGGCCCCTCAGTCCCACCCACAGCAGATCTGTAATTAAACCACTGTCGCTGACTCAGCCACTCAGACAGAAGCACACAAGAGGCCAGCGACTGAAGTGGAGATGAGAAGTTAAGGTGGAAAGTTCACTTAACAGAGCATGATGTTAAGATAGCATTAGTTAAAGCATCTCCAAGTCATATTTCACACATGCACACACATCAATGTATCATAATGATAGGAGTATGTTGATAGTCGTACCATTATGAGGACATTCTATAGGCGTAATGGTTTTTATACTGAGCTGATGATATTTCCATTCCATAACCCTATCCCTAAACCTAAAATTTTATGCATTTTTACAATTTTAATAAAAATAAATAAAAAATTGTTTAACATGTTTATTTCGCTTTTGAATTACAAGAACATCGGCATGTTCCAGTGTACGGGGCGTGGCCCGAAACATGAATACACACTATAATATAAGGACTTTGGGTCCTCATAATGTAGGTCAAACCAGTACACAAACACACATGTTTCACAACATGAGTTTTTTATGGGGACTTTCCATAGACATAATCATTTTTATACTGTACAAACTGTATATTCTATCCCCTAACCCTAAACCTACCCATCCATTTTCAAAAAACATCACTTAGTATGATCTATAAGCTGTTTTCCTCATGGGGACCACATTTTGTGCCCAAAACATAGGGAATACCTGAACCACACACACACACACACGAGTATATTTTGTCTATGATATTTAAATACTTCACAAGTTTACTTTAAAATATAATTGTTTAATATTTCAAAATTTATATCTTGTATATACACTCTTAAAAATGTTTGGTTAAAAACAACCCAAGTTGGGTTGAAAATGGACAAACCCAGCAATTGGGTTGTTTTAACCCAGTGGTTGGGTTAAATGTTTGCCCAACCTGCTGGGTAGTTTTATTTAACCCAACTACTGATTAAAAATGGCTGGCTTAAAATGAATCCAAAATAAGTGAGAAATTAAAAATCAGACACATAATTACTAGAGGCAACAATAATAATCAAAAGGTGTACATTTATTAATAAGCAATTTAATAAATGTTTATTGTTTATTATTCATTATCTTATTAATAAATGCTAATTTATTAAACATATTAATAAATGTTAATTTCCAGCATATTTTGGGTTCATTTTAAGCAAGCAATACAGTCATTTTTATACAACAGTTGAGTTAAATAAAACTACCCAGCACGTTGGGCAAACATTTAATCCCAACTTGGGTTGTTTTTAACCCAGCATTTTTTAGAGTGTAGACAATTGTCTACAGTACACAGGCTACTGATATGTACCATATACCATATTATGAAAAGTTATTGTGTAGTTTTTAACTTGAGCTATTTACTAACTCTTAAAATGACTTCCATTGGTGTAAACATATTCTGGCTTATTCTGTATAAAGAAATTCTTGAATAAACCAGTTAATTTACTTGTTAACACATGAAGTACATTTTTAAATCCGCTCTTATTTTTACATTTTTTAAATCCACTCTTATCAAACCTGATTAGATAATTTGCAGATTATTATTGATATTGGTGAAATAGTATGCTAGTGTGAATAATCTAGAACAAAATCCTGGATAGAATTCAGATCTTTGGATAAAATTATGCAATTCTTATTCAACTGGCAATAAAGATTTGACTCATTTTAAGTAAAACGTTTACATTTACATTGTTTGAAATCTACTTTTACTGTTTAAAATGCATCTAAATAGCATCAGATTTAAGTTCTTTGGCTTTGAATCTTTTTAGATTTTCATAAAGGGTTAGTTCACCGGTCCAAACCCGTAAGATCTTCAGAACACAAATTAAGATATTTTTGAGTCGGTGTTCTGACGTAGAACCTGAAAGCGCTGGACATTAACAACGTATCGGGGGGCTGAACTCAGATTTCATTAAAAATATCTTAATTTGTGTTCCAAAGATAAACGAAGGTCTTACAGGTTTGGAACGACATGAGGGTGAGTAATAAATGACAGAATTTTAATTTTTGGGTGAACTATCCCTAGATGTCTATAGTGATACTGATAATTTCATCCTAAAACAGCTCTTTAGGG
The DNA here is from genome assembly GCA_036281575.1 of Ancherythroculter nigrocauda. Classification (NCBI taxonomy): domain Eukaryota; kingdom Metazoa; phylum Chordata; class Actinopteri; order Cypriniformes; family Xenocyprididae; genus Ancherythroculter; species Ancherythroculter nigrocauda. The sequence goes on along the minus strand of VTFQ01000023.1, from coordinate 6,524,172 downwards.
TAAACATGGTGCTAAATTATATAATTAAACAACCACATAAAATCTTCCTTTTTTAAAGGGATGCAAGGAGATACTTAAGGTCCTGCTTGTAGAGATGGAGAGCAGAAGAAAAGAACAAGCAGATGAGAGACTCAGAGAAAAGACGGTGAAAGAAGTGAGATGCTGAAACGTGAATGTTCCTCCTCCGGCCTGCTGCTGGTGTCCTGGTTGTCAGAGAGCAGCGCTACTGATGTATTCAGTATTGTGTTACTGACAGAACCCGCTTTGTTTGTGATGAATGACTGTGCCAGCAGTCCTGACGGCTCTGCTGTTCGATACATATAGATACAATGCCGGCTGCCTCCTTGACACGCTGATGGGCTTTTGTCCCCGTTCCTTTCTTTCCATACCGTTTAATCTCGGCCACCGTATTGTGTGTCGCTGGAGATCAGACCTGGCTTTTTCTCGCTGGGTGAGCAAAGAGTTTATTAACACACAACTGACCTGTAGTTGAGATTTAGGTGGAGTTAAAAGACTTTTTTCTTCTTGATAGGAATGCTGCCGTTGCCTGTGTGTGTTTTGCATCATTGTTTATAGGAGTAAAACAAAAGAGCCATCAGGCCATTTGAATAAGACGCCTTATAAAGCTAAGCTGATCTGGTCTTTTTCTTTTCTAGTAGTTCATATTCTAAAGGCTGAATGTGATTTAATACATACCCTTGTTATTTAAGATTTTGGTAAAACCAGATGCTATTTTTAGTGGATTCACCCTGATATTTTTTCCTCATTGTAACAGCTGTTGCTAATGTTCTTCAATGTGAGGCAAAAAACAACTACTTACAATTATTTTTTAATTACATGCTGAAATAGTCAAATGCAATAATATACACTACCATTCAAATGTTTGGGCTCTGAAAGGTTTTTAAAATATCTTATGCTCACCAAGGCTGCATTTATTTGATAAAAAATAGTGAAAACAGCAATGTTTTGAATTATTAATATATTTTAAAATGTAATTTATTCCTGTGAATTTTCAGCATCATTACTCCAGTCTTCAGTGTCACATTATCTTTTAAAAAAATCATTCTAATATGCTGATTTGCTGCTCAAGAAACATTTTTTGATTATAATCAATGTTGAAAACAGCTTAATATTTTTGTGGAAACCATTATAATTTCGTTTTTCAGGATTCTTTGATGAACAGAAAGTTCGAAAGAACAGCATTTATTTGAAATCGAAATCTTTTGTAACATTATGAATATCTTTTCTGTCACTTTTGATCAATTTAATGCATCCTTGCTGAATGAAAATATTAATTTCTTTCCAGAAAAAAAAAAAAAACTTTTACATTACAATTTTACATACTTTTAAACGGTATTTTATATCTGTGTGCATATTTGTTTTCCTTCCTAAGAAACCCAAACATATTATTAATAACAAGAAGAAAAAAAATGTAGGGTGGGACTTAATTGTAGTTTTTGTCCATGGAGAACTGATTGTATGGTTGGATATTGGATACACGCATGCATCATGACAGCATTTTGCACAGGAAGCACCATATTTAATGCAAACATGTAGTTTGATTAATGTAATAGCATGTGAATTGCATTGTTCACAATAGAACTGACTTCTCTAGACTATGATTTTAAATAGATCAGCGGTTCTCTGCTTATCCACCCGAGGAGCCCGTAGCCTTGAGTTGAAAGCCTTGTTTTCTGACAAATTTACTGTAGAGGTTTAGTTCCTCCTTAAGCACTGTCATCTCCAATTATTTATCTTTTTCTCCACCAAAAACAAATCCAGAAAGCTTAAAAGGATGAAGCGAGTGCACCAAAACACACATGCTTCAAAACGTGCAGCAATAAATACCAGCGGTAAGTTAGCAGCTGCCGTCAGCAGAACGATTGGGTGAATTTGTGTTTCTCATTGTACATTACCTCCCTTTCTACTACCTGAGAGCGGACGGTATACAGCTGAAGGCTAACTCTGTGTGTATGGTGACCCCAGGCCCCTGGGATACACACACACAGGGACTGCTGCTTGTGAATGAGTTTGAGTGTGAGCCTATTTCTGATATTTATGGGCGACGGGGACACTGTAAGTTATGGCAGGACTGAGGGCCTAGACCTTTCCCAGTTTTTTCACTCTGCATTTTTTCCGATTACACATCTCTGTCTCAGCTTCCCTGGTTTGTTATTCTATTTTGGAGGGTGAGGAGGGGATTTTGAACCTTGGAAAAATTAAGCAAGAAAAAAATATATAAAATTTGTTACATAAAATGTTTATTATTGTTACGTGATGAGAAATATTTTGAATGAAAACAATGACAGACAGTCTGACAGATAGATAGACAGTAGATAGATAGACAGACAGAGATAGATAGACAGTTAGATAAACAGACAGAGAGATAGATAGATAGATATACAGATAGACGGAAGGACGGACGGATGTAGAGACAGACAGATAGATAGACGGACAGATAGATAGATAAATAGATATAGACAGATAGATAGATAGATAGATAGATAGATAGATATAGACAGATAGATAAATAGACAGATAGTTAGACAGATAGATAGATAGATATACAGACAGATGGACGGACAGATAGATAGACAGACAGATAGATAGATAGATAGACAGAGAGATAGGTAGATAGACAGACAGATAGATAGAT